>CM033105.1:20480851-21202539 GCA_019321725.1 Paulownia fortunei | reverse complement strand
CCACCCCCCATACTGGAAGCAACAATTGCACTGGAGACGATCAACGTCCATTTCCAACTAACCCAAGAGATGTGTCTGCTCCTCGTCAGGATGGGGTACTTTACATGACCCAAGAGGAGGTCTTGCGCTTTTATCCTCCAGGAGGAGATCTCTCACCCTCACTCCCTCGTGTCCCAAGAGGAGCTAGCCACCTACACACCCCCAAGATGAGATTTTACGCCCTCATGCCCCTTAAAGGAGCTCACTCGCCTTCGCTCTTCCAAGAGGAGATCTTGGGCCTCGTATCCCCAGGAGGAGCTCACACACCTTCATATCCTAAGAGGATGTCTCGTGTTGTTGTCTCCCAGAGGGGCTCACGCACCTTCATGCCCCCAAAAGGAGGTCTTGCGCCCCCAAGAGGAGCTCAAGCGTCTTCGCGCCCCAGAGGAGCTCGGGCGTCTTTGTGCCCCAAGAGAAAGTCTGCACTATTGTCTCCCAGAAAGAGCTCGCGCGCTTTTGAGCCCCCAATAGGAGGTCTAGTGCCATTGTGCCATTAGGAAGAGCTCTATTGCACCCCCAAGAGGAGCATACACACTTCTCTAAGATGAGTTCTTGTACCTTCGCGCCCCAAGAAGGCGCTCGTGCACCACTAGAAGGAGCTCATGCACTATCGCTCCCCAAAGAAGGACTCGTGCTATTGCACCCACAAGAGCTCGCATTCTCGTGTCTTCAAAATATTCTACTAGTAGAAAGAAACCCAATTTCTTAGATGATTTCTACAAAGTTTAGCCCCTTAGGGCTAACATTTCAACTCAAGTTGTCAAGCCCCAAGTGGTTCTTGTTCAAGTATTTAGTAAAATTTTGCAAGATTAATAAAATTCTACACCTTGCATTATAATTTCGTATCTGCCTGATCTACTTCTTAACAAAATGCTATACTACCACCGACCCTGGAGGTTGATGAGATTCCCTGGAGGTTACTAATGAGTCTGGCCCGCTTGACACCAAAATCTCACAAATTTGAGTTTTCTTGAGGTCAACGGCAAAGCGTGTTCCAAGATTACCCACCATCCTAAAAGGTTAGCTAAAGCTTAATCCAAATGGTTCAAGGGAATTTCTACGAGATGGAAAACTTAAAAAATCTACATGTCCTGGGATTACCGTCATCCCTTAAGATTAGCCAAAGCCTAGCCCCGGATGATTCAAGAGAATCCCATGAGATGAAAAACTTAGAAATCATCATAGCCTCATACATACTGAGGGGTCATATCGACTCTCATACTTGAGAGGTTCTGTCGACCTCCACTATCAAAGAGCCTTACCAGCTTCCACACTTGAGAGGTTCTTCCGATCTCCACCCTCGAGAAGTCCTACAGACTTCCACACTTAAGAGGTCCTATTGACCTCCACCATTGAGGAGTCCTATCGACTCTCACACTTGAGAGGTCTTACCGACCTCCACTCTCGACGAGTCCTACCGACTCCTACATTTGAAAGGTTCTACTAATTTCCACCGTCGAAGAGCTCCACTAGTTTCCACACTTGAGACGTCCTACCGACCTACTAGTATCCACGTTTGAGAGGTCTTATAGATTTTCACCCTCGAGGAGCCCTACCATCTCATAAATATGAGAAGTCATATCGACTTCCTCCATAATGAGTAGTATAGAGCAGCAACCATTACATAAAGTAATAAAAAATAAGTAAATGGACTAAGCATATATGTGAGGTGAACAACTCACACGGGCTAAGCCCCCAGATAGGTTATGACTATGTGGACTGTAATTGGAAAAGATGAGCAACCTCACTTGTGCTACAAGTCGAAGAAATATCCTAGGTCGAGCCATGTGCTCGACTTGGAGAAAAAATCCAAGTCGACCTGGAAAAGAAATCTAGATCGAGTGCTTCGAGCTCGATTTAAAAGAAAAAAAGAAAAAAAAAGCGAAAAGAGAAGAAGATGAAGATGTTGTCTATGAGATACCATCGTGCCCTAAGATGGAGTTCTCACGCCATTACGTCTCCAGAAAGAGCTCTCGCATTAACACCCCCCCCCAAGTGGAGCTCGCATGCCTTCAAATCCTCAAATAGAGCTCTTGCACCATTGCTCCTCTAGAAAAATATCTTGTACCAATGCACCCCCAAATGGAGCTCGCATGCCTTTAGATTCTCAAGAGGAGTTCTCGCGCTATCACACTCCTAAATAGAGCTCACACGTAATTATACCCCCAAGAAAAGCATTCGCGCAATCACGCCCCCAAATAGAACTATCACAACAATGTGCCCCGAGTGAAGCTCGTGCGCCTTTAGATCATCAACAAGAACTCTTGCGTCATCGCGCTCCTAAGAAGTGATATGCCCCAAATTACTCACCCCAAAAGGTGACATACCCCAAGCTACTCATCCTATGAGGTAACCTACTCACTCCAAGAGATGACCTATCTTGAGCTATTTATCCCAAGAGGTGACATGCCCTAAATTACACACCCTAAGAGATGACATGCCCTAAGCTACTCACCCAGAGATGACATGTCCCAAGCTACTCACTCCAAAAAGTTACCTGCCCCGAGCTACTTACTTTAGAATGTGATATGTCCCGAACTACTCACTCAAAGAGGTGATTTGCCCAAACTATTCACCTCAATAGGTGACACACTCAAATAATCTGTACTCTCGACCAACTCTTCCTACGCGAAGTTTGATCAAAAGTGGGGATTATGATAGGCTATGAACCCAATATAGGCCAAATAAGCTAAGTTCAAGAAATGCGTCTGGATTATAAGTCAGAACAAAGACAAGACTAAATAAATCGAGTCCATGGGCTATACAAGATTATAGACAAATTGGGTTATAATGCTTAGACTAAGCCCCTTAGGACATAAGGCTCAATCCCATAAAAATCTTCATATCAACACTATAAATACCCTCAATCTTCACTATTGAAAGATATGTGATTAATTACGTACTTATATGTTCTCAAGATTTGTGACTTACATCTACTTGTTACAAAACTAACTTGAGTGTCGAAGGGTTTTTGGCGAGTCAACCCTCGGCACCTTTAACAACTTTTGATAATGCAGACAATGATCCACTCAACAACCCGAACTTACCAGAAGTACTAATAAATGGAGTGTTACTGTATCAGCGATATTATTTTTTTAACTCAGATGACAATTTTGAAAAAAAAAAAAGAATTATAATTTAAAAAATCAAACCTTATTTTAAGACCTTAAACAAAATAAAAATTTTAAAATTTAGGATAAAAAAATAGCATGTAAATTAATATGAGTCTGAATCTTCTATTACAATTTATATTTTATATAATACATGCATTGTGTATGAATTATTCTTAAATATATATTTAAAGTTAATCGTATGCATAATGTATGCAAAATGAAACATAAATTTGAAATAGATAATCTAAAGTGACACTACTATACTAGTAAGTATTTTCCATTAATTTTACAAAGGTGTGACCACAAAGGTTTCTCAATCTCAATGTTATTATTCCCATTGACCTTTATTTTTATTTTTTTTTAGAAGCTCGAATACGAAGAGAGAGGAGGAAGAGGGTAGGGAGGAATCGAACCCCTAATTTTATATTTAAAATGTAAAGTCATGCAAGGCCAAGTATCACGACTTCACAATAGTTCCATTTGTCTACAGAAGTTTTCACTATTTTTTCTTCCTATTTCTTTTGAAGTTTGCCGACAACAAAATTGGTAGAATGCATAAAGACCGTGTGAAACTGTAGAAAAAGTAAAATACTACCAAATATTAGGGCCTATAGGCCCATTCATATCATATGTTGTGGGAGCATAAAAACATAAATATAAATATTTTTGCGAGAGCAAGGCACCTTAGGACTATAATAAATAAGATGATTAGATGATGTTGTATGTGTTAATAATAATAATAATATACCATTCCTCTATATACAATTGTACAACCATCAAAAGGCTGAAAATAAGTCGAATATGGTTTAGATTCGATCCAATTTTCTAAAATTGATAATTAATTATATAACTCGATAGATCTAATTCAATTGAAAGATACATAATCTGAAATAAATGGACCAACTATGAAATTGAGTGATATGCTGAAAATTTTAAAATTTAGAATTTTCTTTTCCCGAGTTATCATTCGGATCTCGAATTCAAATTCGAATTAATATCAAATCTTAGATCAGATCGTCCGCTCCGGATCCAGAATAAAAGATTCAATCTGAATCCACACGGCCCCAACCATTGCATTGGACTCAAAAATTGCCAACTATATTCGTTTGTTAAGTACAAAGTTCATACCTCAAATCCAAGTGAAATAAATGGGCCAGCCCATTTGTATTTTGACAGGCCTAAAAGGATAAAAGACAAGGCAAGAAAACAACACATAAGAAAGTATCTGTATTTGTTTTGGAAAACGATTAATTATATCGTTACATTAAATATCAACAAATCACCTACTAACAAATAGTTTAAAAGCTATACTCAATAATATGAATTGGGTGTACATATCCACACATTTTACATACATTTATATATATATATATATATGTGTGTGTCAATATATATAAATATATAATAAAATATATACTCGATACACATTAATGGATACAATATACCAAAATTACCCGGACATTATCTTGTTAGCAGGGGATAATTCGATCATTTCATTTAAAAACACAATAATACAATTACTTTAAGGTCCTCATTCAGCTTAATATTTGCGAATTCATCTAGGCTTTATAAGTAACATGTGTTTCTTTTTTTTAAAAAAATATATTATTATTTATTATTATTATTATTTTTAATTAACTAGGAGTTTGATCGCGAGCTTGACATGTATGAGTAAGTGACTCAATATTCATGATTTGACAATTTTTACCATTAATATTACTACAAAATATCAGCCTATAATTCCCATATAAAAAAAAAAGAAACATATTTAGGGGTGCACATTTGGTTCGATCGAACTGAATCGAATCGAAATTTTGATTCGCCAAAATCATAAAACAAACAGAAATTTTTAATTCGGTTCAATTATAATCGATTTTTTTTTTTGGTTTTTCGATTCGAGTTTTCAGTTAACTGAATTTTTTTTAAAAATAAAATAATAAAATAAAAACTAAATAATAAAATTATAAAATATATATTTTTTTATATAATTTTTAGTTTGGGTGAGAAAAATATAAAAAATAGTATGAAAACAAATAACAAAATATTTAATTGTTAAAATAAAAATAATACAAAAATATAATATAAAAATAATTTGTATAAATATATAAAAATAGTAATTCGGTTTTCGGTTCGGTTTGGTTAACCGAAATCAAAAATCAAAAATCAAACCAAAAATTGAAAATTTGAAAATCAAACGGAAATTTTTTGGTTCGATTCGGTTCAAAATCGAAATTTCAATTTCAGTTCGATTCGATCGATTAATTGAAATTTTAATTTCAATTCAATTCAACCAATTAATCGAATTAATCGAATCGTTGCACCCTTAAACATATCAGTCTCTAATGTCAGACAGGTTTTAATTTAAATAATTGCAACAAAATCTTTAAAATGCGGGGTCAAACCACGAAACTTTGGAACATTGATCCAAATATGGTTTACTTCCTGTGTCCTAAAATTTCCCCAAAAAAAGTAAAATGAAAGCAATATAATAGGAAAAATGAAAGAGACAAATAGATTATATTTGGGATTTCGAAACTTGCAATTCTTGTACCAAAAAAAAAAAAATTACTCTTGGAACATAAATAATAATTACTCTCATAAAAGAAGTCATGGTTTTGTGTGGTTTCAGTCCGGAATGATTCCACTCCCAACACATTTAGGGGGCGATTGGTATACTAACGTAATTAGATAGCAATAGAATGAAATTAAAAATAAAATAATGATAGCAAATGAATGATATAAATATAACATTTCTTATGTCCGGTGTGTACAAGGAATGAAAAAAGAATAAAATGATTATTTTTTATTGAATTTCAATCTCATAATTGGTAATTAGAAATAAATAATAGGAATGGAATAAAATTATTTTTTATGACTAAATTACCCTTTAGTAGAAAATTTTTAAAATAAAATTATTATTTGATATATTGTACATGGTGGATTTGTTATGATTTTAATTTGTGTTAATATATATATATATAAATAGATAAAATTTCACATTAATATAAATATTTTTAATTTAAAAACTAACACATAAAATTATTTTATATTTTTTTATTATTGATTGAATTGAAATAAAGAGTTTAAGAAGACGATGTAAAAAAATAAAATACTTTTTTTGTTGATTCAATTTTATTAGGAATATAATAGGTTTAAGTAAAACTTAGATCGCTCCGAACCCGCTTCGCTTGAAGCAAGTTTTGAAACCACAAATGGATATCGAGGTGAGTATCAGGTTTTACTTTTAAAACCCGAACCCGACCCCTTAAAACGTTGCATGTATTTTTTTGTTTATTAGTATGTATTTATATGATGTATATTTATATATATATATATATGAAAAATATATGTATTTTATATATACTTATAAAAAAATAAATATAATAATATTATAAATTAAAATAGTAATATAAAATTAATAAATAGTTTAATATATAAAAGTAACAATTATATTTAACATTTTTAATTTTTTAAAGATTTAAAATATGTATATATAAGTTAATTAATTAGTTATTTATTGATAATATTATTTTCTTTGATGGGTCGGGTTTTGGCGAACCCAACATGACCCGTTGTCATTCATAAATTTTATCAAATATTTTTATTTAGTTTAGAAGGATAATTTTGTCAAATATAAATATAAGTTCATTCCTAAATGATTGGGAATAGCTAAACTCATGGAGGAGAGAGGGAATGGTTAAAACCATACTTTTAAGAATGGTGATTCCTTTAGAAATGAGTATTCATATCACTAAATTATACCAATCATATGTTTAGAAATGAATTTTGAATGACCATTCCATTCCGACTTCAATTCTTACATACCAATTATACCATTAGTATTTTCGAAAAAATGAAACTCAACGTTCAAACACTGAATGCTCCCAAATATATTTTCATCCATTTCAAAAATATTATTAAAAAATATTAATCATTATTATATGTATAAATCATATATATATAATCTCTATATATTTTTATATATTTAATTATCTTATAGGTAAAAAAATATATATTACATAATTCAGTCATTATGTTAATTTAACAATAATATAAAATAATGATGCGACACATCTGATAAAAAAAATATATTATTTACAATTGAAACTAATTCCTTCATAATTAAAATCAAATATGCTTTACAACTCCTTGTATATATTCACACAGTAAATTTTCCCATTTATTTTTCATGGAAACACTAAAATTGAATTCGTTATTACTCCAAACAAAGCCCATATTTATTGAAGTGCAATAGAAAGAAGAAACTAGCAGCAAACTTGTTGATAAATTTCATCATACGCTCTGAAAATCAACAGAAATATCACATTGTCTTGTCCCCAATTCAAAAGTTTAGAAGGATCTAACTATTGAAACACAGTTTAAGTAGATGATAGAAACTTGGGAAGAATTAGAATCATTACAAGTCTGAGACAAAAACCAGCACTGCAAACAGGACTAAGATGTGAATGACTTAAATTTTCTCCTAGCAAAAACAAGAATGTCTCTTCTACTCCAAGGACCACAACTGAAATGACTACCCTGGAAACTCCTCCTGATTTTGGACACTCTCCAAGCGCCTTTCGACAGTGAAGAAAAGGAAGAAGATGAAGACGACACAGAACCTGATTCGCGAAAAGAAGCATCAAATTCCTCATCAGAGCTACAAACATCCATGTTTTCATGATACCTGAAGCTGATTTCATTTTGCATTTGTCCAGTTTCCTTCTTTTTGTCGTCGTCGCTCCTTATCCAAAACCAGGCCCTTGTCCACGTCGAGTCTTTAGCCTTATCTTCGCCAGCGTGCAGTCTAGGCAGTGGCAGAGCCAAGCTTTGCACCGCCGGTGGAGGGCTGGGAGGTGGGATGAGCTCATTTTCTGGTGGGATTTTTGGTGTTCCAGGTTGCATTTCCCATCTGAAGGGAACTCCTGCAGGAGTAATATCGTTCTGTAACGGACCAGAAAACTGGTCTGCAGCAGAGACTCTTGAAAGGATTCTACTGAGGAATGAACCATCTTCTTCTACAGCAAATGCTGTCTTGTGCTGGCTGCAATAATATATCCTTGTGTTCCCTTCATCCTGTTTGAAAATTCCAGGGAGAGAACAACATAAGAGAACTAATGTTGGCAAGAATTCCAGGGACATGTAAGTAAACCAGTCCCGGAAACTACATTGAGAAATAGATGGATTAAGACGGACATAAACCAAAACTGATGCACATTGAAAATGCTTTCTTGCAACTGAACCTGAATCTGTCTAAAACTTCTATTACATATTGCTCAAGATCTCCTGTCAGATTAGGAAACATTTCATATTTCATGTGACAAAGATTTTTAATTGATTTAAAAACTGATGAATACACGATTCAGAAAGTTCGTAACCATTTTCTGTGACTCTCAAGAATTTAGTAGGACATAATTCGCTTGTTTTATTGCAATTAGCTTTTTATATATTGCTGTAAACAAGTCCATATTATCCTTAAAAGAACTTGTTATTTAGAACAGGAAATGCTCTGTTCTTTTCTTTTTGGAGTAACTAAGATATTCAGATCTGTCAGTGTATGCAACTAATTCTTCTAAATACATACATAAACCCATAGGGCCTACAAACAGAAAAAAATGTAGTCTTTCTGATCATGATATACATTGAAAAAAAAAAGTGATATATGTCATTTAGCATACCTAAAAGTGAAAATCATGCACATAAAATACACACACACACACACACAAACTAAACTCGTCTTGCTACACGAACCAGTATGGCAGGGACGTTCCACGGACTGCAACAAAAAGGGCTATCAATCGTAGACGTATCCACAACACGACTGTTTGATGAGAACAACGAAGAGGAAGAATTTGAAGAAAAGCTCGAATCCTTAACTGAGGCCACAAACTCTTCATTAGAATCTCCAAACCTCGAGCTCTCTTGCTGTTTACTTCTCCTACCTAGTAACTCCACCTTCTTACTTATATCACTAATGATGCTTTTATTCACCATTTTCTTCAAACTCCAAATTATCGACGTTTTTAAGGCCGACTCTTTAGGCTCATCATGATCATCCACATTAGGCAGAGAGAGCCCCAAGCTCTGCATTAGTGGAGAAGGGCTGAGTGGTGGTATGGCCTCTTCTTCTTGTGGGTTTTTGGGGGTCCCCGGCTGCATTTCCCATTTGAAGGGAACCCCTTCAGCAGCACGATAAAACATACGCGAAGATTGGCCTGATGAAGTCTCCCTGGCAAGAATTCTACTGATGTAAAATCCATCACCTTGAAGCACAGAAACTATCTTTTGCTCATCATGATTATTTTTCAACTCCATCATAAGTTTCCAGTACTAACTGACTTCGATTCTTCACAAGATTGGTACTTTTTTCAAATGAATGATTTATACAAGTGTGTGGAAAAATTGTAGACTTACAAATGATGAACATATATGCATGTACATATATATATAAGGAAAACTGGTTTCCTGGTCCACAGGCGAAAGATGAGAATCAGGGCACATGATTTGTGGGATTGTAAGGAGGCTGATAATTTGGGAGGTGATTAATGGGATTTTTTTTATTAAATTGGTTGGGTTAATGTGTTTACTCCATTAATATATTTGGAGTGATTTACTTATTTTGACAAGGGGAAGCAAAGAAACCACCTTTGCTTTGAAGGTTACCTAACGTTTTGGTCATACCAGAGTGACATAATTCATGTGCAAATTACCTAGTCCTTAAGGCACGACCTACTTCCTCTCATATAAACCATTTTCTTTGTTTTCAAAATCATAGTAACAAATTGGGAATTCAAAAATAATCTAATAGCTCTTAAAATTCTTAATTTGGATATTATTCAACCTAGTTTAAAAAAATTCGACAAAATTTCATTTACATAATAAAATTTGCGATTAATCCAAAAATATATCGTTACAAAAATACCTAGTTATTTTATAAAAATAATACATTTACGATGTGAAGATTACATATTGGAATGATCTTATCAAGTAAACTTATACATAGATATTAAAGAAATAGAAAGCAACTTACTATAATATAATTTAATTAAAATTGGAATAAAATTTTAAAATAAATTGTTGTATTCATAAAAAAATTCAAAAAATACATAAGGGATTCTAACATTATATAAAAACGTCACATTTTATTTTAATTATTTTCCAAATTTCAGAAAATTTTATTACTACGTTTACAATAGAGTGCAATCTTGAGGGCAAATACAACCCCACCCCCATTCCCCACCCCAACAATAGCTCTCAAACTTGCAACCACTTAGAAATGTATTACAAGCTGGTCCTGACCCATTGGGCACGGACTATTAGTAAATTCGATGATTGTTGGTAAAATTAACTTTGATGAATTGGGATTTCTCTAGAATTTTTCTAAGAAACTCTATTAATAAATCGGGTTGTGATTGATATTGGATAGAGGCTTAGAAATCATGAATTTCGATTTAAATATTGAATAATTTTAATAAAGAAATGCAATTAATTAAATGACAAGAATGTGTGTGTCAGAGGTTTTTTAAGTTTGTCTCACCATCCAAGCTGGTTGACTTCAAATTTCATGTCTGTCAAGAGAAGTAAAGGCGTCATTCATCAAATTTATACTGAAGCGGAAGAATGAAGGGACCCTTAAGATTGTTCATTCAATGTGCAACCATAAGTCTAATAATTACTTCATTTAGGTGATGATATAGGGATTGACTTTTACAGTTATTGACTAAATAGATATATGCTTACGTGTTAATCTTGATTAAAGTGGTCAACCACAAGAACCACAAATTCAATTTTCTTTTTCAAATAATTTTTTGCTGTATTTGTACTTAAAAAGTTGAGAATCAGTCATATTTTGCATGCCTGCTTCAAAAACTTACCCTTTATTTATATCTTGTAGAGATATATTTGAAATTGTTTTGAAAAAAGCCCTCTAAGATATACGTGAAAATGAAAATGATTTTGGATTAATAAGTTGTAAAGTTTACCCAATACAAATTAATTTAATATTTTATTTTAAGAAAATATATTTGATTTATAATGTAAATTTTGAGAATAGAATCAAGTATAGATGGCAACAGGAAACTTATGATGGTTTAACTCAAACTTATCAACTCCTAGGAGGACTTAAAGAATCGCTCCACCCCACTTTCCACTCAACTCCAGATCTAAACTCAATGGATCAGACCAATTGAACTCACTAAATCCATTGTTGTAATTTTAAAAATACTAAAGAAACTAATTTTTTTCGGAAATATTATCATCACTTTTAAAATTGTGACAAAATAACCTCGTTAACAAAGTATGAATGGTTTGCACACTTCATGTACTATTTTTTCACTTTTGTATACATTTAAAGCATTAACTATTTGTTAGTTGTTTATTTTTATTTTTATTTATGTTTTATATGTAAGTGTATGTTTAATATACACAAATTTTAACATATATGTCCGATAAATACACTAATAATCCAAAACATTAGAACCCCGCCCAACATTTCAATTTAGACCAACCTCATTGCCATCTTAAAATGTAAGAACTTTTTATAATGGAATTATTTTTAGAATGTACTTTTTAATAACAATCTGTATAGCTAGGTTTTCATTGTTTCACAGCAATATGCCCTGCACAATCCATGGCATTATCAGCACAATAGCTAAACAAATCTCTCTTTTTGGGGAAATTTCATGCCACACTAGTGCCCAAGTTTTCTATAAACCGTTACATGTAAATACAATGATGTCATAAAATGAAATGACATAATCTTATGATTAACAACTTATAATTCCATCCAAGTTAGTGAGTCGGTAAATAACAAGTAAAGTAACACTAACATATGCACCGCGAAAATCAACAAATAGCGCACACCACGATTCTCATTTGTGCTAATGATCAAAGGGAAAGATCAATGATATCAAGAGAAATCAAAGAACCCAATAAATATTTGCAAATCTCACGGGTACTGCTAACAATAATGCAACTAATTAAATTAGCTGTAATCTTATTGGTGTACTAAATGTATAGTTACTTTTATACCATATGGTCTGTAAAAAAATGAAAACGTAGGTATGTATACAGATTGTACTTAACATTGGCATTATCTACAGAAACAGAGTCAAACAAAGAATGATATAAAGACAGATAAAACTTTGAGAAAAATGAATAAGTAAAAGAACTCGCATTGTAACATGCTATAAGCATAAGTTAATGAGATTAAATTTGAGAGAACAATTTCTTCTGCTGAACCTATATCTAAAAGTTTGCCATAAGTTAACAACAGAGCAATTACATATGCACAATACTGCCACCAAGGGGCAGCAACCTACTAACCAAATGAATCCAGTGAGAGTTTCCGGTCTTCTGAAGACTCAGAATAAATGGTGTCAGTACAACTCTCAGTATACAGTTTTTCAAGAGTGTGAAGCTCTTGCCACCAGCAAACAACACCAAGAATACAAGATCAAAGAACCAAGAGTCATGTATAGCTACATGGATTTGGTGATTTACAGCCCCTACACAACAAAAAAGAGTCTCATCTCAGCCATGAACACAACATGATTGGGCACATTTGACAGAGTTACAAGACTAAGGACAAATTCAGAACTCAATAGGTGCAAAATTCTAGTGTCCTCCAAAGATGTAACCATTATCAAATAAATGAATATAGAAAACTTTCCCTTTAAATATACAGAAGGAAAAGGTAGCAGTGTTTTTTTTTTTTTTTTTTCAATTATTATTTGGAGGAACAAAAGTAGCAAAGTTATCAATGGTACCTCTGACCGTGATGACAATACTGAGTCCCTGTCAGAATTCAAATGGCCACTTAACCTCCTGCAAAAAATTTCGTTCTTCAGTTTTTCTTTAATTGGTCTTTTATCTTTTTTTTCCCTTATCTCCATCTCATAAATATATATGCAAGTGTGTGTGTGCCACTGCACCTGAGCAGGCTTTGATGTTTGGGGGAACAGATTTGTCAAGAATGTACCTTGGCCTCTCAGATTTAGCAAGATGTTTTGACATTATAGATGCCTGCATTAAAGAACATTCATTCTCAATCAAGATGTCACAGATGCAAACTAAATTGAGAGTTATTCTAACACCTGCCAGAGTGATACACTGAAGGACACATGCTATGCAGCCAAAAGATTACATTTCGATTATGAAAAATCCAAAACTTGAATGGAATTTATTCAGAAGGAACTTGATTTGAAAAATGCCAATGCTATTTGGTCAAAAACTTATATTTCTATTTTGAAAATTTCAAACTTGAATGAAATTTATTCAGAAGAAGAACTTGATATGAAACATGACAGCAACATTTGGCAGCCAATTCAGAGGCTGTGTTCACATTTTTTAAGAAAAACTTATCGCCTTAAATGATCACCTTCCTGAGTTGTAAATGTTTTGGTAAATACTGGAGTTAAAACAGTTAGTGTTTTGAGTACAAATACAGTACTGAACTGAATTACTTTGGACTCTGGAGTGTTTCCTCCATTTTTGGACATGCTTGCATTTTCTCTTGCATGTTTTGGAATTCATCTATTTAAACTTATATATAGAGGTCATAAATGGTCAAGAGACATTCTTACACATCTAGAGAGAATGACTTGAACCACAAAAGATTTTTGACTAGCCAAAATAAAAACAAATGAAGAAAAGAAGAAATGGTAAATGGTAAATTAGTAAGACTTCACAGCAAATGAAACTCCACTAGTTTATTGATGTTCACTGAAAATAAAGTGAACTTTGCTGGCAATAAAAAATTGGGGTGGCTAACAACAGTAAGATACCTGCTCTTGAATTATGCTTCGTGCCTCGACAAGCTGAGCTTCCAGCTCAAGTTCTCTCTCTGTCACCTCAGAAGTGACTTCTGCACCCTTTTGTACATCTTGAAGCTGAACCATGCGCTCCTTCATTTTTGAAATATCAGAATTATCACATATATTTACAATTGTCACTTGCCAAGAAAATTAGATTGAATTTGGTTCTCTCAGCATATACGTCAAGATTAGCTCTCAGTTCTACCTTTATTGAAGTCATCTTTGTTCGGAGACTTTCTTCAATTTGATCTCTACCCATGTGAAGAGGCAGATCAAACATGTCCTGTGAAGTACAAAAATAAGACTTATTCTACCATATGGAAGTTTGGCGTTCAAATAAATGCTTTATATCTTTTTTCCAAAATACTGACATACCGTCCTCCCAACCAAGGGGGACTGTGACAGATCAGCATCTGGCCTATCATTGACAGGAGAAGACTGCTTCCCATTTGGAGCATTCAAGAATTCACGCATATCAACCTGGAGCCATGATGCTTTAGAAATATAAGTTTACTGAAGTAAAAGCTTTTTATCAATGCAAGTCACGCATTCAATGAATAAAATAGTATTTCTTTGACACAAAGTTTCTTTTGAATGTTGCAAGTGTTTCTATTCTAATGATCCAGAAATCTTGTACCCCTGCTAAATACACTAAAACAAAGGGGCCAAAGGATGAGACTAGCCCATGATTAACACTCACTTCAAATGGCAGTGCACAAAATCACCATGTAATTAGGGGTGTACACAATTCGGTTAACCGGTCGAATCGAACCGAAACCGAACCAAAAATTTTGGTTGGTTTTCAGTTCTTTTTTGTTTTTAATTTTTGGTTTTCGGTTTGGTTCGGTTAACGGTCGAACCGAACCGAAACCCAAATTTCAGTTCGCACCGAAACCGAACCAAAAAATTTTGGTTCGGTTTTCAGTTTTTTTTTTTTATTTTCGGTTTTCGGTTCGGTTTTGATTTATTTTTTTTAAATTCGGCTAACCGAACCGAACCGATAACCGAATTAATATTTTTATATTATATTTTATACTATTTTTATATTTTAAAATTTTTATTTTTATATTTATTATTTATTTTTATACTTTTTTTATGTTTTTCTCACTCATAATAAATAAAAAATATATTTATAATAATATTATTTAGTTTTTATTTATTTATTATTTATTTTTAAAAAAAATTCGGTTAACCGAAAACCGAACCGAAAAACCGAAAAAAAATTCGGTTAAAACCGAACCGAATTAATTAATTCGGTTCAGTTTTCGGTTTTTTATTTTAACGAACTGAAATTTCGGTTCGGTTCAGTCGAACCGAATGAACACCCCTACATGTAATCATATCAAGATCAATTATAACATTCATTCAATGGAAAATCATGTTAACAAATTATGTGGAGCCCGCTTTGACTAAAATAGTCACTAATCTAATTCTAAAATTGTTGACAAATTATGTGGGGCCAGCTTTGACTCAAAGGGTTGCAAATTAGTATTGATATTGACCTTTGGGTTGGAAAATGTGTAATCTCATTTTAAGAAATTGGATGGAAAAAGAACTATGCTTTTTCAGACTTTTATTTTTTTAGATGGAAATCCAAGAACTTTTTGATTCAAAAATTGTGAGGAGTGAAAGTGAAAAGTGAGAATAAAAATGGAAACAAACGTAGGAATTTTTTACAATGTAGTTTTGTTACCCCCAAACTTAAATCTTGGCTCCAGCCCTAAATTCGATAGTTAACAGGAAAACATGTATCAAAAAGCAGAAAGAAACCCACCATTCAAAATAATGCAATTTATTGTACATTATTGTCTACACTATTAAAGATACCTGCATTGAACGTAGTAATGCCCTCAAATCAGCATTCTCTGCCACCAATTCTTGATTTTTTGCTTCATAAGCGTCCACCTACAAGCAGCATACAGTAATGCTGAGAAGTTGCGAGTGGCTAGAGAAACTTAATCGAGTCAATCACATTACTCACAATTTTTTTGTAGAAGTCATTATCAGCCTTCTTTCCATTCCATGTCCCACGCTGCCGGCCTTCTTTCTATCAACTCAATATAGAGCCATAAGAAAAAGAAATTGTACTGTAATAGGAGATACTAGTAAGTCATTTACCTGTAGTAAATTCATAATTTCCATGCCTGATCTAGATTCCTTCTTTTTCTCCATTAATACTTGATTAAGCCGCTCCTGCAAGAAATGTCATGTTAACCACCTAGATATGCTTGTCTGTACTCTCTTCATGAGATTTATGCACTCTTCAAACTTTCTATTTCATTTAAGAGTCTAATAAGGCGCACCAAAACATCACACCTGCAACTTTATGTACTCCTTTTCTTTCTTCTTCATCTCATGAGTCTGTTGAGTTCTCACTTGCTGTTTATCAATTACAATGTTAGAACCAATAATATGAAGATCAATAGCTTGGTATGACAAGAAAAAGAAGGTGAAGTGTAAACCTGATTACCCAAAACCATCTTCTGAAACTCATCACGCTCCTGCTGCAACTTATCGATTTGGGCTTTGAAAGCTGCTGTAGCTTTAGCTTCCTATTCATAGATTTTGTTACAAAGTCAGAGAAAATACTACTGTTAAGTACATCTCAACTGATCTTTCCAACATGAATACACTGGACAAACCGTTCTAGTCATTGTGGCTATCTCTCTAACTTTTCCGGATAACTGAGCTTCCAGCCTCTCAACTTTGGCTTCCAATCTTGAAATGTCTGATAAGAGTCTTTAAAAGCAATAAGAACATGTAAGTCATCTTCTCAACACAAGTTGGGGAAAAAGCCTCCAAATACTGCACAATGCATTGTCTAATGAGACTAAACAGTAATTATCGGTTCAAATACCCCACAAGATTTTATGCATCATTTGATGCTTTGGCACTCATTGTAACACCTTGCCAATGTCTTCATTCAAAATAAAGTTGACCACATTCAACTGCATCATCTTGTTACCTTACCAGATTACGACATAGAATCATTTTGCTAAACTACAATAAACTAAAAAAATTGAACATATTGAATCCCTCGCTCAAAAGTGGCATGTTTAAGCGACAGCCTTGGACCAAAACCATAGGCATTGTTTGGTGTTCTTTCCAGCATTTTGGGGATAATATTCTTGAGGAATCTAATTCGAATATGTGGAGAATGAGAATGTATCTGGATGTTTTGTTGGGAAGAAATGATGTGATGTATTTTGGAAGACAATAATATTGTTTGTCATGATTAGTGGGAGATATTTTTACCAGTAAATGTCCTGTCAATATTGTTTTGTTGTAGTTAGTGGGGATATAGTATGATATATAACTATTTAATTAAAGTTGATATGTATTTTGGTGGAATGAAAACATGCTTCCTCAAAACAATAATCCCTAAACACGTTTTCCTTCTCCCAAAAAGGAAAACATTTCGGAAAAATAACTCCAAACAAGGCCACAGTGTTCTACATGTCGTCCCATTATCAACAAAATTAATATATATATATATATATATATATATATAATTGACTCGTTATTACTACAAGTATAAACATAGAATCACTAGTACAACATCTATGCGGACTACTTTATCAAAGAGTTCACTCCATATCAAAAACAAGTTCACAAAGATCCAAAAGAAGCCTTATAGCTTGAAAACAACTTTAGTCAAGGTGTAAGACAAAAAGAAATCAATTTGTTTCATCAATCTTTTCCTTTAAAGTCTCTTTCGAAAAAATCTACAAGCTAAACCAAGATTCAATCTAATCATCCTAGAATGGGCTACTTTCTTAATAATCATTCTATAGCTTTATGTATGTCCTATCTTTTACATTTTCTATCAGTAAAAACCACAGCCCAAACACATACTACACCACAATTTCAAAACCTAAACCATACATAAAACCATAAAAGTACAAATTATAACAATATAATAAGTCATAATAGTGGAAATAGTTATAGATATCATAATCTATTATAAGAATGCTTAGTACAAAGAGTGGTACCGTTGCCTCTGCTCGTTGGCCGACTCCCTGAACTCAACATCCCTCTGTCTCTGCTGCAACAACGCATACATACAATTGCAAGTCCTCGCTATTGAAACCTGTTTCCAATTTTTCCAATCCACATCAAACACATAGCAACATAAATATATAAACTAAACCTCTAGAAAAATCTTACTACCCAAAAAATAAGGAAAAATTGAAACTCACGGGATCATTAGCAAAGAGATCAAGTGAAGCAGGGAAGCCAAATGTGACGAGAGTATTGTTCAAATACTTGGCGCAGTGCTCCAAGTTATTGAGATCCGCAAACGCATATTCACTGAAGAAAAATGCTTCTAAATCAACATGTAAAAAATAAGGGGAAAAGAACCCATATTTTCTTTTATTTTTTGTCCTTATCTTTCTTCACCACATTGCAAAATACAACATAAAATCGACAAAACCCACATTTTTTAAACTCTTTTTTCCTTACCTCATACTTAGAGTAGCTGGATTAGTTGATGACCTCTAAAAAAGAAGAGCACGCACAAACACACACACAAACACAGAAGTTTATGTGAAAATGTAGCAGCTTAAAACTTTCAAATGACTTCTAAACAAGAGACAGGAAGAGAGATTCTACTCTGAGATCGGAGTCATTTTCAGTGGGTGGCATTTGAGAGAGTGCGTGTGCGGAAGTGAGGAAGAAGAAGAGGTGTAGATCTGAATGGTGGGGAAATTTGAAATTGAAATTTACGAGAAGAAAAAGGAATAAAAGAGAAAGGAGCTGTTGGAGGTAAAGGTTTGTTTGTTAAGGAATAATATTGTGAAAAATATTTTTTTGAGAAAATATTTGATAAATGTGAAGTATGTTTGGTTTTTATTTTCAAAATGGTTGATATGATTTATTTTTGGATAAATTTGTGCTTAACATTATTTTTGAGATAATTTTTTTTATTATAAAGGTGTTTTTGGTGTAAGTGTAATAGTGTTACATTAAATATGTATTACTCTATATCGTTATTATATTTATATAATGATTGAAACAAATATATTTATTCTAATATAATAATTGACATATCTAAATATAATTGTTTTATTGATATACTAATTTAAGTATGTATAAAGATATATATCAAAACATACAATAATTGAAATGTATATATATATATATATATATATATATATATATAATACTGATTAATTTAAAAAAAAATAGGAAAGAGGAAAATATATTTTTGGCCAAAAAGTTATTAAATGTTAAATTATTTTATGGGGGAATGTTACACGCCAAACATAGCCAAACGTTTTTGGTATTTCTTAATAAAAATTCTTATTTCAGCATAACTATTATATTATTAGCACCATAAAATGGGAAAAAATTAACAGCGTACTAAGTTTTGATTATCCTCCAAGAAATTTTTTGACAGTCTTTGATTTGTGGGTCCACAAAATTAAAAAGACACACACACACACACACACATATATATATATATAATTTTTAAAATTTTGAAGTTCAAAAATCCCATTTAAAAAAAAAAATTGTTGTTGTCTACTTTGATTATTTAAATTTTTATTATACCACAAGGATATTTGAAGCAATTAATTTGTCGTCTTTCCTTTGATGTGTAGCGACTACATAAAAAAAAATATATATTATTTATTATATTGTATTGATTATTATTATTAATAAATTATTATCTATAAAATATATATGTGACTATAATTAAGTATATAGATGATGCAATAAGATTTGTTGTTTGGCACTAAATTATGTTTAAAAAATAATTAATATTTTGATTTTTTTTATTTTAATTTGATATTTTATATTATATTTTACTTTTAAAACGATAAATATATATAATTAATAATAAATATATATTTAATAAAATATTTTTTTTACATTTAAAATGTATTTTTAAGGTGAAATAAAAATGCATATCAAAAGAGAAAATTCGATCTATCTTAAAAAAGGGATAAAAGATTCATTGAATTCTAACAAAGCGAGGGTTGTGCAGCTCCACTTCGCAATTTTGGCCTTTCAACTTCTTTTTTAATTCTTTGTTCGTTTTATTGAAACTTGACTTCGGCGCAACGTGCAAATCATCAAACTGATTTACATTTTTTTTCTTTAATTGTACTTTTGCGAAAGTTGTCCGAAAATAATTATGAGTGCACATTTCGCTAGAGTTATAAGGACGGCTACTGCAATGAGTTGGTGAGGAAAGAAGGCCATTTCAGTTCAATGATTCGATTATCAAAATTTATGTTTTAATTTTTATTATGATTTTTTATAAAGATATTTGACAATTTAAATTTTAAATCAATTTCAATTTATGTCTCTCTAATTCTGATGTGCAAATTCCAGAAAGTTGAAGTCCAAATTGAAGTTTAAGAATACAAGGATTCTATGAGCCAATTTGTTTTCATTTTCACAAATAATCTTTATATTTTTCACTATTTAAAAATTTAAAAATACATTTATTTTACTCATTTTCATCAAAAACACAATTTCTTTTTATTTTTAAAATTTATTTTCAAACCTATTAATATTTTATATCTTTTCATACAATAAATACCATAAAATAAATATTTTCAAATCTATATAATCTTCATCGAAACATATCAAATTCAAATATATTTTTATTTTTATATAAATATTTAGTAAAAATAGTTTCAAGAATATAATTAATTCTACAATATATTTGCAGCAGCCTAGTTTTTAAAATAATTATTTGTATGGGCCTTTGAGAACTACGACTTGGGCTTAGAAAGCTAGAATTTGGGCAGGCCTCATTGCCAACGTTTGCAGTCTTGTATTAGCCCACTTAAATCTGCCAGCTGAACATTTTTCAATTACTGTTTAACAGATCAAAGGCAGTGGAAAAAAAAAGAAAAAAAAAAAAAAATGGACTTATAATTTTCTCCTTCTTTATATAATACACTATTTGATACGGGTCAAAGAATTGAGGCCCTTTGATTAAAAATTTAAGTTTACTCTAAGAAAAACGGTGAATTCAGTCCATGAAAATCGAAAAAAAAAAAAAAGTAGATAAGTTAACAAGAAAATTTATTTGATCAATACTTACATATTCCTTAGAGCACGTATATATTCTAAATTGATGTAGAGAATTAGAGGGTGTTTGGTTAAATTTATTTTAAAAAATTTATAAATTTCTACATTTTATAAGATATTTTTGGAGTTTATAAAATATTAGATCTTATTTTAAAAATAAGTTGTTGAAATATTTGGATAAAATAAGATCATGGAGCATTTAAAATGTTATTAATGATAAATTTGTAATTAAAATAACCAAAATTAAAAGAATTTGTTAAAATAAAATTTTATTTTAAAAATAAGTTGGATGAATGTACTTTTGTTTTAGGAGTTTATAAGCTCTCACATAATTTTTTATTGGATCATATAAGCTCGTTCAAAAAAAATACCAAACAATTTTTGATAATTCATAAGATGTGTTGAAAAATTTATAAGATGAACAAAAAATAACTTTGCTAGAGTGAAGCACCAGATCCATGATTAAGCAAGTAAATTCTATTCCAATTCCTATGCCGAAAATTTTCAGCCACAAGTGGCCATAAGGGCCACAATGATTATTCTTAGCTCGTCAATCTGGATAAAAAATATTCATATCTATCAACCTCGCATAATTGGTTTCACACGCCAAGTTGGAATTTGGTTCCTTGAATCTTGTGATAAAACATAACCTTGAAGATGCTCACCACTAGACTTAATTTTTTATTTTATGTTTCTATAAGAGTAAGTAGTCAGAATTCCTATATAAGCACAACCAAGTTAAAAACCTAAAATTACAAGACAAACTTCTTGTTCTCATTACATTACAGTTACAATTAAGCGTGTGCCTCAAGAACAAATATGTCCTTGTATGATGCCAACAAAAATAGAGGTTACAAGACCTATGTTAGGACAGAACCAGTCTATGGTGGGGCTGCTTATCCCGACCACGTGCCGCTGCGCCCGTTGATCGTTGGTTCAGAAGGTAGGGAACATGCCATTGTAGGCTACTCAGCAACCCACAACTTGCAGAGCTATGTGACCACAACTGAACAAGTTGTGGAGCTTAGACGTGCTCCGGCGACTGCAGATTACAAGCATAGCCCCAAAAGAATGGAGTTGTACAAGGATCATGGAGTAGGAGATAAGCCCCTTGCGCCTTGGAGCTCGGCTCGTGGCCTGCCAGAGAAAGCCGATGGATTCTCTCCCAAAGTTCAGAATCAAGTGGTCTATAGCCAGAGCAAGGGTTCACCCCGGAACAATGTCTATAGGGACCATAGCCCTCCATCAGGAGATCACTATTACAGCACTTATGATTATGGTAAGCACGACAACCTTAGCAGTGATGATGAGGATGATGATATTATATGCAAAGATGGGGTATGTTACAAAATTGTTAAAGTGGGTGCAAAGCCAAATCACCTCAAAGAAGAAGGTTATGATCAAGAAAAGCACAAAGGAAATGGCTATGCCCCTCCTGCTTACACTGTTCCACCCTCAACTCAACCAAGAAAAGATTCATACTATGAAACATCATACACTGATAACAATGGGAAGTACAAAGGTAATGGCTATGTCCCTCCTTACTATGAAACATCCAACAACAGGCCTATGGTGAATACTCCTGCACCTATCAAAACAAGGAATGCCCCAAGCAGGGGTGTGGAATTTCTAAACGAAAACACGAAGAATTCCCCTGTTTCTGTTGCAGCACAGAAGCCACAGCTCATTGCATCACCGAGAAAAGATCAGGGCTATCAAGAAACCATCGACAGCGCGGAGGCACGGAGGCGGTACGGCCGGGCGTCTTCGCGGGCTGGAGCATATGGACAAGAGAAGTACACAAGAATAATTGACAGCAGAGAGGCTGCCAGAAAATATAATGGTGTCTTTGTGACTAATTGATGAATGATATAGAAACATGCAAGGGTACTTAGCCCTGCGTGTGATCAGTATCAACTAGTTGGGGTGAAAGTGTTTGTTTTCAATTTGCTTTTGTTTTAAGTTAAATTCTGCTATCTATGTCATTCGTTGATGTTAGAAGCTTGTCATCAAAAGGTTGTAATGAAATGTAAGTTGCATGAGCAACTGAGGCAAGTGAAGTCAAGAATGTCTATCCTTTTATATTACTAATATTGCTATTGAAAACATAAGGGCATTACATTTGGTTTTCTTTCAAGTGTTATTTTGGGTAGAGAAATTGGAAAACATGTCCTAGAATAGAATCTTTTTGGATGTTTTGATGTCTCGTAGATATCTGGTCAAAATTGTTTATTGTGGTTAGTTTGAAAGATTTTCGCTGTATATGTTTTGTCAGTATAATTTTATTGTAATTAGTAAGATGTATGGGTTATAACAGAATATATAATTATTTAATTAAAATAATTATTGACAATTATTCTCCGTAATCTTAATCCCAAACACGTTTTCTATTCCAAAGAAGAAAAATATTTTTCCGAAATAACATCAAACAATCCTTGTTTCTCCATTCTGTTCTGAATTTGATTTGCATTTTAGGGTTACTGGAAATGGAACTGGAACACTATATTCGTTCGTGTAATAAAGAGGAATATTCTATCTTAATCTTCCAAAAATATAATAAAATAGTATGAAATAACACTTCATCCATTCCACAAACAATTAATGTCTGAATTGGCTGTTAGAAAAATTAAACAGGCATCAAAACACTATTTCAACAACTTCTTCTTCTTCTTCTTTTTTTTGCCCTTCATCTTTGTCAAAATTATTGACTTTAAATATTTCCCCCCTTCTTAAAGTTTGATAAATTTCTATGACTCAGTACCTTTTTAATTTCAAAATGTCAAACGCATTAAACCTTTGTGGGACGACCGAATAAGTACGGGATGCCAACAAGAAACTACCTTATGTTGATCTTACTTTTTCGTTAATAACTTTAAATCATTGACCAATCAATGTAGTTATTGAAAAATACGGCTTCAATCCAATTTTTCTTTCCTATACGTCAGAGGAGGTTTAATTGTATTAGAGACGGAGGGGGGGGTTGGACGAACAGCCGTTGTGCTCCGTAAGTGTGCATAATTTCAAATTTTTTATCTAAATTATATAGAAATTAAAATTTTACTGTCGTTCAAATTAGTAAATATATTAACAAAATAACCCCTATGTGAATTAAAATTTATGTTTTCATTTCTTACAATTAAAAATTCTGACTTCGTCGTCTGCAGTCGAATCAAGTGCATGGAAAATAAAATACAGCAACAGAGCCAACAGTCATGCAAATGTTGTCGTGTTGACCAGACCACAAACCCATGACTCTTGCCAATTTTGACAACCAATCTTGAAATCAAATATAAATAGTATAAAAAGTATGAACCCCTTGGGGGGTGGTCATACTCTTGGAAGTTGGACCAGTTGACCTGGTGTGAAGCCTTATAATTTGTACATTAGTTTTCCACATTAATTAATCCGAAAAGGGGTTGCCGTCTTGACATTTTATTCTCACTGTTGCAGTTGAAAGATCGGCCAATTAATTTTTGATCAAGAACAGCTGCCGGGGATGGCAGCCAGACACGGAAGTTGACTTTTTTGTGTGTGTGTGTGTGTGTGTGTGTGGTTTATTATTATTATTATTATTAATCAAAATAAAAAATTCCAATCATCAACATCATTTCACTGATAATGCAATGTTAAATAATGATGTGTATAAATACTTTATATTGGCACTAATTCAATAAACTAATTTTCAACCTTTTTCCTCTTCTTGAATTTACTAATTTGGAGCAATTTAATATTTTATTTTGTGTTATCCATCATAAATATTGTATCAGATATATAAAATATTTTTTTAAATATATACTTGACAAAAATTATATTTTAAATCTTTTTTCTATTTTATATTTGAAATGTGAATTAAATATTTTAAATCTACGCAAAACCTACCTTCTACTACGAAAGAGATCAAAGGGGCAGGGCAAGTAATCTCTAAGCTAATATTGAAATTATTGATCGTCAACACATCAAATTTGTAGTTCTTGAGGTCGAAAAAGGCCCCATGTTTTTCAAAATACTGTACTATTTTCATGACGATGTAATAATTTTCAATAGAAATTGGCATACATAGGCACACATTAATTATTTCAAGAAAATGATTTTCATGCATGGATTAAATATTAAGAAAATGAGTGCATGCACGTGTTAAGAACTTCTCAAGATCTAAATCCTATTGAAAATTTAACATTTAACAAAAAAATATAAAATAATTACGTGTCATTTAATTGAATCAAGATCTGAAGTGATCCCAGTTGCAACCCAAATCCAAGTAAAGGACCAAATCTGAAAAGCAAATGTATATAAATAAGTCATTTCCGACTCCTCTCCCATCCATTAATTTCATGTACATTCCCACAGTATTTAGCTCTACGTACAATACAAACCTAACAATCAAGATCCTCACATGCGTTAGCTGTAGGAATATCAACCACCAGAAATCTACGTATAAAAAAGTAATACTGTATAAGTATAATACAATCTGCATTGGCAACTGAAAGAAGTAGCATAATACTAAATATATTTCACAAAAGTATTATAATATCTGCAAGAAAGAAGCAATGCACCTGAAAAACATGGCAATATGGAATCAAGAAAACAACAATACTTGGTTAACTTTAATAAGGGTGTCATTAAATTTATGTTCACGTATATGTGTGTGTATATATATATATATGTATGTATGTATGATGAATCAAGATAATACGTTGATAAGTATCTTATGGACTTTATTAGATATAAGTTCGAGTCATTTGATAAGAATTGAAAATCAATCAATATATTTTTTAATAAAAATGAAAATTAATATATATATATATATATACACATGTAAATATAGTCAAGACAACTTGTCGATGAACATTTTTCACCTAAAATTTAATTAATTATAAATTTGTATAATTAATTATAAATTCAAATTATTTAAAAAAAATTTAAAAATCGACCACTGCACATCTAAAATATAATATGGCCTCTCATTATAAGTCACATGCAATAGCAATGGTCTGAGGCCTTTAACAGGTCACATCCAGGCGGGACCGCAGGCCCCAAAATGCATGCAAGCGGTGCATGCGAACCTTTTGTTTTTTTTTATTTTTTTATCTTTTATTTGTTTGCTTTCTCTCATCTCTACACTTATTTGGTGACCAATAATAAGGATCCAGATTTTGTGTTTTGATATTTTCTGTAAATTTAAAATTAATTGTTGGCCTTTTCTCGAATTTGAATTTGTTGCGGTTAGTTGGCTGTTATTTGGTAGTCGAAATCATGTGTAAACCAGGAGAGTAAAACCGGAATTTCTTTATTAGCTGGTCAGAAAATGCTGTCTCTTTTGGCCTTTGATTTTGTCATTTTGCCGATCTGCAGTTGAACCAAGAGATTGGAAATTCACCAATTCATGACTCTTGGTAAAAAGGTACACCAAAATTAACTTTTAGACTGCTGGTCAAAAGGTTAGAAGCGGTTGAGTTTCGGGTTGGCTTTTAAACCTAGATCCGGGTTTAAAGACAATTTTAATAATTTAAATGAATTTAAATTAAATTTTGAGATTTTTCATTTTATTTTTAAATTCGATTGACCCATTTAAGTTTTTCATTTTTTAAAAAAATTGATTATATATATTTATATGATATTTTTTAGATTTAATTTTTTTTATAAAGTTTTAATAGTATTCTTTTTTATAAAGTGAATTTGGGTATACCTACTAAATTTTGGTCTAAGTCTTTAAAAATTTTAGAGGGTCGGGTTTGGATTGATCTCGATTCAAATTTGACTCATTGTCATCCCTGATTGAGTTTGGTGGAATAAAAAATATGTGGTGTTTGTCTTTATTTTTAAAGGAATTTTTTTATTATTTGAAACTTCGATAATGCATTTATTTTATATGTTTTCGTTAGTAATACAATTTATTTTTATTTTTAAATTTTTTTTTCAAGCCTAATGGTATTTAACGTGTCTCATGTATCTATCATAATTTATTTTCATGCCTATTAATATTTTATATTTTTTTCATGCAAAATACACCATAAAATAAATATATATTTATTTTCAAATCTATATAGTTAACATAGAAATATAACTTATTTAAACATATTTTATTTTTTATATGAAAACCTAGTAAAAATATTATTAACCTTAAATATGCTAGAAACAAAGATAATTTTGAAAATGAAATCAAATTGGGATCTTATGTGTGTCTTTGAAAAAAGAAAAGGTCATGTTCTAATGAAAACTTTGTTTTAAAACTTATTTGTTTTTTTCTAACTTTTATTTATTTATTTATTTATTTTTGCTCCCATGTCACATTTTGAGAATGTCCCATTCTAAATTTATTTTTCCATTAATTATCTAAAAAAATGTGTGTATGACAAATTTTGATAAACTTTGACTCAATCATCATAAAGATTTTGGAATCACATGTGTCTAGAAATCGAAATTGTTCCTTACCAAAGATTTCCAATCTTCTCATTGTGACCAAAATGATGATGATCTTATAATTCTTAATTTTCCCACCTTATGCTAACCTAATTCATTTTTTCTTCCCCTCCAATTAAATAAGAAAAGAAAACTTGTTAAATCAATCTACTAAATTAAAAATAGTCAACATTAAGTGAACTACGTGGTTTTGTTACTAAAAGCTTATATTATATTACATTCATAATATGTATCTACAAATTATTAAAAAATATATTTATTTTTTTATTTACATTTTGAACTTACTAAATAATATCAATATTTTTGATGTGGAAGTGTTATAAGTATTTCATATTATACTTAATGAATAATACTTAATCTTAACAAATATCAATAATGCTCCTATTTACTTAAAACCTAAAAATTATACTAAAATTAATTATAAGTAGTTATTAAATATAATATAATAAAAAAACTTATAATCATATGCGAAAATAAACACACTATATATTTTCTTCATGATTTTCAAAAGTAAGTACAAGCACGAGACATTTTAAAATAACATTAAATAAGTCATATTTATGCTCTTACCTGTATAAATGTGTATGCTTAAATTTATTGTATTTTTTGATTTTTTTTTATCATAATTTTTTTAATTAAAACTCATGATATATGCGCATATATATAAAATATCAGAATTTTACGTCTATTATTTAACTAACTAGGTCACATAGCTCATAATTATTATACACAGTCATCTAATAACAATTAATATCGTGTACAATTATGTGCCACGTACATGTACATAGCAAAATTAATTGCCACCCCTAAAATTGTTCTTCCATAATTAATGCCAGCTCCAATATATATATTGCAACCACCTATAAGTCTATATACAATTTATTTTTAAAAGCACTCTTCTTCCTTAATTTACTTCTCTCTTTCTTTTTTTGACCATAGATCTCGATCTACCCTATTAAATCATGTATTCTATTACTCAAATACAAATCTATCGTCTGATTTATTGAAGTGGTCCTTAATTATAATTTTTTGATACATAAGTTAGAACTTATTAAACTAATAATATTTGGAATGTCACCAAGAATATTTTAATTAAAAATTTAAATGCCTACATTTAATGCAACCTTCCATTATCTATTTATACTATTTTTTACATACACGTGGTTTTCTCCCAAACCAATTGTAGGACGCACCATTGAGGTTGAGTTTGGGTCATATTTAACTTGATATTTTATTTAAATTATAGGGGCATTTTAGTTTTTTTCACTGGGCATTTATTGCAAACATCATTGTTAAAAAAAATAGTTGGTATTAAAGTCACTAACCAATGAAAATACAATCATTTTTAATTCAATTTCTTTGATCTATGAGTTTTTTATTTTCTATTTTTTTACAATTTTCAAGGGTGCAATGAGCTCTTTTCCACGAGATATAAATAGTTTAAGTTTAGATTTACAAAAACGACTGTATTTAAAAATGGTCGATTTGATTTATATTCCTGAAATGCACTTCTAAACAAAAAGCATAAAATGCAAATATACCAGCACTTCAACCCATTTGCTAAAAGTTCCCAATAAAACAAGAAAAAATTAACAAATAATGAAATTATTCATCCACTTTATCATTCAACAAAAAAAATAAAAATATTTTTTTTAAAAAATAATGAAATTATTCATCAACTTTATGGTTCAACAAAAGAATTTTTAAAAAGGGCTATTAAATTGGCTCAACCGTTCTAGTTCGTCAGTCAGGTAATAAATATAGTCGGTTTGACGAGAACAAGCTTGTGGTGCATTGGCACTGTTACGTCCCATTGAATTTATGTATGACGTCTCCTAATGTTTAAAAAAATAATATATGAAATTAAAAGTAATAAAGGAGGTAATATATATATATATATATATATATATATATAATAAGTGTGGATGGCAATTGAGGTGGGTTGATATATATTTTTAAAATTATAAACGGATTGTAGCGAATTTTATTTTGTATTTCTAAATTCATCATGTAATGTTTTTTTAATTTATTTTTTTATTTTATTTTTATTTTTATGCGTTTATATAATATTATTTTTAAAAATATATTTTTAACTAATCAAATATCCATAAAATTAAGTAATCAATAATTTGATATTTAAATTGTTTTTTCACTAGGCAACACGGAAAGTCAACTAAGCAAAAACCCAATATTCTATCTCGAAATAAATATGAGTCGCAGACATTTATATTTGATGGCAGAGGGACAACATAGTATAGTACGTCCAAATGTTGTTGATATTTGATAATAGCACCTAATAACAATGTGTGCACTATTTTGGAAAGGTGAATTTGTATAATTTGCAAAGAATAATTAAGCTGAATATGAGTCCGAAACACTAATATTGTACTAAACATAGAAATAACTAATCTTGATTCTGCACGGGAAATTCTTATGGAATAAGTAAATTTTTTCTTGGAGGGACACTTAATTACATATACATCATATCTACATATATCTTTCGATCAATTAAGTATAAATGATGAGTTTTCGAATCAAGACATATATTTAATGATAAGAAGGTATTATAAAAGAACACTAATATGCCCACTTTTGTGGAATTTGAATCATGATATCTTAATTAATCTTAGGTCCAGAATATTACTATTTAGGCAAAGTTCTAACTAAATATTACAAGTTACCTAAGGAATTGTAGCATTTTCAGTGTCTTACACTACGAGTGGAATTTGACATGTCCGGCTTTTTTTTTCTTAATTAATATGAAATGTCCGAATTTGAGTTATAAAGGTGATCCTATCAATAATGTCGCGTCTAAATATTAGTTAAATTAAAATCATTACATTATAAAAGAATTACTTTGTCCGTCTACTACCACTTTTTGTGATGCAAGTGTGAAAGTAATATAACGAGAAACTTTATTCATTGTGGAGAAATTCACACAAGAATAGGGACACACATTTATGGTGTGGTGGCTTATTATTTCATTTTTTAGAAATGTTATTTCGGATAAAATAATGATGTGATATATTTTTTTGTAAAATTAATATATATGAAATGTGAATATGTGAATATATTTTTTGAACATAGTATGTAGATAAAATATAAAAGTATAATAATTATAGTTAATGAAATAGTTTTTAAAAAAAATTATGAAAATATATTTTCAAAAAGTGGAAAGATGTGTTATGCGATTTTTCTTAAGAAAATCTCATAAACAAAATGTAAGTCTCTTGAAAAAATTATCCTGAAATGATTTTTTTTTAATTTTTAATTTTTTCAAAAAACTCATGAACTTTTTTCCGAAAAATCTTGATACGCACATGCAGCCTTAACATTTTATTACAACTCATGTCCTATTATGCTTATCAGATTGAGACTCAAAAATAAATACATAAAAAACTAGTTGTTGCTTGTTGTTCCCAAAAAATATTAATTAAATATATTCTGTACTTTCTTTATCTGAGATTGTGAACCACTTTTTTTTTCACATACGCTTTCTTCTCTCTCTCTTTTTTTTTTTAATATTTAGGTCATATAATAAATATTGAGACCTCAGAATTTCTTTTATAAAGTAGATCCTACTGTTATAATTTTATAATAATATATTCAATAATGATTTTGTTATTGATTAATGAGCATAATTATTAACTAAATTGAAATTCTCATATTATTATCCTATATATTATAATTTTTTGCTCTTTTTAATAATTACTTGCATAAAATGTTTTTTCGTGGCAAGCAATCATTTGGGCACTCTCCAATTCTCAATCAACTTGAAAAAGGTGAAAACCTCGAGACATCTTCAGAAATAGTGGCCAAAATTTCAGCACGCGGACACGTGTAAGAAAATGGTTGGGCCAGGATTTGCATGATCACACGCGACACACGAGGGCATTTTTCTCTTAAATAATCTTATTGAGAAGAAGACACAAAAGGGTACTTTGGAGATTGAGAAACCTCAATTATACCTTAAATTAGCACCATTTATAATTTTCCTCGTTGAAGTCCCCGACCTCGGTCACCATGGTTAAGATCATCTCCTTTTTTCCCCCAAACCCAAGGGTAATTTAGTCAAGCCAATGGAGTTAGTTCTACCGGTAATAACAATGAAGCAATGGTAGCAATTCATTCAACCTTAAATCAAACCGAATCCAACATGGTATTATTTAAATTTATTTAAATTTAAAAAATTATATTTAAATTTAATTTATTTGTTAATCAAATCGAATTTGAATAAGTTTTGATCGAGTCGTATATGAATTGAGTTTGAATAATTTAATTTTTTTACATATATTTTTTTTACTGAATCGAATTTGAACAAATCGTACAGAAATTGAACTCGAATATATATATATATATATATTCTTTTCAAAATCGAATCATAGTCCTTTGATAAGATCATATTGGATTGGAATATTTAATTACTTCTACAATTAAACTCTAATAGTATTAAATTCTAATTGAATTCAAATAAAGCCAATCAAAAATTAGCCTCACAAGTAAGCCATCTTGTTGTTGACGAGTTCAATGAGAATCTTTATAATAATGGATTTTATTTGTAAATATTATATTTAGTAGAATGTACGATATATTTCATTATTATTATTTATTAATTTAATAAAAATTAAAAAATATATATAACGAGTGAGACACCCGTCGTTTAATGTTTAATGGACCGACGTTATCAAATGATTGAAAAACAAATCAAGTTGATCGATACTTAAATCGAGATTGATAGTAAAAAATTTATTTAAATTCACTTCGTTAATTTAAGAAATTAAACTTGAAAATTCAATTTAAGTATCAATCAACTTAATTTATTTTTCAATCGTTGGATAACGTCGGTCCATTAAACGATATGTATCTCACTCGTTATATATATATATATATTTTAAATTTTTTGTTTAATTAATAATAAATTATAAAAAATAATAATAAAACAAATATCAATTAATGAAATATGTGATAAACTCGACTAAATATAACATTTACAAAATAAAATCTATAATTCAGAAAGATTCTCATTGAACTCGTCACCAACAAGATGGCTTACTTGTGAGGCTAATTTTTGATTGGCTTTATTTGAATTGAATTAGACTTTAATACTATTAGAGTTTAATTGTAGAAGTAATTAAATATTCCAATCCAATATGATCTGATCCTAAGGATTATGATTCCAACTTGAAAATTTTAAATAATTTTGTATTAAGTAATAAATATTAATGAATAATATTATACGTATAAGTTAAAATTTATTTTGTACATATATATAACTCATATGATTTGTACGAATGACAATGGGTGGATTTATCAAAATTAGATATCAGTCCCTTCAAGATTTTTAAAAATTCGAAATTCATCTTATTCCGAACCTGTTGAGTCCGAATTAGACCCGTTTTATAATTTAAAAAATATTAAAAAAATAATTTTTAAAAAATAATATCAATAATTTTTTTAAATATATTTTTTAAAATATAATATTATATAAATATATTTATATTAAAATAAAAAATAAATAAAACTAAAATCCGCTCTGTTACCCGCTTATATATTCTCACAGATTCGGGCAAGTCCGAGTCTAATCCAAGCTCATTGTCATTTCTAATGATTCATGTTGTAGAAGTATTTATTTACATTGGTAAATATTTGTGAAAAATTTCTAATAGGAGAATAATTAGGGGATTGGACCATTATTCGCATTCAGCTTCCGATACTTTCACTAGATTTTGATCTAAAAGTTAAGAATTCTATTGGAATTAATTCCACATCCATTTATAGATTTTGATATGTCGTATATAATCAAATCCAACAAACTGATATTCCCAGACAAACTTACATGGATTGATGTAAGTTCATATTATCATTAGATTAAAACATAATAATAGAAAAAAACAACCGAATTATTGGATTTATTTTGAATATTAAAAATGTATTTTAAAATAATATATTGAAATGTATTAAGAAAAAAATACATCAAAAAATAAGATATATAATTATGACCAGTATGATTATTTTATTTATACCTGCCCACTAAATATTTATTTGTAGTCTAAAAAAAATTGAGATCCAAATTACACAAAAAAACCAATGAAGCTTATATCCCAATATGAACAAAAATAAATACCTTATCCATCTTATTTACAAAATATGTATTTTAATTTTCTATTTTGAGTTAGTAATTATTCTCTTTAAATTTTTAGTAACTTTAACATCAAATGATCTTCCTAAAACAATTACAGAATTTTTCTAAATATCTGTTCGTACTCCAATCAAAAATCTTACGTTAAGACAATTATAGTGCCTTCCTAATTGTTTGTTCGTATTGTAAATAAGAACTCACACTTAAAAATTACACATATTGTAGATGAGTAATTCCACTTTTACAACGAAAAATGACTCGCATCAAATTGGTTTTATTTTTGTAGAATACATTTAGAATGAAAATATATTGAGATAATAAAAATAAATTTTCCAAATATAATTAAGACAAAAGTCAGCATTTTAGTATAAGTTAAATCACAAAAGTCATCTAAGGCTTGTATCTTAAATACTGACATCTTAGTGTTTAAAGTACAGAAACTCATAGACAAATTTGTTAATTTTGGCGATCATCATACTTAAGAAGTAATTTGGAAACAAAGGAATTTCTATCAATCTCTATCATTAAAAAAAAATGTTTTAAAACTCTCTGGCATAATAGTTTTGCTACTGATAAATTCAGATGAAAATAATATGTGAAATAATAAGGCGTTATGTTTATAATTACTTAATTTTTTATTAATTTGTACTAATGTCATTATATGATGTTCATACTTATTAGATTCACATGTTTTATAAAGGCGATCTTATTTTTTATCAAAATATTTGAAAAATCCATTTCCAAAGGGAAAAATGGACTAATTTTCCGGCAAATGCCTTGAATTATTTCAATATATAGAATTGATTACAAAAAAAAAAAGAGAGTAAAATAATGAGAATTCCCACAACTAACCAAGGTTAACTAGTGTTAGGTGGGGTTTGACCAGTCTGGTTTGGTAGGCGTTTGTATTGCTTCCCCTGCTCCCTCCCTCTTTCTCTCTCCTCACCTTCTCTCTCTCTCTACCCTCCATATAAACTCCACACAACACCTCTTTCTCATTCCGTAGAAGTCAGAGTCTCTCCAAACCAACCTACGCTCTCAACGACATTCATCGAACCTCACACAAACATCCGAATTCTCGAAGAGGGAGAGACTCTGTAGAAAAAACACGCCAAATTTGTTGTTTGATTGATTCATAATCCTCTGTTTTTTTTTGGAAACTAGCTCGGACCCAGTTCATAACTCATGGAAACCACTTCTGAGAAGCTTTCTCCGTTCGATTTGATGTCTGCGATCTTGAAAGGAGTGAAACTCGACAATTCAAACGGGTCTGCGGATGCGGCGCCGCCGGCGGTAGTGGCGATGCTGATGGAGAACAAAGACCTCCTGATGATGATCGCCACCTCCGTCGCGGTGCTAATAGGCTGTTTTGTGTTCATGTCATGGCGGCGCGGATCGGCGAAAAAGAAGGTGGTGGAGCCGCCGAAGCTGGTGGTTCCGAAGGCGCTGGTGGAGCCGGAGGAAGTGGATGATGGGAAGAAGAAAGTTACCATCTTTTTTGGGACTCAGACTGGCACTGCTGAAGGCTTTGCTAAGGTAAGCAAAAAAAAGTGTTTTTACTTTTTATTGAAAAATTTGAAAGCGAATAAACAAAAAGAAAAATTAAATGACATTGGAATTCTCCCCTAAGAAAGGTGGATCATTGGAGTTTCAAGGAAGTTGATAAAAACATCTCGTGAAGTGTAAGATTCATGGTATTTGAATCTAAAATTCCGAATGACAAGAATGCTCTAGTTAATCATTGGAGACAAGCTGAAGGGCGTGGAATTATATCATAAATTTGATAATCATGAAGGGTAATTTTGTTCGTGATGTTTTTTCCTATGTGGTTGGCCGGCACTTTTTTTTTCCCCAAGAAATTATTAGATTTCTTTTGGTAAGTCAATAATTGACTTTCTTGTGGTATAGGCACTCGCTGAGGAAGCTAAAGCTAGATATCAGCAGGCCAAGTTTAAAGTAATTGACTTGGTAAGTTTTTATTTTACTTCTTTCTGCTTCTAGATATTCAACTTGCAGATTTAATTGTTCTAGTGTTCTTAATGGTCGTTTTGATCTGCTATAGGATGATTATGCTGCCGATGATGAAGAGTATGAGGAGAAGATGAAGAAGGAGACTTTGACATTCTTCTTCTTGGCCACGTAGGTTCTTTTATTTTTAAATTGTAACTTTGTTGCGCATGGGTGAAAATATTTGTGTATATGTGCAAGTGCCAGATCATATAGTAAACTAACAATTTAGTCCATGTAATTTATTGAGTTGGTTGAGGGTTGGTTGGTTGCAGATATGGAGATGGTGAGCCTACCGACAATGCAGCGAGGTTCTACAAATGGTTTACAGAGGTAAAAAAAAATTAAATAGTAGTTAATGTTTCTTGGATTTCTCACTAGGTTGAGATTTGGAGTTAATTTTTATAAGTTTTTTGACTTTTGTGGTGCAGGGAAAAGAGAGAGGAGACTGGCTTAAGAATCTCCAGTATGGTGTATTTGGTCTTGGGAACAGGCAATACGAGCATTTCAACAAGGTCTGTGCCTGTATTATACTTTCATATGTGCAGTTGCTGGCAGGCGACCATTGTTCTATTTTGTACTTACGTGGTCTTTGTTTTAATTTTGCTTGTTTGGATAACAGATTGCAATAATGGTGGATAACCTTGTTGCTGAGCAAGGTATGCTGATTTTTGAGAATTTTATTTCGTTGGAATAGCTGGTATGAAATATGAATATTGGTCATGCTAAATTGCTTGATTAACCTTAATGGTCTGCAATGATATGTGTTTGCTAGTATTATTTCAGAGAATTATTTATCTCTTTCAAGTCAGAAAATATAGTTGCTTCTGTGTCGACCAAATATGGAGCCTATGATCATAATGCTTTCTGCTGCCGTTATCTCTTTACTCTTTTCATTCTCTTGCAAATCTTGGAGACTTGTTTGGCAACATATTTTCTTGCCACTTAACCATATATTTTTAGAGTAAAAAAGTCCTTCATATCCCATGGGTTGTTGGGTTTATCTACAAAAAAAAAATTGTCTTACCATTGTAAAGTTGAGGGCATTGCTATGTTTAAGAGTGATCTTAAATATGAAAATTGGATGAAACATCAATTACATATTAGTGGATATTTTGTTATGATTGGTCTTTCATGGTCACGCTCTCTATTGAAAACCATTTCTTACCTGCACCGTCTAATTTCAGGTGGAAAGCGGCTTGTCCCAGTGGGTCTCGGAGATGATGATCAATGCATTGAAGATGACTTTTCTGCATGGTACTGAGAGCACGAATCATTATTTAAATGATTGAATTTGTCCATCTTTTAACATATCAGATGATCGCTTAAATATTTGTGTTCAATATGGCAATACAGGCGCGAGTTAGTGTGGCCTGAGTTGGATAAATTGCTTCGCGATGATGATGATGCAACTGTATCTACTCCATACACTGCTGCAGTTTTGGAATATCGCGTTGTGTTCCACGACCAAACAGATGGATTGGTCTTGGAGAACAGCTCAGCTAATGGTCATGCCAACGGCAATACTGTTTATGATGCTCAGCATCCCTGCAGGTAGTGAGCGTGCCTGTGTTTTCATTTTCTTTTTCTTTTTGGATTCTTCTTGTATAATTTAAAAATGGCCCAATTGTTTCCTTTTACCTAACTTTTGCAAGTATTTTCCTTAAAGAGCAAATGTTGCTGTAAAGAAAGAGCTTCACATGCCCGCATCTGATCGTTCTTGCACTCACTTGGAATTTGACATATCTGGCACTGGATTAGCGTGAGTTTCTACTTTACATTATTTAACCTATTGCATACTCTAAATACTGGTTGTCCTGTTGAAATCAATAGTCTTCTTCCTGTTGACTTTGAACTCGAGGCAAAAGGAGGAAGCTCGTCATTTCACTAAATTCTTCTTCTATTCCTCAGGTATGAAACAGGGGATCATGTTGGTGTTTACTGTGAGAATTTGATTGAAACTGTGGAGGAAGCAGAAAGGTTGCTTAATCTGCCTCCACAAACTTACTTTTCAATTCACACTGATAAGGAGGATGGCACGCAACTCGGTGGAAGCGCCTTGACACCTCCCTTCCCTCCTTGCACTTTGAGGACAGCGCTAACTCGATATGCAGATCTTTTGAGTGCTCCCAAAAAGGTATGTTGTATCCCTGTCTCATTGCATTGGTTGTTGGATTTTCCTTGTATGTGACTAGGAATTAAGGAGCAATTTTATCTATTTTTCCAGTCTGCTTTGACTGCATTAGCGGCTTATGCTTCTGACCCAAGTGAAGCTGATCGGCTCAGACATCTTGCTTCCCCTGCTGGAAAGGTTTGGATGTGTTTAATTATGTCTTTGCACATTAAATTTCATCTTTAATGTCCTAATTTGGCACTTGTTCATTTTCTTATGGGTATATATTTCTGTATCTCAGGAGGAATATGCACAGTATGTAGTTGCAAGTCAGAGAAGCCTACTTGAGGTCATGACTGAATTCCCATCTGCCAAGCCTCCGCTTGGTGTTTTCTTTGCAGCTGTTGCTCCTCGTCTGCAGCCCAGATTTTATTCTATCTCATCCTCCCCAAAGTGAGTATTTATCTGCCTTTCCCTCCTGCTGTTTGTTTGAGATAAATTTCTGGAGTTGAGCTGCAGTTGCTGTACTACCTACATTTGGAATAGTTCTTTTCTTTGCAATTTTGTACATAATGGACAATGCCGGTTAATTCTCGTGTCTAAATGAGATTTAAATAAATTTTTTGCTTCCTTGCTTTGTTGTATTTTTTATTCTTTATTATGTTCACCAGTATCTTCCCTCGAAGTTGCTCATTGTTTCCAATTGTTCTTCCAGGATTGCACCATCAAGAATCCATGTGACTTGTGCATTGGTCTATGAGAAAACACCCACAGGACGAATCCACAAGGGTGTCTGCTCGACATGGATGAAGGTATTTTTAATTTCAAGTTGAATTAATGGTTACAGTTTCCTCGTGATTGGCTGAGATGGTAAAATATCCTTAGTTATTAGATGTTTGAAGCTTACTGCATTGATGACTGAATAATCATTTTTCTTCTCTCTTGAAGTATCATCATACTATGTTGTGATTAGCTTCACCTCATGTAACTTGAACGCTTTTTCTCGGGCGTCGAGTCTCACCTTCTGCCTCTTATCAGAATGCTCTGCCCTTGGAGGAAAGCCTTGACTGCTCTTCGGCACCAATTTTTGTTAGGACCTCTAACTTCAGACTCCCTGCTGATCCTAAAGTACCAATAATAATGATTGGCCCTGGAACTGGCTTGGCCCCATTTAGGGGTTTTCTTCAGGTTTGTGTAAAAGCCTTCATGTTTGCACCTACTTGGTCCTTATTGTGATTTCTGTTTCGAGAATAATTTAGTAATTTTCTGTTTATATTTCAGGAAAGGTTAGCTCTTAAGGAATCTGGAGCTGAACTTGGTCCTGCTATATTATTTTTTGGATGCAGGAACAGTAAAATGGTTAGTAATTTACTGAGCATTCGTGGATGCCTTGATGATATTACAATTTGTACCAATTGCAAGATTTTGGATTTTACTTGCTGCAGGACTACATTTATGAAGATGAGTTGAATAACTTTGTCAAAGCTGGAGTAATTTCCGAGCTTGTCCTTGCATTTTCTCGTGAGGGACCAACTAAGGAATATGTGCAGCACAAGATGGCTCAGAAGGTACAAACCATTTTCTCCAACTGCAAAATTACAATAATGATGTTTTAATGACATCTTAGATATTTATCAGCAAATTCCACTGCCGTCTTTAGATATCTAAATTACATATGGTGAATAACAGGCTTCAGATGTGTGGAATATAATCTCCGAAGGAGGCTATGTATACGTCTGCGGTGATGCCAAAGGCATGGCACGTGACGTCCACCGAACTCTCCACACCATTGTGCAAGAACAGGTTTGTGTCGCGAAAAATCTGTGGCATTTTTTTCCCTTCTTAGATGCACGTGCTTCCTTTTTGTGGGATTCATTGTTTTCTTGGTGGAACTACCTTCACATCCTTTTTGTGGTTGTCAAATTGAGAGAGCTTCTTGAACCCTCTACCCCACCATTTTGCCTTGTCCTTTCAATGTCCATTCCTTTTTTTGTTATTCTCGATGCTGATGGATCATTTACTGAAACACCAACTTATTTTCAGGGGGGGCCTCATTTTAGCTTTCTTGAAATTTATGGACAACTCCATTATTAAGGGAGTGAAAATGTTATTTTCTTCAGTAGGCCCTTCTAGGAGTATCGAGAGAGAGAGAGAGAGAGAGAGAGAAGTTATCTATATGTTCATTGAAAAAAAAAATTGTTTCTAGGTAAAGACATAAGAGATTGTTATCACTTATTAGATGATAAAAACCTGATCGGGCCAAAACTAATAACTACTCGTACTTCAGGGATCTCTGGACAGCTCCAAAACTGAGAGCCTGGTGAAGAATCTGCAAATGAGCGGAAGGTACTTGCGTGATGTATGGTGATAATTCCTCGGGTAAAGCAATAAAGGGTCAAGGGTATTAAATCACCAACGTCGTACTTGTTGAGACTGATAAAATGCAGTTTATGAAGTATCGAGGGAGGGGTAATGTGAAGAGAGTAACCTGCCTTCTGTTGCCACCCCCAGCAAAGGAAGACTTGAGTGTTGTAATGTTAGTTCTTGGTGATTCTTTCAACTAGTTTATTAAGGGATTTTTTGGTTCGTGCACTTTATACATATTTATGTATGATATACAAAATAATTATCGAGACAATGATAGGTATACTTACTCTGTAATCTTCCTAATGAGTCGGCAAGATGGTTCTGACTACACATATGTTGATTTTGCACCTATGTATAATTATAACGTTTTATTATTTTTTATTTAATTTCTAACATCTGCTTCGTCTATTACCCGCTTACCTATGAAACATGGGAACTACGCCCCACGAAACAAAGTAAACTGTTCCAGTGTGGTAGTTCTAATTGTGTGGCAGATCGGGATAAACCGAGCTTTTATGCACTTTTTGTCATAAACCATGATTCAAGAATTGATGAAATGTTCAAGGATTTACATGGGAAGGTGTTTCATGGAATTTGAGAGGCTTTTTATGATGTAAATCGTAATAACGAGTGACTCTGCCTTTTGAGCAAAAAATGATGGGAAATAAGAGAAGATTTTGCTATAATGTCTCAATAGGTGGGAATAGATGGGGTCTAGAACATGTGGGCGCGAGTGTTGTTATAATTGCAATGAAGTAGGTGACCATTCAACCAACAAAAAATTCATATTTGAACCTAATGAGGTCGGCAGGTGACCCCCCCCCCCCCCCCCCCACCCCAACAAATAAAAAATAAAAAATAAAATAAAAATTGTTGAAGAAGGGTAATAAGAGGGCAAAAGGGGTGTGTAGACTCTTGAGAAAAACTTAAAAAAGAAAAGAAAAGAAAAGTTGGAAGTAGGTAAGCAAGGAAAAATTGAGATTAAAATGATGCATGATGTTTATTCTTAAATGGAAATAGTCTGCCATCGATTCATTTGTATGCTTGAAAGTTTATGGGGTCCAAGGTCCAGGTGTGATCAAATTTATGTCGTTGGAGGATCTAAAAACTAAAATGATTAATTCCACAAAGAGGGGCTATTGATTTTATTATTTAATTTTGACTTTTAGACTGCAAAAATAAAAAAGCCTGTAATATGATCTAAAAAGTCTCAAGAAAAGGAGAAAAAAATCAGAAGATAGAGAGCTTTCACGTGTTGAGACCGTCACCACTAACCTGTGGTAGATATTCTCTTTTTGAACTGAATTAAATACTTTATTAATTATTTAAGCAAAAACAGATGAATATAAAGGGTTTAAGATATGGTTTTATTTAAAAAGATTAAGATGCATAGCTTGTATTCACTAAGGACATTTTTTGCAAAATTTCAAATTGCATCATGCAAAATTAAGAGGAAAAATAGGAAACTACTCGTTCACAATTATTTCAACTTACTGCAAGCGTGTATTAAATTAATATTTTCATAATCGGATCAAATCATCGATCCAACTGATTCGATTAGGAATCAATGATCAATTCGATCCGATTGACTGCAAAATGATAGAATGCAGGTTGAACTGACCAAATCGATCAAGAATCGGTGAAAATTAATTTTGTATTTTTTTTTGTATTTTTTTGAAAAAATTTAAATTTGATATTTGATTATATATATATATATGTGGTTATTTGAATTTGGAACATTATTAGATATATTTTTTAATTAATTAATAATTATTATTTTATATAATATAATAAAAAATATAATTAATTTTTATTAGATTGATCTGGCAGCCGACCTTACTATTTTAAACATTAGGTCTGAAAAAACATAAATTTTTGTTAGCAAGAAGTCCAATTCAAGAACTAGATTAACAAGTCCAATTTTTGTTAATATTAGACTACTCCTCAAAACACACACACACACACACACTCTCTGAGGTTTGCTGTCACATATTCTATGCAAAGACAGATGGGAATCTAAGCAAGAATGATTTCATCAAGTGGGTTCATATAATATTGTTATTTAAATTTGTGGAAGTTGTCTTCCACGTTATTTTCTCAAAACCTCAGCTACAGATTTTAACTGGGTTTTTTAATGAAATATTTATCATAATAGTGTAAAATGATCAAGAGTTGTGGAATTATGGCAAAATATTATCGCGAATAACGCTTTCAATAATATATATATATATATAATATATATATATATTAACCACTAAAATTTGAAAGCGTTATCCCACGTTTTCAATTTAGATTGGAATTGTTTCAATTGGTCTAATTCAGATTGAAAGCATTACTGTAGTTCAAATTATTATATAAATGAATAGAGTAATTAAATTAAAAATATTATATGCAATAATCAGTAATGTTCGTAAGTACCACAATCACATAGTCGCTTATTCCTATACTCTCTAACCCTCTCTAATTTTTGTCAATAACAAGTCCAATTTTTGTTAATATGAGACTAATTCAAACACAAAAAAAAGGAAAAATTTTGCTGTCACATATTCTATACAAAGACATGGAATATATGCAAGAATGATTGAACAAGTGGTTTTATATAATATTGTTATTTAAATTTGTGGAAGTTGTCTTCCATGTAATTTTCTCAAAACCTCAGCTACACATTTTAACTCGTGCACTGCATGCCCAACTATTATAATACACAAAATAGAGCCTTTCCTTGTTGGGAATCACCCATTTGAGACAAGCACTCATCAATATGTATGGTTGGTATTAATTTTTTTCAAAAATAATCTTCACCACATTTCATTTTCGTTGGAGACGCGTATGTCAAACACGTGTTTGATTAATAATTTTTATTTTTTATTTTTTATTTTTGTTGATATTCGTACCATCGTTATCAAATTTTGCCGAGCCCTAATTATTATTGCCTTTGAAAATGTTTGGTCACGGAAGTGCCAAATTGTTCATATTTTACTGCATAAATAAGGCTGAAATGTTAGGTTTGAAGTGATTGTTTTTTGGCCTAATTCAGTTACATTGATGAAGCAGTTCAATCCAGCCTATGTGCCAAATTCATTAATTGGAGAGGAATCCTGAAAACAAACACACATCAATATGCGTTGAAAGGCGCGCCTATTTTATAGTATATATTTAATTGCATATTTATTGTATTTTATTTTTACTTAAAAATTATTTATAAAGTACACGTATAACAACAATTAATACAATACAATAATTTTTTTTTATATAATGCAATGCATTTAACACCGATGCTAAATGTTCATATACATCGATCCAATGAATCATATTCAACTTATACAAATCAGAGATGGAGTGAGAGGTGGCTACTTTTCAACTCTATAAAATTTTAAATTAATATAAATTTTATATATAAAATTATTAAATTTTAAAAATTTATCTCCCAAAAAAATAAAAAATACTTCTTTATTTAATATTTTTAAGAAAAAATAAATTCCGTCCCCCAAAATCTATTTTACGACTCTCTACCTATGCGTGCTTGTCCATATACTATTAGAAAGCATTGCAACAAAAAAAATAAATAAATATTAGTGATGTTAAATAATAATAATAATATTTTTAATAGTAACAATTTAAATATAATTTTTATTTCTATTAAATTTATGATTTTTATTACTATTAAATTTATGATTTTTATTACTATCGCAAATTATTATTTTTATATTATTTAATAATAATTTTGATATTATCTATAATATTTTTTCAACAATACTTATTTTTTTGTTGTATTTTGTAGTGTCATGTCTACACAATTTGACACATATTGAACATTCATTTTCACCTTTTCTGTTTTTATTTTCTTTTTGTGGGGTAGGGGGGTGAGGTGGGGTATGGAGCAATTCAATACCAAATATTTGAGAAATCTTGCTCATATAAACTACTTATGCAATTTGTACAAACTTTCTTTGTCCTCCTCATATAACATTGTAAAACTCAACGGGGATGGACACTTTTTCTTGAACTGGACATATACATCAGGACAAGGGTTGCTGCATTATTGTTATTAGAAATTAATACTTAGGACCACTCAATAAAGATTTACCCGAGCGCAGCCAGAATTTTAATCCTCACAAAAATTATATTTTAGGGCTTGAAAATCGAATAAACAATCTTTGACATAAAATAATGGGACCATTTGATGGAAACTCAAATTTTAAAAATTTGAAAAGATGAATAACTTATAATATATTGTACAATTAATTCATATGTCTCAGAAAAATACATATAGTTGATTCATGCATGTTTTAAGGAAGGAACTTAAAGTGGAATAAGATATATTATATCGAAAAAATTGCATTTTAAATTTAAATTTAATTTTTTTTATTTTTTATGTGATTAATTCATTATTTTTGTGCATGGAGCACACATATAACGCTAGTTTATTCACTATCAAACATAGGTGGGAATTGGATTTACAATAATTTGGATGTGCACTGATAAATTCATAAGCCACACGCAACGTTTCAGTCTAATTATATTAATTTTTATATAAGAATCATAAAATATTCTATTACTAAAGTAGTTGATTGAGCTATTAAATATTAATTATTAATTTATGATTAATTATTTATGATTAATATTATGATGTAAATAATAAATTTAATTATTCAACTAAAAAAATTGTTATGGGGTATTACAACAATATTGTACTCTATAAATTGAGAATTTGGGAATCTTGTATTCAGTTCAAAAAGTAACTAAGATTTATGTGCAGTTCGGTCTCTCACATGTTTTTGCAGTGAATCAAATTGGGCTTGGCTCGTCATTCGGCTACACTTTTTCATGTAGCGTTGCAATCTCGCCCACTAATACTTCAAGCCCAGACTGATCTGAAATCCCAAAAGCCCAATTTGCAGCATTGATTCTGGATTGATTCTTCCTGATTTTTAAATCCGATGAATCTACCATGTGCCCATAGCATAAGTCCACCTCAAGCCCAATTGATTTTTGCCAATCTCAAATCTCTACGGATTTTTCATAATTGGATCGACATGGTAAATATAGTAAAATTGTTGAATAAATTTGAGAACTTGAACGAACCTTTCGTCTCAAACTCAATCCTAGCTTGCATTAACAATTTTCTTGCTTTAACTAGTATTAGTTTTTAGGCTTTAATACTCTCACTCATTCTAGTCCAACTCATCCTTAATTAGGACCTTCGTGATGGAGCATATTACGATCCATCAATAACCCTTTAAAATCCGAACGCTCTATATGAGTCTCGTTCACACTCATCGTAAGATAGTCGAGTTAATCTTCATATGCACTTATATATTCGCACATCCATGCATGTATAGAGGGGGAAAGTCCATCCCTAATTGGATTCAACTAACTAGGCCAAACTATTTATTGAACAAATGGTTCCACGCATATTATGCATACGACATATTATAATTATGTATATTTTTTTTTAAAAAAATTGTGATATTGATAGATTTCCTAACTCTCTCCAGATAATTCAAACCTGTGACTAACGAGATCGTATATATAATATACTACTGACAAATTAACTTGACTCGTGTATATATATATATATATATAAGAGTATATTAACTTATTCTCAACTTTCCTCCAACTTAACTCATATTTATAAACTAATGTTTTAGGTTTTACTGCTGTGGGGGAGATTTTACTTGTGAAAAAAACAGTCATTGAGTAGAGTGCCCATCTAATGTATTGGCCCGACCGCCTTGGAGTCAAAGTAGCGAGCCCTTCGCCTACTGCAGCGCGGTCGTCTCCATAGCCCATGCAAATTCCAATTTACAAGACCTTTCTTTATATTTACCCATTTTTATACTAGTTTAAAATTTGCTTCTGTTTTATAAGCTTTATGTTTCACCTTCCTTTTTCTTCACGCATAATTTCACAATCCCAATGACAAACACATAAAAGAAAAACAAAGTCATGTACTATTCTCTTGTGTAATGCGTACGCACCTTATAACATGACCACATAATAATGTGGCCCAAAAAAAAAAAAGAAAGAAAAAGGACAAAATTTGTGATATATAGTGGAAAAAGGCAAACCCCTTTTGCGGTCACAAGCAAACATCCCATTCTTTTAATTATCTCTCGTACAACTATAGTTGCTAACCCTAGATCTTGCAAGTCTACCTATTATTATGTTATTAAGAAGCTAGTTGCTTTTATCATAATTGCTTTGGACATGGGGGACTTTTAAAAGTACTCCCAACTGCAATTTAGGTGTTCGGCTAAACTTATTTTAAAACATTTTTAAATTTTGGGTAGATATTCGATTTTATTAAACTCGTTATAAATCTAAATTCATCATAAACGTGTCCCATTGTTATCCATGTACTGTGTAATTTTATAAATTCTCAAAGGCATGCTCTTGTAAAAATTTGAAATCACCATTGATTTGAGGACCATTAAATGATACTTTCAAGATTCAGTCTATGGATCATTCTTATAAAAAGATTGATTAGAACAAGATTAAAAGGTGTAAATATTATCTCTCTCTCTTAGAGTAGGAATTGAAGGGGAAGGTGACAGTTGTTAGGGGACTGAGAACTGAACTTTTTTCACTGCCAATTAATGGCAGCTTTGAAGTTTGAAAAGTTGTGGCTCGAGTTTAGGGCGGTTTCAGACACCATCCTGACCATCGCCCGACATTTGTGCTCTCTCCTTCTATATATACATACATACACTCACACACAACACACACACTAAAACAGCTGAATCTCACCTTCTTCTTCCCTCCATTTCTCACCCTTTTCTCTTTCATGATATATACAATAAAATCATGATTTTGATAGCACATTAATTCCCCTTTGTATCATTTCAACGCTCGAGAAACTGGAAAATAATTCGAAATCAATCACAAATCAAGACTATTTTCTGCTATAATTTCTAATTCTTGCAGTGAGAGAGAATGAGCAGCTTTGATTCACAAAGGCAAGAATCGTTAAAGAGGATGTGGCAAGAAAGGAGACTAGCAGCCATAGATGAAAACTTAAGGCATTCAACCAGCTCATCAAGCTTATGCAATTACAAACTAGCCAACACAACTCCATCCCTAGTACCCTTCACTGCTTCAAACCCTAAAACCTTGCAGCCCACTTTTTCCGGCGGCTTCGACGACGACCTTGTCTCTGCGGTCGTCCCACCAGTGACGGTGGTTCTGGAGGGCCGATCCATCTGCCAGCGCATCAGCCTCCACAAACATGGCAGCTACCAGAGCTTGGCCAGGGCCCTCAGGCAGATGTTTGTGGATATTGCAGCAGGAGATCACAATAATTCTTCTTCTGATGATCATAATGATAGTATTCTTGATCTTTCAAATGCTGTTCCTGGACATCTCATTGCGTATGAAGACATGGAAAATGATCTTCTTTTAGTTGGTGACCTCAACTGGAAGTAAGCCCACAGTAGTTACAATCATTGTTTAATTTTATTGCAACATGATTTATTGCAGGGTTTTTGAGTTAATTGTATGATGATTGATCTGTCTGTTTTTGTTTGTATTTGGTTTGTTGATCTGTGCAGGGATTTTGTTAGAGTGGCAAAGAGAATCAGAATACTGCCGGCAAAGACTAAATCAAGGAAGCAGAAAGAGGAGTTAAAATGATTATGCTGCTTCCTGATGAGAATACTTTAGGGAATGTTAATGGCAATGAAATATCTAATGAATCTTGGGGCGGGTGGTGGTGGTGGTGGTGGTGGTGGTGGTTGTGGTGGTGGTGGTGAGCTTGCTGAATTAATTATGATGGCAATGAAATTCAAATATGTTTTCAGACCATTCAATGTTTGATAATGTAATTTCACCATTTCCAATTAGTTTTTCTTTTTCTTTTTTGGCCAACGATCAAAAACATCATATTGTGATAATATTAATCAATTAATTAACAACAACCAAGATTAAATACTATATTACTATGTAAATATATAAATATCCATATTTGTGATAGAATTTGAACTCGAATACTACAATCAAATCTAATTTTGTGCTTTGAAGGATATGCTAATGACAAAATTTCTCATTCGATTATTCATTTCTAGTTTCAATAGCACAATTTATGTGTAAGTGGTGTCTTGAAGGAGTGTTATTAGATATACATAACTAATATTTTTCATATTTGGCTATAAATTTTTATTTTAGAGAAATGCTCGTTATTTATTATATTAAAATATCAACTAAATAAAAAACTATTATTAAAATAATAGCCACAATTAAATAAAAATTAAACCTTAAATTTCTTTATTTTAGAATCTTAAAACTTCAATTTTACTACCACTTAATGGGAAATACCCCATTGACGATTTTTGGCAACGATCAAATGGCTCATGCGCCAAAATAACTACACGGGAAGGGTGTATATATCTATCAGTTATCATGAAAAATGTCGACCTTTTTCAATTATGGTCCATTAGTGATGAGAAAATGTTAAAACATTAAACAATGAATTAATATCATTTCTAGCTAACAATTAAATCTTTTAGTTGCGGTGGTTATTCAATTAAAGATTAGAACAATGCTGGCTTCTTTGCCAATTTTCCTATATTATTCATCTTCCTCATGACAGACGAAAGAATAACTAACAAAAAAGGTCAAAAAACATAAAAAAAATCATTTCATTTCACCAAAATGTAAAATAAAATTATCCTAGCTCATACTTATAATTCAGAGTAATTAATGATTATTAAATCTTGTTTGTATATATTTCGGGGTTAATTCAAACAGGGTTTGATGAGTATAAGAAACTTCTTTTCTTTTCTTTTTTCCCCCTACAGTATATATGATAGACAAGGGCAAAATTTACCTATTTACCCCTCTAAAATAAATAGGCAAAATGCCCAAATACTCTAAGGATTTACGTCTTTTTATTGTGTTCCAACCTAACCTGACAGGAGGACCGTCGATCTTAGAGATAGAAGTGACTCGTGAATCGTTCAAATGACAATACCAGTCTAATGTCATGTGCAACCCACGTGAACGTTAATCTAAAAATAACTCAGTGTCAAGCTCTCATAAGGTAAATGGTGTCTTGCACTTTCATATTATATCTAATTAGAATTATTTCATGATTCGAATTAACTTAAACATCAAAGGTCTTATTTATGGACCATTTCAACGAGCCTAACATGTGCTAGTATTTCAAATTGTTTCCTGAACTCAAAGTATATGTAGATCAAGATCATTTTGACCTGAATTAAGGTATACTAATATATATATATATATATATATATATATATATATTATATATATATATATGTGTGTGTGTGTGTGTGTTGTGTGTGTGTGTGTGTGTGTGTAAGCACATTAGTTTTAATTTCAGGCATACAACATTATAATTTCAAGTGATAAAGTTTGTTTCATTAATAGAAACACCTTTACTCCTATAAATTTATTTCGTTATTAAAAAATGGTTCAATCCAAAGCAGCCTTAATATATTGTTACATATATACTAGAATTATCACTAACAAAGATTTACAGATCGATCACTGTTAAATTAAGTACAATAAAATCGCACCCTTTTATATGAATAAAAATGGATAAATAGTCGATTCTCATATATACAAACCAAGGTTTATTTATTTATTTATTGCCACTAAGTATCCATCTAAAAAGCTTTGGAGCTACATATTAATTAACCAAAAAAAAAAAAAAATTTAGTGACAATAATAAAGTTGTCATTAATTATATTTATGAAGTGACAAGAATTTTTATTTTGTCACATTAATGATTTTTACAATATTAACAATGACAAGAATTGTTTATAATTTGTTATTATTATCCAGTGACAAAAAAATTATATAAAAGTTATCACTGTAGACAATTAGTGTTATATGTATATTGACAATTTTGTGAAAATAATGATTAGTGACAATTTAAATATAATTCTTTTTGTTATTAAAATTTTCAAAATCATATTGTTACAAAATAAAAATTATTATGACACAATACATATTTTAATGTCAATTTTAATATTATTACTTAATATTTTGTTACTAATATTATTTTTTCTTGTAGTAATTCTCTATCTAAGTCCAGAAAACAAATATAAGCAAGATCATTAAAAGTTCCTTAACAAACATTTCAAAATAAAAGTAATATTACTTAGTACTTACCTCAAAATCCAAGACTATGACGTCTCAAGAAACACCTCAAAATCTGCATCAAGCTTAATAATGATCAGAATCTAGGACATATCCAACTAATTTTTGGTTAGGTAACACACACACACACACATATAATTTTTTTTTTATTGTAACCAAAAAACAAATAGTAGGTCCACAATTTTAATTACAGCTTAATCATCATCAACCACTCGGCTTCAAACGCCCATGAAACCACGGCAAACAGATTTGTACATCCACAATTTCCCATTAGCTGGCCAAAGCTCATTAATCACAACACTAAATTTTTCATGCCAAAGCTCATTAATCACAACACTAAATTTTTCATTAACTTTTTAATTAAATCTAGCTCCAAACCATTAGGCCAAAGATCTTATTAAATCGCCACACTCAAATTAAGATCCTAGCATCAATTAAACCCCACACCACAAGCACACAGATGTAGTACTCCTACAGCCAAAAAATTAAATGCAAGCCTTTAACAGTCGTTAGGGTATCGAAGTTGTTTCGACAACACCATCCCACAATTATATCAACATTTGGTGTTTTATAGTAATTGACATATCGTCTTTGTTTTGATCTGGTCATCATTTTTGCTTAATTATTTTCATCTTCCACAATGCTACTAACTTTTAGCAACTTTTGACACCTTTTTTTAATCAACAAAGCAGATTATGTATATAGGTCCAATGTTTTTAAAATTGGATCAGATCGTTCGGTTCAGCCGGTCTAACCACAAATTAGTTGTCGATCCAGTCTAATTGGGGTAAAAATAAAAAATTCGATCAAATTGGTCAAAAAAAGATCATAACATATTTTTTTGTGTTTATTTTTTTATTTTTTTATTTTTTTTAGAAATCTTGAACTTGATATTTAGTTTATATATATAGTTATTTGGATTTTGGGTTTTGTTAAATTATTATTTATTTAGATTTTTTTTATCTTATACATGATAATTAATCTATTATATTATTATTTTACATAATATTATAAAAAATATAGACAATTTTCATCAAATCGATCTCACCATGAACCAGTCCGACCAATTGAATCGCTGACGGATCTAAAAATCAAAATATTGTTTAAACATAGTTCATCTGCTTTTGTTTAATAAATCTGGCTTGTAATCTGCAGTAATTAAAACAAGGGACTTCTTTTGTTAAAAATAAAAAATAAAAAATTGGCAACTTGTAGATAGGTTACCTTATTGACAATAAAATGTGGTTTGCAGTTTGTTTGACATCATATTCCTTGCTAGCAGTTATTATCTTTCATTGCCATACATACACAGTCATGTAATCCTTAAAGTCTTAAAGTCTAAAGAGATGCTTTTTGGCTTAATTAATAAAACAGTTGGAAAATTAAAACATCCTTGTTCTCTCACAATTACCAAGAGTTATAGCCTATGATACATAGACAAAGACAAGAACACGGTTATGGATATGATAAGATAGGACACAAAACACGTCTGTTTTTTTAAATTTTATGACAGGACAAGACTGTCCAATATGAGTTTTATATTCAAGAATATAAATAAACATATATACATATACATACATATATATATATATATATAAATACGTATATATAAGTGGTAAAGGATTTATAAAAATATAGTTGCGAGTATAACGAACAAGACTTACATATTGGTTATAGTGTCGATTTTTGTTATTGTGATTTATGAATTATGATATTGCGGTCAAAAAAGGTATAACCTTAAAAAAAGAAAAGTTTAAAAAAAGAGATAAAGAGAATTTAGATGAAATAATACTACATTCTCAATTGATTTTAGAAAATTGAACTTTTTTGTTAAATTTGAAGTCCCAAAACTATATAAAATATGTAAAAAATGCTTTATCGTTTCTGAAATATGGGAGACACGCCATCGACTAACAGCTGGATCATCATCGTGTTCTTTTTGTGTTGAAAATTTTCTTTTTGTTTAATTTTTAAATACGTCAAATAGCGTATTAATATTGGATATGTATCTGTTACATGTTTGAAACGTATCGATATCTTGTCTATGTCCAAAAAGGGTGATTTTTTTAAGGTTCATTAAAATTATATTTTTTCCCCTTTTCTATGATTGGTGAAAATTACAATAACTTCACAACAAAAAGTTCGAGAAAAATTTACAAAAGCAGTTAAAATTTCATGATTCTTACACGTCGTACACAGTTAAAAATCGAGCATTTGGCACGACAGAAAAATGTAGATTCTTTTTTTTTCCCTGAAATTTCATGGTGATTTTTAGCATAAAAAAGAAAGTATTTTCTGTCGTAGAAATCTTTCAAGAAAATTGATTAAAATCTATTTAAATTCCCTGTTTGGTCATATGGGCACACCACTTTTTATTGGTGATTATTCTTGTGGACCATTTTTTATTTAATATTGGATTAATTCTGCATGTGGGCTTTACATGAACTTAAATAAGAATTAATGACTTTTAAGAATTGTGGTCCTTCCTATGCTCGGTTTTTGGCTTAAATAATCAGTCTAGCTTTTTATTTATGGTCTAAATTCATTTCATCTAGCAAATCCACTTGTTAAGATACATTATATTTAGTTTCTCCTTTTTCATGCAATTACATTTCAAATATTTTCAAAAATAAGTAATTTTTTGAAAAAATATTACTAGTAATTGAAATTATTATTTTTTGGTTATTTCACTATTTTTCATAGAAATGACAATAGAGTGGATTTAAATCCGAATTCATTGGGGTGAGTTTTTAAAATTATAAATAGGTTCGAGATAAAAATTTAATTTTTTATTATATTTATATAATATTATATTTTAAAAAACACATCATTAAGATTTTTTTACTGGTATTATTTTAAGAAAATATATTTTTTATTATTTTAAAATTATAATATAGACCTAATGAGTTTAACTCAGATTCGATAAGTTCGAGCGAGTTTCAAGTCTTTAAAATTTTTTGACAGAACAAATTTTAAATTTTAATAAATTTACTTAAAATCCCTTGCCATCCTTAAGCTTCCATACATACAAGAAGTACTAGTAACTACTAATTATTAACCAAAACGAAGTGAAGACTAAAAAGATAAGGTAGTACAAATTATTGTTCATGGATATGGATTTAATTATTTTGTTATTGAGGCATCCTAAAGGCCAGGTCACTGCAAGAACCAGCCAACATTAATCACGGAGTTAATTAAGATTACGCCAACAGTTAATCAAAAGATTTCACGCCCAACATCACAAATGTCATGGAAGCAGGACGGGCCCTAGCTAGTACCACATGTGGTTCACCAAACGTTGAATTTTCGAGGGCAATATTATTATTATATGAATGTAATTCAGTGCAAAATCCAATCAATGTACCTTGTCGGAATCAACTAACATATGATTCGTTCTAAAAAATTGCCGACTTACATATATTTGTACGATAGATTTTGATATTTTATTTTTTTATTATAAATAAATAATAAATATATAAAATGGTTTTTTTGAAAAAATATTTAATTATAAATTATATAAATTTAACATATATCTATAAAATGAAATGTATGATGAAACAAAACTTGAAATAAATAATCTAAAATAAGATCATAGTCATCTTATTGTTCTTACGAGATGATCAGTCACAGGGACGGAGCTTTGAGGGTGGGGGAAGAGAGGTCAGTTGTCCCTCAACTTCAAATTTTTCTTAATTAATATAAATTTTATGTATAAAATTATTAAATTTTAAATTTTCTATCATTCTTAAAAAAAAATACATTTTTATCTACTGTTTTTTTTAAAAAATAAAAAATAAATTTCAAACTCCCAATATCAATATTTCTGATTCGTTCCTAGTCACACATCATATATTAAAAGTCATGATTATACAATTATCAATTATATAATTAATCAGTGAAATTGAGCCAGAATTCTTAATATTGATGGGACGAAATAAATATTTTGATTCATGTTATAATTGAAGGTAACCAATATTCTGAATTCCATTTACTTTACATATAAAATTTAAAATTTCCTCTCACCTTCATTGTGCATGGAGATTAGAATGTCCACTCTTGAAATTAGTAAACCAGTAAGAGTTCAAGCCAAACCTTTTCACATAGTTTTTAAAATAGAAACTACTCATTTAGCCATACCTTACAAATAAAATCAGTGTTCTTAGGCACAAGTTGAAGAATAATACAGGTATGGGGCAGCCAAATAAAGTTCTCAACTCTTAGTGTGAAAACTACTTAACAAGATATTACAACTCTTTACAGACACCAAAACAGCCATGTTTCCACCACAGTAATCAGTTTAACAGCCATCAGAGCTAACTATAACTACAGTTACTGTGACAACTACACTCTAGGGATTATTTCATTACGATACATAAGAGTACAAGTACAAGCTTAATATTGTTACTTATCAAGAGAGACGATGCAAGAAAACCAATTTCCACATTTTAAAATCTAAATTAAGGACATCAAAGCCAACATTCAATACATACGAGTTGTTTTAGTGAGGAAACAGCAGCATTAGCAGTGACAGCAAAAGAAATAATAGCATAGCATTAAAAGACAATAGATGCAAGCAAGACACAGAGATGTCAAAATTTTTCAAAGCTGTCTTTTGAAGATTTAGAATATCACATCAATGCAAGTGCAGCACTTGCTTAAATGTTGACCTTCTTTACACTAATTGGTTTTGGCCCTTTTCACAGCATTGCTCTATAATGCAAGCAAGTGTCCAAAAAATACAAGTTCTGCAAGTCACACACTGAACAGAAAGATGACAAAAAAAGAATAGAAGAAGGAATGGAGGAAATCACTTTCATGAACTGAGACAGCATATTGTGACCTTGAGGAGTAGACATGGATTCTCATTGCTGATACGCTTTCGGTTTTGTCAAATCTATGTGAAAATGTATGCATGCACAAGAAGTTAACTTTCTCTGTAATTTAGATAATTAATGCCTACTTCAATAATTGGAGGCCTAGGTTGAGAACAATGCCATGAACATCCAAAATTTAACTTTCATTGATGATGAATTTACAAGACAACAACAGCCAAGTCACAGATGATCAATATAACGGTCCTTTTCATTTAACCATAGAAATGCATGCTCTTTTTGACAGAAAAAATCATGTGTTCGTCGCATAAATTTGAACAATATTTTGCAATAACGGGACAACAAGCATCGAGACATGAACAAAATGAGCACCCATACACAAACCAACAGAGAAGTATACATATGTATTCAAATCACAACCCATGATTATATGTCAACCAGAACCAAACTTTGTCCTGGCAATCAGCCAAACTGGTGCAAATGTGTTATTTATTGCAATAACCTTCATAAGCATCATTAAGTCTCAACCAAAATCAAAGTCGAATATACCAGGCAAGCTATCATATTAAGAGCTATAAAACTATGCTTACGTCCAATATTAATCAACAAAAAGGAAGAAATTTCTGTGCCTCAAGGTCTGTATACTGCTTAGCATCAAACTTTCATGTATAGGTTTAATGTCACCAAAGTATGAAATCAATGCTATTACGTCAACCGTGCAAGCTTCATACCCAACTTCGCCATTTAAGTCATGTTACATCATATTAGTTCGAAATTCATAAATAGATAGAAAATTTTATGAAGATGGAATTTCAAGGAGGAAAAAGGATCTCGTCACAACCGAAAGCTCTTATTCAAGACAACTTTCCTCCTCCAATAGTATAGTTAATCTTAATTTAATGATGATGAATTTGTAATTGCAACTAAATTGGCTGTCCTTGCAAAATATGTGCAGGCATATCTAAAGAAAGGATGAATTACATCTCTCAGACAACCATCCAGAAACAATCTGTTGTGACGAGCAAGATGTTCCATATCAATCAATGTATGATTAGTTTGCTGCTTGGTCAAAAGGAGGCAGACCCCACTCACTTGGACTAAAGTCCAACAGGGAGCTTAGAACCTGATCAGCAGTTTCATGAAATGAGCTATCCAACCTTGGATCTGGAATCATGACAACTGACCTGCATGGTATATTTGTTCAGAATTATGAATCAATAGAAGAAAGAAAAGTTTTACATGCCACGAACCTTGTTAAAGAATTACAAGATATCATATAACATGTAAGGTTAATCTGCAATATTTCCTACATCATTTTCTGCATGAGCAAACACACAGAACAAACATGCTTAAATTCAAAGCATTATCTGGCTATCTAGTACCAAGAAGAGAGAAAGGACAGTCAAAGTTATGACTCTATTACAATTTCGACAAAGGTTAGACTGTAGTAGAAGATTTTTCAATGCACATTTTAGACAAAAAACTTAAACATTGAGTTTGCTCTTATATAAATTATTTTAAATAATAACAACATGCATAAGATATTGCATTTCAAAGGGAGCATTCAACTATGGACAAAGTACAGCCTAAAAGTAAGGAAAATATTTTATCTTCAACATCATAGTTTGAGTTTCGGACTTGGAAAGAGATTAAGATGGAGTGGCCTAAACAGCACATACACATGGATAGAAAAATATCAGGTTAACCTGCCTTTCACTTCTCTTTCCAAGGCTTCATTTCTAGGCATGTTATTATTCCATAAAGTTCTTTTACGTGTACAAAGGGAAATAGCAAAAGAAGTATATTAAAAATGTCATGGGTTTTTCTTCTGCCCAGTTTCCAAAGTAAAAGTCAAATCTATTGTACACATTTTTAGAAGAGATATTGTGAAGAACCAGATGATAAACAAGGACTTACATGCCAGCATTCTTAGCGGCTAGGACGCCTGATGGTGCATCTTCAAAAACAAGTATCTTCTGTGGATCAACTGGTCCACCCTGCAAACAAGCAAAAATAATGATGGCATGTACATAGGTATTTGTTTATTTCTAATAGAAAAGCGACTTGAATTATTTGGAATATTAGTTTTAATCAGTTTATAGATGAGTATATGAGAGTCCAGAATTGATTTGGCCAAGGAGGACTACCCATATCCTAACAAAAAAGAAGCATCGGTAATAAAAACAAAAATAAAGAACTTCATTGGATAAAGAATATAGAATCCTGTCTCTGCACTCTCATTCAACAACCAGAGCTGATTAAACAACAATAAGCAGCTTCAACATTTTCTTTTCATGTTTGGGATAGATGTTCAGCTATTTTTGACTGTTTGTGCTTCAATAGAACTCTCTTTTGGAGTTTAGGAGGCAAAGGGGAAAGCATGATCAAGCATTCTTCCTTCCCTTATTAATTCGAATTTATATCTTCTTGCAATGACAGTAAAAATATTTTCATGACTAGAAGATGTTGGTACATTGCCATCAAGACTCGAGTGCCAAACAACTACTTATAATTGTTAAATAAAAGTAATACCTCAAATCTTTTGGCCGCTGCAAGGAACACATCTGGTGAAGGTTTCCTTGTTTAACTTCTGGATCATCACCAAGAACAATATGATGCATCAGTGAAAAAAGTTCACCATGTCTTTGTGTTTTCAATTCAGAATGCCTTCTGTGTGAACTGTAAGACACATTCGATGAGTTTGCTTGCAACATATCTTAGGTAAAATTAGCAACGTCCACCCCTCTCACTACTTCAGAAATAAGAAAACATTGAACATACCCGGTTGCAACACAAATAGGTATTCCATTTGCATGGAGGTGCCGAATCAAACGACTGGCCCCTGTAATAATAAGATATGATAGAAGGTAGAGTATTAGAAGTAATGACTAGTGACAATTTAAAAAATAAAATAAAAAATAAAAAAGAGAGTACTGCTTAAATGGCCCAATAAGGGAAATTGTTAAATTCTTTTTTCCAGATTAAAAAGAATTGAAAGAGTGAAATAAAAGATTGCCTTATCCAGTCTGCAACAATTAAAGAACAATGCCAACATCATTAGGCGCACAAAATTTATGGAGGGAGGAAAATAGTATCTTTGGGTGAAAAATCTGCTTTCTTACATTCATGGAAAGAAAACAAACTTCATTACCTAAGTATCTAATCCAAAGACATATATGGTAGTTAAAAGTAATCCAAACCTTTCCAGCTTAATAATAGTACTTGAGAGGAAAAAATATTTTAGTATAAATAAGCTTTCTTATATTCACTAGAAAGACAAATTGTACTATAGGTTGGTATCAATTACCCCCCATCTAATAACAAAACCTTTAAATACACTCCTAAACTAAAATAATTAATATTGATGGATGAAATTACCCCTGAGCTAATTAAAACGATAAATTCACTTTGCCCCCTCTATTATAATCTATATAATACTTTGACCCTTTTACAATCAAATGTCAATTAATTGACCCCAATTTTATTCAACACTACCTTTATTAATAAATTAACCTTCAATTAAATTTAAATTAAATAAATAGCAAAATACTATTGCAATAATATAGAGAAGACACATTAAACTTAATACTATCTCACGTAAATTTATATGACTACCATCTTTTGTATATATATACACATATATGTATATCTCCTTAGAAAGCCAACTCATAGTTTTTCTTTTTCCACGCAAAAATTCTTAGTTGCATTGATAAACACTATAAGAATTTTATGTTTTTTTTGGTTTTCTAATTTTGATTGCACTTTCACAAATAAATAGCTACACAATAAAATTAAATTAATATGTATTGAACTACGCATGCGGTACTTATTTGTATAATAGAATTATTTACACCAATTAAATAATATCAACTAATTTGACCACAAGTTTTAATACTTACTTATTAAACAAATTAGCCTTGGATTAACTCTGAATTACACATAGACAAATAGTAGTTTTAACCAAATTGTATAAACACTTATGAATTATTAGACTTCTATTAATACAATAATTTTCATTTTTACCCTACACTATTATCAACTTGCATTGTTCATTGTTAGAAGCTAAGTAATAAAACTAATCATTTATTTATTTAGATATTACATTATTTAATACGATAAAGTGATAAAGCTGGTTATATTACTAATAGTATTACATGTACATAATTATGCCTTTTTATGCGCACTAAATTTTTTATATTTAATATTGATCAATGACTTAATTTTTTGCCCTTTTGGTATACATAATGCTATTATGTAAATAAGGTGTGCGAGCATAGTTCAATACATATCAAATAAATAATTTCAATGTGTAGTTATTTATTTGTGACTGGGCAGCCAAAATTAGAAAACAAAAAATGACTAGAAATTTGTATAATGTCTATTAACACAACTATGGTTTTTGAGTGAGACAAAAAAAAAAAAAAAAAAGAGAGAGAGAGAGAGAGACATTAGTCATTTACATGAGATAATTTTAAGTTTAATATGTATTCTCTCTATACTACTGTAATCATAATTTCTTATTTATCTAATTTAGACTTAATTGAAGGTTGATTTGTTTAATAAAGTTAATGTTGAATAAAATATAGGGACAAGTTAATTGATATTTAGTTGTAAAGGGGCCAAAAAGTGCTATATAGGTTATCATAAAGAGGGCAAAGTGAATTTATCATTTTACTTAGCTCGGGGTATTTTGGTCCATCATTATAATTTATTTTCGTTTAGAAGGGTATTTGAAGGTTTTCATAGTAGACACGGATAATTGATACCAACCTAATAGTACCAAGGAGATAAACTGAATTTATCCCTTCTATCTGATGATATATATGGTCGTTAAAAAGTGATGCAAAAGGTCCTTTCCAGCATAATCATGATATAGTATTTACCTCTCAGAATTTAACACGACAACATCATTAGATTTCACAAGCAGCTACACATTGCCTAAGTTCATGTGTCATCATCACTTGAGTTTCACTTTTTGAATTCAGCAAGACTTGTTAATAACAAATCACATTATTCTGTACTCAGTCTCAAAGAACACACACACACACACAATATATTGCTTTCTGAAAAAGTAGCAGGTAGTCTTGTAGTGGCCTTTGTTGGCTTAACATGATTTACTGTTCACTGTTCAGAAAATTGTAGAATGTGTTTAACCAAACTCATATTTAGAATTAGGACATGAGCATTATTTTGGACAAATGTACAAACAAATGGGTAGCACATTTGGAGGAAAGAGAAATAAAACAGAACTTATATACAGCAGTATTATCAGTTTTTAAATTGTCACCACGATAATGTGCATGAAATTTCAAAAAAGTCCACCCCTATACCTGATTTATACAAGTTGAAAATAAGGATAGGACCTTATCAAACAAAATCCCCTAATTTGCCGATGATCACTCCCAGTTCCATCAATATTTGTAAACAGATATTCATATACTAGTAAGTTGGAAAAACTGATGCAAGCAGGACGGAAACTCAGATATCATGGAGGATGGTAACATCTGCCTCAAATTCTACTATGTAGACAACTCTGTACAATACCTGAATTCCCCATTATCTCTTATTTTTTGGTGGCTGCAACTCAAATCTATTTTCATCTAACTTCTAGCTCCTTTCCTTGATCATAAGAATATCCTACAGATCTAGAATAGAAGATTATTATACTGGTTTCAACTATAACACCAAGAGAAAAATCAATATCACCTAATTCATTTTGCCATTACACTTGGTGTTCATAACCACTAAACAAGTCCACCTACAGTCATTTTCACTGTTTATTACCTTTTATTTTACAAGGTAGAAATCTTAGAAAGATGCTTCAAACTGCCCATGAACTGCTGGAAAAATTAGTGTTCTTGCTCTTGCCAAACGGATATTGCTAATTAGGGATGATAAAAAGTGAAAAGCCAGTGCACAGCACTAGAGATGGATCCGCAAGATTTTGTTAGGGACAAAGATATTTGCAATAATAAGAAGCACTAATGCATACATATATATATACACACACCTATATCTATCTATCTATCTATCTATATATATATTTACAATGCAAGATAATTGAGAGATGCTTGAATCTTATGAAAATGCAGTTACAAATTAAAAGATGCAGTTCTTGAAGGTGGTATTAACATTAATTAATTATTTTTTAGGTCAACTTTCAAAAATCTTCTCGAGCATTTGATGCTCCTGTTCTTAACAAAATTTGATATAAGTGATAGATTAAATTTAGTAGAATAATGAAATCTAAAGAAACTTGTATTAGACTTGAAAACTAAAGAAAAAGGTAACAAATATTAATTGAATTTCATCCAGAAACAAAAATACATACCTAGAATTCTTATATTTGAAGGAGAATTAGACACCATCTACTAATAAAAATATGTAGAAAATTCTGTTAAGAAATAAATTTTAGAATTAATGCCTCAAAGAAAATTGATAACCAAGATGGATTATCTTTTAATACAAGACAGGAGTCAAGATCTCAAGGGATTGATTGAAAATTAGGAACTTCCAAAACTTTAAGAAGGAAGAGAAACAGAAGGTCTTGATTTACTGAACGTTGCCTGAGGATCTTCGCTAAATGTAAAAATTAATAAACAAAGTATTTTCCAGTCTTTGACTGTTTGACAAAATGAAGTTGGAATTTGTTTTTCTCAATATTTAACTAGAGTTTTTGGGTTTCTTTCTAGATAGTTTGGGGAACACATTGTAAAGAATGGGGCCATATATATAAATTTTAGTGGGGCATGTAATAAGTATAAAGAGACTTTCAGTGGGGGCAGATGTCCCTACTACCCCACTACAGCTCCATACGTGCACAGCACATCTATACCATTACAAGAAAAATGAAGGGAGGGAATGGGAGCAGAAGGCTGAAAATCCATGCAGACTATATGTTATCAAATGCCAAGCATCAGCAAATTATGAAAACCTGGCATTAGTTCACTTGATGGGAACATAGTTCGGAGCATCTCCTCTCTTTCTACAAGAAAATCTTCAGCTGAGAGTGATTCACTGATTCCAGTCTCTTCAACAAAAACTCGAGCAGCTTCTATTGCCTTCTTGCCCATCATTTTAGCCTTGAGAGACCAATCAAAAGTCTTATTGTATCTAGCAAGGATAATCTCCTGGACTTCAGTGTAGAATTTCTCTGTGTCTGAAAAAAAAAAAAGGTTGGAGAAACACACATACACAACTCAATGGTTTCAATTCAGATTAGAAGCCACATAGCTGCCAACTATACAACTAGGAAAAACATTACAAAAGAAGAAGGCTGTAAGCCAGCTGAATGGCACAGAGTCCATTGAAAAGAGTAACTCCATAAGGCACTGCAGAGAATAGAAAGTGCAGTAAAAGTAGTAACTACGTAAGAAAATATAGGAATGCAAACCACAATTGACTTATTTCGAAAACAAAAAACTATTAAGCTCACCAGGATCAGTTGTTAAAATGTGAATCTTATATGTAACAACCTTAAGAATCCCCAGTCGCTCTTCCACCTCTTACTCTATTAATACATGCATGACCACCACCACCACCCCGACAAAAAAAAAAAAAAAAAAAAACAGAAAAACAGAAAAACAAAATTTCCTCCCTTTCACAAAAGTCATCAATAACCTAAAGAAAATCTTAGGAATGCTTAGATTTCCCCAATAGCAAACTTCAATTTCAATCTATTTTTATGGTGAGACAGAGGTTTGACATTATATCAATGTTTGCAAATCCACTATATAGATACCACAGTCTTTCTGACATACCCACTATACATGTGACATTAAGGAAACCAAACATGTTGAAAAATGCAATGTGCCTCGTTCTAAAACAACAAAGTGTCTCACTATTTTGCACGGAGTTGGTACCTAGCATATGAGCCGCTAAGATCAACCATACAAGATTGGGTTGCAATTCATTAACCAGTGGAAAATGTGGCAATAGGCTTCTCTAGATTTCTTCATTGAGAAGCTTAGGTAATCTATCAAATTTCTCAATTATAGAAAGTTTTGAAATTTTAAGGACCAAGTAAATCAAAGAGCACAGCCAACCTCCATCTACAATAATTATTTGTCTTGATTACTATTCATTTCAATATCTTTGCCTCATAATGGTCAAACTTAGGGGAGCTATGTGATACAATGATTTGAAATTCCAAAAACTCATGTTGAAATCACTAACGAATGAAAATGTCAGAATGATCAAGCCAATTTTGCAGTTCACCAGTGGGTCAGAGATTAATGGCAACTCAGTCGAAGGACACAAGTCTCACCAGCATACAACACGAAGCACATTACTTCTTTGTCCACATAAAAACTAGAGGCAAACTCACCACTAAATTGACACTGCAAGCTCTCACTTTATTGATAAATAAAACAAGCTATGACTTAAAGCAAATATTTTTCAGTTCATTTTTTGTCCTTTCTTTTGGTGTTTGATATTACTGAATTATGATCATGAAAAGGACTTGAGAAGCAGACAAGCTAGCTTCCTCCAAATGGACCTGTTAGAAGTTCAACTTTAACCTATCACAGTACAGTAACTCTACAGCACTCTTAGACTCCTCTTTCAGAATGCAGAAGGCTATTATCACTCATGCCTGACACTACCTTAGAGTATAACAATATTTATAGTTCTGATCAGTAAAACAGCTCTGCAATTGAAAGTGCGGAAATATGCTATCTTTATTTGATATATGGGAATGAGATCTGTTATCAAGTCTACATTGTTGGATACTATGTGCATTTTTTCAGGTCAGTCTAACAACACATTCTGAACAAATTCACAGCAATGCAATAGGTATTTTCCTAAAAACAGGGTCATGAATCTAATTTTTTTATAGTTAAATTGATGTATTACCGGGCAAAAGATAAAATGAGTCGAAGTTTCACAAAAAAACCTTTTTTTTTTCATGAAAAACTATTCAAAAGAAAACAAATACCAAAATGTTTATCCCAAAAAGTTTAACAGCACATAAACTTTATCCCAATATGTGGGAAAAAAAACATAATTAAGTTCAGCAAATAATTACTTATCTTGGTTGAATTTCAGAATTGTCTAAACAATGAAAATTACCGAGTAAAAGGCCGTCCATGTCGAAAATAACGTGAGTGATGGATGGCTTAGTTGAAGGAGCATCGGCTGCGGTACATGGATTCGCCATTTGAGTGAAGTGAGAGATCTGAGAGCTTGATAACCAGTGTCTTTATTTGGGAAATATAGCAGGAAGTATTTACTAGATTTGGAGAAAAAACAAAAAAAAAACTATTAAAATTCTAATAAGATTTTCTTTTTTTTTTAATGATTTACAATTCAATAAAAAAAAAAGTTTAGAAATTTTGAGAGAAGTGGTTAGCAGTAAAAGCGAAAAATATTTGGAAATTAGTCTGAGAAGTAGTAAAAAAAAAAAAAAAGGTGAACGTTGATAATAAAATAACTTGTCAGTGAACAAATTAAACTAAGGGTAAAAAAAAAAATAATAATAATTTAATTTAATTACAAAAATCCAAAAGTTGTAAAAACCACTAAGTTGTAAAAATCCAGGTTGCTCAAACATTCATTAGGTACTCTCTTTTTTTTTAAAGCTGAAAGCCCATACAATTGCTTATTTCTAGCATTTGCAAATACCCCTTTAATCACATTTAAAACCAAAATACATATTTAAGGAGGTGATATATCAAAGAATTAGTAACTCATAAAGTTGAAAAAGATGGGTTTAAGTTTAAATGTTCTAATTATATTTCAATAATTTAATTAGCTAAGGTTCTCGTTTTGGGTTTAGGTTTGTGTGTACGCGGGATCCTTTTTTTTATAATTGGGCAGTCATGCACTTAAATCTTAATGATTATGATTCCAAAATAAATTTAAAATACTAAATTCAAATAGTTGGTCCAAATTATGGGCCGAAATAAAAATATGACTCATTTGATCGAGTTTATAAGTTGCACAAGATAATTAGATAAATTATTTATAATATTCAAACTAAACTTATCAGGCCAGGCTCGCTCACACAAAAATGTTCACAACAATACTATAAATATCATTAATCTTCATTATTGAAAGATATGCAATTAATTACACACTTATATGCTATCAAAATTTATTATTTGTATTTATTTACTTTGAAACTGACTTGAGAGTTGACCTAACATTTGTTGTGATACAGATAGTGACACACTCAACAATCTGATTTCAGTAAAAGTACTACTACTAAAAAGAGTAATACCACGTCAAATCTAAAAGTATAACCTTTATTGTTCACACCATATTTTGAATACCAATTTCATCTAAATCTACAAAAGAAAAGATAAATTTCTACATAATCTAAAACTACTAAAGACCATATTGTGATCATATTAATGTGGAAAAATTGCGCAGAGTTTTATTAGGTGGCTTTAGGGTTTCTTTAAAAATAATTTCAACTGTTTTGATCTGATCTTGACTGATTTTCTTATTTTTATTACTAAAGTTTTCATAATTTCTAACTTCAAATATTAGAAAATTTAATAAAATTCTGATGTTTTATTGCTAGCATACATCAATTGATCAAGAACATTGCCTGAAAGTCTACAGTAATTTTGTTCTCCAGCTATATATGCTTAATAGAGATAGATTTACCTCCTTTTTTCCACACTGTTTTCACCTCTATGGATTGGTTAATTTTCTTTATCTTTTTATCTTTAGTTAAGTGCCTGACATGGTATTAACATATATTTGTTATGCATAATCTTAAATCTGTCTCTTCCTAAGTTCAATTGTTTAAGGCAAATAAAGGAGGTTAAGTCAATTTTTATTTTTTAAATAGTAGTGTTGGGGGATATATTATTAGATCAAGATTTTATAATAAAATATATAACTTCATATTTCTAGCAATTTTTATTAGTACCTTCATCCATAATGATTTCAAGATAACAAAAATTAGCAATTCTCAAATGTTACAGAAATTAAAAGGGTATATAGTTCATGATAAGAGGCACCATATCCTTATTTTTTTAGGCAGACAATCAGTAGCCTGTCATAACTACTTTCATAATTCAGCCCATGGTAACAAATTTGGAATTCAAGAATTATTTTTTAGTTCTTAAAATTTATAATTCAGAATAAATTAGAAAAAAATTGAGAAAATTTCATCAACAAAACAAAATTGGCCATTAAAATTCACAATTAAAATTTACAAAAATAATGCATGTGTGAAGATTGTCGATAAAAATTATGTTATCTTCGGGTAAAGTTATACATCTATATTGAAAAAATAATAAAACTTGATATATTGTAATCTTATTAAACTAGAAAATTTCAGGAATAAATTGCTAAGTTCACATTACAAATTGAGAGATTTTGTTATATTACTATTCATGAAAGATACACACGAAATTCCAACGTTCTACAAAAATATCGTGATTCATTCGAATTATTTACAAAAATTCAGAAAATTTTGCTAATATGCTTCAGCCTAGTCAAAATACATGCAAATATTATATAACAACTTCACCATATATTTGCAGTATAATTTCCAGCAACAAAACAATAAATCATAAAAACATTATAAGCAACAGAACCAGAGACCATGGGAAAAAGAATAAATATTATTGATGTCATTGAAATCTAAGAGTAACAAAGACAAATCAAAGAAGACAGAGCTGGGGAGGAGGAGCTTGTGCCATTACACCACACGATATCAGACGAATTCGAGAAGACAAGCTCACAAAATTGCAGAATCAAGTTTTTCTTGTTCATGCATTGATCATCCCCATCTTATGATAGCAGAGCCCCATGTAAGCCCAGCTCCAAAGCCAGCAGCAGCTATAGTATGACCAGTTTGTACCTTCCCGCTTCGTACAGCTTCGTCCAATGCCAATGGAATCGATGCAGCACTTGTATTACCATAGTTTGCCAAGTTAGATATGACACGTTCGGATGGGAGTTCTAAACGCGTGGCTACTGCATCGATAATTCTTTGGTTTGCCTGCAAACACCAATTTCTTCTTCTATTTTAGCAAATATATATGATAAAATTAGATAAAGCATTGAGAAAAATACAGAATTCGCTATATTTGGTCAAGAAGAATGTAGAGCAAGATGGAGAACATAAGTTATCAAAACTGGTAAAAATTTCATTTCCCTATAATAGGGCTCTGAACAACTATGTTAATCGTTTTAATATAAAACATCACCCAATTGGCACAAAATAATCAAAATATCAAGAACATACCAGACTCTTTACTAGAAAAAGTTGAGTACATGCCACAACTTATTCTTCACAACTTCTCAAATTCATATTTATCAATGGCCTGGACATTTCTACAAGAGCAACATAAATTTAAATATGATGCATACCAATTTTTTTACACAATATATATCCATGTATACTGTGTTCTCTTTTAAATTTATAGACGCTGAAACAGCCTCGATTCTGCATTGGTATGCTATGGATATATCATCTTCTTGGCTTGAGATTCTTAAAGATTCATATTTGGCAGTTGCCGTATTATGCAAAATGGTAAATTAACTCGAATACAAACATATATAAGTCATTTCATACCTGATGAAGGAGCAACCAGTCTATACTGGACCCAGTGAGACCTGCCTTCTCCAGAGCCAACTCAATTGACTGTGGAACAACACGAACAGCAAAGCGGAAGACCTCCTTACCATTCATCTGGATACAGGAGTATGAGGAGCCTTTTGGTAGAAGTCCAAGGAGTGAACCATTCGTTCCTAACTCATGATCTTTCTCCTTTCCCTTCATGGTAGCTTTTAAGTGTCTACAAAAATGAAAAACAGTTGAGGTTATTGCTCATTTATAGATATACGTAATAGTCTCTGGAATGGATGATTAAAAGTACCTTTGCCCTGCACCATCACTATGCAAGTCAAAAGCAAATAAACCATCCTCTTCACTATCACAGGCCTGCAGAAAGAGAATCAAAGAAACATGTATCAAAGAGATCATGTTCAAATAGAAAACAATCTACCTATAGTTAGTTTCTGCAACAAGAAGAGATTTCATGAATAATACAAAAGATAAGCAAAGCAAGCTTTTACTAATGCAATACAGTACATGGGATAGGAATCTACTTTAGCCATAGATATCCAGTTTCATTTTGTGAATGGAACGTTAAGTTTCAGACATCATCTTAAGAAGCACAAAGCATTGATGATTTGAAAGTTCATTTCTACGTCATTGCAGTAGCTGAGTGACATGTAAGTGGACGTATAGTCTAAGCAGCAACTCTACATGGATGCAAATTGCTCCTGGGACAAGTGTATGTATCTATGTCCTCACACTAGCTGAGTTGAGTCCTTTTATTAGTTAAGTCACATGCACATACACCAAAGAATTTTATTGGGAAATACATGCTAAGTAACAAGAAAGTTGATAGGACTCTTATGCCTATGCAAAACAAAGTGCAAAACCTTTGTTTTAGGGTGCTTCCAAGTGATAATTTACTATTCATCTGCAGTGCAGCCGAGGGTTGTGTTATAAGAATAAAAAATTGTCTCAATACAAAGTTGTGTGATCAAATGCTGATAAAACTCTTGCGAATACACTCCATGGAGAATGTACTGGAGGCTTATATATTCTTATTCCACACCCCCACTCAGCACATATTGGTAGCTATGAACTGGATTGGTCCGATATAATGCAAGAGGCTTCATTTATCAGATATAGACAATTTAGAGTCTCTTACATCTAGATCAACATAAGGTTTCCCTTATTTGCATACTCTATTTAGCAATAGATTATCATGTCAATGCTCCAAATTATACAGAATCCAAACATAATAGGAATTAAAATATCTTGCAGAAAAATTTACTTGATAAAGCAACTAGAACAATTCCTTGTTAATCCATAAACCAACTTCAATTGCCAGATAATTCTCATTTAGGACCCATGCAAGATGCTGAATAACATAGATGAAGCCTCACCCATAGGCAAGAGTGAATTTGAAAAAAGAAACAACTTGGTCATTCTCAGAAACAGGAAGAAGCATTATGTAAGTGGTCCATATTCACACGTGCAGAAGCATGCTTAAAAATGCAAGTGGAGGACTCCACACTCTACTATGTGTCATCAGATACTCCAAATTTACATTGTAACTTAGGAGGTTTTATAGAGATTAAGAAAGCAAAAAAATAAAATAAAATAATTCCCAGGATTGCAAAGAACTACTTCTATACATTGCTGTCACAATATCTGCTTTTTCTTTATCTTCATGAAAGAACAATGGCGAAGGGCACTAAAAAGATATGATGCAGTACCTGTACTAACACGGCACCAGCAGCATCACCAAAGAGGATACAGGATCCTCTGTCAGTCCAATCAACATAGCGAGACAGAGCATCAGCCCCAATCACCAGAACATTATTGAAGCCACCCCCTAAAATATATAGCATAAGAATTTCAATTCTGATAATAGAGCTAATTAATACAACTTTTCAATCTCTTTGTAGTACAATAATTGAGTTTTTACCTCTAATGTAGCAAGCAGCTGAAACTAGGCCCAACACAAAACCACTACAGGCAGCAGTGATGTCATAAGCTAATGGATTGTTTTTGCATCCAAGGGCTTTTTGAATCTGGAACAATTACCAGAAATATATTTGAATTCTGTGAAACATACTATTACTGACAAAGGCAAAAAAATCAGTCAGAAATAAATACAATGTACACGTTTGGGGTGATATATAGCCTGAAATCATATGGTATTAAGAACTTGACAACATTTTGAAGAAGATAGGGCCCCAGAATATGCTCAAAGTTTTGCAACATAGTGACAGTTTGAAAACATGTTACAAGTCCTTCAAACCGTGAAAACCCCAATTAGTGGAAAACATGTTACAGGTCACTTCTACTTACCCCCAAAAACAGAAAGGAAAAGTTCAACTTACTTCAGGATATTATTGCAAATATATACCTGTGGAGCACTACCAAACAAATCCTCTGGAGTCGAAGTACACAATAACACAAGGTCCACATCATCAGGATCAACCTCTGCCATCTGGAGAGCTTTCTTTGCTGCCTCTACAGCCAGATCTGTTAAACTATCTTTTCCTGCAGCATCATCATAACTTAAAAATAAAGCCATGTTTGATATCCAGAACTCAAACATTCCGCTTCCATTAGGTTTAGCTTTACACAGATCTAGAATGTAAATTGTACAAACATGCATGCCTCCAACATCCTACAATCCATAAAGCAGACAATAGGATTAAAGGATCTCGTTGTTAGGCATATATGGAGTAGCCAGAGTCTCAGAATCTGCAGCCACTCGACCTACGTTATGTCCAGCCTACGATCATTATGAGTAGGCTGGACTCAAATGCCATCACAAATCCTGATTTCGCAGGAGATTCAATGAACCTAGGAAACATGGACAATTTCTTACGATCCAGAATATCCATTTTGAAGTTAAGTTGGGTAAGAACAGGCTCAACAACATCTGCAAGATATATGGAAATGCACTTGCAAAATATTTGTATTATCCTCTGAACAATCTAAGAACTTGCTACCGACGCATCATTGACATGTTTGGACACACTATGATCACTGCTTTTGGGGACCAAAAGTAATTTCAAAACCAAAAAAGTGGTTGGCTATAGTATGATAGCCTTCTGGGTTCAAAGGAAACAGGAAAAGGTTAAATAACTTGAAAACAAGAAGGAAAGTGAAAAAAAGTGCACATCCACAATTTAGTATTCCTTCTGACCTCTGTGATATTGATCAGCCACACTCAGTGTGCTTTGTTAAATCCATCCATTATCACTCCCCATCTTATTCAATTACCTGATTGCAAAACCACTAATCTACTCTAGTTTTCTTATTTTGCAACCACCTTTATCTTTAGCTAAAGTTTTGATTTTGACTATTACAAAATAAGTTTGGAGACATACAGGTATATAATTGATTATTCAAGGTAATTCTAGAGGGTTGTATCCTCCTTTATTTAAAAGTGAGCCGTGCCACGTCAAGCTCATGTCCTTACCCATGTTTCTTAGGTGTGAGCAGTAGTAGGCTCTAGAAGTGCAAACAAGTCGAGTTTGAATCGAGCTTCTAAAAATTTTATGGGTCAAGGTCAAGCTCACTTTAAAAAATTGAGCTCAAGCATGTCGAGCTTGTAAAATTCATGCTCAAACTCAAGCTCGATTAAAAATATTGAGCTTGGCTCTTTTACAGTTGAGCCTAATTGAGTTCAAGCTCAAACTCGAGATGGTCTGTACTAAAAAAAAAATGATTCTTGAATTAATGTGAATTACATTATCTTAACATTTTTATTATAGTATAAAATAACTATGATAATATGAATTTATTATTATCATCCTTATAGTTGTTGTTAAGAATAATAATACTATTATTATTAATAATATTGTAGTATAATTTAAAATATAAAAAAGATAAAAGTTCGTGATCGAACATTATAATTGTGCTTGAGCTTGACTTCAAAAAAATCTCATGCTTGAGCCTGAAATACTCGAGCTCGAGCCAACTCACTAGACTCACGAGCCGACTCAGCTCATCTTGTAGTCCTGGACTTAGCTCAAGAAAAGTAGAGTTTCGGAAAACTTTAACATTTGTCGCAAACATAGATTTAAATTATTTGGAAAATTGGAGGACCACAATGGAAAACTAGAGGACCCCAATTCGCAAACATACTTTGATTACTTGCTTTTCACTAAATTGAAATGCAAATTGTCCATTTTCCAATTGAGATATTTATCATCTATTAAGCATAGTTTGGTGTCCAGCTATCTTTCCAACAGTTAATACTAAATTACTTCCAAAAGGAACTTGAAGGGAAAAAACTACCTCCCCAGAGTTCAGTCAGGTTTATCAAGGTAAAATGCATCTAAACTAGAGTGTCAAGACTGTATAGCTATGGCCTCCCATAGCTGACAGACACTTGCACAAGAAAAAAAAAATACCAACTTTGAGCCACAAGGTGATGAATTTTACAAGTACTAACAAAAAACCTAACATCAATTTACCAGTTGGGATACATAATCAGAAAGCTGATCATTATGATATCTTCTAGCATGGCTAATTATCACATCAAATTTAAACCAGATTGCATAACCTAAATTCTTGAGCTTGTCTTTAAATCAAGTTTAGTGTACTCCACATTTCACAAAAACAAACACCAGCATGAACTGCAAGGAAAAACACACCAGAAAGTATTCTTCGATTTCGAATTCCAGTCCGAACAGATATCCATTCATCAGAAGTATCAACAATATTCGAGAGATCATCATTGGATATCTGAAGACTTGGTACTGCAGAGCCACATCCAACTAACTTGCAGCCTCTGCCAACAAGCCTACACAAATTTAATTTGTGATTAGAAAGGAGTCAGAAGCATAATTCAAACTTAACAATCATGTACAAAGGAAAGGTACACGATAAGTAAAATAGTATGAGATGTCAATCCAATTTAGAATAATGAGAAAGATAAACCAATTAGACTAAGTTGCATGATATGACACAACATTTTCAAGGTGGTCAAGACTGTAGACACAACAGATTATATGTTAGATGAAGCTCGCTACCAACAGAAAAAGAAGGTTTTGCATCATCAATCCACATAAGCAAGAGGCAAGATTTAGGAAAATGTAGCTTTTGGCTATATATATGTGAACTAATCACATTCACATTGAATTGCGACCAACACTCATAGTATAAAGTGAATAAACTTTGGTAACCAGCTAGCATCCAAATTATCCAAAACCAGTATGCCAGGATACATTAATTAAGCAACAAATGCCTTGAAGATAGCACGCCAGACATTTAATCTAAGTGACAGTGTTATTATATCTCTTCATATGTTTATTACTATTATTTTATTATTTGAGGTGTTGTATTCAACCTGCGCTAGAAGAAGAGAAAAAATGAGGCTCAATCAAAGATTCATAAAGAGAGTCAAATGGCATTACATTCAAAGACATAATCAAAATATTCACAAAGAGAGTCAAATGGTAATACATTCCAAGACATGTTAAATTTAGAGTTTTTTATTATTAATTTTTTTTTTAATATGAGAAGTAATTCTCTAACTACCACTGACATATGATTTCCTAATTATGCAGGAGCAGATGGCATGTAGCTCAACATGAAAAATCACTTGAAAAGCAAGAGTGTGTACAGTATTAGAGACCATGAAATCCGTCTATATAATCCTGCGTCACAAGATAAAGATACTTTGAATCAGCAAGCAAACTCAGCAAAGATACAAGGCCGACAGTCTTCAAGCAGCCTCGTCAGAGAAATAGCTTATTTAAAATCTTTTCCTCCTTTGGACAACCAAAAACTAATGATCAACATTTACTCTAACTTATTTCTGTACATCCAGTGGAATGATTAAAAAGGTAGAGAGAGACCCCCCAAAAATAGAAAGAATAGCCAACTTTAATGGAGTCTCTCTTTTCTCTAGGAGGAACAGAGGTAATTCTAAAAGAGTCTAAAAGTAAAGCATATCAGCAATAGGAAAATAAAGCCCACAAAATGAAAATGAAGAAACATGCGAAGATTGAAACTTTTCAAAGAATTAATCACCTGGGCACTCTAGATTCAGAAGGGGAAAGCTTCTCTGCACCCTGAGTAGCGCTGGAACACACTAACCTCCTGGAAACACCCTCAGAGAACCAAAACCCAGATCGATAAATGCCTATAGATGGAGAAAATCTCCTCCTCACACTGGGCACCGTTGGAGTAAATATCCCAGATGCATTCGCCATTTATTTATCTATTTATTATTTTTACCAACACTACCGAGTGATAAAGTTGGGATCTTTAAGCTTATTTATACAAAATAGAGCCCAATAAATGAATATCGGATTTCTGGAAACAAGAAATAATGAATTTCAATTGAAAGAAAAATAACATAAGAGACGGAAACAACAATGGATCGTTACTACTCTTTGGGGTCTCCGGAGATTGAAAGAAAAACTGATGAAAATTCCGATGCAAATCTTTTCCCTCCTCTCTTTTTTATCACACAGAGATAAGCACATGCAAGTGCATGTCAAACAAGTAGATAGATACAGTTTTCTGTCTCCATAACTATTCCACTATTTCTCTTTCCCTCTACAGAGAGTGACTCATGTCTCTCATGCATATTGCATCTGCATTCTCGAAATTGAATCTTAGCCTCCGTTAAAGAAAATGGGTTCTCCCACGTAGGCCGGGTTCTACGTATCCCGATTTGTGAATTTACTCTTTTGCCCCTGTGAGGGTTGATAGGGCCCAGGAAGGTGAATGCTTGGGGTTTGAAATGTAATTATGTAAGTTTTGAGAGGAGAGAATGGGAAATTCAACTCTTAATATTTATAGTTTTAGCAGACACTCCGCTATGTTTGTTGAGCGACTTTGCTAACAAATTAAGAGGGGATGCTTTTATGCTGCTATTGTCACGTGATCAAAAGGAGAAATCGTGTTTTTGACTTGCAAACTCAATATAATTATTACGAACAAAATTAATTGGCATATTTAGGAAAAATTCTGATCCTGATTAGGTTTGGTTGAACGCAATCAGGATCGCACAAAGTGTAATTGTAAACTCATTTATCCAGTAATTAATTTGATTCGGCGAAATTAAATTCAATAAAAAAAAATTATTCATATTCAATGTACTTGATTGAAAAGGATATTAATGATCACATTTTTTAGACAAGTGTTCGTATGATAATATCACTATATTTAGGGTGGCAATTTAGAAGGTGGATAGCCTTTTTTTTTTTTTTTTTATCATTACTGAAGTTTGAATTGGCCATTCCTTGAGTTGAATAAAGCTTTAGAAGGGAGGTATCCCCAATACCTATAATAGTGACTTTGAGTGATCATGCTTTAATATCCTTTGTGAGGTTTGATTTAATGTTTCATTTGACGTTTTGAATCTTCATTTTCATCACAATGTATGTGGTTTAAAGGCTACCAAACCTTAAAGTGAAATTTAATGGAAGTAGGGAATGAACACAAATAGTTATTGCAAATTTTGTTGTCGTTTATTTTATTTTGTTATTGAATATCAAAATTTATATTTTTATATGATCGCAACATTAAAAAGAAAGTTTAAATTTTTTACGGAAGTCGATTCGAAATATTTAATCTAAATTGATTCAATAAATAGGGTAATGCTTGTAATTTCAATGAGAGTGAATATTTCTTTCATATTAAACGCATTGAACAAAATAATTTCTCGCCCTAAATATGGGATATTTCCCATCTACCATTCTTCAACAATAGAATATTTGATTTAATAGTAGATGTGGGTTTTTTTTTTTTTTCAATATATGAATTTCATCACTTGTAATTTAGATGAAACTTTTGGGAACCTCAAGAATCTTGAGGTAGAATGGAAATCCAACTTTAACACCTTTTGAGTTACACTTTGTTAAACAATGATTTTTTTTTTAATTTTTTGTAATTTGAAATCCTGATTCCGTCCCTAAAATGTAGGTAAATGTGAATATATCTTTGATAAAATTCAAGTGGTGCCACACCATGTAGGGGAGAGTTTGGTAAAATTAGGTAAGTTATGATCATTTGTTAACTAATAATTGATTACTAGTAATGCATCAAGAAAGTGACGTGCAATAAAGAAAGAGGAAAATCTAAGTGTGGGAGGAAAAGCGCCCAACATAAAGAATCAAGATGACAACTTTGCTGTCCAACAAGATAATCGGTGTATGTTGGTTTTGGATTCTAAGTAATAAGTAATAAAGATTTGACCTTATCAAAATTAATAAGTAATAAAGATTTTTAAAATTTAAGTTATTTATAAAAAAATTATTTAAATTTATAAATTATAAATAGCTTATTAACATTTATTTTAATATTACAGGTGTATTGAAGAGTATTTGTAAAATAAAGAAAAAGTTCAAAAGGATATTTGTAATACCTCAAAAGATATTTGTAATTTTGAAAGATAATTAATTTTTTTTATAATTAAACTAAATCTCATAAGTAATTTTTATAATTTACCCTGTATTTGAATATCGATGTAAAATGTTTGAAGAATAAGAAAAAAAAATTATTATACTGATCAAATTATTATATATTGTTGTTTAAGCGAAACTCTAGGTGTAATAGATGTACATCTTTATAAAAAATTAGCTCTAAATTGGTACGAATTAGTTGTGATAAAATTATAAATATTTATACAGTGAATATATATACTCATAAAGAGTTTAGCGTTAAATTGAAAAAAATTATTTGGATTAAAAGTAAGAATATTTAGATATAGAGGGCAGAATCAAGAAAGAAATTTGTTGAAGATTTGAAAGTGATGCAAAAACGATGTCGCAGTATCAAGAAAACGTGCAAGTTTTAGACTACTAAATCCAAGATGATTAACAAATGATAAGAAGATTGAACAAATATTAGAATACAGGATAGCTTTAACATCTGCATTATTATATATAGGAGATATAGGAGAGCAGTGTTTGATCATACTTAATTAACTTTAAAAATAAAAGAATCTTTAAGGAATTAGCCAATCAAAATTTCTTGTTAATAATAAAAAAATAAATAAAAGTAAAGGGCTTGTTCAAGTTGCACTTCACTTTCATATTTCGGGATATTTCATATTTTATTTAATATTATATATAAATATTAAGTGTGTAAATATTTACATAAATAAACACTTATTTTGGATTATGTATACATAACATAACATGTATTGATAAAGTATAATACTTAATAAAATACAAATTAAAATAATAATTCCAAATAACGATTATCTCCAAATTAATTTTCCTATCTGATAACTTGGTTGTATACATATTTCACCCATTTGCTTTCTTTTCACATTTTCACACTTATTTTTTTATTTAAATCATGCTTATAACTTAAATTAGTAGAAATGCCGCTGGTGTCACCAAATTAATCAACTTGGCCCGGTATACATACCTTTTTCCCCGTTTTCCTTTTACATTATTATACTCTTTTTAAATATATATATATATATATATTATAATTAATTAGTGCGTCCATATTAGTAACTATATGTTTTAATGATCGGATTTTCCAAATGCTAATTAATTATTGGAATAAGAATCACAAAAACCTAAGGAAAACATATTTATATATATATATGTGTGTGTGTGTGTGTGTGTGTGTGATGTTTGCTTTGAATTCCAATTATAAATACTATAATTATCCCTTTGTTTGGTGCATGATTAACACTTCACTTATCAATAGATTTTTCTAAAAGAAAAAAGATTGGCCTATCAGGCTTGATATATGGGCCACTAAAGCCCAAAAGTAAAAAGGCTGTAATTTGTAGACACCTTCAACCTATTGGGCAGATAATTGGTTTTGGGCCATATTGGGCTTTATCTCAGCTATGAGCCCCAGGCACCCCTCAATTACCCTTATTACGGGTTGTGTGCCAAGTCAGTCGTGTCATAATATAACAAGCTTCAAATTGATGAGTTCTATTTTGTGAATCATTATTATGAATTTAAAATTTATTTTATATAAAATTATTTGAATTTTTTCCTTCAAATTCTTATCTCAAATTTAAATCATTCAATCCAAATACAATATTAAGAAATTCATAAATCCTTGAGGACATGTGGATTTGCGCACAACTCAAACAACTAAGTACATATATTCAGTTCGAGTGCAACTAAGCATTCTTCACTGGTCCAAGACCTATTCTGTTTAAGATTGATAGATTTTGAGTTAAAAAATTTAACTTAATAATAATAAATTTATTAAATTTATTTAAATAATTTCATATTTCAATAGATTTTAAAATTATTAAACTCCTATTTTGAACTATTTTTTTGAGTTATTATGGTAAATTTAAAATTTATCGAATACAGAGTCATTTGAAATCATTAACTCAAATTTAAACTATTCCATCCAAACGCAACTTCAAAGAACGTGGTCTCAAGCCGATCCTAATATGAGGAATTTGGCAATGATTTAGAGAAACACAACTAAAAAGGAAGTGTAGAATTTTTGGTCAGAATCATGATTTTTGACTTGAACTTTCTCTCTAGTTGGTTTTTAAAAGAACTGGCAATACTATAATTGTTTTTTTAATTTGGTATCAATGATTTTTGAATTCTATGTTTGAACCTGAATGTCATTACCCACAAATTTTGGCTCTGGAAGACCCCAATTTTGGGGTAAGTGCTCCAAAATTATACTTTTTTAATTTAATTCAAAACTTCATGAAGCATAATTAATGTACAACGAGGGTAATAAATGTTATAGAAATACAAATTTATTTGTGTGAGAAAAAAGAAATGAAGTACAATCACCTGTAATTTCATGCATGCATTAATATTGGATAGTTGGTTTGGTATTCCAGATACTCCTCACCTAATATATTAATTATTAAATATATTTTTTTACTCTGGTATTGACGTGTATATGAAAATGTACACTTCAAAAATTTCTAAATCAACATTAACTTCTTCTAGAAATTAGAAATGCGGAATTGTCTAATGCGAACGCTCCAACGCTCAAATTAATGTGAACTTTAGATAGAAATTAGAAATGCAGAATTGCCTAATGCGAACGCTCCAACGCTCAAATTAATGTGAACTTTAGATAGAAATTAGAAATGCGAAATTGCCCAATAGCGAACGCTCCAACGCTCAAATTAATATGAAATGCGAAATTGCCCAATGCGAACGCTCCAACGCTCAAATTAATATGAACTTTAAATAGAAATTAGAAATGTGAAATTGTCCAATGCCAACGCTCCAACGCTCAAATTAATGTGAATTTTAGATAGAAATTAGAAATGCGAAACTATCCAAAGCGAACACTCTAACGCTCAAATTAATGTGAATTTTAGAGAATATAGGTTAAAAAATATAATGTTGATATAATAATTAAGAATGTAAAACCAAAATCATACATCAATACTCGTATTTATTTATAATAGATAGATTGGTGAGACAATAAGTGCAAAGGAAGAATTTCACTCCTATGAAGTAATTATTATTTGATCACCACCCCTTTTATAGATTTATTCTAAATATTATTCTTCCTCTTATCCATTAGTAAATAATCTATTACAAGATTCTTACATAGAATTCCTCTACAATAAAATTGACTTCACAACACCCGGAGCTGATCTAAAAAATATAACTTCTTCCCTTACAACATCTAGCTTAGGTCGGTCCTTGAAGGCTGACCCCGTTATGAACTAGATATGACCTCATTCAATCTTGATCCACTTAGTCAACAATCCAAGCTCAATATTTCTTCTGATCTCCACCTCAAATACACAACTTCCATAGGCCAATTAGCACGGTCAATTCTGTGCCACATCAACATAGCCCAATATGAGGCACACCAAGTATTTTCATGCCAAGAACATATCCGTAATCTAAGTTCATTGAGCAGTGGAATAACAATTTTCAAAATGTTACTATCCCTAGATATTCACAGCCTACATGAGAAAATAAAGCACTTATTTTAGTGCACATGCATAATCTCTCTTATTCATAATTGTATATAGATACTAAATTAAATAAAATTTATCCATGACCACCAAAATCAAATGGCTCATGAACCTCTCGTACATGTCGATATGTCAACGTGATAATGCCCCACAAGAAAGGGAAGTGATATCCATTGCTTTACCATTTACCAAGTGTCTTTCTTTCTTTTTTTCTCCACGCGCCCCCCCCCCCCCCCCCCACCACAAAAAAAATAAAAATAAAAATAAAAATAAAAATACAATGAAGTTTGTCTTTGTAGACACCCTTTCTCTATCTTCGAATTGTCGTTTCTAGAAGGCATGGAATATAAAATATGGAATTAATATAGTGACAACTACAAGATTAATAGTATCAAGAACCCACCAAAACCGATTTTTAATATTAAACGAAAACCCCCCCCCTTCTTGTCGAAATAAAATCTTGTTATTTTTGTCGTTGCACACTCCACCCTTTTCAAAAAGAAAAAGAAATTAGTTATCTCTAAATATCAAATAATATATATACAACAAAGTTCTTGATCTTGCTCTATTGTTCTTTCCCTCCCTTCCCTTCTCTTACAATTTTTCACACATCACACACACTCATATATAGACACACACATTATAAGTAATACATTTCTCTCTCTCTCTCACACACACACACACACGCACATCATTCCCACTACCTCATTCACTCCATTTTTTCTTCAAATGGAGAATACTATCAGCTTTCAAGATCAGGAAACAAAAACACCAAAAGCAGAAGAAGAAGAGGAGGAAGAGGCGCTCTCCCTCTGTGATTTCCCTCTAAATTCTGATGGACCCGAGAAAAAAGACTCTTCCAAGACTCAACATCACCGAAGATCATCTTCCCAGCTGTCGGATTTCTTCGAGTTCTTTAATGGTCTCAACTCCGAGAATACCATGTCCCATGCAGAAGACATAATATCCTGCGGCAAACTCGTGCCCTACAAACAACAGCCTCTTTTCGACGATCAAATCCTCAAATCTCTGTCTGCAGATGACGATGCTATAAATTTATCTCGAAGATACTGCGAGTCGTTGCCCGAGCTGAACCCCACAAGATCAAACAGCACTGCGAGCACAAGGCTGACGAGAAGCAGCCGTTCTTTGGACTGCAAAAAGTTACGTCGGAATTCAAGCCTGGTCATGAAATCCGAAGCTTCGGATATCCACCGGAGTTTTTCAAAGGACTCGGTGAAATCTGAGGGGTTTAAGGGATCGAAGCCCAGGTGGTACGCTTTGATGTTTGGCCTAGTGAAATTTCGGCCGGAAATGGATCTCCGTGACATGAAAAACCGGCAGGTTCGCCGGAATCCAGGGAGCATGTTCCCGGCGGTGGAGCCCGGAGGGAGAGTTCCGGCTAATCGGAGAAGTTCATGGGGACATGATTTGCTGAGTGTATTGAGTTGCAAAGATCATGCTAGTGTGGCTGTCACGGCATCAATTGGTCTAGTGCCACAAGTTTGAGGGTATCATCAATCCACTCACATGACCATCACGTGAGATTTTTCGATGTACATATATGCATATATGTTTTATGCAAGAATTTTAATAAAAAATCGATTAATTTCAGTGACGAAATGTAATAGTGTATGTGACCAGAATTTAAGAAAATATTATATGAATATAATATTTTATTAGTAATTTAAAAATTAATATGTGTATTTTGATATACAAATGCGTGTAATTAATAAATTTTTTGAGTATCATAAACCAATATTTTGAAAATGAGATTGGATCGCCTTGTTTGATCGGTTCAACTACAAATCAATGATCGATTCGATCTATTTAGGTGCAAACAATTGAAAAATTGATTGAACCAACCAAAAATCAATTGAACTAGCCAAGAAATTGATCAAACGGGGGCAACATCTCTATATTTTTTTTAAAATTAAACTCGATATTTAGTTATATGTATGTGATTATTTGAATTTTGAATTTTTTAAATATATTTTTAAAATAATTATTTATTTATTTTTACCTTAAACATAACAATCAGTCTGTTATACTATTATTTTATACAATATAATTAAAAAATATATTTTATTTTTATTAGACATATTGAATTAATGATTAAATTAGTCTAATTAATTAAATTATTAATTAATAATAAAATCGATTTCGTTGTCGATTCCATTGTAAAAATAGTATTATAAACCCTTTACGTAGAAGAAAAGATAGTGTACAGTTTGGGCACGTCTGATGATGATGTTCTTTATACTTGAGGTTGAAGAAGAAGTTTAAAATTAAGAATTTTGTCTTCCATTGTGGGGTTGGGAGCCAGAAAAATCAATGCAACTCACAAGGCATATAATGATGAGTACCTTGTTGAAATATATCATTATTTTTTAATTATTATTTTTTAATTATTATTTTCCTTTTTATATATAGTATTTAATTTATTTGCAATATATCAATTAGGTAGCGTACATAAAGAACAATATTTCCCCATGGCTGCTTATGAGATGTTTTATTGTAGTTATAATACTCGTTGTCAAAAAGTTGGAAAGTGACGATTCCCGTGTATAGCCTTTTACATGCGGACGAAGTTCTGTTATAATTTAAACAGATTAAATAAATTTACTTCAATTTTTTTTATTTTTATTTAATATTGTATCTTGTATTTTATTTTATCAATACACGTCAAATGTGTATAACTCACAATAAATATATATTTAATAAAATATTTTATATACTGACATGTATTTGTGAGATAAAATACGAAATAAAATATCAAATTAAAATAGATTATTCGAACTGAATTAAAATTAAAATGTTAATTAAATTCATGTGGGGTTTAGTGATTAGCAATTGGAGGGTCATCGTAGTTCCTTATCTAAACCTCTTCTTTACAAATTAAAGGTTGTTAGAAACGTGATTTCGTTATCTTTCAAATAATTACAAGTTGAATTTATTATATTATGGCTTGTCCAAAAGTTGAATGTGTTTAAAAGAAGAAGAAGAAGAAACATATATCCTACATAACGTGCATAAGTACTAATGTTCAAAAACAAGTATTCCACCAAAATCTTGATAGGTATACCAGAAAACAAGAAAGAAAAATTATTCTTTAGATTGAAGCTAAAGGATTCACACTTCAAATTGTAAAATCCAGGGTTATTAGTTATTACCATCGTGTATTATGAAAGTTACAGTACTTGCTAGATCTAAGAAAAAGAGAATATATTTACAAAAATCGGCCTTAGTTTTCAGTTTTTATTTGATTTTAATGTTTCTATTAGAATACATTTATATTTTCACAACATTCTACGACTAAACAAGAATATATGATTTAATTTCAAATGTATATAGTTAAAAAAATATTTTATACACATAACATATTATTATTTTGATATATAAAATAAAAGATATAATATAATATAAAATCGAATAAAACTAGTTAGCAAGGAGGCAAAATATTGCCCAATGTGTGTGGATAGAAACAAAGAATGCTTCATGTCCTCAATGACCCTGTCGCTTTGGTGGTAGCAAAACATCCTTGTTGTGGAGATTGTTTCCTTGTTTTTCTTGATATCAAAGACAAACCTGTGCTATGTTTGGGCTTAGTATTTTAGTGGGATAAAAGCAAAGGTGAAAGAGAACACCATTACAAAGTTAATTCCTTTGCTCTCTCTCTCTCTCAAACTAAAATATCAACTTCAAATATGTTTTTTTTTTTTTTATAATGTAATTGAGTAATACAGAAATCCAATATCCAAACATATCAATAAATTTGCAAATTGATGTGAGATAAAAGTTTACATTCTAGCATGGATAATGGTGTTGAGCCTTATAAATATTGGTTATAAAATTTGAAATTAATTGAGCATTTCATAGTAGTTCAAATCTCTCCATCTAAGACCCCACCAGGATTCTCCAAAATATTCATGCAAAATACTACTATGCATAGGTTGTTGTTTTGTGATTGGTGACAAAAACAAAGTGATTCAAGAATAAGACATCCTTGGAAGTTTCCCAATTTCCATGTTGGTTACTGGATTTGTTGTCTGAAAGTGCCCTTGCCCGCTCTTGGAAGGCTCCTCTGTCCTGCTAATGTGGCTACATAATATAATATACTACATATCTAAAACTTAGAAAAATCCTCCCTATATGTTTATAATATATGACTATAAATGCAGGGAAGATGATGCACAACTCGCAAAACTTTCTCTTCTGACAATGATGAACAAGCATTGTGGATAAACAGAAAATGGTAAAGGTGAAATAGATAAGTAAAAAGTTACTTCTCAAATTTGTCAAATTATCATGATCTTTTGTTCCACCTAATTGGATAGTGCCCACGTGGATCCGCTACATAATAATATTATTATAAAGTATAATAATGATATCATAATGTATAATCCAATGATTTATAACTTTACTTTAATAATATTCAAGATAGGGATGACATGAATCTAACTTTACTTTAATAATATTAAAGGTAGGGATGACATGAATCGAGTTTGGAGTTAGTTGTCAAAAATTGAGATCCGATCAATCAAGATTTTTTAAGGACTTGGATCCAAATTTATCCCAAATATGAGACTCATTGGTTAGACTCCCTTAGACACTTTGAACCATTTTATAATTTTAAAAATATTAAAAATTATTTTTTTAAAAAAACATGATCACTGTAACTTTCTAATATATGAAAAAATATAATATTACTAACAAATAAATAAATATTTACAAATTTGTATGTGCATATTTTTTTTAAAAAATTAAAAATTTCAAACATATTTGTTACTTTTATATATAATTAAAGCATATAAATGATTAATTTATTTTCACATTATTAGTTTAATTTATAAAAATATTATATTAATATTTTATATGTAAATATGCACATAATATACACATTTTTCATATATCTAAATAAATATACATCAATTAATTATATATATATATATATATATATATATATTAAAAGAATCGAATTTGGATTGGGTCTCAATCTACAAACTAAAATCGAAAACTTGCACAATATAACATCATGGGCATTTGCCAATCTACTCATACTTGAAAGGGCATGCCATCTATACTGGAATATTTGCTCAGGATATTTTAGGTTCATCTCTCTCAAAGGTTAAGGTTTTGATTAAGATAACCAAATGTCCATCACAACCTACTTGCAACAGAGGAAGACGAGTAATTTGTCATCAACATACAAATCAATTTATTGATGTTCAACTCTTGTTTGAGCTTGGTTCATCAAGCATATCAAATCAAGCTTGAATACTTTTTTTGTTCGATAAGATTTGAAAATCAACTCAAGCTCGCCATCATTAGTACAAAAATAATAAAATGTGTTAAAAAACCAAGCAACTCAAATTTGATTCTTATTTGAATCGATTAAAGTTATTTCATACTCGATTTGATTAACAATCAAACCAAACTCAAACATAATTTGAATGCTTAATAAATATTCAAACAAAATTGAACAATAACATATACTCGACTCGACTCATGTAATAGGTTTTTACAATGCTTTAGAACCAAGGTGGTGATGGATGAGGATGTTATGACATGAAAACACCAAAAGCAGTAGTCTACTTGTAGTGCAAGTAGTCAGCGACTCCATGGTACAAAGACATTATCATCATCATCATAATAATAACAACGACGACAATAGTAATAATGATGACGACGATGGCTACAGTAATAATATAATAATTAGTAGAGAGAACTATTATTAGATCAAAATTCACATGTAACTCTATTGCAGTTGGAAGCAACCCACCATTATTTTCATCTTGGAGATGAGGAATATAGAATCATGGATTCACCACAATGAGAGAAACATAGTAAGATATGTTTAAAGACTGCAATCAAGTAATGCACCATTTCTCCATCCTACTATGAATCAACACTTTCCATTCAATATTCAATGAATATTAAATAATAAAAGTCATCAGAAAATGGGAAGAAAAGCATGCTTATGTCTTCCCTCTGCATGTGATAAGTGATAAACTGGATTAAATTGCTACACCTGACCTTATAAGAATGAAGCAAAAAATACTATTATAGTGTAGGTTCGGGTAAACAAAATCATTAGATTGAAATGTAATAAAAGCAGCATTGCTGTCCAAGGTATGACACCTCATACCTGAATTCTAACACCCACACAGTTCCAGTTCAACTCATTAGAAACTATTATCCACTTTTGAGCATGCTAGTAAATTTCCTCATACATGAAGCTGAATCAATGTAATCCTGCGGATGGAGATAATTACCAACTGCAGACATGGAATGATATCTTGTGGGATCATATGAAGGATGTTACTTTCCGAGCAAGCATCCAAAATTTCAGTTCTAAGCCTCGTTCCCTTGTCTTAACCTCATTGACTAGGTCACATCCCTCTGAGCTATATAGAAGATCAACTCTTATAATGTACACCTACATTGGGGATCAACTCCTATTTTATGCACAGTGTTTTCAAAATACATTTGCCCCAACATATTAAGGTTTAAGAGAAAATTAAATTTATCAGAAGCTAAACGGAACCTAGAACATGTAAGAGGTAGAGTATTACTGGTAATGCAGTTGACAAAGAACTTATATGTTTGATTGAAATGTAAGTTTGCTTATAATCAAGTCAAATAGGCCAACTCACCTTGAGGTCTTTAGGACTTTGACAAAATTCTGCAGATTTGTTTGGGACTCATCCAAAACTCAAAGGGATAATGGGATTTTCCCAAGCATGCATAGATCATGTTGACTTAGTAATTTCCTGTACTGAGAATCAAGTGCTAAAAGTAGCCCTTTTAACCTCAACTGATAAACCTCAGAGCTGCAGCAATTTACATGATAAAATTGACTGCAGAATGTTCCTGCAGCAAGTAAAGAGGAGCTTGTTTGTTCCAGTACTTAAAATTTGACGCTAATTTTTTAAAATGATATTTGGTGCTATGATTTGAAAAGGCCAAATCAAAACCGCTCATCCAGGGCAAACAAGCAACATCTTGAGCACATGGGTTTTTTTGACAGCTTGAGTTCTCAGTTCAAAAAATTATCAAAGGAAACAGAGAAGTAATGGTAAAGACATGTTTCGAAATGTATCAAGCGAAAACTTCATCAAACTATGGTAAATAGGAACACGTGCATTGAGAATGCCAATTTACATATCCGTTTGTGTTTATAGAGTACTACAGATAAAAGGTTAGACTACAGAATGCTGGCATTGACATCAAATCAAGCCACATGAAATGGCCATTTTCAAGCAACTCAGGACAAGAATTAAGTTTTTGGTCGTAATAGATATTCAGTATTATAAAGTAACTTGATTTGCACGTGTTTCTCAATTAGTTTTTTGTGCACTACAAAATACAAGTTTTAGGGCCAGTTCTGTCGTCATAAGCAATCGCAATAGCTAATTGCCAATACTAGTGATAACTCATCCAATATTCAGCCTCAAGGAAAATACTTACGCAGTAAGTTGCTTCAAATTGTACAGAGAAATAGTGCATAAAAAAAGTTAAACAAAAGATATTTGACATTCAAATTCCTGACATAAACCAGTGAAAACTAACAAAGAACATGTGAACAGTAAATTGATTCTGACTAGGAAAAGAGGCACAACAATGTAAGGTTCTTCAATGTAGAAAGAGAGTTAAGTCAAATTTATATTCTGTTATTTTCCTTTTCCTCCAACTCTTTTTTTTCCTATTCATAGTTTGTGTACCACAATGAAGGCAAACTAAGAGACAAATAGAAAGACCACAGTTGAAGATGTAAGTGGAAATGGAGAGCCTTTGCACATGTTCGACTTGAAATATGTCATTCAAGACCACAGTGGTTTCTTGTGCAGATTATTTGACAACAAGGTAAATGTTCTGCAAATACTTATCTCCTCTAAAAATGCGAGGCCAAGCATTGTATCAACTTTATCGCATCATTAAAGACTACAACTCTGCTTAATTATATAAACACCTCCAAAAGACCAAGTAGTGAACAGATATTAACACTGAGGCTGAGTAGTGAGTACATAAGTAACACTATCTGTATTAATTCATCTTACTTACCAGCGTTCACATTTGATTAGTTAAACTTGTTCATGTTATATCTGCAACATTGAGGCCATACATAGCAATTTCCTCACAGTGCTGTTAGTTTCTCAATTAAAGAAACTTTTTAGGCAAGACTTAACCAGAAAAATCACTATGTGTGAGCATGAATATAAAAGCAGGTTCCAGAAGCATCCTACTAATACTTAAATTGAAATATACACAAAATACAGAATTAACTATCCATTACATAAAAAAAAAAGTTTAATAATATTCAACAATAACATAAAGAAAATGATTAATAACATTCAAAAACAATTTTTTTGTATAGAAACAATGATTTTAACATGGACTACCGCTCAAAGAATGCTACAAACTTTAAAAACCCCAAAACTCATCAGAACAAAAAAAAATAAAAATGGTACAAATCCGTTACCGAAAGGCTAATTTTTCATGCTTAATTGCAAATATAAACCCCACTTGCATACCTGTGATCATTCTCATAGAAATCTGTCTTCCCCTTGGAAGCAGGCCTTAGAGAAATCCCGGACAAAGATCTAATCCCTTGAGCAGAAAACTTGACGTAACCAACTATCTCAAGATCTGATCCATCATCATCATCACCAATATCCACAGGCATTCTCACCCTCAACCTACCAGGATTACCCTTCAATGGAATCTCATCAATATGCCATTTCAATTCTCTCTCAGACCTGTTCAACACTGCTTTGGGTGATACTTTTAACAAGGTTGGGTCTACAGGCAACTTTAGAACAATTGTCACATCATTCAAGGGAGCTGGCAAGTCCAGGTTTGACACATACTGTATCATAACAGAAAGTAACGTCCCACTGAGGCGTTTGACAAGCCGAACCCTTATAGGCAATGGAGTCATACGAGGCAGTAAGCTGTACTTCATAATCGGTATAGGTTCCTCCGAGGAGGCTGTCCTTACATGAAACAAACCACTCCCCAGGCTGCTAACCTTAGAGCTTTGCACCACAAACCTCTTAACACCTTCTGTGCCTTCGACCTTAAATGAGAACTCAGTTTCTTTATCATCTGAGGAGGATTTTGGAGGCATTGTCCTCAGGTACACCACGCCCATCAACCCGACTCTAGCAAGTAATGATTCCCTAAACTCCGCACTAATCTCTTCCACAATATACATTTCCGGACCCTTCATTTCAGTCTTCTTCACCAATATATCCTCAATCTTATCCCCAGCACCAGCTTTAGCCGCAGCTGCAGCTGGGGGCTCGCTGGTCTCCAAGAATTCCAAACCACCAAGACCCCGGTCTTTTGGAACCTTCTTTGACCCCACATACTCAGATGCATCCAATCCACCACCCCATGCATCATTAATACCCTCAAAATCTTCTGGAAGTGTCGACCCATCATTACTAAACTCAATCCCACCATAATTCCCTTCAAATCCTTCCACACCTATATGTGTAGAATCAGTAGCTGCAGCCGGGGGCAACGTAGTCACCTCAAGTCCCGCCAGCGCCTTGCTAACGTCTGAAACACCGGAATCCTTGTCCTTCTTAAATCCTTCCATCAGCATTTCTTCTGGTTTATTAATCCTATCGCTAGCCGCAAATGGATCCTTCTCTCCCTCAATTTCCTCAACCTTAATCAACTCCTTCTCCTCACCCTGCTGGAAAAGCCCTAATGTCGCAGCGGCCACCTCATCTCCAGCCTGCAAAGTCTCAGAAGGCAACTCAAACAATGCATGTGAAAGTGTCTCCATACCCGCTTCATGATCCACCGCTTGAGGCTCCAGATTACCCCAGCTATCTGCCCCTCGGATCTTACTCTCAGTATGAATCGCGGAGTGCACCATCTTGGCAATGCCATCCCCATGCATCGATCCCAGCATTGCCGCAAGCCTAATGCTACTAACTCCCTTCAAAACTATATCCAAAGCCATGTAAATTTCCGCATACTTCTTCCCCAATTTTTCCGGAGTCACATCCACGCCGCGGCATGCAGCAACCAACACTGAAACTGCTTGGTTGACAATATTAATGCACTCAAAAACATTGTTGCTAGAATCATCGATAGTAGTAACAGCGAGAACGTAGATTGAGTTGACGAGGCGATATACAACTCGATAGCGGGACTCAACGCCGACGATGAGCTGGCCGGAGGAGGCTGCCAAAGGGTCGTCACCTAACGAATCGGAGGAAGGATCGGACTCGGGGCTGTTGGCGGTGGCAGATTGGGGCTGGTTCTTGGCGAAGGAGAGGCGAGTTTGGCGGAAAGATGAGAGGGCCATCAGCGCGCGGGAAGGAGGGAACCATTCGCGGGTTTGGAGCAATATGTCGTGCCCATTCGTGGGCTGGAGCGATAGTGCCAAGCACGACATTCGGGTTCTTGATTCGGATGTGGGGGCTTGATTTAGGTTTTTCAGGTTGAATTTGAATTTGGGATTTGGGGATTCGATGTGTATATGCGTATATGCCTGTAGTGGGGGTGGGGGAGGGAGGTGGAGTAGTAGTGACTTGAAGCTGAGATCAGTGAGCTTACCGCAGAGATCGGAGGTTGGCTTATTGCAGAGATCGGAGGGGAGAGAGAGACAGAGGGGTGGTTTGGGGCGGGGGGAGTGAAATGGGTAGTATATTATTTGAATGTACCTCGAAGAAATGTATTTGTTTTTGCTTTTTGATCCTTTTTTGGATCTTTTGGAATTGTTTGGTCTCATTTTAAGCGACTATTTACAAGTTTTCAAAAATTTCTATATTTTTTTTTAAATATCGTTGTTTTGCCTAATTTTCAAATGATTTATCCTGAATTTTTGAAAAAAAAAAACAAGAAAAGAAAAGCATAATGACATTTGCTAATTTCCTAACTTTATCCCTCATATTTCCAAATTCTTTTCCCCAATTTTTAAAAACACAAGTCTTCCAAACGTGTTTTTTGTTTAAAAAGCAAATCCACATTTTATATAAATTAATTCCAACAATTTATTTTTTTCACACATATCCCACAAAAAAGTTATTGCCAACTTTCAGAATAATTTATTGAAAGTAAAAAATGAGGTTAGACTAAAAATTAAAATCAAACATTATCCTTTGTTTCTCACTTATAATTTCATTCAAAGAAGATTTTCCTTTTTATTCTATGAACTATTATATTATGAAGATATCAAGCTTTGGACAAGGACTAAGGCACTGTTTGCAAAATTTGTATTTTTGTAAAAAAGATGAATTTTAAAGAAAGTTAGAAAAGTAGCAAAAAAGTTAAAGTAGAGAGTGTTTAGAAAAAGTATTGAAAAGTGAGAACAAATTGAAAAAAGAGTGTTTGGTAGTAAAATTGTAATATTAGCTTTCTCTTACTTTTTAATACCAAAAAAACAAATTGCCTCTTAGGCCAAAAATATATTTGACTTATATCATAATTTTTTTCAAAAAAATAATCAGACGTATAGGTGTCTAAAACAATTTAAAGTATTCATCTTGCTTATGACTTGTTATATATTTGCTAAAAATCTCTCTCTCTCTCTCTTTTTTTTTTTTTTTTCTAAACAATGCCTAAATGGAAAAAATAAAGATAGGGCACCTTTATTCTGGTTTTACCTATTTTCTTGCTAGAATGCTAAGTGAATGATAAATAAGGAGCAATCCGGGATTTGATAATGACTTATAAATTCATTTAAATAGTATTCAAGCGAAAAAAATAAAATTACTCCTTTTCCCAATGTCTTATAAAATTATTGTATTTTATATTTTATATTATGCATTTATATTATATGTATATAATAAATATTAAGTATATATTTTTAAAAAATATTTTATATTTATATATATATATATTACAATATATGATGAAATATTAAATTAAAATAGTGAATAAATATTGCAATCAAATGGCGACATACTATCACATTAAGGGGGTGAATTGCTACACCCCTTAAGTTAAGGGGGGAAAAGTGATATTTTCACAATTTTTAATTTCTACCCTTTCACTTAGCTTCTCCCCCACAACGGATTCAAAGTATGAAGCAAAACCAAAATGAAACCAGAAGACCTCCTCCGCCACCCTCTTCCCACCCAAACCCCCAAACTCACTCTCGGCTGCCCACTCCTCGACCGCCTTCTCGGCGGCGGCATCCCCTGCGACACTATCACTGAAATCGTCGCCGAGAGCGGCACCGGCAAAACTCAGCTCTCCCTGCAGCTCCTTCTCGCCGCCCAGCTCCCCCCTTCTCGTGGCGGCCTCTCCGCCTCCTCCCTTTATCTCCACTCCGAATTTCCATTCCCTTTCCGCCGGCTCCACCAGCTCTCCTTTCACAGACCCCACCTCCCCCACAACCCTTTGGACCGCATCTTCGTTCAGCCCCTCCATTCCGCCGATCACCTGCTCGACCTTTTGCCTCGCCTAGATTTTCTCGTTCCCAGTTTAAATATCAAGCTTATAGTTATTGATTCCATAGCTGCATTGTTCCGGGGGGAGTATGAGAATACCCCACTTGAATTGAAGCGGAGATCGAGTATGTTTTTCAAGATATCATCGAAATTAAGGTTTCATGCACGGAAATTCGGGCTGGCTGTTGTGCTGACAAACCAAGTGGTGGATGTGATTGGGTCTTCGGATCATTTGAGAATTGGGAATTCAGTGTCTTTGTGCTCATCTGGGAGGAAGGTTTCTGCGGCATTGGGGTTGTCGTGGGCAAATTGTGTGAACATAAGGTTGTTTATGTGGAGAGAGGAGGAGAGAGTGGGAGAGGAAGGTGGAAATTTTCAAACTATGCAGACCAGGAGGTTCATTCAGGTTGTTTTTGCACCCCATTTGCCGGATTCTTCTTGTGAATTTGTAATTAGAAGAGAAGGGCTTTTTGGGGTTTGATGGATGACAATTGGCTCAAATGAAATGATAGTGGAGGAGTCACATTGTAGAATGACATTCATTATGCAAGGAGATTGATTTATTGAAGAGAGAAGCCATGTTTTTGGTAAGATGCTTGAGCATTGCGATCGCATTTGTTTTGTTGTATTTTTCTTTCAAAGGTGCATGTGTCTAAATTTTCTAAGTGCTTTAAATACCTGTGATTTATCTGTTTTGTCAGTTGAATACAGTTGTTCCTTTCTCAGATGTAAGTTGAATGTAATTGTATCTCCATAAACTTCACAAAGGATGACTCGAGTACAGAAATAGAGTACCATTGTGCTAATGACAGAGCCTCAACGTTAGTCATCTATTTATACTAGTGAAAGATACTATAAAAGAACAAAATATCTTTACAATACGGCACTATAAAAAATTACCATTACACTGTCAAATACGATTTCTCATCTTTTGCTTCACACCAAATTATACCAATCACTGTAAGGCATGCTGGCATTGCGGTAAATAGCCTCTAGAAGAAACTTGTTTTGTATTCATTAATGAGATGGCCATAATGTATGAGAGGCTGAACTACATAGAAACTATTGCAGAAGGGAACTTGAAGATGAAATGCTTTTGACATTAGCTAACATCAGCATTTGCCAGTTCTCCTGCAGTATTTATTTTTACAGTGCCCCTGACAATTCAGGTTTTCCTCAAAATATATGCTTTACTGAATTAAGCACTTTCCTATCATCTCACAATTTTGAGGAGAAAAGATCTGCCAAAGAAAATTTGAAATTAAAATTAAAGTTTGCGGAAAGATCATTAGTTATGTATCAGTTACTCTGTGCTCATAATCTGTTATAACTATTTCTTTTCTGCAGATATTCAGTCAGCATAGTTATTACCAGAGGGTTTCATAGGTTTTCTTGACATACCTCAACTTGTGGTCTGCAAAGCAAAATCCCACAGGCTGTGTGGGAGGCATCTCGCCAGGTGGGTTATGTGTACCCTATTTCTCACAATAGATCAAATGCAGATGAATGCTGGTCGACATTATCATTGGCAGACAGCATGGCTGGAATAATATATTTTTATCTGTTGTCCGTGTTAAACTAATCCAATCAATTCTACTCATTTAAGGGATAATACTGTTGGGAGATGGCCTTTTTTATCTGCAGTATAATATCAAGCTTTAAGCTAGAAGAATTCTGCCTCTGTACTTGTATTTATGTGAAAATGGCATGGAGCCCTTCCTTGGGCACTTGGTAATTCTCTTGATGCCTCAGGTTTCATAATGTACTCTCCCCTGTGCATGCATACTAGTAAAACATCAGCTAAACTTTTTGATGCATGATTTGTATCATTTTATACATTTCGTGCTTCATAGCATCTCTTAAATGTTACCTCAGCTTTTTCACTTGCCACTTTACTTTAGCTGAGATTCTTTCAGGATAATGTAAGTTAAAACATTCGTTTACTTTTGGTTTGCAGTAGGCAGGTAATAAAGATGCCATCTTTTGCATTAACAGCAACACAGCGACATATTCCATTAATAAGCTCTTTTGGTGATAATCTCACTATTATATTTCTTTGGGTGGTTATCTCATTCAATTGATTGTGGACAAAATGCTCGATGCTCTACTAGTAGTAGCATCCCAATATTGCGGCAAGATGCCTAAAAAATAAAACAAACATATTTTGTGAAGTCATGGCAGCACCAAATAGGGGAAATTCTCATAGAAACTAATCAGGATTCTTCATGCCTGGCTCGAAGTTGAAGAAGGTTTTTCCAATTTATGCAGAGAGAAATGTAACTTCTACTCGTTCAACTCTCTGACTCCTATACACATCAGCTGGACATTGGCGCTTGCAAAGTAAAATGTCATAAACAAATTAATATTCATATGCATCTCATGGGTGAAAACCGTCTGTCATAAGAAGACAGTAGAGAATTCTCTGAGCTTCACTGTTGCATGATGAGACTTTTGCAAAAGTTGAATGGTTGAAGAATAAAGAACATTCCTTTCAAATTATTGGAACCTCTTTTTAGTTCACATTTCAAGTGAATATAAGAATAAACATAGCATGTAAAACAGCATAATAACAGTGAAGTTTACCCAGAAATACTCTTTATACATACACATCTAATAGGAGAATTCCTAACATGCATAAACCTTAATGTCAGAAGTTCTTTTGCTTCATGAATTACTTTTGAAGGAAAGATACATCAAATGCTGTGTTCTGTGTTCTACGCTATCTATATTTTTGGACAGGTTGCGTAGAATGTAACTGACTTCATTCACAATTTATTATGGAAATCCAAATTGTCATGCCGTTTGATTCAGTAGATAATGGCTCTTAAGAACACAGAGAGGCCATTCCACTAAAAGTAATATCCACACTTGAAGTAAAGAAGCCCTCCCACTTAGAAGATCTCTCCACATCAATGCAATCTGAAGAGCTGCAAAGAGAAAAGCATAATAAAAAAAATTAGCCCTCCGGATTTAATTCTCATCACTCAATTGAGTAAACTCAGGATTCTGAGAAGTGAAATAGGCATCAAGTCACACTATCATACTCAAGTAAATAGTGATTTGACACCATCTACCTAAGATGCATGAGGAAAGCAGAACAAGAATGGCAGATGGACGTGCTACTCATAAGCATCTGGTAATTCCAGTAATGACTGACAGATTTTTGTTATTTCATACAATACAAACCTGGGGCAGATATCACATATTAGCAGAGCATGCACTAATTTACAATTAAGAAGTTGCAGCTCATACAATCACGGTTGTGAGTGCATCAATGTTTTTCGCCAATTACCATTTTACTCTCTAATTGTTGACGCTTAAAACTCAGCATGGTCCAGGATAATTATATTTTTCTCCCCCTCAGCAGAATAGAGTTCCCCTAATATCTTCTCTATGGTGGCCCTTTCACCTCTGGAATCTTCCTTAGCATCTTCTTTTGTATCTAAATAATAAATATAAGGCAGATATTTTATATGTAGATGCAAGATTGCAGCAGATATCCAGCAAACATTATGGTGACAAATTACACAAATATGCAGGCTCTTCCTCCCATAGCACTTAATTTCTTCTTCTTATTCAAACTACCACACCTATCACATACAACAAGTTTGACAGTTATATACCTCTTTTCTTGCTCACGATCCATGGAGTTCAAGATGGCCTAAGTTGAATAGACCAAAAAAGGCACTGCAGCAACAAAAGGATAAAATTTAGCAGGATTTCCATGGTCATCATTTTCCATGCATGCATATAGACTGAACTGAATAAATAAATGCCCAGTGAGTTAAAAACTGAATGCTATATGTTAAAAGATGCTAACAACAGTGTCATTAACTTCCTGGATCTTACACAAATCAGTTTCCTGCAAAGCGTGCAATGATTATCATGCACGCTGCTTAAGGCTCCACAAGGATTCATTTCAAAACAAGTTCAATAGCATGATGCAAACATCAAAACCATCACGTTATTGCATCTTATTTACCACATAAAATTCTTTTTCCATTTTTTCACCAATATCATCAAGTCTCTTGTCCTCTCATCCTTTCTTTTTACATGATGCTCAGGATGGTGCCAAAAGTAGAAAGTATTTCCAAGAAGGTTCCATGCGAGCACTTTGAGTCCAGAGGCAGACCGGGCCATCCCAGTGAAAAACTATTTCAAGAAACAGACTCCCAGTTTTCTTTCCAAGGTGATAATGATTTATATGCAAAGGTCAAGCACATGAATGAAATAATAAATCATCAATATCCTGAGTAGTGACAACTTGACTACATTGAATAAAAACATCTGCACTTTTCATCAAGTGCACTTAAAATTATGAATATTAAACCAAATATCTTTCAGTATACAGTATTTTTAATTGCAAACACATATCTTTATAGTGCCAATCAACTTGCAAGAATATTCAAAATAAAACCCTCAGAACTTCAGTGCAATCAATGCCCACAGCATCAGGAAAAAAGAAAAGGTGTGAACAAGCATATATGTCCACTTTCCTAACAGCCAACATTTTTTCTCATGTATTGTGATTTAAGTTACCAGTTTAAGAACATACCGACTAAAAAAATGGTTAGCATCAAAGCAAGCATTAAACGTATGGAATTGACGGGCAACACTGGTGACACCTGCTGTTGTCTCTGACTCCTATGACCTCCTCTCAAGCACTGCAAACCAGGAGCAGAGGATATCTCAAAAACTATAGCATTTCAAAATCTTGAGAAGTGAAGTATTATTGAAAAATTTAGTTAATGAGCAAAGTCATTTGCATCTCAAAAGGACAACGGGCATTACAAGTTTTAGAGTGATTAAAGAAACAAAGAGCTTCTCTCTGTATAGATATTAGTCTTCCATATATAGGGAAATGAATGCAAGCAAAATAAAGTACTCCCTTTGTCCACATTTGAGTGCCAAGTTTGCCAAAGTATAAATTCATGCTGTGTAATCTTTTGACTAATTTATTATATAGATTTTCTAATTTTTTTGACATTATATAACCTTGAAATGCTAGCTTTTATTAGAAAAGGTAAAGTTTACTATTCGACAACACCAATTGTGCATTCAATTCTAGATAGTGTATTACACGTAGTAAAATAAACAAAAGCAAAATAAAGTACTAAATAATACTCAATTATAAAAAGCTACAGATGCATCTATATCTTACAGAAGTAAGTAATCATCACTTGAATTATTGTCAATACTAACCTGATTTATCCAATTGATCATTTTCAATTGTGTATGGCTGCTTAACACTCCTTTTGCTCCGGGACGGTCTTCACCCCTTGAACTCCAAAAGAAAGGTTTGGAACCCTTCTCTTTGGGTGTTGCTTCAATCAATGCATTCTTCTCTGTATCATCCCTGTCAATAACAATCTCCAGAGCACTCATGTCTGGTGAACTCCAAGTTCTGCGATTACTAGTGATTCTATCAGCTTGATAGCTAATTTCATCCCCTGTCTCTGGAGATCTGCTCTCTTCTTGCTCTATGAAGCAGTTCGCATTCTCATTACTTGTGAAAACATCTTTAAGACTCTTTCCCTGATCTGGGATTTGGATTTTGGAACTAACTTGAGAACCAAAATTGCTATCTTCTTTCGTATTATTTTTTTTATTAAGTGAGCCAGTTACCACTGCTCCAAGTGTTACACCTTCATCAGTGATCCTTTGTGATATTCCAGAAGTTCCAGAAAGAAAAAGAGCTAAATCATCACATTCTTCTTCATCCAAATTTACCCAGCGAAACGGTTTCTTCCCTTCCACTTCAAATGATTCCTTCAATGCTGTTTCAACATTGGAAATTTGGTCTTCTATAGCAGAAACAAATTGCCTATGTCGGCTAATTGTAATATCATCTCCATGACTTCTGTAGCTCAGACGAACAGCCCTTTCAAACTCTTCCAACTACATTTCAGGAAAATAAAAATTGTAACAGAAAAAACTGAATCAGATAAACTACAAGAACCACAAAGCTGAGGAACCAATTAAAGACTGTTTATTTTGAGATGTAATGGGTCGGAAAGGAAAAACAAAATCAACAATAATAATTGTTTTATAAGGTTCAGGAGAAATATTGGAGAGAGAGTAGGAAATACCAAGAAAAGTCTGACTTAGCAACTAATGCTCACTAGCCAAATGAACTTCTTACACTGTAAAGGAGAAAATAAAATATGAAATTCTGAAATATAATGAAGTACTGACCTGCCATTTTGCAGTGCCTAAAGCCATTTGAAGCTCTCTACCAAGTTCATCTACATGCTGCGGCACCAATCCTTCTCTCCTTGCTCTGAGCCATGTCCTATAAGTTGATTCCATTCTGCCAAAGCAAAAATGCAAAACAGAATGCTATTTTCAGCTAATAATTTGGAACTAGTATTTCGACAAACCAACGTCAAGTGCGGTGCACAGTACAAAAATGCCATATTTGCAAGCAACAGGTATAGTCAAGAACAAAGAAAGAAATAAGAATTGGCTAAACTATTTAACTACATATATCAAATATAAGAAATTCCATCTTACTTTAGCAATAGTCTTTGCAATCCAATTTCCATTAATTTTTCCGTATTCTCACTAAGTGTGGTGCACAGTAAAAAATTCCATATTTGCAAGCAACAAGTCATAGTCAAGAACAAAGAAAGAAAGAGAAAGAAAGAGAAATCTTGGCTAAATTATTTAACTACATATATCAAATATAAGAAATTCCATCTTACTTTAGCAATAGTTTATGCAATGTAGTTTCCATTAATTTTTCCATCTTCTTGCTTACCAAATAAAGACACTTACATACAAAACTGAAACCACAACACCTATTAATCAAATATCAACTCCAATATATAATCAATAATAAAACACATAAAAAGAATTCACACTTTGATCAAAGAACAAGAAAAGAGAAAGAAAGAGAAAGAAACATCTTCTTTGAACCTCAAAACACTTTAAAACTCAAAACTACAACTTACCAAGGAAAAAAGGGGGGTGGGGGGAGGGGTGGAAGACAAAGAAAAATCCAAAGAAATTGCACACACAATCAGTAAAGCTGCAAACTTTACCGAACACAAGGCAAGAATCCACAAAATAAACGAGATCCAGATCAACATACATTACAAAGAACAGAATCAACACAAAAAAAAGGAACAAAAAATGGTCATTAACAAATTGAAGCGCACACAAAAACACGCACTCACATGTCGGCAGATTGCTGGACCTCCTCAGCTGCAGAAAAGAAGGTGTCCTTTTGCCATAAATCAAAACTGTTTGCGACCAACATCTTTTCCCCTCTTTTTCTTTCTTTCCAACAAATAACACAACTTCGATACAAGAAAACACAAAATAATTTGTTTTATTTTGTTTCTCCTCTTGTTCTGTGTGTGTGAGAGAGAAAACACAAACGAATTTGTTTCTCCCTTCTCTTCTTTGCTGAGGGTGTGTGAGAGATAAAACACAAACGAATTTGTTTCTCCCTTCTCTTCTTTGCTGAGGGGAAAGCAAAGAAGGAAGAGAGAAATGAGACAAAGCAGAAGGAGAAGAGAGAGACGTAAGAACGAATCTTGTAATTTTTTTTCCTACTTTTGCTATTCTTTCGTTCCTATTATCTCTGCAGGTTTTTTGGTATGTCTGTTTTGACGATTTTATTTTTTTCTTATTAATTTTTGTGTTCTTTTTTTGGTGTTTTTGTTGGATGTAATAATTAGTTTTTATTAGGTGTAAGCAGGTGTAGGAATCAAAATTGCAGTCAACAACTCATTATAGCCTCCTATTAGGCCCATTGGAAATTTTTAGGTCCTCGAATTATGAATATGTGCACTTTACCCCCCTCCAACTAAGAAACTGTAATAACTTTTCTAATTTCATCCCTATTTTTAAAATATTTTGAAATAATTGAGTTAATTTATTTTTTTAATTTTACTTGAACATTATTATATAAATCAATCTATTTAAACTATACCAACTATAAAATGACATGGTTGAATTATATACTAAAACAATAGTCTTGTTTAACAAATTAACTTTACTCAAAATAATAATAAATAGTTTTTAAATAATTAATACTTCAGAAAAAAGTATCCTAAAATCAACACACATGGATAAGTAGAGAATACATTGAGAAGCATAATAATTATCTATAAAAAACTCGCAAAATAATCCTTTAACTTCGAGAGAAAAAAGAAGAAAATTAAAGTGATCAAATTGGTGAGAATGTTTACCAAAAATATTGGTCTCGACAAGTCGCAAGACCACCATGCATGAGGTTGATACCTAATAGTACCAGAAGATCAAAAAGTTAGTGATCTATCATATATTTTTATTCTTTAAATTTGATACTATTCTTTAATTTCTTATTTTTCACACGATGATTTTACTCACATTACCATTAGTTACATCAAGATTATTTACATAAGAACAAAATTAATTTACTAAAAAAATATATTTTTAAATAATAATCCAAGTATAAAATTCTACCATGATATTTAATAATTGATCTAAATTAAATTAGTTATTTTATATTATTAATTCCAAATAACAATATTAATGTCTTAATACTTTATATTATTAATTCCACAAATATTTTCTTAAATTGAGGGGGTAAAGTGTCTAAGTTCATAGTTAAGAGATAAAGTATTACATACATATATATTGAGGGGATAAAGTGAAATTTACCGAAAATTTTATAGCAATAGCTGTTATTTTCTGTGTTTTATTTTTTGTCTTTGTTTTATTTTTAAATAAAAATTAAATGATTATTTAATGACTAATTGAATTAATTCTAGGCATTAAATGCATATATTTGAGGAAAATATATAATTATGTATTAAGCATGTAAACAGTAAATATGTATGGGATTTAATATTTTCGCTGACTAGATTAAAAAATATAGATTAAACAATACATGTTATGAGGGTTGTTTGAAACTTGAGAACTTACGGCAGGGGGGTGCATGCTAATTTTCCAAACACTAGGGGGTCGTTTGAAATAGTCCCAACTTTAAGGGAGGTCGATGCAATTTTCCCTTACAATATAATAAGAGGTTTTAGATAGACAAAAAAGGCGTCGGCTGTTAGACAGAGGAGAGGACAAAAGATGGTGAGTTGGGAGTTTTATTTATGTGGGCCCGGGCTTTGCCAAATTATTTGTTTTGAGCACACGCGGTGCTGGAGTGGAAGCAGTGGCTGTTCCGTGTTTAGTCTTTGGCCAGCCAACCCACTCGATTGCTTTGTGGAGGGTCCCATTTTCCCATATAGCCAACCCATCTCTGTACCGGGTAATATTCATGTTGCTTGAGACACGACGTAGCGATAAAATATAAAAAAAAAATATAAATATTGTGATTCGAATTCCTACAATAGCATAAGTATAATATGTGTGTATTCTTTTCTTTTTAGGATTATTTGCTGCAGCTGTACGAAAGCCAATTGGGATGGCAACTTGGACGAAAGTCAATCCAAATATATATATACATTGTATCCTCGTATTTTCTCAAATAACGAATTAAAAGAAAAATCATCACCTTTCAATAATAATCATGCGAAATCTAGAACCTGAGTTATAAAAAAAAATCCATGTTTCATTAAATCTCTTATTTAATGAAATTATGAAAAAAATGAGATATTAGTTTATCATTTATACATCCGATATATTATTCATTGATGTAATAGTATTTAAAATATCGTATTTTATATGCTACACTTGATAGGCAATATCTTGAATGTGTGGAAGATAGACAAATATTTTATTTTTTATAAAATATGATATTTATCAATTATTCAAATACTAACAATAGTTTGATGCTACATTTATTATACCCCGTCTATGTTTTAAAAAAATGTATATATATATATATAAATCTTTTTTCCTGAAATAACTTCTTAAATCTTTTTTTTCGGCGGTGGGGATTAATTAGGAAAACTCTTGTGGCGTGTCCTAAGAAATCGAAAAAATTAAAATTTAATCTTACGACAGTGCGCCTGACTCATGCTAATATCTCCTCCACTGCTGGTCAGATCAGTGGAATCATAACATGAAATACTGTAAAGATATTTTCATTTAAATATGTATATAATTGAGAATGAGAAGAGAATATTTTTTTCTTGATCAAAGGCCACTACTAATAATCCCATGATGTCTGAGCATGAGGGTATTACAGAATTAGTACCTATTATTTTTATCATGCTTGTGATATGTAAAATCAAATTGTTTGGAATCTTTGGAGTGTTTGTTGGTTGACTTCAATTTTATCACGGTTTATATGTGTTGGCGGCTGAGTCATACCATCTCAGTCACTAGTCATAACAACCAACCATCTTTGTCATTGCCACCTTCCATTTTTTATTACCGGATTTAGTGGAGTAATATTTTAGCAAACTTTTATGTCTATTACTTGCTATATTGCCCATGAAATTCGTGGATCTGTTTGGTAGAAAGTTGCTGGTCATTGAATTATTAGGGTGGTACTATTTCACCATCCACTCATTTTTATTTTAATGTTGTTAGATTATTGGGAAAAATGCGAGCATGACTAGGGATGATTTTTTCTTTATTTAACTAACACAATAAAAAAATTATCTATATGATGTGGTATAAATTAGGTTTAGTTATTGGGTTTTAGTGTTTGAGCCATATTTTAAGTATTTGGGTTTAGTATTTCTTGAAAGAATTAATTTGGATAAAGTTGAGCTGATCTAAATAGGTTCGAATTGATAGATTTTAGCTGACCTGAATAGATACGAGCTGATATGGATAGATTCGAGCTGATGAGCTTAGTTCGGATCCAGTGAAAGTAGAGTTTTATCCTATTTATGTCAAGTTTTGGATAAGGAAAGAAAATCATACATTTTCTAAACTTCTCAATTCACGGGAGATTTAATGGATGAGAATTATCCAATAAGGTAATAAAATCATTTTTTATCTCAACTACCTTCTTACTTGCATGATATATATACTTCTTATTGGTCATAAGATACGTTCTTTTTTTATGAAATTTATGTTTTGATTGAGTGATTAATTCATTCTATTCGAATACTTACTCACCTTGAGTGTTGGAAAGTTCTCATTGGGCAACCCGCTTTGCAACTCAATTTAAGCGTGATTTGTATATCAAATCATTGGATTCAAAGTTCTTGATTCGTGCTGAAAATTGAGCACATCAGTGGCACCGTTTGTGAAAAAATTTGAGTTAAGACGTAAGTTTTGATTTGTTGTTCTTAATTTTTTTTTGAAAATATTTTAGGAATTTTCTTATAAATTTTTATGGCAAGCAGAGATATACCTAGAGATTTGAGTAAGGAAATAAAGGAACACGCTGGTTGTGAGAGAGACCATGATGAGAAGAGTGTGGACTTGAAGGAACAATCACCAGTTACTCCGGCCACTGTTCCTCATCCGTCGCAAGTTCAGAGATGGGGAAACAAGGATGGTTTGGCCTCAAACACCTCTATAGCTCTTACCATAGAGCAATTGCAATGTATGATAGTTGTTATGGTGGATGCAGCACTGAAGTAGAAAAAGGTTGCACAATATCTTCTTCCACCTCAAGGGGAGAAGGTGCAACAACTACAAAGATGGACAAACTAGTGCCACTAATAGATAGGCAGGAGTAAGAATGCCATACTTCCAATGGCCTCAGGGAAAAATATTAGAAAGGCTAGGCTTAATGCTGATCCAGACAAGTCACAAGAGATGGATGACTTTGATTAAGAGTTGAGGGAGATCAAGCAGAGGATGTTAGGGAAGATGGTTGTTCAGAGGAAGGAAATCCCTTTTTCTAAAGAGGTCATGGCAGATAAGCTATCCCCTAGCTTCAAGTTGCTTAGTTATGAGTATGATGGGACCACAAACCCTTGATATCATGTATAGGTTTGAAAATTAAGCTCTTCTACACCGGTATTCTAATGGAGTGAATTACAGAGTGTTTCTAACCACGCTAACTAAGTTAGCTCAATAATGGTTCAACCAACTTCCACCCAATTCCATCCGCTCATTCTAGGAATTTAGTTTGGCGTTCTTACATCAGTTCGCCAGCTTAAGGAGATATCAAAAGACAACTATGACCTTGTTCAGCCTTAAGCAGAAAGAAAATGAGGGGCTGAGGAGTTACATACAGAGATTTACCTCAACTGTGTTTGAGGTCTACTTAGCCACCCAAGATGTGTTGGCTAATGCCCCGGCTTAAGTCCTCCAAGATGGTGAGTTTTTTAATCGCTAGCTAAGAAATCAACTCTGAATTTTGATAATCTATTAGCTCAGGTCGAGAACTATATTAATATGAAAGAAGCTCAAAACACAAAAGAATAGATATTTGGGAGAAACATAAGGAAAAAAAGAGGAAAGAGCTCCTAAAAAATCTAAAGTTGAGCTTAAGGAGAATGCATTTCATTTGGGTAAATATGAACAGCACACCCTCCTAAGTATACGTAAATCTAAAGTCCTCATAGTAATAGAGGACAAAAACTTGGTTCAATGGCCCAAGAGAGTAAGAGCGGACCTATGAAAGTTTTTTGATAAATTCTACAGGTTTCATAATAAATATGGACACATGACAGATGAATGTTATCACCTGAAAGATAAAATTGAAAGGGTTATTAGGGAGGGTCATCTAGAAAAGTTCATCCATTAATATAAAGAATGTCAACAAGGCCCCAATAGGATAGAATACGAAAACCCACCCTTAATACTTTCAATTTGTGAGTCTATTTTTCGATTAAATAAGAAAATACTTTTGAAATCTCTTGTAGTGATTTCTTAGTTATAAATATCAAAGCTTGTTGATTACAAGCATGAGATAATAGAGTTCGACCTCCATATATTTATAGAGTTGAATTCCAAAGAATAGTTGTTGATTACAAGTATTTGAGCTTGTTGATTACAAGCATGACTTGAGAAGAGTTCATTGATTATTAACAGAAAATAACTAATTGATTATGAGCATGGAAGAGTTCATTGATGATGAGCTTCTCAGCTTAATAATTATAAGTAGGGAAGAGTTCACTGGTGATGATCAAGTAATAGCTCATTGATTATGAGTATGGAAGAGCTCATTAATTATGAGTAGAGAAGAACTCAATGATGATGAACTGAGAAGAGCTCATTGATGATGAGCAATGAAAAACTCATTGATTATGAGTAGAGAAGAGCTCATTGATGATGAACTGAGAAGAGCTCATTGATGATGAGCAGCTAATAGTTCATTGATTATTAGCATAAAAGAGCTCATTGATTATGAGTATAAACAGATAAAAACTCATTGATGATGTGTAGGGAAGAGCTCATTGATGATGAGTGGGAAAGAACTCATTGATGATGAGCAGAGAATAGATCATTCATTATCTATAGAGAAGAGCTTATTGATGATGAGGTGGGAAGAGCTCATTGATGCTGAGTAGAGAACAACCCATTTATGATAAGTTGTGAGCAGGGAAGAGCTCATTGATGATAAGTTGAGAAAAACTTATTGATGATGAGTAGGGAATAACTCATTGATTATGAGTATGGAAGAACTCATTAATTATTAGTAGAAAATCGCTCATTAATGATATGCCAAAAAGATCTCATTGGTCATGAGTTGAAAAGAGTTCATTTGTCATGAGTTGATGAACTGATTAATTATGAGCTATGAAAAGCTTATCAATTACAAGCTGATATGAGTCCATGTGGGCTAAAGCCTGGAGTTGTTGAACTAATCAAATCGTAGGGAATTCGAGGGACATATTTGAGATAAGCTATTGCTCTTAACTACTTTAGTTCAACTAGAGTTGCAGGATTAAATGATGTGCTTAAATTAGACCTGGTTATTGGACCTTACTGTTTGGGTCATATTATAAATATTTGGATTTAACACTTCTTGGAAGAGTTGACCTGGATAAAGTCGAGTTGACCTAGATAGTTCCGAGTTGATAGATCTGAGTTGACCTGAATAGATTTGAGTTGATGAGCACAGTTCGGGTCCAGTGGAAGCAAAGTCTTATTCTATTTATGTCAAGTTTTGGATAAAGAAATGAGATCCTATCTTATCTAAATTTTTCAATTCACAGTAGATTTAATGAGTGAGAATTATCCAATAAGGTAATAGAACCCTTTTTTGTTTCAATGACCTTATTACTTGCATGTTATATACATATATATATATATATATATTCTTGATATTATGTAAGAATATTAAATTTGTTTTCAAAATTGTTAATTGATCCTAAAATAAAAATAAAATCTAAATCAAGACTTTATTAATGATCGATAATGAAAACTATTTTTTTTGTTTTTTGTTTTTTGTTTTTTGTTTTTTTTTTTTGCCAATTTTGTTAGTTTGGTTAGTATCAAATGTGTATATTATCGATGTAAATTGAAATTGACCATGTCAATGGCAAAAAGGCAACATATTATAAAACTTTGCAAGATGATACTCTTATTAGGTAGTAGGTAGGAATTATAATGTGAAAAATATATATATATATATATATATATATTACTAGGAGTAACATGAGAATTATACGTTTTTTCTTTTTTAATTTATTAGATATAAGTACTGATATTTTTTCAAATATATATATTAATATTTTTTAAAAATAATAAAATTAATCTAATGAATCCAATTCATCTATTTGTGTTCGTATTCAGAGAAGATTCGAATCCTAAAATAACTTGACCAAACAGGTTTCGAGTTTGATGAAAGTTATGACAGTGAAATAAGTTTCCAACTGAAAGTTTACATGGAATATTTGTGTGTCTTTTTTGAACAAAAAACAAAACCAAAATATGGAGAACTTTTCATTCTGCTCACACATTGCTCTTAAGTTTTTATACAAAAGGTTTTTCAAAAAGCACCGACAAATCTCATTAAAAAAAAATAATGGAGCAATCTAAAGCCGTATTTTCGGCCAAAATTTCCGCCATCATATTTAATTATCTGTCGCACACATAAACATTATCCTGCTTGTCAATAAGTATGTTATGTCCAGAGAATATTCTCAAACTGCGCCTTTTAATGTTAAGAACATCAAGATCTGCAAAATATTTACTAAAATATCATGAATTTTTTAAGTCATTATCCTAAATAATTGGCTCCTTAGAAAATCAATGCAAAAGGCAGATTATTAGTAGTTAGAACTTAGAACCACAAAACCCTTTTTAGGTAGACTGGTGCCACACACTTTCTCTAAATACGATAATTACATAATTCAATAATTAATCAAATGCATTCATCAATAATTAGTAATTAATTCTATACATTCATCAATAATTAAAAAATTATAATATTTTATAATAATATAACAGGCTATCGTTTAATAAGATATATACTCATAAGTACTATACCTAACAAAGTTTTGAGAATCGGACCGAACCGATCGGTAAATTTTGAGAATCAGATCAAACCGACCGGTTTGATTTGGAATCAATAGTTGGATTGGTCTGATTAGCTACCAAAAATAAAAAATGAGGTTAAACCAACAAAAAATGATAAAAAACCGCCAAGAACCAGTCAAAATTGATTTTTTTAGTTTTTTGTATTTTTTAGGAAGTTTAAATTTTAAACTTGGTATTTAATTATATGTAAGTGGTAATTTAGATTTTAGATTTTGTTAGATGTATTTTTTAATTAATTATTTATTTTTTTATATTTAAAATTTAACACATAATAATTAATTTATTATATTATCATTTTATATAATATAATAAAAAATATATAGTCAATTTTATTAAAGTGATTGGACCGCCAATTAAACTAATTCAACCAGTTGAATAATTGATCGATTATTTGATCACGATTAGATTATGAAAAGACTAATATCTAATTCCAAAATCAATTGCATGCTAGGAAATATCAATTTGCTCCCCTTGCTTTAGATATTCAAATTCTCATGCTGCATGATTGAGATAATTACACTATTTAACAATCATTATCCCCTCAAATTAAAATTAAATACTAAGTCTAAGTATATTATTGGATATTAAAATCAGGAGTCAAATGATTCAACCATAGAAAACAATACTTTCCAATGGAACCACTGCATCTAGCATAAAAGCAATTCCACATACCACAAGTTAAGGTTCCTTTTGCATTTCATCATTTTCATAATTTACTAGAAAGTGCGATTTTGGGGAGGGGAGGGGAGGGGACTACCCTAATACCATCAAAATAAAAATCAAAAAAATTAAAAAAAAAAAAAAAAAAAGACATAAAGTTTTCCACCCCAGGAAGAGTCACCCAGTTGCATATAATTTTGACTAAACTCCGTAGCTTAGGCTATCTTGAATCCACAATATCAAATTTGATGTTTTGTCGTAAATTATTTTCAACTCATTGTATCAATTTTTACAATAAATAAATATTTTATTCTTATTTTTTTTATTTTTTATTATCATCAATTTATTTATTTATAAAATAATTAAATTATTTATATTTTATTACTACTAATTCTACTAAATAAAATTTACATGTAATTAATATTATATTTATTAATTATATTATAAAAATAAATATTATAATCAATATCAATAATAAAGAAAAATACTACGTTGCAATGTATAACACAAAAACTTTCCAAAACAAACAATTATATTTTTGTTATTTAATTCTAAAATTAGTATATTCTTCCAAAAAAATGATCAATTAATGCATCTAAAAGTCCAAAATGAACATCTTTATCTTTGAGTTTATATAGTATTTTATTTTTTAAATTTTATTCTTTTAATGTGTCTATTGTATTTTACTTTTGAATTTGGTGCAAGCAATGTTATTTCAAAATATTTACTTGTTATTTGTTAATTGTTAGAATTTATTATAAGTATTAATTAATTTTTAAAGATTGTAAATATTATTGCAAAATAATAACTTAAATAAAATTAAATTATCAGTTAATTGAATATACAGTATGGGATACAAAATAAATTAAAATTTGGGATAGAATAAATTTAGAAGCAAAATAGGGATATACATATTAGACTAAATTTGGTCTAAGAATTAGTGTTGGGTTGGAGAGAAAAAAAAATATTAAATTTGGGGTGTTGGTGTGAAAATTGATGTTGGATTGAAGATGTACTTATGCCGGGGCCACACGAAATGAGAATTAAGAATTCAATCGAACGCAAAATTTTGAAAGCAGTATAAGTTTTATATGTACATTTATTATATTTTAAAATTATAAAAAAAAATATATAATTAAAAATATTTTTTTTTATTATTTTTTTAAAAAATTCAATCTTGTCTTCTCAATTTGAATTTTTTTACTCTACCAATGATTACATCAAAATAATTATTACATTAATATTTTTATAATATAATGATGTAATTACCTTTATGCAATTATCACATTCTAACAACTCCGAAGATCATCCTTTGCAAGCTTTTGATCTCTACTTGTCCTTTCCCTATAAAATGAAACATTTCTTCGACATATCATGTTCCTGGATGTTTAGAAAGTGGTGGTAGCTGGCAGGGCTCCCATCGTTCATTCCAAGGTACTATGTAGAGGGGTAAGGTCCCTAACTACTACATCCACTTCAATTTCCAAGATTTCCTGTATTTAAGAATCAGAAAGGTGAGAATTTTAAGGTGAATGGCATTGAATTTCTAAAATTAAATATTTTGACAATTTAATTTTAAAAAATAAATTTTAATTATTTTATTACCTTAATTATATTTATTATAATATTTTATCTTTTTAATATTATTTGTACATTAAATTTTTATTGAAATGTTCTTTATTAGCTGTCGCACCTCGTTTTCCCCCGCTTTTCACCCAAAAGCGAAGAAAAATGATATTGTAATATTATTTTTATTACTGATAATGTCAACAAATACGACAAATTGTGATATATTTGCTAAAATAATATCATTCGCAATACTAAAAATATTTTAAATATCATCATATATTGTATTTTCATTATCGATAATAAAAAATAAATTAAAATATCTTTTTATTAACTTTTGAGTGAAAAAATAAGGGACGATAGCTATTGAATAGTATTTCGATAAAAATTTGATTTGACAATAGTAGTAGGAGTAAAGTACTAAATAAATGTAATTTGAGAAAATAAAATATTTAAATTTTATTTTTAGAGGGTGAAATGATAAAATTATTAATTTGGAGTGGGTGAAGTGACAATTGGAACTACAAGGTTCACTCTAAAGTCTTAAAGCCACGACAACATCAATTCTAAATCATTTTGACATATAACAAATGGTTAAGTTCATGTATATCTCCTACTTTAAATATTATGGATTTTTAATAGTAATGCACCTATTGCATATTATACATACATAACATAAAATATTTTAAATATATATATATTTTATATTAATTATGTACATGTATTTCAAGATTGTAATAAAAATTTCAAATTAAATATTTTCAATAGTAACCCACCAAATTTTTACACTTAGTTATCAGCCCTTATACTTATTGGCTTACAAACTAGGAAATATAATTCAACTATAAAATAGAATCAACCAACTCTTGTGATGTCGGGATTCAATCTCCGACTCCATCCATGCACTCCCCTTAAAAAAATAAAAAAACTAGAAAATAGAATTAAAAATTATAACTAATGAAAATAACTATTATAATTACCCTATCTCATTAAATATCCATTTCTAATATTTTTATTCCTATTCTATCCCTTCTCGTTCCCCATCACCAATTTTCCAACCCCCATAAATTACAGTAAGATCAAGATTCCAATTTTGCCCACAAAAAATAAATATTGGAGTTAATTGCTATGTGCATGTCGCATGCCATTGGCTGTCCAAAATTTAAAACAAAGGAAAAAAAGGACTAAAATTGGAATAATTTATTTATTTATTTAAAATAAGGGACTAATTACAAACTTGTAAAGCGTGTGATCAAACTCGCTGAATATATTTCGATTAAAAAAAATAGATTGAAAGTAGAGACGGACGAAATTGCTCTTAAGACGTCAACTAAATTTATATGTCGAGTTTTTACAATACAATAAAAATATATTATATTATTGTAATAAAAAATTCTGTCCATCAATCATCTTCTGACTTTCCCTACTCGTACAAGTTTATTAAAACTTTTGATAAGGTTTATCCAAGATGAGATAACCAATTGGAAAGCTGCAGAATTATCACTGGGCCGCTTAAGTCTCAGCCTTCCTGTCGGGCTGTTTAACTTAAAATGGGCCTTTTTGTTTCAACTCTAAAGGTCGGCAAACTTTTTTCTGGACAATGTGGTATCAATCGAGTCAAATTGGTGGGCGGAATTAATTAGGCCCAATATCTAGCCTACTTGTGGCTAGTGGCCCAAATTGCATGGCCTGTACATCACTCATAGGGGTGTGCACCGTTTGGGAAGTTTTCGTTTCGATATTCGGTATATATTTTTTTTTTAAATTTTAATATTTGATTCGATATTGATATTTCAATTCGGTATATCATATTGAATACTAAATTTATTTTTATTTAAATTTATTTATTTTTAAATTTTATTGATTAATTTTGATCTTTAAGTATTTTTTAAGATATTCTCCTTATTTAGTAATTAATTAATAATTATTTGATTGGTGCTTGTAAAGATGATTAAAATTTAGCATGATAAAGATAATATATTTTTTTTTTAGTTTTTAATAACTAAAAATATGTATTTATCTTATTTGATGAAATGTCTCACCAAAATGCCGATTGAACACTCATCGCTCATGAATTGAACTAAATGTAAGTTATTTCTTACTAGTCAAAAGGAACAAACATATAAACATATTTTTATTTTCAAAAATTTAGCTATTTATCCTTATCCAAACTATAGTCATTTATAATTAAAGATAAACTTAAAAAAATAGTACAAATAATTGAATTATCTTTCTAATAGGCCACAACTCCTTAATTTAATAATTGTTATCCATAAATTTTTTAAAAAAATGGGAGCAAATTTTTTTATATAAAAATTTTAATTTTATCATATCGAATTATCAATTTTTTCAATAATTATCAGACCTGAACCTATTTAATTTGATTTCATATTTAGTTTAATAAATTATCATACTAAAATTTTAGCATACGATTCGATTCGAATCCACGCCTATAATCACTTACCAACCATTCATTTACATGAACTTATATAAACATTTTAATTCATAATATTATATGAACAATACTAATTGGATAGTATGAAATTCTCTCTTGTCAAATAGATACATTTTTCGAGACAGTCATTTTTTATTTTTCCTTGAGTTCTGTGCATATGATTACTCTTTGTTCCTTGTAGTACTCCACTTTGATTATTATCATATTCAATAAAAAAATAAATATTAAATTAAAACAGAAGTTCTTATTGAATACATACAGTAATAAAATAGTATTTGATTATGTATTATTTTGTTTTAATTTTTTAGGAAGAAAAATTCGTAGTTATTATTCGAAAGTGTGTATTGAGTAAATTTTATTTTCGTATAATAACCCACAAATCAAAGGAAGGTTAAACTACATTAAGTAAGCTCATATAACGAGCAAAAATTGAATAATGAAGGAGATTCGAACTTGACATTTTCGATCTCAAATTCCTACTTAATACCAATCGACCACTCTAGAAGGGCATTTTCTTTTCATCGTGGTTGTTAAAACACAAATAAATCAGACAAGAGATTAGTGACCGGCCCTCATAGACGACGCCTAATTCCCTTTCAAGTCTGGTAAGTTTTGAAAGGTCAGCATTCTCCTAAATAAACTGTCTTAATTTTCTTGGTACTGTACCATCTTAGACTTTTAAGAACCTGGAAAAGACTATTCGTTAGCACAATTATCCAAACTGCATATGCTCTAATCCTGTTGCCATTTCTTCATCTGTCAAAGTACATTTGAAAAAATTGTATAATTTTGGACAAACTTAAAGCATTGTGGTTGAGAATTCTGTCCAAGATTCTCAGATATATAGGGATTGGTAATCCATGGCCATTATTCACCTTAAGTGCATTTTCAGTCTTAGATCCTGTTTCTTGACAATAGAAACAACTAGTTGCCGTTGGTTCTCCATGATTATTGATCTTTAAGAATACTCCTCGGAATCACTAATTTATGGCCCTGCAATTGTAGAATGGTATAAATCATGCCATGTGGGCTTCCATCCACCCATCTTTTGTTTATGCTAATGGAAGAAATATTAGCTAGATATATAGTTTTGGGAAAATATTCGCGTGATTTTTGTTTTTCATATCTCTTTCCACAAATTTAATGGAATTTTATGCCCTCCGGCCCAAAAATTATTTATCCAATTTGACTCGACTGAGTTAAAAAAGTGAATGTTTTAAACATTTTTATAATATTATCTTCAAAAATAGTGGTTGTGTGTAATAAGTTACTGTTTTAAGTAAGGATATTATTAGGGGAAAAAATTATTTAATGAGTAATATCTTATTTTGAGATGTTCAGAAAGAAAATAAAAATAATATATTTAAAACAAAAAAAGTATTTAACAAATTGTTAGTCAGAAGTTGAATACTGTGATCATTTTGAGTTACCTCCAGCTACCTAACTAGTTATTTTGTAAAAGTCACCAGCTAATTACATAAGGAAGAAAGCAAATTTGAAATTTTCCAAGTAATTCCAAAGACCCATTCAAAAGTTCAATATGGAAGAGTTTTTGACTACGGCCACAGGCCATATAGTACTACTATTCCAAGTTCCAAAAAAAATAAACTAAAATAAAATAAAAAATGAGGAAGACAAAGTAGACAAGGTTAGGTAAGAGTTAAATCATGAATTTTGCTAATAGAATTATGTCATGCAATAACACGTTCTCAATATGCATTAGTTAACATACAAATTAAATAAAAATGAAGTTACGTGTGACACATTCTTATTGATATTTAATTCCTTTAATTATCGTATTATTCAATATTTTAAAAATAAGATCGATTATTTTTTATTTAATTGTTATTTGCTTAGCCAAAAATTGATTGAATCGGTTGAATCGGTCAATTTTTTTTTGTTATTTTTATAAAAAGTTTAAATTTGGTATTAAATTATATATATGTGATTATTTGAAATTTAAAATTTAATATATATTAATTAATCTATTACATGATCATTTAATTAAATATAATAAAAAATATAGTTAATTTTCAATAGGCCAATCGAATCGACAATTAAACCAGTTCGACAGTTTAAACACATGATCGACAATAAAATCAATTTTATAAACAATCCAATTATGAGAATACTAGTATCATTATTATTCAACAACAAAATTAAACAAAAAAAAAAGTAATATAATTCAACCTGGTAAAAGTCGCATAAAACATTTGGTTGTTGAGATTTAAAAAGCGAAATAATAATCTTTTTTTTTCCCTTCTATTTCGATGGCATCTCTACAAATTGAAACGAAGAATTCTTTGTATAAAAATAGAAAATAAAGATAAGAAAGTACTAGTGGTCAAGCAAATATCACTTGTACCCATCAGAGACACGATATTAAATAATGTGTACAAAGTGTACTAGTTTTGTCATCTTTTTAATTTTTCTATTTCTATGTATACACATCCTTATCATGATTCCTGGTCGTATTGTTCTTCCAAATGAATCTGGATTTCATGCTTTTCAATTTTATATACAAGATACTTAGTCAAATTAGGGACATTTTCAAATATTGAAAATTGAAAGGAAAGGTATGAATTCTTTGTCTTGACCAAATTGCTTTCAAGAATGGGCATATTCATCTTCTTTTTCATCCCTATCCCACAAGTCATAAATTCCAACTCAAATATTCAAAGATAACTTTAATTACAAGAAGATTAATATTACAATTATAAATCACATATCTTTGACAATTTTAGGTATACATTTAATTCTACGGCCGACATTCCATTTCATTATCACGAAAAGTAAAAATCTAATTTTATTTTTTCTCCATTTGAAATCTGTTATAAATTCAAACAGTTGTACTAATAAGTCTAATCAAAAATATTATTTAACCCGAAAATACAAAATTACAATTATTTTCACCTTGAGAGCTTTATATGGTGTTATTTTGTGTCGAGAATGTATTTGGACATTTTGTGGAGAAAAAAATAATATGATATATTTGAGAAAAATATTTTTACTGTAATTTTTTTGCTAATGTTATTTGTTATGATTAGTGATAAATATTTTTAACTTTAAACATCTCGTTAATATTATTTTATTATAATTAATAATTATATAGTAAAATATATAATTATATAATTAAAATAATTGATAAATATTTTAGGAGAATAAAAATATACTTTTCCAAGAATTATGGGAGTGGGTTTTATTGTTCTAAAGTGCAAAAATTCCTACTGTTGAATTGATTCTGAGTTTTGAAAGATGAGGTATCAAAAGGCATACATATACCTACCTGCATACGTACATATACATACATACATACATACATACATACATACATACATATATATATATATATATATATATATATAGTTAACGTATTGGGACCAAGTTTTTGATGGCTCCACTGGTTTGCAATCTCCATTCATTCTTTGTTGACCAAACACTGCAAAGTACAAAAGAAAATAATGTGCATGCCAGCAAAATTGCTGATTTGTTAGAATGGCTCAACGTGCTTGTCATTTCTTATTATGGATTGTAGCACAATAATTTAATCAACATTTATTGAGGAAATTTGTGCAACATATCCATGGCCTCTAATTCTAGGGAATTATTAGTGGAGAAATAATGATTATACATGCAACTCTTTTTTAGTTATTATGTTTTTCTTTTCTTTTTTCTTTTTTACAGAAATAATTATGTTATAAGTAAATTGACATGCACATTATTAGGACTTGAACAGAAGATTTCTTGATCATTAAGAGTTTGAATTACAATGTTGAGAAGCAATTGAGTGAAGAATTTTAAAAAATTCTACTTCAGACATGATTTAATGAATCTCTACCAATCATATGACAAGTTTAAATCAACTGCTCTATAAATAATTTGGATTCGATCAAATTGGGTTTCGCTTAATTTTTTTTTATAAAACTTAATAGAAACTATGTTATTTTTTTAAAAAAAATAGTCATTAAAATTAAGTACAAAAAGTTTCAAATGAATTTACACAGTTAATTAATTAGGTTGAAAAAAATTATAAAATATAAATACAAGTCTATTTTTTAAAATATAATTAGAATTCTAATACAAAGTTTAAAATAAATAATTAGAGTATTGTTAATGCAAGTGAAAGTATAAATAATGAAATTAGAAATATAAGAGATAAATTAATATCAAGCAAAAGTACATAAAATAAGTTAAATCAAGTCACAATACATAAGGTGATGTAATTAAAAATATATATAAATAAAATAATATTGAATCATCAAAGTAGAAAAGATAAAATAAAATTAATTATTTTTTAACTAGAATACACACATACTAATTATTTTTGTAGATGTTACACCTGTATTATACAATAAATGTGAATATATATATACATATATATATATATATACATATATATATATATATGTGTGTGTGTGTGATGAGAATTGTATCACTATGTCTTTGATTAGCGAGAGCATAATAATTATTATTGAAAAAATGAACACAAAATTGCAAAAAATATATTCAATAATGTCATGTTGGAATATAGTGGAACCAGTATACGTTTGGTCCAGCGCTTAATCCCCCCAACCCCCAATGAAGGAGAAGAAGTTAAAATCGTAAATAGTTTGAAAAGGAAAGATTTTGATTGACAGGAACTTTACGTAATGCCCAGTATCCAAGGGAGGGGCAGAGGGGGTGGGTTGGTTTGAAGGGTTTCGTGTTGCTTTGTCTTTGTCGAGCATTACATGAAATATGATTACATGAACCAGTTGTTACAAGGCCAAGAAGTGACTTCCCAACTAGTCACACGCACCCCAAAAAACGTGCCCTAGTTTCATTATTCTTGTGCTCCTCATTCATGCTAGTAATTCTTTCTTGTGCCCCATGAATATTTTAATTTTATTTTTGATAGTAATTGGTAAATTATTTATTTTTATCATATATTTTTTTTAATTAAACTGACAGTTTGATAAAGGGTATAATATCAAATGTTTTTGATTGATATTATATAGCCAAATTAAAATCAGGGTTTTTTTTTTTTGGGGGGGGGGGGGGCGGGGGGGTGAATGTGCCCCCACCCATATATATTTTCTCACCAAAAAAAGAGGAAAAGGAAAAGGGACTTCCCAACTATTCTTAATAGTGATGATGGAAGAACATCTCATCATCTTCACATCACAAAATAGTGATAAGCTTCGAGCTTCTTTGCTTTTATTTTCAAATGATATTTTTTCCATTTTTTACTATTTAGAATTTCAAAATTTATTCATTCAAAATATAATTTATTTTTATTTTTTTAAATTATTACAAATTTTACACCTTTTCATACATATACTAAAATTTATTTTCAATTCTTTTCATATTTCATATTTCATATTTTTTATGCATGAAATACCATAAAACTTTTAAACATATATAGTTAATATAAAAATATAATTAATTTAAATATATTTTTATTTTATTTAATTAAAAATATGAAAATGAAACCAAACAGTCTCTTTAGAACTTGGGATTGGACATAGGGTGATCTCTATCTAGTACCTTTTGTCTTAATCTTTAAAACTAGACAAATTAAATGAATTTTTTCAAGTACAATTATACAAAGGGGCCAAAGATAATTACTTACAATAAATAAAGGAGTAATGACAAGACAAATAAAGTATATTTTTTATATACAACTGAAGGAGGACAAAGTTATGATAATCATTGAAAAAAAAAGGCTATTATGATTTGAAGAAGTAAAACACAAATATCAATTCTCCTGCACGGCCATGCTTAATTTAGTTTCAACTTTCAACCTCCTAATCTTATATTTAGGGCCACAATTAATTAGCTACAAATTGTATAAGAAAGTACCAGTTGTTTGATGTTATTTTCGGTATTCTAGGAAGATTATTCACTGTAGTAAAATTGAGAAATGTGTGCATAATTTAGAATTTAGAATGTATTTGGACATTTTTTCGAGAAAAAATAATATAATTATTTTAAAAAATATCTTGTTAATATTATTTATTGTGGTTACAGGATGATATTTTCAATTGTATATGTCTTTAAATATTATTTTTTATAGTTAGCGAGGATATAATAGAATATATAATTATTTAATTAAAATAATAATTATTAAATATTTCGAAAAAATAATAATGTATTTCCCTAAAATGGTAATTCCAGACAAGTTATTCAACAACTGTATGTTATTTATTCCAAATCCATACAAGAATTGTAAGGATGTCATCAATCCTAATTGCTGTCTGAAGTGGAAAACTGCACCAAAACAAGAAGTTCAAATAGGTGTAAACATGGAATATGATATCAACCAACTACATAACAAATCAATGACCTAGAGAAAATTAAATAAAACATAAAAAAAATTAAATAAAATATACAAATATGGATTAAATTTGCATATGCTACAGAGTGTACAAAGGCTACAAGTTGCAGAAAATCTCAACCACAGCACTCAAAAATATTATAAACATCAACTATGATCAACCAATGTTTGTGAAAGAAGAAAAAAAAAAAGGTTAACCTTTTTCCAAGCGCCACACACACAGACAATCAATGGCATGATTTAAAAAATATGGACAATGTAGTAGTTGCTGTCACCACGTAGGATAAGAACTAATCTAACTCTAGGCTAAAATGGAAAAGGCAAATCTGCCTTTCCAACTCAGTAATAAAATCAAGACAAAAGCACTAAAAAAGTGTCAACTTTTCTCATCATAAGAGGAGTCTTTCTACCTCTTGCTTTTGCTCCTAAATCTTTCTTTATTCCAACATAAAATCTTCAGATTGTTGAGTTGTTTCCTCAGTGTTTCATCTAGTCCCATTTTTGTATTTTCTCTCTTTAACTCTCTCTCCATTATCCACTTGAACACCTCCCAATTTCATATAAATTTTAAAAGGAATAATAATAATTGGTCAACGAGACTATACTTCAAATATAGTACAACTTAAAAATTTGAGGTATACTATTTGATAATCAATATCAGTAACTCAAATTTAGGCATTCCAAAAATCAAGCTTATTAGCCCATGTTATGCTTAAAAATCTTTGCTCAAATTTAATAGAATTGCATGAATCCAGGGATAGGTGACAGTGGCAAGCTACATTTCTTCTGGTGTCGTTTCTCAATAATACTACTATTCAAATTTTGAGACCCAACCCTTGAGATATAGAATGAGTCTGATAGTGTCAGTGTCAAAATAATTGCAGACATTGTTTTGTTGGCAAACTTCAGATCTAAATTCCAAATATCTCCAATCAAGAAAGTACAACCCCCATGTGCCTCTAGGTGCAATTCGCAACTAATCCAGCTAACAAAGTATATTATAAGCAAAACTCCAATATGTTCTTGCACAAGGAAATATGATCATATGAGAAGGCAAAGATAAGATAGTTGCTAGCCTAGGAAGACAGCACTGAACCAAACTAGGAGAACAGACCACATGCAAATGAACTAATGTTAGGAGATAGATAGCACCAAAAGATACTTGGACTTTGCTTTGAAGTTGGTACTAAACCAATATTTCATTATCAAGCAGCAAAAACAAATGGCATTCATTGAGTTGTCTTACAATCATCCTTTTTTTCTTTTTCTTTTATCACCATTGGCAAATTTCAATTCCCACAATCTTGATCCTAATCCAACAGCAATCAGCCTATCTTCTTACCATCTCACTCTCTTGGTTCTAATTAACATGATTTCCTCAGTACCTATAAATGGTCCATAACAGCAGTAGGACTATTGCATTTTTCCATCATCATCTTCAATAGAATGGCCTTCTTTTTCCTCACATTTGTTGCAGCTTTCTTGGAATTGATCAGAACCCTCTTTAGGACTACTGTCCAAAGCCCTCTTCTCCTGCTCCTCATCTTCAACCCCATTTCCATTCTTCTGCCTTGATTCCGTTCTATTCTTCTCAGCCCTCACCTTCAGTGCCTCCAGCAATTCGTCGACCGCCTTGTTTTTATCCCGCCGGTTCTTGATCAAGACCTCGCTGATATCGGCTGGTGTCATCTCTGCATCAGCAATCACCACCTCCAACTCCTCCAACACCTCTTTCTGCAAATCATTCTCCTCATACCCCAAATAATTCTTCAACAGAATCTTCAATGCTGGGAATGAACAATAGCTCATGTGTATGTGCATGTCCATTCTCCCACTCCTCAACAATGCGGGGTCAAGCTTCTCGATATGGTTTGTCGTGAACACGAAGATCCTCTCGCTCCCGCAACAGGACCACAATCCATCAGTAAAATTCAACAACCCGGAAAGTGTTATCGTGTTTGCGCCATCCTCACCACCGCCGTTAGCACCTGGCGGCGATGCCACATCATAGCTGTTCTTCCTAGAACCGGAATTACCACTGCCGCCGCCGCCGCCGCCGTTCTTATTCCTGTTTGTCAAATTAATGGAACAATCAATATCCTCAATAACTATAATGGACTTCGAACTAGTCTTCATCAACAGCTTCCTCAATTCAGAATTAGTATTCACTTCCGTCAACTCAAGATCATAAATATCATACCCCAGATAGTTAGCCATGGCTGCAATCATGCTAGATTTACCAGTCCCCGGGGGACCATACAACAAATACCCTCTTTTCCAAGCCCTCCCAGTTTTCTGATAAAAAGACTCCCCATTTGCAAAATCTAAAAGATCGTCCATAATCTCAGCCTTCTTCGAAGGATCCATAGCCAATGTATCAAAAGTACTGGGATGCTTAAAGGGCACAGACTCCCACGGATGACCCCTCGAATCCAAAGACCCTCCCCGCGAATTTGTATATAGCAACCGATCCTGATTTTTCCTCCGCAATTCATTAGCCGTTTCCATGACAAAATCGAGATAAGAACTGAGCACCAGCTGTTTGTTCTTTTTCCTGACTCGTAGAGTGAACCCTCTTTTCTCCTCCGGCAACGGGCGCCAAGAAAATGTTTGCGTTTGCCTTTGAGTGACGATGTGTTCCCACTCGACGGTGACCCCTTTGTAGCAATCGATTAAGCGGTCGTTGTTGGAGAGGCCGAAGGTGATGGAGGAGGAGTTGAGGCCGCGGGTCAGGCTGAGGCGAGTACCGGAGATGGAGGCGGAGGAACTGAGGTAGAGTTGTACGGCGTTGTAGAGCTCGTTGGTGTTGACGCCGTCGATTTCTGTTATGTCGTAGTAGCAGTAGGAGGAGAAGTAGCCGAACAGGCGGTGGAAGAATTTAAGAGAGGCGAAACGGAGTTCTGGGGGGAAGACTGTGTGCAGGAGGCTTTGGCAGAAGGCCCAGACCCCCATCATAGACGCCATGGTTGTCCAAATCTCCTTCATCTTTCTTTTAACGGGTTCCTTATAGTTTTTCCCCGAATGTTCCAAAAAAGCAGAATGAAGAAACTGTGTTCAAAGAGAAGGATATATAGTATGAGAGAATATGGTGTTATGGTGAAGAGATATATATTTGGAGAGATAGGGGTTGGTTTCTGGTGGAGAGAAGGTAAGGAGGTGATGATGAGAATAGGCAGGAATGAATTCTGACGAGATTTATAGAGGAAACTGATAGATTATGAAAATCTTGAATTGCGAATCTGTAAAAATGTAATCTTGTAATAATATTGGAATCTTGGATGGAGATTAAGAAGGGGAGAAGATTTATGATTAAGGGAAGTCTCTTAATAAATGGGCTTATGTGACAATATCAAGGGGGGTGGGTGGGGTGGGGGGGATTGTAAGTTTAGGGAAAGGTGGTGACACTAAAAGGAGGGGCTTGAGATGGACGGGAGAGGTTGGCTGGCAAGATATATACATATATATATATATACACAGACAAAATATAAAAGTATAATATAAAAAGAAAATAAAAATGTGCAAAAGGAAAACAGGAGAGGAAGACGTAGGTAAAGACCATAAAAGATTTTGGAAGATTGTGTAATACGGAGGTATTATTAGTTATTAATGACTTGTATAAAGGGGTGAGGGTTCAGAAAATGGGTCCTGAAGCTGGGTTGTACGTGTTGGAATTTAGTGTGTACAGTGTTATTTCCTGGTTGGATTTCTAGTACGTTATAATGGAGCATTTTTGAATGGCAGATTGCGACCATAGAGACCCTGTTGCATCAAAATCTTCTGAGAAAGGGACACTGTAATACTTGGACACATTTCACATAGTCTTAAACCCCATGCCGACTACTATGCATCTCATTTTTTAGCACCACTTACCAAGCATACAGAATTCATGTCTAGACCATGAAAATGAAAGTTACCACTTCAAATTTTTGCAGTAGTATTGCATGAGTCTATCATCTTAGTAGTTAAATGGAGGATTGTGCCGAACAAGTAAATATTCTAGATTTAAGCTCGATTTTGATGATCATATCTAAAATATTGTTAATTTTGACTCGATTCTAAAAATTATAGTATCACGGTTTTGTAAAGCTTCTCGTATGAGAATAATCTTCTCATTCTATATATGTACAAATCACTCAATACGTGAGGCGAAACTCCTCCACGTTAAATTACCTTAACCACACAACCCAGATCTTATGCCATATAATGTCAAAATGGAGGATATTATGTTAGATTTAGTGTGTCACAAAGTCAAGATTACTTCAAATTAACTGGAAATCACACGTTTCTTACACGTGAACAGTGTAACCTTTTAAGTATGTAGACACAGGAAAGGGGCTCCATTTTGGACCATTTTCCTGACCTCTTTATCCATCCAGTTAAGAAACAGAAAAGCAAGCATTAATTGGTTTTATTTTTCCTGAGCTTCACCACTTTGCTTCATGCAGTGGAGAAAATCTCCCATACCCAGATTAAAAATCTGTGAAGAAAAAAAAATATATTAAAAAAAAAACTAAAACCAATGAGAGATTTGGATGATGATTTCAGACCCAAATCTTTCTTGATATTACTGCCTAAATGCTAGGCACAACACTCACAGAGTCTGATCAGCCTCTGAACTCTAATCAAGAATCTAAAAAAAGGTGAGTATTTTAATGTACATTTCTTGAAAATAAGTATTGAAGTATTAATATAATATAAAAATATCAGTTTTTTTTTTTTTTTAAATAATTGTTGAGAATTGCTCGTGATGATCTACAAAGCTAAATTAGCATAAATCAGTGTAGGTTTGTTATGATGGGCTTTGTGCTGTCCTCTTAGCCTGTCTGAAACGACTAAGACAAGGGTCATTTTATTTTTTTATTTTTATTTTTATTTTTTTGGGTGAATAGACAAGATCTTTTTATTAACCTTGGTTTTGTAAAGCTAAAAGAGGTATAGATAAGGGATAGGGTAGGAACTTAGGATAATTAATTATATTCTTCAACCACTACAGTACTTATCATCAAATTGCTTCACTCACCTCGCCTTTCACATCATATGGATTTCTACTCTCAGGCTGTTTGGGGAGAAAGAAAGTTGAACGGATAGGGAAAAGAATAGAGGGGAAATTGATGAATTTCTTGGATGGAATTTTTTTTTTAAAAAAAAGTGAAATTCTGTATTTGATTGAAGGAAAAAAATGATTTGTTTAGGTAAGTTTGTGTTTGAATTAAAAATATTAGGATTCGGGAAAAGATATTTGCATAATTTATGAATAGGTTCAAAAGTAGTACGTTTAAAAATAATATCAAAAATAAAAAGTTATATATTTGTTTCCAAATAATTTTTTTGCAATCGTATTTTATTCATATATCTTATAATTTCTGTATTATTTATTTTCGTATTTTTTGATTGATTTTTTTATTATAATTTTTAACCAAAAAATTATAATATATTCGTGTGTATTAATCATAAAATCTTTTTCGTCTCGTATTTAATTAATTAAAATCTTATGTGAATTTGAAGTTCATATTTAAAATACAAAAAATAACTTAAAATAAATACAATGTGTTTATTACTGTGAATTTGCAAAAGCATTATCTTTTAAATGCACCCATCCAAGCACAACTTAGGAAAAGGAAAGTTTTCTTGATAAGTGGAAGAAAATAGTTTTCCAATCACAAGTTTGTTAATTTCTCTCACTTTCTCCTCATTTACCAAGTTTAGTCCTCTGCCCATATAATTCACACGTATACCTAGTGTATTGTCTATTGATATTTAGATAATAAATAAATATTTTATTTTATAAAAAATAGATATTTATCAATTTTTATTTCATAAATATATAAACACTTATTTATTTTTTATTTTATTAAAAAATAAATATTTATTTATTATCCAATATATCATTAACTGAAAATAGCATGCCAATGACCCTTAGAACTTAATTCTTTAAGAAAAGATTAGGGAAACTGCTACTTCACTAAGTATTTAATTAACATATTCAAAATTTATTTATTTTCACCTTTTGCTAAATATACCTGACACTTAAAAATTATTGGGACACTAAATTGATTTATAAAAAAAATCAGATTTGGCTGCCAAAAACGGTATCTCAAGCACATGAATCATTATTTTGTTTTTACTCCACCTGAAGATTGAGGGACAAAGTGTCAGATAATTAATGCAGAGACTTAAATTTTAGAAACATAGAATGAAAATTGAAACATCCCTTGAATAAAACAAGACAAAAAAAAAATTGATTTTTGATTAAGAGAGATGGCCTCGGATTCTAGTAGCACTGAATAAGTCTTTTATTCCAAATAAAAAAAATAAAAAAAAATAGTACACTGCTGTGTCTGTGAAGAAACAGAATTATGTTGTAATAAATAATTTCAAAGCCAATATCTGTAAATCAACTCTGATTTCTGTTTGTGTTTAGTTCCTTTTTGCCTCGTTTTACACAAAGAGGATTCTTTTGGGGGTTTATGTAATTAGGAGATGGGCCCTTTGCTAAATCCTCTTCTTTTGTCTGCATTCTTGCAATTTGCATTCCCATCAGTCACAGAGAGATAACTGTGCAAATGGGTTTTGTTCCATTTTTTATTTTTATTATTATTTTTTTTTATGTTTTCAGCATTTAGGGTTAAAAATATTTTTATATATTATATAAAATATAAAATATAAAATATAATATAAAATTATAATAGGAGATTTAAAGCAAATTTTTAGCAATGAGCAAAGCAAGCATTAATTGAGCTACATGAGGTTTAGTTATCTAGTTTGATGCATGATTTGGCTCAAATACTAATTTATTTGCATGGATGGTAATGAGGGGATTTATTGAATAAAATTAATTTTTAATATTAAAAATGAGTTCAATAAGTCTTGATTCTTTATTTTTAAACTCTCCTCACTTCGAATTCCATCATATATATTTTTTAATTTATTATATATATTTATGTGATATTATTTTTTAAAAAAATATATTTTTAAATTTTTTTAGTGATATGATTATTAAAAAATATATTTTTTAATATTTTTAAAATTATATAATAGATATAACAAGTCTCGTGAGTCTAATATATCCGATTTGAATTTGAAGCGGTTTGAATTCTAAAAAATCTTGACGAGATTGACGCTGGATTTTTCGATTTCGATAAACCCGCCTCATTGATATTTTTATTCATTAGTGTGAAAGTGATGCATGGCCCTGTGAATTAACATTTCCAGTCATCCAAAGAAACAATGACACGATAAATGATCTTCAATTGGTTCAAATATCGAATAATGGAGTTTAATAGTTTGCTATATGCACAGGCGGAGCAAGCCCAACAGCCCCTCCTCAATTTTTAACTAATATGTTTTTTGTTTACAAAATTTAATAAAATTAAAATTTTTGTCCCCCTTGAATTATGAAATTATTCCAGTTGCTCCCACTTAAATTTTTATAATCTTATTTAGAATATGTAAATTTAAAAATATTTAAAATTATTTAAAATTTTATTTTTTCAAAATTTTAGATAATTATTATTAATATAAAATTTTAAAAAGTATTTGTACTATTAAAACTTCATTATGATTTTATCTCTACAAACATAATTTATAATTATAAAAAATACTCATTATTGTTATTTTTTATATTTATTTGTTAGTTTTTAACTTATTTGATTCCACTTTCTTTACTTATTATTTGAGATTATTCTAATTTTTATATTGCAAGAAATTATAAATGTAGGTTTTTTAGAATATATTTTATTTGGTTAATGATTATAAAATAATGTTCAAATGTTTGCAATAATTTTTGGAAGCATGCTTGATTGACAAATCTATTTTTGACATGTTACTAAAAAATTTTATAACGTTAAAAATTATTTTTATTTAAACAATAGTTCTTTTTTACAATAAAAATAATTAAGAACTTCATGAGTTTTTTACTATATTTTTTATTCATTGTTTTCTTATAATATTTTTTCATTCACATTTATCTAATTTATTTATTTTATTGAGTTTTTTTTGTCTAATACTTTACGTTTTATTTACTTTTCAGTTTTGTTTGGTCTAATAAGAATTAAATTCTCATTTCATTTTTATTATGGTTTGAAATATGATTTCACAACATCACAATTAGAACATTAAAATTAATTCTTTTGTTGAAAACTTTTTATCAAGTAATCTTTTACAAATGTGTAGTTAATTATATAAACTGCATTTTATTTGAATAATATATTCTTTTTTCACAATAATAAGATAATTTTAAATAATTAATAATAACTCATAAGATTGTAATGAAACTGCGAGAATCAATATAATATCCAGATTATATTTTATAAGTTTGTAAATTAGTTTTTATTTTGTATTAGATTGAGTTAGAATTGATTCTTATTTTCATTTAGAAATTATTATTTTTTGTTCGAATACTTATGCAAATATGATAAGTATGAGAAATTTATGTATAAATATCATATTTTTATTTATAGTTGTATTTATTTTTTAATAATTAGTTAATAAAAAAATATTTTTATTGGTAAAAAAAATAATTAATATTATATTTTTTATTATCGAATCTCGTCTCCATACTGAAATCTTGGTTCCGGCCCTGACTCTATGGGCGCATGGAAATTTGAATACCTTTAAAAATAGAGTATGCCAAGAATATCTTATTTTTACTCAAGTAAATTCCATTTTTGGTGCATGCCATTTTAATGCCAATAAAGTATATAAGAAGAGGGCAAAGATCTTTTGATATGAAGATGATAAGAATGCTTTGACATGAGCTACAATAGTATATCATTGCATGTGATGGCAGCATGGAAAACTGAAGACAAATAAATAATGCAACTTTAGACCTTATAAGCCATTTTGATTTACTTACACCAATCTGTGGATCTTGTCAAGATGAATTTATGTTTATTGAAGATAGAGGTGATTATGGTATGATTTTATTTATTTATTTTTTATTTTATTAATTTCAAATCAAATTATTATGTGCAGTTTTGCCTTGAGCAAATTGAAATTATATTTTGTAAATTGTCAAAGATAAGTTACGACTTCGTGTTGTTTTTAAGATGGTTTTTCTATAGAACTTAAATTAAAAAAAAAATGATTGCATATACGCAACATTATAATAACAATAATCTTAATGTTTTACACCATATAAAATAATTGAAGAGAATAAGGTTTTACCCTTTGTTTTTAATAAAAGATTATATTTTGAATGAAGTGAAGAGTTTGAAAGTAAAAGATATTTATATTATACTTTATTTTATTTTATAAAATGCACCGGTGGCAGAGGCTATCTTTATCACGTTTTATTGGTTAATATTTTTCATATTCTAATCCTTGAAAGATAAAATTGACTCAATTATATTCTATGAATCTACAAGAAAAAAGAGAAAAATTGAAAAAATAAAAAGAAAACATATTAAAAAAACTATGTATATTTTTAAAAATAAAAAAAGTTGTTGAACTTTTTCAAATTGAAATTAAATATTCATGTTCATTGTTTTAAAACTTGCAATGATAGAAAGATGACAATTTTATAAGAAAAGTTGGTGAGTACATTAAATATTAGTTATTAAATTAAACTAAAACAAACATATAATTAAGAGTCAACTTAATAAAATAAAATATCATTAAATTTAAATATATATATATATATTTATATATAGACAATACGATTTGATATTATTTAAATCCGACATTGTCAGCAAATTGTATAAAGTAGTGCAATTTTGATTAAATTTTTTAACTGTAGTTTATGTAGCAATTCAAAAAAATTATAGGCTGTTCCCAAAACTTTTTTAAATATCATGATTAACCCTACTTGGAGATTGAATGGATTTAGAAAAATCTCCATGAGGTTCTTTTTTTTTTTTAATATAAAAATCTAGAGATATAGGAAAAAAATTGTAATCTCATCTCTCTCTCTCTCTCTTTCTCTCTCACACACACACACACACACACACATATACACACACACACACACATATATATATATATATATCATTCATAACACATATGATTGAATGTGATTTGATCGAATTATCGATCTATATATCTCGAATAAAATTACTTATAAATAATAATTTAATTAAATCATAAATATATATTAAAGACTCATTAGTTTGAATCAATTACGATTATATTTTACTCGTTTGGGTGAATAATTCAAACACTTCAAATTTATGAAGTTATTATACATAAAGAGGAATTTATATAAAAAAAAATCTATATGAAATAAAGAATTACACGCTATTTGGTGTATTCACCAACTTCCAATAGAAGAGATCTCATATAACTAAATTTTCAACACAAGGATTAATATCAATCTCATTTGGAACTCTAAATCTACCCAATATGAATTTAACATTAACTCATGAATTGGATCACAAGTCCTAAATCTAACCAAATTTCCTACAGAGATCAAGTGGACAGGAATCGCAATAGATTGGGATTGAATTTGTTTACACATTAGACATGCTAAGGTTTTTAAGTGTCCAAATTCAAATCTAATGGATAGATTCGTTAGATTCGATTTAAAATTTTAAAAATATTAAAGAATTATATTTTTTAAAATAATAGTATTAAAATGTTCTATTTTTTTAAAAAAAATCATATAATTATATGTAATATATTAAAAATAAACAAATGAGTTGGGTTTGGATGTGTGTCGGGTCTGGAAATGAAAAACTCAATATTTGACACAATCTATTCATATTATTAAAATTCATTACAAATGAGACAAGTTCAGGATTGGTTGAAATTTGAATTTGCCTCATTATTATCCTTAAAAGTAGGTGGAAGAGCTCGCTTTATTTCCACATAAATTATTTTTCTAAATTTGAAGATAGTAGTGGGGTGGATCTAAAGCGGATTTCGCCAAACTCGAGAGCTACCCTAAAAAAAATAAAATTAGACTTGAGGCTCACCCCAATTGAGGATCTGTCTTATCTTGCTCCGCTCCAAAACCTGGCGAAACCAACCCACCCAACTTGCTAAGAATTAAATTTGAGTCCTTTTAACCTTATGTAGTGTTTTTTATGTAGTTATTATTTTGATATTTTTTACTTGATATTGGTGATAAAGTGAATTTTTTATTTTTATTTTTTTAATTACTAAAAGTGATAATAATATTAATTTATAAGAGATGAACATAATTAAATTATGTGTTTCACTATTTTGATATAATTTATATAGCTTTTCTACTTATAATTTTTTCAATTTTATTATAGTTTATTCATAATACATGCTTGTATTGGTTATATATAAGTCAATTGTAATATTTTTAAATCAAAATTAAAATATAAAAATAATTTTAGAATAATTATTGAATTAATCTAATAATATTAGAATGTGTATAATCACTCAATTTTAAAATTAATAAAATTAAATTAATTAATAATTATAAAATATATTTTACATTAAATAATAATAACAACAATAATGTGGGAAGGTTTCGAAGCAGATTTAGTCACATTGAATCCAATTAAATTTATAAAATTAAAACTTCATACCAATCCAAGATTTGTTTAGTCGTGTTTGAACCGACTTCAAATTAATGAATTCATTGTAAATTCAAATTTAAACCCATTTATTATCATCTTTATTTAAATTATTTTCTAAAATTGAATCCAAACTCAGCCTTCTTAAAAGATAGTTCTGATAACCACATGCAAGTATGTTTGCTTTGACCAGTTCAGAGCTCGAGAATTTCCACTCTGACGATCCGTATAGCTTGTTTTCAGTCCTTTTTAATATGACTTGTACGCAATTCTAAAGACGTGTCACAAGTTTGTAAACACTTCCCTTCCCCACACCACCCACCCCCCCACCCCAAAACAAAAAAAAAAAAAAAAAAAAAAACGAAAAAGAAATTTAAAATAAATGAGAGTCACAATCATGCATTTATATACATCACCCTCTCTCTGTTTGGTATCAGTAAATCAGAAAATTATAAGTTCTGACTTCTGACTATTTTGTACCAATTATATACCTAACAATTTACCTTTAGAAATCGACTGTGCTGCACTTTCCCTATCAATGATAAGACACCCTTTATTATTATTATTATTATTATTTATTTATTTATAAGTTTCAATTTATTTGGTTAAAATTAAAGTATGAAGTTTTTATTTTTTTATTTTTTTGGGTAAGGAAAGTATGTCGGATTTACTTGTAATTTATGGGGACTTTAAATATTTTGTGATCTGATTCAATAATTATTGGTAAATTTGATTTAATAAATTTACATTTTTCAAATAATATACTTTTGTCACTCTCTCTCCTTTTTTTTTTTCAAAAAAATTAATAATACAAATTTAGTATGTGTATTTAGAAGAAACTAAGGGGGAATTTAACTCCATTTGATTAAGGAGAAAAAGAGTTGGGCCCATCTACAATTGCTTATATAGAGTTAAAAAGTTCAATTTTTTTGGGGGGAATAACAGAATATATATTAATTATTATATCTAAATTTTAAATTTATTAATTATGAATCATTACATTATTATTAAGTACAAACTATTACATCATTCATAATATCATAATATCAAAATATTAAATATTAATTAAATAATTTATTATATAAGTAGATTAAAACTCACATACTCGAACCCAAAATATTTTAATTATAAATTTTTAATTTAACCATTTTCACAAGATTTCCTAAATTAGAAAGTTGTACTAAAAACTAGCATATTTATAGATAAGAAAATGAAAAGAAAAACTCAACAAATATATTTAGAATCTCAATGGGGGAGGGGGAGGGGGAGGGGGAGGGGGAGGGGCCACGTGGGGGTGGGGGAGCAATCCCCATTACTTCTGGACGGTAGTATGGGGACCAAATGCTGAGCAGCGGTTCCACAATGGTTTAAATTGGGTTCAGAATTTGACTGAATATTAGGTCCCGTTCGTTTTTATTTTTAAAGAATATTTTTTTACTATTTAATTTATTTTTATTTTTATTTTTAAAATTTATTATTAAATTTTTTAATATTTTTTTTCATACATCTATTAAAATTTATTTTTAAACTATTAATATTTTACTTCTTTTCATAACAATAATATTTTAAAATAAATATAATTTTATTTTCAAATATATATCGTCAATATAAAACATAATTAATCCAAATATATTTTTATTTTTAAACAAAAATTTGATAAAAATAATCTTTATAGTAAAAATGTGGTAACTTAAAATTGATTTTGAAAATAGTACAATCTTCGTTTCATTCCACTGAATCCAGTCCCCAACCCATCCCCACTTTCTCATGCACCTTTTTTCTGAAAATATTAATTAATATCCCAAATATTTACCCAATTAGTTGAATTAACCACATAATATTTTTATATATTTAGATTTTTATCAATCATTTACATATTCAAGCGGCCTTCATTCCATCCGAAGCTTTCTTAAATGTCCGCACTTACCTTAATCCATTTTGTCCGATGACGTATTTTGAATTCAAGTCGTATTAATATGAATTAATAGTTTAGTTATACAGTAATTTCTTTAGTTAGCATTTAATATTTTAATGTTATAAAGCACATACTTATTTTTATTTACTGAGTTTAAAAATTATATATAATGATAGATATATATTCAACTGAAAAAAAAAAAAAACACCATACAAAAACACCAAAATGCAAACTATAATTGTTAAAAGATGAGAATGCTCGCAAACAAGATTTCTACTAATCCAAACTGAAAAAATTGTCACGCTATCAATTAGCACTAAGAAGCAAAGATTCATGACTAGAGCAATACAATTCAATTAACAAATTTAGTAGGTGATTTTGCAAAACCATCACAAGAATAATACGTACACCCACAATTATAGAAGTCCGCTGAAAGTCCAGATCGAGGCAAAATTTCCATGGTAATCGATCAATATATATATGAAGCCAACCGTTTCACTAGTGTTTGATCAGTTAATCAAGTGTTGCTATAACAAACGAGCATTGTTTTATCAGTCGATGGCAATGATGAGGAAACCTACAGACACATACATAAGTAAGACAGGATAAAGTGCAAGAGCTTTCCTCCTAGGGTTGACAGCAGTACTCATGAATGGATATGCAGCCCATGAGCTCCATGCCAATGTCACCGCGACAACAACCACTTTAACTATTACGTTGTCTTTTAACATGCAAATCAAGGCACCAATATCCAGAGGGAATAGACAGTAGCCAAGAAGAGACAGGCTCTGGAAGAAAATGATGTGACCACCCTAAAACACACATAAATCATGAGCACAATAAGGTGTTACTTGTGGGGAGAACTTTTACATGTTCAGTTTCTAGAAATGCTGCAGTATTCAGTGCATATGAGCACAGAAACTAGGCCATGCAAAGTGTATACATTCATTGCATGTACTTGTGCCGCGCGCGCGCGCGCGTGTGTGTGTGTGAGAGAGAGAGAGAGAGGAAATTACCAGCAGCAAGACATTCAAGGTCAGAATAACAGCACCAGCTGCGAGCAGTGCAAATGCAACAGCAAAAACTTCAGACTGGAAGACAATACAACGTATGGAAGAGAGACCATTAGCCAAAAACATAACTGCTTGAGATAAGCAGGACGCAGGCAAGAAAATATGAGCAACTGGTTTTTAAGTTCAATATTTGGATAACTCAATCAAACGTAGCCTTCCAAACGATCCATCATTCCCTTGCCTCTATTCTACCACCAGAAGACAAAATCAAGAAAGCTTTTGGCTGATTACAGATTTTTTCTATATAAGAAGCATCACAATGTCTAGCAAGACATCAAAACCTAAAAACGAATAACTGGATCTCATGACGCCATATATCACCTATTTTGCCGCAAATAATACATTGAGAAATGCAAGAACAAGAAGGTGACTATGATTACCAAGATGGATTGATTGGACATAGATTCTTCAGCCTTATAAGTTAGTCACTTTATTAATTCATAATTAATGTGGGATTACACTACAATCTTCCTTCTGTCAAAGGCAATGTCCTCATCGCAGTGAGCTATAGCCCAAGATCGATTTCCAAAAGCTGGGATTTCAAAATTAGCTCCTGAGCATTTAGTAATTTGTACTTTGGGTTTGAAGTGGCTTTCATATATAATATATTTACCACTTTGTTACACTTAACACTTAGCTCTCAGAATTTAGGTTGGTGAGCTGGCTCTAATACTATGTATAAACCAGTGTTTTAAAAGTACAGTCATAAGGAATAGGGCAAAGCATTTACATGTCTTGGGATGCAGTATGCCCTGTGAATTTTCATATTTAATATTTTGAAATAATGTTAATAATTTTAAGATGTAAGTCAACATATTAAAACTTAGTAGGAAAAAGATTGTGAAATTACAATCGAGTGTAAAAAGGCAAAACATACTATGAATTAGATGAAACTAAATTGACAGCTCTCGACAAAATAGAAAAACAATATGAAAATTTATTGTTTTAATATCAAAACCATGAGATAAATAAATATAATTTTTAGAGAGAACTGCAACAAAAAAGAAATTTGAGCTTTTTATTATATTTTAAACAAAATAAAAACTTGATTATACAGGGCAAAAAATGGTAAGGCGAATATAATAACAAATAGACAGACAATTAGCTTACAATAGAACAAATTCATCTCAAATCAATAGAAAGCTTGAGAATAGTTAATGAAAATAAAGGTTAACAATTTTGGAGAAACATAGAAGCGAGAAGTTGTTGAAGAGAGTTCCTTCTTGAATTATTCTCTAATAGATTTTATCTTGATTTAGTAAATTTAAATTTAAAATAATTGTTTATTACATATTTAGATGATTAAGCCTCTTTAAAGTTGGAATTTCCTTTTCCTTTTAAATTCCAGGCATACGCCCAGTGACCTGAAATGGGCGCAAAAGGCATACGCCCTAAGCACTGGAGCATACGCCCTATAGGACTAACGCTGGCCAGCATTGGCACAATGCATTTTTTGAGTGCCCCGCCTTGGGGCACTATCTCGAGGGGGGCGCCCGAGTGCCTTTGAAAACATTAGGATAAAGACTTAAATTTAGGCATGACAATGGGTTTAGGTCAAACCCGGACCCACCCTATTTGGGGCACGTTTTGGATGATTAACAGGGTACGAGATGGGTTATTAGTGTTCATTTTCCGGACCCCAACCAAGTTCAGGTTCGATTGTGAGTATAGCAAAAGCAGCCCCACCCAACCAGTATAGTGAATATGTATTTTATATATATATATATATATATATATATCATATTTTAGGGTTCCCATAACCGCTACACTTCTGCTAATGCATCGTTGCTGTAGTAATTCTTCCTCTGTTGAGTTTACTAGCCACGGTGAAGGAGCCAAGCGAATTCTATCTTACACAAACCCTAAAGCCAAGCAATGCAAGCACTTCGGAATCTACTTGGTAGCAGTCAAGCTTGAAAAACCACCTTCGTTTTCCTCTTTTCTTGACTGTTCAGTTACAGATGGTATCTTTCAACTTAGGAATTTTCAAGTGATTGTCCAAAGATTCTTTTCCTTTTTTATTCTTTCGTTCGTCCTTCCCTTTCCCATTTTTCCTTTTTCTTCTCTCTTCCTTTTTTCCTTGTTATTAACACCGGACCGGACCGGATGGTCCAGCCCATTAAACCGCCAACAGGCCTTTATGCCGGTTCAGTTGTGCTCTAAAAATGGATCGTAAGAAAATCATTCTAGACCATCTAAAACCGGTGGTAAGCGCCAACCCCAGCCAGATCGGGAGTCTCGGTTCGGAACTTCAAACATTTTTTTTGGCTGACAAGGGAGGTGGTTGAAGGGTGATGTGGAGACGATGGTGGGCTGGCATGGACTGTTAAAATTGGGTGGAGGCAGTTGAAATGGTGAGGAAAAGCCAGATTCGATGACTGAGAAAAAGGGAATAGAACCGGGACAAGGAGATGAAAAATTATTACCGGAGAACTCTTTTGTCTTCTTCCACTATTAAGATTCAGCAGATATGAAGATGATGGATTGATAAAAGAATGGGAAAAAAAATAAATAAAGAAAACGGAAGAGAGAGAAGAGAGACAAGAAAGGGAAAGAAAATAGAGAGAGGAGATGAAACGGCGACTTAAGAGAGAAAGAAAGATAGGTTTTTCTTAGAATTGTTTTTTATTTTTTACTTATATCAAATTTATTTGAAAAATAAGAAAATAATATAACACATAAAGCCTAAATTTATTTTAGTAAATTAATAAAAAAAAAAAACTATACTATATGTCTCATAGACTTTAATATAAGTGCTATAAAATGTAATATATATGTATATATAAATATTTTGTAGTTTAGGTAAACCAATTTTTTGACACCAAGCTAATCGGTCGCAACAGTGATTTAATGACCCAGTCAATTTTACAGTTCGATCACCAATCCAATTTTAAAAACATTGCTTTTTTTTTTAGTTTCTTGATGGGTTTTAGATAGGGTTATTTGATTTCTTGATGGGTTTTTAGATGGGAAATAAATTCTTAGAAAAATAAATGGGTCTAACGGGTTTGTTGGACCCGTCATATTTGGGTTGTGGGATAGGTCTCAGGTCTACCAGGAATCAGCGAGGGAGGACGTGGTTTTGCTAACCGGTTGCAGATCCACCCAGTTGCCATCCCTACTTAGATTCCTGACCTCTTGTCGAACACTAGCCAACTATACAACCCAACAATGAGGAAAAAAGTACCTACTAAGATCAATGCTGTTATAAAATCTAGCAATAAAGGAAAAAGTCCAAGTAACCTTGGTGCCATTTCATCAATTATCATAGACAAGGCATATCATTTTAGATTCACAAAACACAAATCTTTTGAACTGGGTTGTTATAGTAAAGAAGTCTCCATGCCGATATGGATAAAGTTCCTTTGCTTCTTTTCATTGTATAGCAATTCTTTTGTGGAACTTAATACACATTACCTCAATGTATAATTCTTGGCCACTAATCAGATTTATTCTTATAGTCTTCTCGTTCAACTTTGTTATTGTCCTAAAGTTCTGAGAGAGATGGGATTAACCCTTGGCTCTAACATTACATAGATATTTACTCTGTTATAACTTTGATATTTTCGCCTTCATCAATTTGACTTGTTTTGATTTTTACTGGGAAGCCAACCATTCTGCCACTGCCCAATCTAGACAGCAATACATAACTAAAATTGATGTATTATTTTAGCCATGTGCTTAGAAAGAAAAACCTTTTCAACAGAATATTATGTGATGCTTGAAGCCTATTCTTCCTGGTGTAATGTGTGACAAACAAAGCTAACACAGGTTTCCTTCCCCCTTCTTTCTTGTAAAAATAGATATATTATTTCCAAAGATGTACTTAAAGCGTATGCTATGACTGAGAAGCCAATTACTTTCCACAACAAAGGTCATGCTTCAACTATCACCAAAAATTCTAGTCCAATTTAACCAAGGTACTTGAGAGACAGAATACATTTATCCATGGTTGGGGCATTTTTTTACCCAAAAAATGGAAAAGAGAAAGGATAAAAAAAAGAACTAGTTCTAAATTATCCTTGTTTGAATGTTTAAAGCTTTATTTTTCATAGGACATAATACCATTAACAGGTTAACTGCAGCATCAAGTATTGTACTGCAGAAAAAGAAGAATAAAAAATATGAAGATAGGTGCGATTGAATAAGAAAAAACAGTGACCATTTATGGTTCCAATTTGAACATGCAAAAGAAGTTAAAACTTCAATTCCTGGTGGTGCTCATCTAGCTAGGACAAATAATAAGTTAATAAACTCAGCTAGAACTCAGAACTAGCATTACATCACCAACACCCCCAAAAACTTCATATAAATGCCCTTGAAGTGAAAACTAGTGAAATATGAAAGTATCCATCCAATGGGAATATAACTCTTTCATTATTACTATTCTTAGTCAAGGTTCTATTCAAATTGCTCCTTCATAAAAGCTCAATCATTGGTCTGTTCTCCGTCATTTCACATCCAGATATCTAAAAAGAATCAAGAATTCAAAATAGATAGTAGAGATCTCCAATCTCTTATGCTCATTCTTCACACTAACCTATGATTTCTTCTACTTTAACCCCATTCTTTTTTTCACTAAAGAGACAAGTTAACAAATCCACTAGATTACAAGTTCACCACATACTAATGTTCCATGTAGGGAATTCCAAACTAGAGATTTAAACAAGGAATGAAACCCACAGTGCCTTCTTCACCAGGCACCTATCTCTTTCCACTCTACAAGTGAAGGCCTTAATATTGAAGAACCCATTCGGACGAACACCCTATCACATCGCTTAATGATTCAAATGACAATTATGTTTTTCCAACATCAATGTCGGAAGCCAACATTGCCACTGAGGCCTAGGGTATCTACATTTGACTCCTTGAACTTCTAATAAAACCACCTCATATATGATATTAATGCTAACTTTTAATCAAACTTAAACACAATTGACTGGCATGACCGAACAATAATTTTAACCTAACCCATAGCCTCATGATCACATAAAATTCTCAATAAATCAATAAAATAGAACATCAATGAAATCAGTTAACCATTTACTAGAACATAATTGTATGAAAATTTAAAAGTGATAGGAAACAATAAAAGATAAAATAAAAAATGGCACAAGTTATATCGATACAATGTAACCAGCATACTCAGCAACTAATGAATAAAGAATTATCAATAATCGTATTTTTTCAGAAAAAACTGAATCAGTAAAAATTGTAATTTATGAACATGCACACAAAATGGAACTGTGCAGTAACCAAAAACACACCTCTCAGAAGTCAGAGTTTTCTGTTTTCATTAAACCGTATATAGGGGGGGGGGGAAAGAAAAGGGTATTTGAAAATCAAGCAACCATTAGTTGTCAATCTATGCCGCACTGCAAATACACTATCAGTCCTATATGTGACATGGCTTCACCGTACTATCAGAAACTTAATTTTATTTCAGTTTTAGTTTCTAATTTTCTGGCCAAACACGTTGATGACCAATGACAAAAAGTTTCCATTTTTACAATGTTTCTAGGATATCAAGTCCAATTTTAGTGGCATTCCTATTTTTCTTTTGATTTCTTCTATTGTTGCAATAAATCGCTCAGCAGACACATATCACCACTTCTACATTAATAAAAGAGCATCAAAACTCTCAGGTATCATGCAGACATACATTTCTTTTCTTTGACACACTACCATATAAAAAAAAAACTTCCATAAAGGCCATTTCCAGTCAGAAACCGCCTAAGTGTGCATAATCTCAGTCCTTCTATAAGAATACCTATTACTAGACAATACATGCACACACATATCATAATGCATACGTGATCAGTCAGTGCCAAACAAAAATATCATTAACTTGCATCTTGAAATAACGAGTTTTTGACTTACCTTCTTAACGGAAGCAGACCACGAGAGAGTAAGGCCAAGGAAAACAATGAAGAAAAAGGGTCCCCAAAGATCCCAATCCCTCAATGCCTTCCCCGGATCCTCCCTATACGGATTGGGGAAAACAACCAGCTTCAAATTGCTGACAATCCTCGAAAAATCCCTCTTAACGGTATCCCAAACAGGCTCCGTCAGAGTATTCGGAGGCGACCCGAACCCGGATGCTGCAATACTGCCGCTGTTGATAGTGGATCCACGTTGAGGAGGGCTATTAGCGGCGACAGCAGGAACGGTGGGTGTGATGGAGGGGACAGGCGTGGGTTTGGGAACGGTGGGCGGGGGAAGATTGGAGGGGATGAAGGAGGGGGGAGGTGAGGGAGCGGAGGAGACGGGGATGGAGACGCGTGGAGGGGAAGGGGGCCGAGCGGGGAGGACGGAGGAGGGTTGGGAATTGATGAGGTTCTCGATCTCGTCGATGTCCGATTGGGAGCTCGCGTGCAGCGGGATCGTGTCGCTGTAAGACATTGTGCGTGTCTTCGGTGGTGTCCTTGTGCGTTTTTTAGCTGAATTAGGGATCTGCCGGGAATTAAGATTTCGCCGCGGCGGGGGACGGGTGTCGGTGGGGAAAGGGCTGGAGAAGTGACAGTGGTGAGGGCGGTGACACGAGATATAGAGAGGGGTTTATTATTTCTTTTATGGTTTAGTTTTCTAATTCTCGTCCAAAAGAAGTAAATAAGACATGGCGTCCATGACAAGTGGACTAAGTAACAGGTAGTAAGGGCCTGTTTGGCATCTCGAAAAATGAATTTAATTTGTCTTGGGGACTATTCTAACTCAAAGAATGCCAATATTAACCATAACAAGAATAGGCAAGTGTTTTGCAATCAATAATAAAATATTGAGAGGGTCAATAAAAATCCGAAGGAATAAAAATTGATTATTGCCTTGCTGAGAAATGCCACAACAAATATTCATCTTCTTGCAACAAATTCTTCTGACATCATCATCATTATATGAATACATGGTCAAAAACGGTTCTGATTTCCCAGATTTCCAGCACAGATCAACTAAGGTTTAAGCCACTTGGGCTGTAAAAAATGTATGAAAGCCCAGTGAATTCAGGGCTTGAGGGCAATGGCAAGGCCGAACTTGGGGGCTACATTGATGGCCTTTGTGTCATACTCAGCTGAAACTGTTACAAGTGATTTAGGCCTCCATTCCCGCTGGCTCAGAATAGCAACCTTGCCGTTGTCCGAGAATCTGGTCTTCACCAAGGTGAGATGATCAACTCTGTGGACACTTCCAATGCTGAAACTGTTCTCAAAACTGGACAATCTGTGTGTCATCTCTGCAGCAACCTCTGTTCCGGTGAGTGGATTCACAGAATGGACATAAGAAGCCTTCACAGTTTGTCCCTTGTCAGTCCTATGTAAATGAAACCTGAATGTCAGTATAACAATATCTACAAGGGCAAAAATCAATCATCTGGCATCAACTGAAATATAAGAAAGAAGTCAAATATTAGCTCATGCTAAAGACTTCGGTCAAATATTGATTTCATTCAAATTAATAGGGCGAACTTGAAGATGAAACCTACATCAGTTTCTAAGCTAACAAGAAGAAAGTTTCACAACCAAAAACAAAGATATTCCACCATTGTCCTTGGAGTTTATTCTGTGACAATAAATTTTATGTTTTGTTGAAGTTTGTTGTTCACAAGCCATGGGAAAATGAGAAGTTTTGATCCTTGTCTGTAAATGAGAAGGTTTCATGCCCTAAAATCCAATTAACATGGCATAACCTGAGTAAACGAGGGATAATATTCTTTCCTTCATCTGTTTCTTTTTGAATTGCTCCGACCACCCTTCTTGGAATACAAAATAATATTGTATCTGTTTGACTAATACAGTCGACCTATCCAGAAATGTGGCGAGCATCAATTACACGCTGTCTAGCTTGGAGAATAATATATTCTGATAACTTGTGCACATGGTATATTTGAAACCCTTGTTCAGTAACTTAAAACTCGATATACCCATATATATTTTACTTTGAACACACATGCTTCTACTGTGCAAGGTCAACCAATACTCGTTTAAATTCATTTTGTAACTTATCTGCAGCAAAACCAAACACTTGCTAGCATGTTTTGCACTTTGCATATCAACTGTCACTAAGAATAAATATATAAAAATATAAACCGATGAAAAGCAAACTGGAAGAAGAACAAGAAAACCCAAAAAGAACAGAGATTTTTACGTACAACATAAGGGCTGCAGAAAGGTCTGGCTTGTTGAAGCTTATTCCAGCATTGCACTTGGTAAAAGAAGACGATGCGGTGTCAAATGCAATTTCACCACCAATAGCAACATCTTTGGAGCCAATTGCTCCAGCAACCTCTAGAAGAGGGGCTGGGTTCAGGCCAATGCTGGAATTGATGGCTGCATGATGATGAAGGTAATGCACATCAAGCTGCAAATGCGCAAAATGTTAGCAAAGGTGGTCATGTGTTTCAACAGCAATAAACAATTAGAACAAGTAAAAGAATGCTTCTAGATCTAAGAAATTATTCAGCATAGGAATTAAGAAAATTTTGAAATCCATGAGCGGGCTTAGCCTCAGTCAGTCCCTTAGCCAAGAAACTTTCCGCGCCACAGATTGACAATGTCACAATCAAATATGAAGTTTTCCTAAAATAACAATTCAATTACGGAGTGTCTGGTGACAGTTGTCTTTCTCTTCTGGAAGAGTACCTTAACATATATAATATCACAAGATCAAAAGATAAAAACAACATTTGTGTTGTGAGCAAAAGCATCTATTTTTTTTTTTTTTTGCACTGTTAAATTGCAAAGCTAGTACCTTTCCGGACTTCTGATCAGGAACATTGAAGCTAATTGCTGCTTTTGTTCCAGGCAACACATCATAAGTCACCTTTGTGAAAACCTGTAAATGGATGACCTTAGATAAGTGTTCGCACCATGAGGATGGACTAGGAGATTAATCTGATTGTCCACTGAGAATGGGAGGGTTTCTCAACATAGAATTTCTTAACTATTCAAAAGAATAACCTAATAGCTATTCCAATTGAAACATGGGAAGAATTTTCTTCTTACATTAGAATAGGTATCAACCCTCACATCAACAGTAGCCTTTTCACTTTTGTACTGTGTACTTATGTCACCAACAAAGATTTGATCCTTCTTGACACCAGTAGCTGTGAGTCCCTGTCAAAGGATAAACTAGCTGTCAAGATAATCGGGTAGTTCATAAATTTTCAAAAAATTAAAAGCATTTCTCACCATTTTAGAATATTTTGCACAAGAAACTTTCTTGTTAAGGTCCACATAGCCAACATGACTAAAGCAGAGAAATTGCCACGTTTAGCAAAGTCCTTTGAACATTTAAATTAAAGTGTCCGAATATATACAACATGTTTTAGGCTTTGCAATGTGATACAACCCAAAAGCGATTATATATATCATTTATAGCTTTGAGTCGAACTAGACCCTGCTCCATGTAAACCAGGACATCATTTTTTTCTGTTCACTTCACATGACATCAATCTAGAATACATAAGAAACTTGAATAAGAGATTTTTTGTCAAATCAACTGATCATACAGCCTATCTACATCATAATTAGGAAATGGAAGCACAAAGATGCTATAATACCATTCCAGTTGAGCTTGGAATTGAGAGGGAGAACTTCTGATCATAATTGTAATCTTTGGTCAAAAGATCTGTATACAAAAATAAAGATATCAAAATCTGTAAAGTAGACATAGAGCTTATTGCTAATTTAGATGGATACAACAACAGATCATCACAACAGTAAGCCTTGAAATAATACAAATAAAACAGCATCTTCAAATAAAATATATTCAGGAGATGGTGCTGGACTACAACTTCCAGAGAGGCAGAAAACAGGAAAAGATGAATTCAAAACTACATTAGAAAACCATAATGGAGAATCATTTCAGATAAAGTTTATCCTACCCTTAAGAGGGCATGAGAACATCACACCGTATATCATTATGAACATGTGGATAAATATTAAGGACCTTGGCGGGCTAAACACACACATACAAGAAAAAAAACTAGCTAGGCTGCAGCTTTGCACTTTATAATTATTATGGTATCACCTTGCTTGAATGATGAATTTATATATTCTTATCCTTACTAATATGAATGTCCATGAGATAAAGATTGGTTCATCGTTTAGTAAAACCTTATTTATTCAACATGTAATTGAGCTTAAAATACAACTAAACAAATTTAGACACAAGATAATTATCCATTATAGAACACAAAGATTAAATGCATGAAATATATTAACTTAGCAACAGCCCATGCATTTAAAACACTTAAAAAATACGGATGAATTTTTTTTCAACATGCTCATGCATTCTAGTTTTCTTGTAAGGTGCAACATTCTCACCAATTGCCAACAGAAAATCTAAAATGGTAGAAGGTGTTATTATAGGAAGGGCCGCTAACTTTACCCCTTTTTCCCTCTCACTATAAATTTATTAGGACAGTAATCCTATGTCTAAGTTTATAGAATCTCACTCATACAGCTCATCACTTTTTGGATGATATATACTAAGAATCCTAGACAGAAAAGGAGAACTTCCCTTCTAAAAGTACCACGTTATTAGCATAGATGCACATGAAAATAAAGTTCTGATTTAGCAAACAAAATAATTTGCAACCCGTCAAAAGTATAATACTTAATTATGCAGCTAGAATGGAAGAAAAGGTGGAGCTTAGGCATAGCAACTATTGATTGACAGATTGAAGAAAGAGGCAGCTTGGAATCAAAATTCAGAGCAGTGCATGATCCTCGGAAGCATACAAATTGTAAATATATTTCAAGGAACTGTTACTAAGACAAGTGTACAGTTGATGCGATGTCAAGTTTAACTGAAAACAAGATGATAACAGGTGCATTGATGATATCTCAAATACTGTTTCAATGTTTCTTACTTAAAAGGTCTTTTCCCAGTCTGACTTGGATTAGCAAATTACACAACTAATGACGTCAGGATAGACCGATATTAAGATACAGCACGTGTAGCATATTACTGTTATCCCAGATATAATATCACACTTACAAGTTCTTTCCTTTTCTCACTAGGATAAGCATGATTAAGACATCACATCTTCTCGAACTTACTAAATCCCAGATAAATTAGATGCTCTTTAACTTATTCAAAATTACTAATCCATTTCCAGTATACAAAATAAAACATATGAAAAGATATATTTGGTATACCATGAAATAGTAAAGTGCATACAAAAGAACCATAAATAGAATGCACAGTCAACACAAGATTACCCAACTAAAACTTAAAACAAAACATCAATCCAAGCAAAGCCGCCATTAATCTAACATACAACACACATTTAAAAGTTTACCTCTTGCCCGCCTGCCAATATCTGAAAATGGAGCTGGACCGCTGCCCATCGCCTTTTTCTTGGAATTATCACGTCAAATTCTGCAAATTCATTGTTCTTAGACAATATTATAAGCATTATTTTCTGAAAATTCACACACAAATACACATTACATTAACAGAAACATACAAATGTATATCACCTATAACAAAATGGCAAATATAAAGACACACCAAAAAGCCAACAAGAAGTGATATTCCTAATGTTGTTGCATTTGAACGACTCCAAAAAAGGAGCCACCTCTAGCGGGAATAATATATCAGAAAATAAGAGGATTAACATTTTGGATTCTCTCTGGTAAATGGAAATTGAAAACCACAGAAAAATCGGCATATAAGAAATAATGCTCTTTAGTCGGCGCATACACATTGAATATGAATCTATAGGCGGAGGAAATAGTTCTTACAGCTGAAAACTATGATCGCCGACAAGCAGCGACCACTTGCATACGACGCCGTCCCGGGGTTGAATATATGGAGAGAGAAGACGGAGAGAGAACCTGAGGCGGAAACAAGGGTTTACGAGAAGCGAACGAAAGCAAAAAGTCGGCCGATGGAGCCAAAGGGCGACAAAGATAGAGTTACTTGCTGTGAGATTTCTGGAGGATGAAGTCTGTGTGTTATTGGGCGGTTATGTATGATACGTGATATCACGAGTTGAGGGATGTGGACATTTTCCGTTGTTTCGGCACTTCGATTATGCGGCTTGAGATTGGGCCTTCTGTTTTCCCTCAATGGTGAGCCCAACACATAAGAGCCCGTTTTGTTTAGTTTCTATTGGATATTTTCATCGCCAACATTTTTAGGGGTTAAAAATATTTATGTTTGGTTTAGCTGCATAGAAATACTGACTTAGCGGGTGTTTGGGTAAGCTTATTTAAATCATTTTATAAAAAATTTATAAGATAGTCTTGAAATTTATAAAATATTACATTCTATTTTAAAAATAAGTTGTTGAAATATTTGAATAAAATAAAATTATAAAGCTTTTAAGATGTCAGTAACGACAATTTTGTAATTAAAACTGTCAAAATTAAAAGAGTTTGATAAAATAAAATTTTAATTTGAAAATAAGTTGGGGTAGATGTACTTTTTTTAAGGGTTTATAAGCTGTCAAATAACTTTGTTTTTAGATTTTATAAGTTATTTTAGAAAAAAATTACCAAATATTTTTTAAGAGTTTATATTAATTTATAAGATGTTTTGAAGAGTTTATAAGATTAACCAAACATTATCTTAATAAGTTTGAAAATAAAAATATATTTATAAAAAAATTCTTCACTGAATTGATTGCTTAGGGGTTACAAATATTTTATTTAAAGTTTTTATGCAAAAATGAAATATGTTTGGTTTAGATGCATAGAAAGATTGACTTAATAAATTTGAAAATAAAAATATATTTATATAAAAATTCTTCACTATATTTTTTTTTATCAATGTGGCGTAAAGTTGAAAAAATGGGACACACGTGTTGATTGTTATATAATACAATATCATGACAACACCCAAATTAGTTATTCCTTTGATAAACTAATAAAAAATTAAATTCCATCTTCAAGAGGATTTTATTGAAATTATTATTTAAGAGGATTTTCCTAGTGGGGGTTGGTCACTTGTTGATTGATAGGTATGAAAATACTAGTAAACGTGTAAATGAAAATGGATGGTGTTTCTATTGAAAATTCGGTAATAAAAATATTCGTTTTTCGGATTTCAAATAATAAAAAATAAAAAAATATTATTTATGAAATTTAGTTCAAATAGTAAAATAGAAATCCCAATAATTTAATGCTCTGAATTTGAATCACACCAAACGTATCATCATTGATATTTGTAAATTGTTAATTGATAGTTATTAATAAAAACAAACAACTTCTAAGATTTTGGTTAAAAACATTTGACAGCGTTTTAAAGGCGTTAACGTTCCGTTTGAATCTAGATCATAATTTTATAATAAAAAGTTAACAAAAAAAAATATTTATCAATGCAAATAATAGTAATTTTATACTAAATCGCTAGCAAAACTAATATTACCTCTTCATGATCTTGCCCAATCAAAAACACTACTTTACAACTATATAATTATATATTTCAAATATTATCATATACTGTTGGTAAATATACATTATTTAATATTCAACGTATGGTACATTATTTTAAGTAAAGTAAAATGTACATTTTGTACGAGTTCATACACATTGAGGCAGTTTATCATGTTAGGATGTTTGCATAAAATTGGATTTTTGGAACATTGATGAACTATGTGTAATTTTGTTTGGATAGTGTATTATTAATATTTTTTTATTTTTGTTGTATTTGTTTTCGAAACCTTGGATATTGGAATTTCAGGGAAATATCAAAAACGAAAAAAAAGTGAAGATTGAGGAATTTCTTTTTCTTGTTTTTTTTATGAAAATTGACCAAGATAGATGTTAAGTCCATTATGGTGTGTAAAAATCTAGTCGCTCTTAAATGAGCTTTAATAAATTTTGTATTGATCGTAGTTATTTAAATAAGAATAAGTAAATATTATTGAGGATTTCATTTGTACGTGTGTTGTGAAGGTCTTGGAAAATTGAGATCTTTTGGGATTCTTGATGTACAAGATTATAGCACATAAAATCTTAATTAATCTATCGAGAAATTTATAATAAAAAAAAATAAAATTCATTGAAAAAAAAACTACTGCATATATACTCTCATAAAATTTATTAGAGCAACTCAAATTTAAGCATATTGAAATAATACCACAAAGAGTTTAATTCTTCTTTGATGACAACTCAAATACTTTTCAAGAACATGAGTGTTGCTATGATGCTTAAGTATGTAATAACTCTCATAGGAAAATATTTGCTGAAAAATTATATTACGTACTTGATTTTTCCACGATGATCATATATATATATATATATATAACATACCAAATTATTTCAACAATAATTCAATTCTATTATACATAAGATTCCAAATCCATCACAACTAACCAGCTAGCTTGAGTCATGTTAAGAATCTATTTGAGAAATATGCGGGCTTTTTAGAAGTATTCATTAGATTTAGACTTAGAGGGTGTTTGCCTAGATTTATTTAAAAAAAATTATAAACTTTTACATTTTATAAGATATTTTAAAATTTATAATATGTTAAATTTTTCTTTAAAAATAGATTGATGAATTGTTTGAATAAAATAAGATCATGAAGCATTTAAGATGTTAATAATGTTAATTTTATAATTAAAATTATCAAAATTAAAGGAGTTTGTTAAAATGAGATCTTATTTTAAAAATAAGTTAATGAAAGTTTTTTTTTATTAGCTTATAAGCTCTAAAATAATTTTTTTTTTTTGCTCTTTAAAAAAAAATTAACTAACACTTTTTAATAACTTCCAAACTCTTAAACAACTTATAAAATATTTTGAATAGCTTATAAATTTAGCCAAGCATCCCAGGTTGGCTTATACCCTATAGAATCGTTTACTTTTTTGGTTGGGATGATAAATAATTGATTAAAAATATGATGAGATGTGAGATGAAGATTAAATTATCTAATAAATTTCATGTGTATTTCATATGATTATTTGAATGATATATTAATTAAAATTCTTATCAAATGTGTACTTTGATGGATAATTTTGTGGATTATTATACTTTTGACTAATATACCCTTAACTAATTTTTTTTATAAATTAGTTTAGATTTAAATTATAATATATTATTTAAAATCATGAGTATTGTGGTCAAAACTTATTCTAGATGTTTTAGATAGAAGAGTGTGATTATATATTCCCACCTCATAGATGGGATGAATTATCCAACAAAAATCATCAATTGTAATGAATTTGAAATTTTATTATTAACCATCATTATCAAAAATAAATATTTAATTAGGTTGGATATTTTAATGTATCTAAACTAATACTCTATTTGTAAATAAATATTGGGCCTCTCTGTTCCTTCTTGCAAAGCAAGCCCTATCTAACATCCAATCTGGGCCTCTTTACCATCCTAGTAGTTCAACCCAAATACCCTAATCCCATTATAGAGCTAATTTATACCACATTACAAATTATACACATTTCATGTTGCAACTTTGTGGAGAAGTCATGTTTTGAGATATGATCATTCCAGAATTGGTTCAATTGCATTAAAGAATTTATTTGTATATATTTTTCAAAAACCAAAATAAACCATAAACAGCCGCCAAAGTCAGCTTTGATGTGTTGGTACAACAACCACTCTACTATAAAGAATTAATGTTTAAAGTTTAGTACTATTACCTATGGTATATGATACAATTTGGAGGGTTTCAAATCCCTAGTGACATTGAAATAGTTCAATGTCCGAATCCACTTCTCTTGAGTTTTCAATAGATGAACGGCTATAGTATCCGGCCACAACTCGTGTGTGCACCTCGTCGGTGGCTCCGGATAGTTGTACATTGACCATTTTGCATTGTACCTATTCTTTCCTCGATGACCGTCTCGGAGCCAGTCTCCGAAAATCTTATCCTCCGGCCCTTCTAGATGTTTTTTCGGGATATCCGAATCCCTAAGCCACTCGACGATGTCCCAAGATACTAAATAACCCATACCGGACATGTAATGTACGAACGGGTCCATACTAGGGCACGGGATAACGTACCCATAGTACAAGTCTTGTCTAGGCAATGGCATTAGGGAGTCCACCAAACTTTGCAACCTAAAATATACATCATCATCCCCTTTCATGACATAATGATAAGGTGGATATGGTACATTCGAGTCGTTTAGCATCATCTCGGGCAAGGTCGAGAAATAGGTATAGGTCTTACCCTTATTCATGTTCTCTTGGCAATTGAGGATGATTATGTCGTCGTAACGCATGATTTCAAGTGCCACCAATACTTTTTGGTCCTCTTTGGTGAGGTTGCAAAACACGAATTTCACGTCGACTCTTGCCCCGACCGGAGATTGGGTCCCGTAGATTAGCCGGAGGAAGTGCCTTTTGTGGTAGTGATCGGGAAGTGTTAAGATTCCGATTAGTATTCTGATGTCGTTTGAGGATGAAGATGGTGCTGTCGTATTCGTGTCGCTCAACTTTTGTGCCGATGAATTGTAGGATGCTTGAGAAAGAGCACATTGACCAAACTTTAGAAGACTATCAAAACGAATCTCATTGATTGAGGCTAAAATGCAGAGGAAAATAATGAAGAAGAAACACGATACGATGAATCGTCGGCCGTCGAGTACTCTATTCGGCTTCATCGTTCTAGCAACATGAATTTTGAAGAAGAGGAGGAATTAATACAAGAGAAGAGAAGAGAAAAGAGACGATTGGAAGTGGATTTGAGCATAATAATAAAGTGCAAATGTTCCTTGAATTTAAAGATTTTGGTTGGCAATATCGTGTTATGGAGTCGAGGAAATTGACTTTTGAACCTTAAAGAAAGGCAAAAAGAGCACGAAAAATGGTGGAGTTGAGCCTAACGTTGGAGTTACTCTATTGGCCATTTTGCTTGGCAGAATTCTTGGGCATTTAGTCAACCTTGTTCAATTAGGTTGTTTTGCATGAACATGGTGGGCTTTAATTTCTATGTTTTTTTTTTCTTGCCCATACTTGAATTTGAAGTCATTGACTGCCAAAAATAAAATAAAAAAATTGAAAATGCGTTTTTGGTGATCCAAGAAGCAAAGGCGACAATCATCTATTGAATTCATTGTTTATCTCATCTCATTTATATTTTTGTTTGATTACTTAATCTATTTTTATTTTTTTTGCCATTTTTTTTCCTATTTTGAATTTTTGGGATTTCAGATTTTATGTACACGTGGCTATTAGTTCTTAAAAACTTGATCAAATAATAAAATTGAGGTCCTACCATCAAGAGGATATGAGTTCAAATCTCACCGTTTTAGGTGTTAGTCTATTTATATATTGTAGTTTCTTGTCATAGTATTTGATATCTTAAAATTATGAATGTAATTATTTATAATTTATGAGTTTAAAATATGAATATAATGATATATATATATATATATATATATATATATATGATTGTTCCCTCAAACAAAAGAGCCCAAAATAGTTAAGTGAATATAAAAATTGATATGTATTTGATTGTTTTGTTAAAAAAATATAATAACCCACCTAAATAAATATAATGATTGATATGTATTTGATTGTTATTAAAAAAAAAAAAAAAAAGCCCAACTAGCAGTTAAGTGGGTTAGTTAAAATTGTCTTCTTTTTATTTGGATAAATAAAGAATAAACTTTTATTTCAAACAAGAGGAAATCAACTTTGGTGTACTTTTTCCGAGTATTAAAAATTGGATGGGAAAGATAGATAGCACCAATGAGTGGTTGAAGATGAAACAAACCTATTGTGCCTAGAAAATGTATGTATGTATGTATATGTATAATTGTTTTTCTAACTCTAAAAGGTGCGTTTTGTGTTAGCTAATTTCTTAAATTTCTCCCTTTGTGAAAGTATTAAAATTTTCTTCTTGTGAACATTTTCTGTAACTCATTCAGATTCATATTTTCTGAGTAAATAACATAATAATGCAACAAAATTATCGATGGAATGTAAACGAATATAATTTAAGTACATTTAATCACGTTTTCAAAGACTTAATAACGAAGAGAAACTCTTAAAATAGTTATAACACAAAGTAATATTGTATCTGCATAATGAGAAAGTTGATTTATCATTCGGATTTGGAAAAAACTATGAAATTTGAGTAGAAAATATCTGAACACATTACTTATGGATAAAATTCGTGGCCAAACAGATAACAAAACAATAAAATAAAAGTGATGTTATAATTTGATCAAGTTCAAAAATATTAAATTATAGCCTAATGAAACAAATACATCCACAAGGTCCAAGATACGCAAAGGACCCATAACGTCCAAATTCATAATAAACACTTAGAAATACCTCATTCACATCATTTTATACTATACATCAATTTTATTTGGCAATTTTGACTAATTTCATACTTTGCCTTTATTTATCCCTAATTTTGTTTTAATTTAAATGTCATAGAATTTTTATAAGAACAAGCCCCAACGCCCTAACTACTTTTGATAATGCAAGTAGCTCTATCTTGAAGTTGATCCATTACAAGAAGTTTGAAAATTTGAAACGATTTCACATCAAAAACTATATTAAATCACGCTAAAATACCAAAAAAAAAAAGTGATTAAGTCGAAATTGGCCTCCTGCAAGCAAAAACCAAGATGCATGGAGTACAAAAAAATCATCACATAAATATATGGATCCATTCGTAACTTCTTCCATATGAAAAATTACAGCAGTCTCAGGAAACATTTACTAGGTTAAGAAACAAGATAATGTGTGTGTAATCATATATGTAAACATATATGTATGTGTATGTAAATCACTATGCACATCCTCAAAGTGAGCTCAAAATAGGCAATATTACAGGTTCCAAAACTAAGCTTGAAAGATCCTTGGGCCCATTTGCCTAAACCATTGGATCTGAAGCCTGACCAGCCCTCTTTCTGGCCATGGACTCGTCTCCAATTTCACTTGTTTTATACATGATCAAAATAGTCAAATTACAACGTCCACACTTCAATTGAATATACGTTTTAGAAAGAATTGCTCCAAAAGGTTCCTGTTACATCTGCGGCATCACAACTACTGTATAGAGTTGAATCACTTATTTTATTGTTGGAATGTTTTAGAATTAGTCAAAGAACCTCTCCTCGTATATTAACAATTTTGTTTGTGCGATAATAATGTACGAATTTAAATTCGCACCCGTTCCAAATTTATTCTATTCGATGCGGATTTTAACATTGTAAATGAGTTTGGTCAAGTCATTAGTTTTTCATTTCAAACCCAAACCTAGACTCAGACCCATTCAAATTTTTTATTTTTTCAAAAATTTATTACGTATATTCATCTGATTTTTTTAAAATATTTATTTTAAAAAAATTTAATAATATTATTTTTTATAAAATATATAATTTTTAATATTTTTTAAATTATAAAACATATGGGTCTTCAAAAATTTTAATGGGTCGGATCTCGAGTTTGAACAAATTTGACCGACCCAAACTTTACACATTAACATCCCTAAACTTATTGCCCATATAAATAATAAAATAAAAACTTATTGCCCATGCAAATAATTCAAATCATTGGAGGAGAAATTGACCTTCAACGTTCAAAACCACTCTATAAATTCAAATTCATCCCAAACTTGCTTCATTTGGGGCAAATTTTAACATTATAATTGGGTTTGAATCGGATCATGGATTTTTTATTTTAAACTCGGACCCATTCAATTTTTTTATTTTTTCAAAAATTTATTATGTATATTCATATGTTTTTTTTAAATAATTTTTTTAGAAAATTTTGATAATATTATTTTTTATATATATAATTTTTAATTATTTTAAAATTATAAAAAGAGTTTTAGCTGTTGTAACAAGTCTACCACCAAATCTAAGTATGAGTCTTTAAAAATTTTAATGAATTAGATTTCGAGTCCAAACAAATCCGACCCAAACTTAACGCATTGACATCCCTAAACTTATTGCCCATACAAATAATACAAATAATTGGAGAAGAAATTGACCTTCAACACCACTCTATAAATTCAAACTAAATCATATATTTAATTTGCTTTCTTCAAATTCTAGAGAAAGTTACAAAAACCTTCCTTAAGGTTTTTGCATTACACAAGAATCTTCTCTATAGTTTGTCTTATTGCAATTACTTCTTTTCAAACTAACCTAGAGTAAAAAATCCTAGTATTTTGAATGAAATGATTGATCAATTCCCTTTGTTAAACTTACATAAATACAAACTGCACCAGGGAATGACTACGGTAGAAAGAGAGAATCTACAAATAATGCAATCGATGACCCTAAAAATTCATTAATTACAATTGATGACCCTAAATCATTAGAATTATTTATTACGTCAAAATATTAAAAATTAACTAAATACAATCGATGACCCTAAATCAAATACATTTTAAGAAAAAAATATGCCATTAAATTTAACAAACATTCATATAAAGATAGAAATTGAACTCAAAATCTTTAAATCTTCACTTGAATTGATTGATTTGAATTTAAGGATTTCAAATCAATAATAACAAATTCATTGAATTTGTTTGGATAATTTTATAATTCAATAGATTTTAAATTTTTAATTTCCTATTTTGAACTATTTTTGGAATCATCGTAATGGATTTCAAATCAATTTTAAAATAAGTTATTTGAAATATTTTCCTCAAATCCTTCTATTAAATCTAAATCCTTCCATTCAAATGTAACATAAAATCGATTTGAATAAAACCTCATCCACGAATGTTTATTTCTTCAAGCTTCATAGTTCCTAAGTAGCTTGCATTGCATTTCAAGCTTAAATCGTGAATCCTCGCTCCGGACCTCAATTAGACGTAGGACTCATTAGTTAACGTTATTATAATTGAAACTTTGATTACTCTTGTCGGCCTTTTCATCAATTTTAATATTCATCAAAACCTATTAGACAGTAAAGTATTTATACTATTTAATTGCTAGTTTATGGCGCCACATACATTTTTTGTTTTATATTTTTTTAATATTTGCACACTTGATACGTAAAAATGAAATTAAATAAAAATAAAATGAGTTTATGAATATAATGATAATAAGAAATGAATAATATAAGTATAATATTTTTTACGAATAGTATATTCAAGAAAAGAGAAAGAAATGAACTGATCATTCGTTACTTGATTTTAATCCAATTATTAAAATTAGGAATAAAATAGTAGGAATAAAGTAAAATTATTTTTAATAACTAAATTACCCTTAATAGAAAAATTTTAAAATAAAATTATTATTCAATGTATTGTAGATACATGAATTTGTTATGATTTTAATCAATGTTAAATAATATATATATATATAAATAAAATCTCACATTGGTATAAATTATTTTTCTTTTCAATATAAAAAAACCCAACAAATAAAATTATGGTAATTTTTTTTTTATTGTTGATTAGATTGCAAGCAAGAGTTGAATAAGACGATGCAGTCAAATTTAGTTTTATTAGGAATAACAATAAATTTAGTTAAAATTCGGATCGCCTTGAACCTACCTCATTTAAGGCGAGTTTTGAAACTACAAACAGATTTTAAGGCGGATTTTAGATTTTTATTTTTCGATGCAGAATTGAATCTGATCCAAAATCGATTCCATAAAATATTACGTGTATATTTTTGTTCAATATGTATATATTTATGTATGTATATTTATTAAAATAATAATATAAAATAAATAGTAAAAAATAACAATCATATTTGAAATTTATAAATTTTTAAATATTAAAACATGTACATATAAGTCAAATATTTAGTTTGTTGTTAATAATATTATTTTCTCATATATAATAAATTATGGTGATATTATTTTTTTAAAAAAATAAATTTTTAATAATTTTAAAATTATAAAATAGGTTTAAGAGGTCCAACAAATTTACTCTCGAGTATGTGGTGGATTTGATTTCGAATTCGGGTCCAAATTTATAAAAAAAAAAATTGATGTGTTGGTTTCAATTTTGGCAAACTCTATCCAAACCTAGATTCAAATCTTATTATTTTTAAATTTTATTAATTATTTTTCTTAAGTTTAAAAAGATAATTTTATCAAAAATAATTATATATTCATTGTGAATGACAACACCATAGGTAAAGGGCAGTTACTAATCTCATATATTTAAAAACAGTGAATCCTATAGAAATAAAAAATTTAAAACTAAATTATACTAGTGATATATTTTTGAATAGATTTAAAAATGGTCATTATATCCTTACTCAATTTCCATATTCCAATCATGTCAATAAAGAGATTTCAACTTTAATAATTTCCAATTTAGATGTAGTTTCCTTTTTATCTTTAAACTGTGTGACAGCGTTGAGGTCACATCGAATCTTTTGAATTTTGTTACCTCAAACTTAGCTAGCAAGTTATTACCCTAGTAATTACATAAACTATCAAGATCACAAAACACAAATTTGGCCATTTAAAAACCTATTACTTTGACGGGGGAATTTAAGTATATTAAAAATAAAATTATTGTTCAATCTAAAATTTTAAACTATTCATATTTAATATTTATCATTTCTAACACAATTTCTCACATGCAAATAATAATATATTTTTTTTTGAAGATGAAGCCTAGCAAGTGAATTTTTATTTTTTCCCCCACAAATGAGGGTTTAAAATAATATTAAGATCTCTTGGTTGACACGACTACTACGATATCATATTAAATAACAAAATTTATTATAAAATTAAACTATTAAAAATGAAAGACACTCAATATTTAATATTTATAAGAGTGGACTCATAATCTAAAACTTGCATGCGAATTCATCATGCAAATTAAGTCTAGATTAAAAATCCATTAATTATTTATCAAAAAGAAAAAGAATAAAACCCCACAAAGAGACCAATAATTAGTATTTAGCACGTGAGCAGCTTAGGGTTTAAGTTTTAGAATTAAAATGGAAAAAAAAAAAAAAAAGCAGTATTGACTTGGTCGAATATGGATTTTAGTTGAGTCCTGCGGTCGAAGCCGTCGTTGGATTGTTTTCTTCTGGAAGCTTGCAACCTGCTCCCATCCTCGCAATTTGTAAATCTTTGGTATTATCCAAGTAAAACAAAAAAATGGAAAAAAACTGTAAAAACATATAATTTATTTATTTAACTAAAAAATAATTAAATTACAAAAATTACTCTTAAAGTTTAATTCATTTACTAAAAAACTCAACTATATTTCAAAATTACAAATATTTTTAGAGATTTATTTGTCTTTATTTTATAAATATATAGTTCAATAGATGTAATTTGTAAAATAAAAATAAATATCAAGTGGGTTGTTTTTAATTTTAAAAAATAATTATTATTATTTTAAATTAAATTAAATATTAGGCATATTTTTTATAATTTAATTAATCAAATCAAATATTTCCCTAGCATTAGGCCCCATGCCTGTTGCTGTCAATCCAACATGGTTTTCCTAGTCCATTAACCTACCTAGCAATTTCTTAGCCAATCCACTCACATTTTCTCTCTACTTGCATAGGAGTATATATATATTCCACAAACAAGGCCCCATTTGATCTATTAATTTCCCAATTATCTACTTCCAATCATACAATTCGATTATACACATTCTACTCCTCTCTCTCTCTCTCTCTCTGTATATATATATATATATATATATATATAACATCTATAAATCCATTTTATTTATATCTTGATCAACTTTGTACATGGCCGAGGACAGGTGGTTATTGCTAGGCCGGCTAAAAAAGGCCGTGAAAAAGATCAAATTTTTGCTCGATTTCAACGTTAATCGATGGAAACTTGCATCGATCATCGGAGCCTCATCTAGCAAGAGAAGGATTAGCTTCAACGACAGGCCCGGATTAACGGCTTGCGTTGAAGATTCAGACTCGAATTATGACCCGGGATCGGGTAGGAGCCTTCAGAGGACAACTAGCTATCCATCGGAAGATGATATAGATAAGAGAGCCGATGCTTTTATTAAGAACTTTCATAAGCAACTTCGGTATGAAAGGCAAATTTCTTTGGAGCTAAGGTACTATAGGGGGAACAGCTTTGATTCTGCAACATCTCCATGATTGGATTTGGGCTCAATTATTTTTTGGGCTTATGGAGTTTTTTTTATTTTATTTTTATTTTTTTTATTGTTTTTTAAAGAAAGAAAGATGGGTTTGTATTGGTTATTTCACTATCAAGATTCAATAAGGAGGATGAGAAGATGTATTATAGCAGCCATTGAAGACTTTTGTGTTGGGAGTTTTGGATTCGAGATTGGTGGTGGAGACTTGAGTTTTATAAAAGGGTTTTCATCACAAAATAATTATAGAAATTTTTGATGTGTATGCATATTTTCTTTTCTTGCTTTTTTTTTTCTAAATTTTTGTATGCATTTTTTCTTTTAATTGTTGATTTGTATGTGGCCGACGATGACGAATATTTATTGGGAGTTTTTATTTTGTTTTTTTTAAATAGTTGATGTGTGTATAGATTGTATAGTGGAAAGATTTGAAGTGTATGTTGAAGCATTATTGATTGCTATTGTTTATAAATCTTTTTTACAATTTATTGGCTTTGATAAATTTGATAAAAAAAAAATGATAAGACATTTCAATTTGTGAGAGTATATATATTCCTTTAGAATCTGTACAACCTATATTTATAGTCTAAGAGATACACAAAATAGGAAAATAAAATCAATTACAATGTTGACCTATATAATTAAACTTAAAACAGTGGTTATACAATTAAGCCTAAACTTTAGTTATGCAAAATATCTTTTAACATTCCCCTCACAGTCAAGGAGATAGCCTCGAAACCATGTTGAGTTTGGATACTAATTCTCAAAAGCGACCAGGTGAGTTTACTTTGGTAAAAAAGTCAGTAACTTGATTACTGGATGATACAAATTGAAGTGCCTAGGAGTAGGCTTCGGGTCTAATAGTCGGATTTTTTGGATTGGCTATCCGATCCAATCCAAAATTTTCGGGTATCGGGTACTCGAATTGGATACTCAATTAGTCATGTAATACTCAATGTTCACACTATTTACTTGACCAATATAATTTATGCATTACATGTTATTCATAAATGTTTGCATTGAAACAACATGGCATGATCCGTTTTACCTTATAATCACATTTACTCATTAAATTTCTAAAAAATTTCATATGGTGTTAGTTGTCAATTGTCATAATATAAGTAATCAACACTAAATTGAAATAAGCTGAAAATGAGGTTGATCAATATTGGATATAGATAGGATATATAAGTTATAATTTTGGAAGTATTAAAGTTGTTACTAGTAAGATTATACGGTTCGATTCGATTTCATCCACGTATTTCAAAAGTATATATCGATAAATTGCATATTTATGACATTGAACATAAGATAATATCATTCAAATGTGATATTACAATATTCATTTATGTATAAGATTATATAATTTTTAATATGGACAATTATTTAAGAATCGGGTAACAATCGGGTAAGAAATTAAATGAACGGTTAAGAAATTAGCTATGAATTATTTATGAGATCTTGTTAGGGATGGTAACGAAGCGGGTTTGGGACGAATTTGGCCAAACCCGAGATCCACCCCGTCAAAAGAAAATTGGACCCGAGACTCGCCCCGAACATAAAACTCGACGGGTCCAACCTGTATGGACCCACCCACCTGTTTTCAAATTTCTTCAATTATTTTCTAATCTCAATTACTACACTCTTGAAATTCACCTTATAATATATTTGAAAAAAGAGAGAGAATATAATAAATAGAAGAAGATAAATATAAATCACCAATATCTATTTGACATGCACTAAAGTGAAAAAATCAAGAAAGGATGTGGTTGTGATTAAAAATCCTAACAACACACATTAAATAAAATACGGGGCAGGTTCGGGGCAGGTCCAATAGGACCTGTTACCTGCCCCGGATCCGACCGAGTTTAAGAAATTAAAACTCATTACCCGTCGCAAACTCATTTAGCCGGGTTTGTTACGTGGTTGGGTTTAAACCCAGCCCATTGTCATCTCTAGATCTTGTAGTAATTAAAATAGGATACAATAAGATTAATGTATAGTAAGACACATCTGATCTAGGCTTGAAAAATAGGTGAAATGTCAGATTTATACCACAACTTACTACCTCATACTTGCTACCACGCTTAAGCAAGTACCTCAAGTGTCACCTCAAACTTTCTTTCACTCTTAGCCATTTACCCACGACCCTCAACCATTTTCAGAGTCCAAACTCATGTTAAAATCTCTCTAAACTGGTTTTAATTGATTCAAGTGATAGAAAAAGGCAAAGGAAGTAAAAGAAAGTAATAATCACAAGTAGAAGATGAAACTGGCATATGTGAGATTCATATACAATTTTGACATAATTTTTTATATTATTTGAGAGTTTTGTGATTTCTTAAGATTCTTATCTTGTTCATGATGGTGTTAGAAGTTATTCATAGGGTTATTATGCATAAAAGAATGATTTGTGGTTGTAAACATATAGTAGAACCACTAAGGGGCAGAATCTGTGTATATGATAATTTCTAGTTTATTGAGCTTAAAATCTGTAAGAAACCTTGGGTAAATTCTATATTTATCATCATGAACGTGTTTATATAGGATTTAAAATTATGTATTTAGGTTTGGATAGTTTGGGAATTAAAGTATGGCATGACAATTAAAGAGATGCTCAGAACTGTTTCCATCGAATTTCAGATTATATCCTATATGAAGGGGACTGGTTTTACAGTATTAAATCTATTATTTTTAGCAAGACTATGACCTGGTTGTCTCTTTGTATATTTTATCTAAGTGTGGTGAAAATTTGGGAGTGGTTTAATACACTTAAGGGTGCCAAAACCATTAATGTCACGAAGTGCGCAAAATTATCACAGTAGAAAAAATCTGTTTCAGTATGTTGTGAAGGGAGCTGAACTTGGGAAGCTATATTCGTGCGTTTTAGCTATTCTATGACATGGTTACATTATTTTTTATGTTATCTAGGTGTGATAAAAATTGGAGAGTGAATAAATATATCTAAGGGTATCAAAATTATCATGAAAATTAATGTAGCAGCAAGAAAATGTGAACTTGTAAATCTGTCTAATTTGGTTCATTAACATGTTACAACATAGATGTGGTGCATTTGATCCCTAACATTTAGGGAGATATTATAAGAGTTATAATACATCAATTAAGTGAGGTTAGTATACATTTAAGATATGAAACAAAGGTTCGTAAAAGGTTGTATTCGGTTATAGTTTCTAAGTGTTAATGTTGTTTAGTTAAATTGAGATTCAAGATCTTTATACTACATTATGTATAATGAACTTGTTAATTGAGGATGATGATTGATATTTTATATTTTTACAGATTATTTCACATCTAGGGTTGGGGAGTAATACTTAAGAAACCTAAAAGTAACACACAATCGATCAAAGGTAAGTAAAATCAATTTGCAATTACAATGCATGAATATAGTATGTCTTAAAGCATTTTTACCTAATGTGTTTATGATATTTAAATTGATTGGATGACAAGTATAATATGTGCCTTAAGAGTTTTATGATTCTTGAAACATGTTGAGAGTAAAATGACTTGCATTTCATATTGAGCATACCATTCATGAGCATTTACATGTGCATGCACAACGTATGAGTATAGTTGAGGTTCTTGCATGGACGATATGATTTGAGACATGATTTACAGAAATAAAATATTTTGGTTGGCCACTACTAGTGTACCGAGGCATGCGAGGCATGCTTATGTGATATTTTGGGGTACCGTGAGTATTACTTCTCGGGGGATCATAGGGGTTGACATGGGGTGTGCCTCTAGTGGTCACGAGAGAGTGGACCATTTGACTGTGCCCTTATTGATGCCGCTGATGGGAAGATTTTTATTTTATTACAAGGGAAGACAGGTGGTGGACCTCTGGTGATCCTAGGAGATGGCCCCTAGACTGTGTCAATTTGTTTATGGCCATGTGATTATTGATATTGTTCAGAGCTCTATCCGATACATAGTAGGTAGGCCAAGGGCCCAATGATGGAAAATAATTTTGAATAAACTGTTTTGGTTCAGGAGCTTGCATTCCTAGAAGATTTCATAGAGATACACCGTATATATATTAGATTATCTCTTCAGCATGTATGATTTTTGCTTAATGGGTATTAACTTATGTAATTCATGCATTGTAGGTAAGTATGGTGATACTTGAGACTTTGAGGCTTACTGAGTTAGTTATTGGAGTTCCTACAGGCTTCTGATGATCACTGTACATGAATGATGACCTGTTGGATTGTGTTACAGGCATATTCTAACTTTTACAATCATTATTATTATCTAAAATTTTGTCTATATATAAAGGTTTACAAGATGCAAAATGTCATTACTTCTTCCGAAAGTATAGACTATTATTTTGATTTTTGAGTCTATCGTATTATAACTTTGGGATGTCGTGTCCTATATGACTCTTGAAATTTTATAGTAAATAAGATTGAGAATAGTGTGATTGTTATGAGTGTTGTGTTTTTTATATAAACGGTAATTTTTCTCTATATAAGGTTATATGTAAGAAAATACTTTTACTGTTTTTCAAAATGTTACAGTTGACAAAAAAATATATATATGTACACATGTACACACATGTACTACCTTGTCAAAATTATTCTCATATTAATATCTATATTTAGTGGTGGGGGTGTTACAGGTCGGGTTCGAGTTTTTTTTTTTAGTTTGAAATTTTGAAATTTTACTACATCGAAAAAAGAGGTTTTATTACTAGTTACATACTCAAATGATGATATTTTGATGCAAATATATGAAGAATCAATAATGTCATGATATTATCTTGTTGAACCTAAAATAACCATAAATTAATAATTTAAGATAAATTAAATTAAATTTTAGCTTATTTATAGCATCATTTAAATTGTAACCGACTTGTCTGTCAAAAAATATAGTTACTCATTGATTAATCATTACCATTTGGATTAGTAAGTGGAATTGTAGAAGGCAAATAATATTTTAAAAAAATAGAAACAAATGAAGATGTTAAAATTTATGAAAATGACAAAAGCAACAAGGTTATAAAATTATCTCCCAAAACAAAAAAGCAACAAAATTCCAAAATCTTGTTTGCTTGACAATTTAATCCTTATTTTTAACGTTCTGATTCAAAAAATTGATAATAGAAACATTCTACTTTTTTTAAAAAAATCTGAAATAATAAATTATTAAATAAGAGTGCTTCAATAGTTGAACTCTATAATCATAAATACAAGTATACAATCTAAATCTACAACTTCATATTCAAATAATATACATTACAGTATTACAATTTACACATATATGTAGAAAAGAAACAAAGACACAAACACAATAAAGAGAAAAATAAATGGTAAAATATACACTTACCAAATAGAGTTTTGAGTAAGAGTGGATGAACGATTTGTTGTGTGACCGTGTGAGGGTTGAAGATTTAAGTATAAAAAAAAAAAAGTAAAGAGTGAAGAGAAAGAGAATAAAAAATGGAGAGAAAAATAATAAAGAGTGGAAAGAGAGATGGAATCAGGGAAATAAGAGAGACATAAATGAAATTTTGCAAATGAAGATGAAACTTAGAACCCCTGCCCGGCTGCCGTTAGTCCTTCCAACTATTTTTCAATTTTTTTTAAAAACTTCGGGGACCCAATTGAGTTTTCGTATAGAAATATTTCTACCTGAAAACCAACCCGATTTCTCTTAATCAAGTATTGGGTTTTTTTTCTTTAAAAAAATGATCCGATCGATTGTATCGAGACCCAAAAATCTGAATTCGAATGCCCACCCCTAGAAGTGCCATAATGCCTTGTCGAATGTTCGAACGAAATGACAATTAGTCTCAATATGTTTGGTTTGCTCATGAAAGACACCATTATGTGCAATTTGAATTGCACTCTCGTTGTCACAATAAAGGGCAATGGAACTAGCATGAACAACGCCCATATCTTCTAGCAACCATCTAAGCTAAAGAAGTTTATCAGCGGTATCAACAACAACTTTATACTCTGTTTTAGTACTAGAGAGAGTAACAACTGTTTGTTTTCTGCTCCTCCAAGTAATCAAGGAATTGCCTAGAAGAAAGCAAAATCCAGTAGTAGAGCATTGATCAGTGGGATCACCAGCCCAATCAACATCTGAATAAGCACGCAACTGTAAGGAAGAATGAGTTGAAAAATGTAAACCACTATAGAGAGTTCCTTTGACATAGCGAAGAATGTGAAGGACAACAATATAATGAGTACAGCGAGGGGCAGACATAAACTGACTATGTGAAGTGCATAAGCAATGTCAGAGAGAGTGACTGTAAGATAGACCAAACTACCAACCAATTGTCGGTATCGAGTAGCAACAAAAAGAATAGTACCATTTGTTGGAGTAACACGAACATTAGGCTCAAGAGGTGTAGAAATAACCTTACTATCTGTTAACCCAGCTCGCGAAATAAGTTCACATGATTACTTGGCTTGAGAGATATAATAACCATTAGATGAAAATGCTATTTCAAGTCCCAAGAAATAATTAAGATATACTAAATCTTTCATTTTAAAAGACTTGCTAAGACATTTTTTGAGATTTGTAGTATCATCTCCACTAATGATCATATTGTTAACATAAAGCAATAAAAGAGTGACCACTGTCAATTTTGTGGGTAAAAAGAGTTGAATCATATGAACTCTCACGAAAACCAAATTGAGATATAGTAGTACAAAATTTAGAAAACCAAGCACAAAGAGCTTGTTTATGACCATATAATGTTCGACGAAGACGACACACTTTGTTAGGTAGATGAACAGAGATCACTATTAAGAAAAGCATTATTTACATCCATTTGGAAAAGATTCCACTTTCTAGTAGCAGCAACAACTATAAGATTTCGGATTGAGGTGAGTCGAGCAACTGGAGCAAAAGTTTCATCATAATTAATTCCATATTTTTGTGTGTAGCCTTTAGCTAGAAGAAGAGCTTTATACCACTTTCATGAGAGTTAGTTTTAATCTTGTAAATCCATCGGTATCCAACCAAAGATTTTCCAAGAGGCAAATCAACTATATCCCAAGTTTTAGTTTTCTCCAAAGCTTGTAGTTCTTTTGCCATAGTTTGTTGCCAAATAGGATTAGAACAAGCCTCACGAAAAATATAAGGTTCATGAATAGAAATAGCAGTTGAATAACAATAACAATCATGAAGATACGAAGGAAGTTCTTTTTCTCTGGTGGACTGACGAAGTGAAGGATTTTCAGATGATGAAGGGACAACTAGATCAACAGATGGAATAGACTCATTTAAAGAGGGCATATCAGAGGTTGCTGGACTAAGCTCCAAAAAAGAATATGCATCAAAATTCTCAAAGAACAGCTCAACTGCGTGATTAACTAAAAAAGTAGAAGATGAGAAAACTAAGAACTGTGACATGGTGAAAAACATCTTATCTTCCTAAAAGGCAACATGACGATAAATGCACAAAAGTTTTGAGATAGGATCCCAACACCTATAACTTTTATGTGCAGCGGAATAACTAAGAAAACAACACAAACTTAGACCGAGGTTCTAACTTGTTGTACTTATGAGGTTGCAAATGAACAAAACAAGCACAACCAAAAGTTTTGAGCAAGTTATAGTTAGGAAAGCACCCAAATAAACATTCATAAGGAGATTAGTTGTTAATGATAAAAGGAGGGACTCGATTTATATTATGGAAAACTATAAGAACAGCTTTTCCCCAAAAAGTTTTAGGACATGATGAGGAAATGAGTAAGGTACGAACAGTCTCTAAAATATGTCTATGTTTCGTTCAATCCTACTATTTTGTTGTCGTGTGCCATGATACAAGTGTTGCAAAAATGTACCTTATTCTTTAAGAAATTGAAGATGATTGTGCTCCTTATATTCCATGGCATTATCAGTCCTAAGTACTTTAATGGTGCATGAGGATTGAGTTTTAAGCAAAGATGGAGTATACTTTAGGTACCTCAAAACGACTATGCATGAGAAAAGTCTATGTAAAGCGAGAAAAATTATCAACCAAAATAACAAAATAACAAGAACCACCAAAAGTAGCAATCTGAGCACGACCCCAAATGTCAGAATGAACTAAATCGCATGATTCTTAAGACGCTGATAGAGAAAGGTAAAAAAAACTTATTTTGCAAGTTGATATGACCGACAATATACATGTTCATCTTTTACAAGACCTAATTTTGCCAATAGAAACTAAAAAACGTAAACGATTAAAAGAAACATGGCCTAGACAAAAATGCCAAATACTTGAGGGAATTAAGGTGGATGATGCTGCAACTATTAGTGGAGAACTTGAAGAGAAATAAGCTCAAACAAGCATCCAACTTTAGCCCTACCCCCATAGCCTGTTTTGACTGTGGATCGTGAACAACACAACCAGAAGAAAAAAAGTGAACTTCAAGATGCATGTCGCATAATTGACCTAAAGATAACAAACTTTGACTTACTTTAGGACCAAAAATAATTATCATAAATAGACAATTTAGGAGTAGAAACATGGGTAATTGACATTGATGAACATTAGAGATATGGGATGCAGGGACTTTAGACACAAATAAGGTAGAATCAGATGTCATATGATTACAACATGTAATATCAAAGAACCAAGAGGATTTACCTGGCATGACAAACATAACAGAAAATAAATAGTTACCAGAGATGGAAATGTGATGGTTTAGAAAAGCTTGAAGATCATGCATGGAAAATGACATGTCAGATAACGAGGAGTTGGTAATAGTGGCAGACACAGTAGGAGCATCAGAATTGGCAGCGTAGTAACAGAAGCAACAAAGTCGTGGAGTATTTTAAAACTAGGAAGATCTATTTTGAGTGGTGGTAAAACCAAGCGATTGTTGTCGAGCCACTTTCGGACACTCTAAAATATGATGTCCAGGGTTTTTGCAATAACGACATTCAGTGGAACTGTTAGATTCAACCTTAGATGCATACGTAGTTGCAGCAACTACATGAGTGGAGTGACATCGAAACTACCATAACTGAATCACTACATTGAGAATGAATGGATCCAAGACAAGTTTCTTCTGATACTAATTGAGCAACAACTTGATCAAGAGTGGGTAGTAGAACCATGTGTAACAAAGAGGCCCGTGTATGCTCAAACCCATCTCGTAAAGCCATAAAAAATTGAATCAATCGATCTTCATTCCTGTATTTTTGAAATTTTTGTGCATCCTCAGTGGTGTCCTAAATAGGTTCCGACATAGCAATTTGATCCCAAATAGAACTCATCTGAGCATAGAAATCTCGAATATATTGACCTGGCTCTTGGGTCATACGATGAAGAACAACTTGAAGATGATATCTAAAAGTTAGGTCACTTTTTTACATACAATATTTTTTTAACATGCCCCAAATTTCTTTTGTTGTTTCATAATACCCAAATTCTTCATAAATTGTTGGAATTGATGTGTTCCGGAACCAAGTAATGATTTGATGGTTTCTGCAATCCCATTCTTCAAGGCGTTTCCCTTATTTAGCATCAGTTTCTTCTTTACCCTGTGTCGGAGCTTCAATATGCCCATTAATAATTCTTCATAATTTTCTACCCTTAAGAAAACTGGACATTGCTTGGGACCAAGTGACATAATTGGTGCCATTTAGAAGAATATCACACTGTCTGGACATATCAGATCCATTTTCAGTGGTGGACATAATTGTGAAGGTATTTTTGAATTAAGATCAATAGTAGATAAAGTTGAATTAATTTGGAACAAGTTTGAGATGCGTGAAGACAAAGAATGGATCTAGAGTCAGCCGAAATAAAAATTCAAATAAGTTGTGCAAGAAACAAAGAATCAGTGGGAAAAAAATGGTTATAATAATTTGTTAATGCTGTTGATACCATAATAAATTTGATAAAAAAGGATAAGATATTGAGGAATTTTTGAGAGTGTATATATTCCATTAGAATACAACCTATATTTATAGTCTGAGCGATACACAAAAATAGGAAAATTAAATTAATTGCAATGTTAGCTAATATCTTAACATAAGCATAAACTTTAGCTATGCAACTAAGCTAATATCTACAACAGGCTCTTTTATTTATGTATATATAAGTTTATGACCTCAAGAACATTTTGGGCCAGCCTACATCTCAATGGGCCTCATTTAAATTTGGACCTGAGATTGGGACTTCATGGGCTTAATGTGGTTATGTAACGATCTAGGCATTATTTGATGCTAATTTCCGCTATTTTGATAAAATTATATTGAGATAATATACTTTGATAGCTGAATTAGAAAAATATGGAGAATTAAAATGCATTTGGATATTTTAATGAAAAGAAATGATGTTATGTATTTTAAAAAATATTATTTATTATAAATATCGTATCAATATTGTTTGTTATAATTAATCGGAGATGTATTATCAATATTATTTTGTTGTCATTAATAGAAATATAGTAGGTTATAATTTAAATAAATAATATAATAGATTATTGTTATTTTTTGGGAGTGAAAATATCATTTTTAGAAAATACTTGTAGTAAATACGTTTTCATTTTCGAAAAAAAGAAAATGCAAGAATGGCAATGAAACCAAACAAAACTTAGATTTTCTACTTTTTCATCATGACTTAGATTCTTTTTTATATCAAGGGGGCTAAGGTGTATAATTAGACTTATGATTACTTTTAATATATATTTCATCAATTTAAATCTCATGGTCTCAATTGTATAATTTTGTGGATCCGTCATCCGTACACACTAATCTATATTCAATATTATATAGTTGATTAATATTTTCTCCAAAAAAAGAAAACTTAACAAGCAAAAATAAAATATTTAAATATGATGTAATGTGAATTAAATCACCATTTAAGCACAAAATAGGCAACTACGAGCCTTACGATAAATAATCACTGAGCTAATCAGTTCTTCAAAAAATTATAATTCGATTTGATCATATCTAAATAAATTACAAGTTAAATATACTTATACTTATCATATGATTTGTTCGATTAGCTAAACCGAATCTGAACTAAAATTTTTCTAGTTTTCATATTCAAAAGTAAATGAAAATTGAAAATATAAACTATGAAGTACTACCATTAAGAGTAGCCCACGTGCTGGGCTTCCAGAGTGGGCTTCTTTTAAAGTTCCACTTCAAATATTGTTGGGTAATGGGTAGGCCCAAGTCCAATAGCTTAAACCATTCTAACCCAGAAAAGGAAAAATTCATAAAAAGAAATGGCAACAAATCAAACTAAAATGGAGAATCTCCTTGTTGGTGTACACTATATATAACTAGTTCTTATTCCGTGCATAGAAAATGATTTTTTTAATTAAAAGATAGCAATAAGTAGCACATAATTTTAATAATTCAAAGCTTAAAAGTCGAAGTGATGGATATTAGAATTTAAAACTAAAATATAAGTTTACCTTATTTCGGATTCTTTTTCCATTAACTATATTTATTCAAATTAAAAGAAAAATAGATACATTTATTTTATTATCTTAGGTGGTGAAATAAAATTCAATTAGGTTAATCAAGTGTGCATACACTTCAATAATTTTTATTTTTTGATATTAGTGATTTTTACAAATTCTAGAATCACAGCTCGAGTACCAAGATTGTCACTATTGGTTGTTACAAATATTGTCACAAAAGTGATAGTAGCAATTTTTATTATCATTGACTCCTCACGATATATATATCGCGGACGATCTGTGTTAATAGTAACAATTTGTATTTAACAACTGTATTATTAATTTTCAATAATAACAGTATATATATCATTTTTGGTACTATTAAATTTATTAAAAAATAATAAATAATTTTTTTGCCACTATATATGTATATACACAAGCACAAAAGTAGCAATAATTTTGACATGAAATTCAATTTCTTATCACTAACATTCTTTTCTCACGTTTCTTATTATGTTATATATAGAAAATAGAAAAACTTAAGGGAAGAAATTGAATTGACTTTAATGTTGCACAATGGAATTCATTGTCTTCCTATACATCATAAAAACCATGTGTTTAACATAATAAATGATATAATCAAAAACGACAAAGGATTATATTATGTTCAATACAACTTTAATGGGTTTGACAAAAACCAGAATAAAGTGTTAACCAAAGCTTTTTTCACTTTTGTCGGTGGAACAATATAACAATGCATCAGACCATTGTCTTGAGGTCTGGCCACTGGGAATTCTCTTCTAAATCCCATAACAATTCCTAGGTAAATTATAAAAATTAGTTTTGAGGTTTAATTTAATATATAAAAAAATATTATCTTTCAAAATTACAAATAATTTTGAGATTTGTTTCGATTTTACAAATACCTCTCAATAGGTTAATTTTTTAAATAGAAACAAATATTAAGGGACTAATTGTAATTTACAAATTTAAATAATTTTTTTATAAATAACTCAAATTTCAAAAATAATTTTTTAATTCATCCTAATTTTTAAGTGGATGAGTTGTCTTTGGCCTTAAGAAAGAAGTGGATTTTAATTGAAATGCACTCAAGCATACACAAACTCCATCTGAATATAAACCTCAAAAAAGAAAAAATATAAACGAATACACCTTTTGTCATATATTAAAAACATACATTTCCCTACAATTTTTACTTTTAAGAAAACAATTTCAAGAAGATTTATCAATAAAGTCACAAACTTTGAATGAAAGAAATGAAAATCAAAATTATTTTGAAAATAATTAATCATAAAAATTGAAGCATGAATTCGAGAAGTGAAAATGATCAGAATAATTTTAGATAGTCACCTTAATCATATTTAATTTGATTTAAATGGATTTAGAATAGAAGGCACCGACATACTCGTGCATTTTGTGAGTGCTCAAAGTTGTTGAGAAATAATTAGAAATAATTATATATTTCTCCAACACCAAAGTCATTCTTTGTGTACTACATGCAGTGATATATATATATATATATATGGAATTGTTGATATCAATTATTTCATATTTTATTTTAGAATGTATTTTAAATATATATTTAAAAAATATTGTATATATTTTGATATGGTCAAAATTACTCTTAGTGATTGGGGTCTATTATTTTAGGCAAAATAAGTTATTTATAAATGAGTTAAGTTCAGATAAAATATAATGAATTTAAATATGAATATGAACTATTTTAGAGTTATAATTAACAAATCTCTATTGATATAAAACTCTTGAAAAATTAATATTTTAATATATTTGATATTATAATCTAATAAGAAAAAATATATTTATCGTAACTATCTTATCTCTTTATATAAATATATCTTCCCCTTAATGGAATGAAGTACGTATGATTTACATCTTATTTATATTTACATTATATAATACAATACTTGAGTGATTTTAATATTAAGTGGTTTTGATATTAATTATTCCCCATACATTGAATTTTTTATTTGAGTGATTTATAATTTGAGTATTAGAAGGGTTACGATGGGAAACTAGTGTCCCTCCTAACTCTGTAATATTTTGCATATTTTAGATAAAATCATAAATTTATGGAATTAAATTCGCTAAACTCTTGATTCATAATATAAATTATTCAAAAAATATAAATTTATTTGATTTTTAATTTTTAATCACATCACAGTGTAAGCATATATTTATAATGTAAAATATGAGATAAAACAAATAAAAATTACCATACAAAATACAACTCACTTTTAGGAAAATTCATACATCACATATAAGAAGAAATAATGGGAAATAAGGAAAAAAAATAGAATATACACCGAAATGCAATTATTTTATGTCGGTTGTTAGGTGAATAGCATCTCACATCACATTGGATTTTATTTTTTTTAATTTGATTTTTTTTTTTTTTTGTCAAACAATCTTTGTTATAGATTTTTAAAAAAGTATTTTCAAAAAAATAAAGTCTATTTTCATAGTCTACGGCCTATAACCGAGCACTCTATATATCCAAATATCCATTCTCAATCTACAGGAAAACAAAATTGTATTTATTTTCAAAAATACTTTTTAAAAAATAACTTTACTAAACACATTTTCTCAAAAAATAAAACGTTATGCACAAATATATTTTATTTCATGCACTCCACTTTTCAAATTACGATATATGGAAGACAAATTCAATAATTCCCTTCAAGGTAGGTTGGAAATTTGCATTTGTGTATTTTTTCTTAAGAAAAATTTTTAGTAGCTCTCTTCATAAAGAAAAATATAATCTAATTTTTAATTTTTTTCATTAGTAAAAATAAAATTAAAACACTTGTTCTCAATTAGTTTAATCACAAGACACCTCAGTCCTTTAGTTTTTTAGGACAATATGTAAAACTACTTTATACATTTTGGGTGTATAATTTAACATGGTTTTTGAACATCTATTTGATTTTTTTTTTTGTAATAAAAATAATAAACTTGGAGTACCAATGCATAAATAGGTGAAATATAGAAGAATTTATTATGAGAGTATAATATATGTAATTAAAATTATAATCTATATTATTCATGTTTGATTTTAAATGATTTATTATATTATAATTTGGGGAAAAAGATTAATATTAGTAATTTCAATCTGTCTTTATAGGAAAAGATTATTATTTTTTATAAACTATAACTCATGGGTTATAGTTTTATTCGCTAAGGAAATAAAAGTGGAGCAAAATGAACCAAAATAATTGCGCTCCATTATCACTATCATCTACATGATCATAACTATTTTTTTAATTATTTTAGGCATAGTCAATTTCATAATTTGATACAATTAACATCACATCAACTCTACTTGAAATAATTTAAAATTACATATAACATCAATTTTGACATGAAAATGAAACAATCATACTTTTATTAAATATCTAATCCAAATTATTATTTTTTTAAATGAATATGTTCTATACTTTATTCAATACATTTTCTTAAGATATTTCCTAAATATGAAATAAACCTAACCAACCATTTTTTTGCACAAAATTTTTTCCCAAGATTTATGCATCAAAATCTTGAAATTACAATTTAAAATGTAACATGCTGAATTATGGCCCTACCTACACCCATTAGCAATTGTTCATAGCCCAATTTAAAATTGCAAAGGATTCGCTAATAATTCTTTTTTGTCGAATTTAATTTTGACATTTTATTTTATTTTTATCAAATAAATTTATTATGTGTTCATCAAAATATTTTTTACGCACTCCTATGTGGATCCTATAACTATAATATTATCATTTTTATATATTTTAATGAAGTGGCAAAATTATAATCACAAAATATATAACACATGATGTAGAAAAGTGCATCACTTTCATGGACACACTCTTTCTACATGCAAAAGCGCAAAGAAAATCAAGCCATGTTTGTTTTTGTTTTCATTTTTACATCCTTTTAACATTAGGTCAACCTAAAAACGTCGTTGGAATATTTGTATTTGATTGAAAAAATAAAAAATAAAATTATAGAATACATTTTCATTTTGAAACAAATATTGATCAAAATTTTGTTTTTGTTTTTGTTTTTAAATATTTCCTAAGATGAAACTACACTAGGCAGGCAAATACATTATAGTCAAGTACTATACATAAAATCTTGAGATTACAATTATAAATACAACATATCCAACAATATTGTAATATTCATTCTAGTGTATCATACATGGGATATTTTGATGATTAACAAAATATCTTATTTATTATAAAATGTGGTATTTGTTCATTGTTTATCGAATATATAGTATTTTCACAATTACAATACTACATGTTTATTTTATAAACATGTGTCATAAATTAAAAAAATAATAAAAAATAAAAAATAGGATAATATGTGAAATTCTATCATATGGGCTACTGAAAATGACACAGCAAATCTCCACGAAATCTTGGTTTTGCCGTTCTAGTCAATTAGCCAAATCACACTTAATTTAATTGCATAATTAATGGAGTTTTACAAGGTAACCCATCAGTCTCTCCAGAATCCCTCTCTTGTCCCCCAACCCCACCCCAACAGAAAATAACACTTCAATAAAGAATTTATATTTTATTAAAATTTAAATGTTATAGAAGATTATTTATAAGTATTAATCATATAATTTAAAAATAAATAATTTATAAAATTATCAATTGTTGTTAAATAGTTATTTATATATTGTGTTATAGTTATAACTTACATAATATAGTCATACATATAACAAATTTTATAATTCAAAAGTAAGTATGAGCATGATAATATAAAATAATATAAAAATATGTTAAAATCTTTTGCTCTCAAATAATTCACTTACATCTATATTTTTAAATTATTTTTATTGTAATTTTTAACAAAAAATTGTAACATATTCTTACATATAAAATGATTAAATTTTCATCCTGTATTTAACTAATCAAACGTAATAAGAATAAATAATGCCAATTCATGTGATATTTACCAAATTCATTATTAATTTTTTTTTTTATGAAAGACATATATACTGGGCTGAGCCGTACGATTAGCCTGCGCAACAAAATGTCGGCAATGAGGGGCTCATCTAATTAAATTACTTACCAGAAAGAAAAAGAAATCGCCAGAAAAGAAAGAACCATAAGTAAAATAAATAAATTAATTAATTAATTAAGATGAGAAGACAATGATGTGGCTTTGTTTTGAATTAGTTTGATTTAATTTAAATATTTTCGCAAAATACAATGAGAAGATATTCTTTATGAAAATATATGAGATTGTGATATGTGTTTACTTTTACTTACAAAAAACACAATTTCAATTGTAAATGTCTTATTTTATCTGTTAGTAGTGTCTCTTTTTATTTAATATTATTAGATATTATTTTTAAATTAATATAATGATTAGATAATATACTTATATATAATTTTTTAATTGATAAGAATATTTGAATACAATATATATATAATAATGAAAAATGAATGAAATTAATTTTATTTTTCAAAAACATTGAAAGTACTGAAACTAGACTAAACGCAAGCAAAGCTTGAGATTCTCTCAATACTTTTGAAGAAATTGGATAGGACAAACTAGGAATTAGAAATAGTTAAAATTGGCATTCACTAATCAGTCCTTCCTATCGTGGTGGTATTTGGCATTATATCCAAACGAGGTGAGGTTTGAATCTTCCCCCCTCCTTTCTTGCTCTCCCATTGAATTTGAGTTTCTCCAAAAAAATAAAAAATAAAAAATAAAAAAATTGGCATTAAGTGGGAAAGCTTCTCCAAAAAAGAAAAATTAATTAAAGTGGCATTTGCTAAGAATGACAGAGAGGACAATTCATGTAGATTTATTATGGCATTGGGGAGCCATGTAAATTTCGATGAATTCCGTAATAGTTAGGGGTGACAATGATTTTGAGTAGGTTTGTCAAAGTTTCATATTTGTTTTATTAAGATTTTTAAGAATTTGAGATTCATTTAATGTCGAATTCGGATCCAACAAGTCAGAGTTAGACACGTTAAATTCATTATATTTATTTTATAATTTTAAAAATAATATTTTTTTTAAATAACACCATATTTTTTTAAATATATATATTTAAAAATATACTAATATATACATACATAAATATTAAATAAAAATAAATTAAAAAATTAAAAAAAATGAATTTGAAAATAAAAAATCATTCTAAACTAATTTATAACTTTAAAAATACGTCTCATACAAAACGAATCCGAGTTCAACCCAACTCATTGTCATCCCTACTAATAATTCTTTTTTGTAATTATGGTACATTTTTTTATTTTTATTTTTATTTTTTTAATTTTAAAATATTAACTGATTTCTAAACTCCATGCCAAATTCCTATCTTGTTTGTGACACACTTTTTTATTTTTATTGAAAAGTTTCTTCTTTTAGGTTTATAATAATAATATAATGTTCTTCTTTTAGGGTAATAATAATAGTATAATACCACTTTATTCATTTTGATGGAGTGGTGTCATTATGCGGCTCTAAAAGCCATGACACTTGGTCTAGAGAAGTGCATCCGATTTCCACTACAACTTACAAAGAGTAAAGAAAAAGCAAATCACGTTTGTTTTTGTTTCTAATTTTTCTTTTTAATTTTTTAATACTATTTTAGCTTGAAAATATCGTTGGAATTCTGTTTTGATTGAATTTTCTCAAGATCAGGACACATGTCCCGTCCAAATGACAGTTTAGATATTACTCTTTTTGTATTAAAATTATGTATTTGATATATAATATTAGATGTTTTGAAAGTATTAAAATATCTTTATTATATTATTTTAAAAGTAATATTGAGAGTAGTAATATTGTATTACGATAATTTTGAAAAAAAATTAAAATTAAAATTATATATTGAAACATTTAAAATAAAATCAAATAACAAAATTGGTGCAAAAAAATAATAATTTGCTATGTTATTCATCTTTTTATTGTAGTCAAGCATTTATTTTAATGTAAAGTCAAACCCTGCGTAATCAATCAATGGATTCAAGTGGAGCCAAGTGGTCATTTTAAATCAAAATGAACCCCAGAGTGCTCAATGAGCTAGTCTGGTTTCATTTTCATCTATTATTATTATTTAAAATTTTTGAAATGTATTTACTATATTTATTTTTATTAAAAATAATTTATTTTTATTTTCAATTTTTTTTATCATATTTATAAATGACTACTATAACACTTTCCAGCGTATTATATTTCATGCTACAGTCAGCATAAAAATATAAATAATTTAAATACCCTTTTATTTTTATACAAAAATTATGAAAATAAGATTCAAAATGATATCAAATCAGTTCTTTCTTTTCTGACCGGACATGGTTCCACATTTTTCAGGCAGTTAAATTGATAAAGTAAATAACAGTACTTTTCATCAGTCATCTGTCAACGTTAATAATTTAAAATATCTTTATTTTTTTACATAAAATTTAATTGCAATTCTTAAATCTAAAAGTTAAAAAGCAAAAAAGACACCAATACTTGCAGCAAGGCACAAAAGCTCACCTGAGCAGAAAAAAACTAATATACTTCTACAACACCGCCACCGACGTCGGGAAATGGAGTTGAAAGAAGAAAAAGAACTCATCTTCCAGTCTAAACTTCCAGATATCTACATACCAAACCATCTCCCAACACACACATATTGCTTCCAAAACCTCTCAAACCACCGTTCGCGGCCAGCTTTAATCAACGGCGCCACCGGTGAAGTCTTCAGCCATGCCGACGTCGAGCTCACCGCCCGCAGAGTCGCCGTAGGCCTCCACAACCTCGGCATCCGCAAATGCCACGTCATCATGCTCCTCCTCCACAATTCGCCGGAATTCGCCTTCGCATTCCTCGCCGCCTCCTTCATCGGCGCAACCGCCACCACCGCCAATCCACTCTACACCGCAGCAGAAATCACAATACAAGCCAAGATATCCAAACCTAAACTCATCATTACCCACGCTTGCTACGTCGAAAAGGTAAACCGGTTCGCCGTTGAAGAAGGTGCGAAAATAGTCACCATCGATTCTCCGCCGTCGCCCAAGATCATCCACTTCACCGAACTGACGGAATCCGACGAAAAATTGCTGCCGGAAGTCCAAATCCACGCCGACGACACGGCGGCGCTGCCGTTCTCCTCAGGCACCACCGGACTCCCCAAGGGAGTGATGCTGAGTCACAGAAACCTAGTCACGTGCGTTTCACAGCAAGTGGACGGCGAAAACCCTGCCTTCCACATAGACTGCCATGATCTGACGCTGTGCGTGTTGCCATTGTTCCACGTTTACTCTTTAATCACTGTGCTGCTCTGCAGCCTGCGAGCAGGTGCTGCCATGCTGATTATGCCGAAGTTCGAAATCAATAAACTAATGGAACTGATTCAGAAATACAGGGTGACGATTGCCCCTTTCGTGCCGCCGATACTGTTGGCCATTGCGAAGAGCCCCGCGGCGGCGGCCAAGTTCGACCTTTCGTCGGTGAGGAGAGTGACTTGCGGTGCGGCGCCGATGGATAAAAATCTTGAAGGTTCAGTCAAAACCAAGCTCCCCAATGCCACGATTGGACAGGTAATTAATTAATAAACTCCCTAAAAAAATAGTTTTCCAAGCTTGTTAGTTTATTGATTTTGTTGATGGGTGGCATTATAATTATTGAATATGTTACGAAATTTTAGTTTGATAATGCTGATTATAATATATATATTATTGTTGTTTTCATTATAGATGGATAAATAAGAGGGTGTTTGGTGAGCTAAGATTTTTAAGAAATGAGCGTATAAGTTCTCAAAATAAAATTTTAGGATATTATAAACTTCTTTTAATTGATAATTTATTTTTAAAAATTTAACAAATTTCTCTTAATTTAGATTATATTAATCATAAAATTATCATTATTAATATTTTATTTTTAAAATAAAATATGATATATTATAAATTCTAAAAATATTTTATAAAATATAAAAATGTATAAAAGCTTTTAAATAAATTTAGCTACTAGGTTAAAAATATCTTGTTTTGTCTTAGTTTTCTTGATGTTACTTCAATAATACAAATACTCCTAGATATTAGGACGGATTTAGAATTAAAATTAAATATTAGCTGAACAAATGCTATTATTTGATTTTTTGAGTTGACTCAAAGATTTGTTACTTTGTTGGGGCTTGCAAAAATCTTAAACAGATTCACGTTAAGTGATACCTGATTATAAGAAACCTTAGCGGACCCGCGATTGAGATGGTTGATTTCCTTCCTAATCCTGTTCTTATTTTTTTAATCATAGTTGTGTCTTTTGCTATACACATGCACACTAATGATTTATTAATCGTTAAATATTTTATTTTATAAAAAATAAAATACTAAATATTGAATTCCCGTACACTAAATTTAACATTTACAAGATATATTGGAAAGTGAAAAGTACTAGGGATCCGTGTCTGGCAAGAGTTCACTGTTTATGACTTCACATCAAATTTTTAGGGTCGGATGATAAGAAATTTTCTTAAAAATTCCTTAGTTCTAGTCTGTAATTTTGGTTATCGATTATAATTATAATTTGGACGGTTGTATAATTAATGATTTAATTCAGGTCTGTATAAAGTGAGTCAAATAAATTCCCTAGTAGAATTTAAGAAAATATTCTTTGGTCTTGAAAAGTTTGGAGAGGGGCACGTGATATTTTCTCGAAATGCCCTTTTGTTTTATACTAGTTTCATTTACCCCACCAAATGAGACGCATGGGCCTCACCGTCTTTCTTGTCACATTATAATAATTGTCATGAAAATAATTTATGAAGTACTTGACAATTGGTGTTTGGTTGAGTGTACGAGTTCTTGAAAAAATATTATAAATTGTTTTAAGTGTTAATGAACTTTTAAAAAATATTTGATATTTTTTTTGAAAAAATTTACAAGATTAAAAAAAATTATTTGAAAGTTTATAAACTATTAAAAAGAAGTCTATCCTTTTTTTTTAAATAAAATTTTATTTCAACAATTTTTTTTTAATTTTAATAGTCTTAATTACAAATACATCATTATTAATATTTTAAAATTTTATAATCATATTTTATTTAAATATTTTAATAGTTTATTTTTAAAATTAAATTTAATATATTATAAAATTTAAAAAATATCTTATAAGTTATAGAAATTTATAAATTTTTTTAAATAAATTTAACCAAACACACCTATCTTTCTTTTTTCTTTATTTTTGTTTTTTAAGAAAAAATTACGCCCCGATTTTTGTGATCTATGTTAGGTAGCTCATCCTCCCCATTTAAGTCATACCTGAAAGTGTGAAACTTGGGCACAGATACTGTACGACCATTAATTGCGGGTTGGCAGCAAATTATATATACTCCATGTCCTAAATTTATTACAGGAGTTGATATTGACATTTTAAAAAAAATAATATTCGCATTACATTTTACTTTGTTGGATAAAATATTGTTTTATTGCTTTTATAAAAAATATACCCTCTTATTTCAAATTTGTTGGAAATATTGCATATCAAGTACAAAAGTCTTCAGTTGAGTTCACCTCTTTTTTCTTTTATATTTCTTTAGTACATTAAACAATTTTCCAAAATATTGTTTTAGATCTCAATTCTGTCTTATTTATATATTTGATTGTAAATTCGTGACTAACAAATTGATAGTGTATGATTGATTCTCTTTGATAATTTTAAAGTTAAACAAGATACAAAAAAATTAACTGTCAAAGTATTGAATAAATTTTACAGTTTTACCAAGCAAATCATTTAATTTTTGGAGTGGTGATGTTCTTTACACACTTTAGATTTATCAAGTTGTTACCTTACGTTTGATTGTAAGCATATATCATTTGTTAATTTATTTTTATATTTTTAGAATAAATCACCACAATTCTTATTCTGTTTGTTACTTTTTAATTTTCTCAATTTAATAGTATGAAGCCAATATGATTCATCTCTATCACTTAGTTTTAACATAACATTTAGAGCAACTTTTTACTTATTTTTTCTTTTTAGATATTGACAAATGACGTGTTAATTCTCAACAATATTATCATTGTTTTAATACATTATATTTAGGAGTAGTACATTTATAGTACATTAGGTTGTCCTTATGAATTACAAGTCATGTTAAATCTTGTAGGTACTTTTTATCTTTGGTTCTGTAATTTTACAGCGTACATTTGTCCTAAAAAATACAAAATAATGTTCTCCCAAGACTAATGGGCATTTTATACAACTGCTTAAGAAAAAAGTTAAAGTGGAGTGCTGATATCAATTTATGGAGTGTGAATATCACTTTTTATTTATTATTTTTATTTCTTTTGAATATTCACTCTATTTTCTAAAATATTTTTTTTCTCTAAAAGATAACATTCCATTTAAAGAAATAATAAGACACGATATTAAAAATACAATAATGTAAAAATACATAAAACTTTTACTTTTTCAATTTTTATCTAGATACGGACAAAGGAAATATTATATTTATCTTAATTTATATAGTATCCTCACATTTAAGTTTTTACATGTAAATCATCTCGTAACTGTATTCTTCTTCATCAACTAAAGGTGTTAATATGAGCTAAATAACTTCTTTAATTTTAATTGTTAATTATTTTCTGAAATTAATTTGGTGATCAAAACCTGAGTTGATTGATGCATGAGTGTGTATAATTTTGGTTTTTGCACAGGGTTATGGTATGACGGAAGCTGGAGTATTATCAATGTGTTTAGGATTTGCCAAAAAACCATATAAATACAAACCAGGTTCATGTGGAACTGTAATTAGAAATGCCCGGATGAAGATTGTCGACCCTTCGACCGGCGCCTCTCTTTCCCGGAATCAGACCGGGGAGATTTGCATCAGAGGAGACGCTGTTATGAAAGGTAAGCTTGTGTGTGCCCTTTCAATGTGCGAAATTTTGATTAATTTTATTGACAGCATTGGGGTCATATTTTCCGCCACTTATCCCATTTTTTTTTATTTTTTTTGTTTTACTACATCAAAATAATCATTTCTAGATTTTGAGAAAAATAAAATGAGCAAAAAAGTTATGATTCAATTATATGTGGAGAATTTTTTTTTATTTGAATTTTCAAAATTTTTGAAAAAATTAGTGGTTGAGTTTGTGCAAATTAGAATTGGATTGTTTTCATTTAGCAAAATAAATTGAATTAGATTTTTTATTTGATTATCTTGATTTAGTAAAAAAATTGAATTCAATTTTTTTATTTTAATTAAGTAAAATAAATTGAATCAGATTTAGAATTGGCTTATTTTGATTTAGCAAAACAAATCAAATCCAGATTTTTTTTTTATTTTGATTACTTTGATTTAGTAAAACAAATTGAAACATTTTATTTTAATTTAGTAAACTAAATTAAATCAGATTTTTTTTTCTGAAAATGTAGAATCGGATATTTTGATTTAATAAAGCATTAAAAACAAAAAAAATAATAATAAAAAACTTGAGACAAGGTGGCGGAAAATAAATCACCCAAATCTACCCGAACCCAAATGAAAAAGTTAAACTACTTACCACCCCAATTACCAAGGGTGGCACCCTCCCCTATTTGCATTAATCACTTCTTATTCGTAATTCGGTGTAATAATAATTGGTGATTCAGAGGTAAATTTCATCTCCTAGTGAGCGTTTCAATGCATCATAATAAATAAGAGAAGAAGCAAAAATTATATAGATAGTACGAATTCACGTGCAAACATTATTAAATCGTATCGAGCTAGTGTTGGCCGCCCTTTCCCCACAGGCATGCTAAAGTTCATAGCTGCCTAGCCGAATGTACCTGAAACGTAATCCATCAGTTAATTTCATTTAGCCTTCTAACTAATTATCTAGCAATTAGTCTACAAACCACTTTCTGGAATTTGAGTTATAATTAAATGTCCACAAGAACTTTAATGATAGTCGTTGTGGTGGTGGTGGTGGTGGTGGTGGTGGTGGTGGTGGTGGTGGGGGGGGGAGGGGTGTTTGGGTTGATGGTAAAATGACTAAATAATTTAACCATATTCTTAAGAGTGTTAATTATGAATAATATGATATTTACTGATGAAGTTGAAATTGTATTTTGAGTTTGTTTGGATGAGTTTTAATTTTTAGTTAAGTTGAACGCGAGTGGAATTTGATTATATTGATATATTTTTAAATAATTTTTTATTTTTTTTGTTTATTATGTCGAGTACTAAATTTTATTAAAGTATAAAATATATTTAATTTTAATTTGATAAGTAAACAAAATAATCCAAATAAATCTTTAACAATTAGTCTTGATCGTAGTTTGTTCACTTTTCTTCCCCACTTGTTGTTGTAGTTCCACTATCACAAAATAGTTTTGATGCATCCCTCAACTCCATATCAAGAAATTCTTCTCCAGTTAGAGAATTCCTACACCAAAAAAACAGTTAAGGATGCTAGGGCTCATCCAATAAAAACTCTGATACTATCAGTTTAGAGAAAGGTACTTGAAACGTAGGTAGTTTGCTTGAAAGAATGAGAACTTACTTTAGACCTATGACTACAACCCCTTACACACCTCTTGGACTTTGTTCAAACTCTTCATTCCTTCGCTGCCTTATTGTGCTCAGATTAGGCGGCTGGGCTTGAGCATTTGTCGCATTTAATAGAGCTCCCCAGGCTGATTTGGTTCGGCCCCATAGGCATTTTTCCATTCATGTTAAAAGATGGAATAAATATCTGTGATCTTTGGCTGTTTTTGCATCCATCTTAATGTTATGAAAATATTGAAAAAGGTTATTATAATGATCCGGAGGCGACGAAGAGGACGATAGACAAGGAGGGATGGCTGCACACGGGCGATATCGGGTATGTGGACGATGATGATGAACTGTTCATTGTGGACAGGTTGAAGGAATTGATTAAGTACAAAGGTTTTCATGTAGCCCCTGCCGAACTTGAAGCTTTGCTAATAGCTCATCCCTCTATATCTGATGCTGCTGTTGTGCCGTAAGTTGATTTTCAACTTTCTTACAGTCTCTTTTAATCTGTGGAGGATGCTTCTGACTTCCAAAAAGCCCATTAGATAGTTGTTTAATGTTATTGTGAAATCGGTGGCATTCGGTATTATCAAGTATAAAAATAAAATAAAATAAAAACAAATCTAAAGTCCATGGCCATTACATGCAACCCACTAAACCCTATCAAACTAAAAATTACGGCTGTATCCAGCCTATATTTATAGGTCAATTTTGATTTTGCACTGAATTTTAGATTAAAGTTAAAATATATATATATATATATATATATATATTTTATGCTATTGTCGGTAAAATTATTAATTGATAGTTAGTAATATCATTTTATTATTTTTAAATAAATTTTAAAAAATAAAATCTTATTTTGAAACAGAACGCCAACTCCTGTGGACCTAGCCTAGATAAGCCCGTACTTGTTCCCACCAAGTCCGAACTGAACCCATAACTTTCCCAACCCACCTCCTCTTGGACCTAAACCTGATTCTACACCGAACTCAACCCAATCACTAATAGTTTGCCAAAGTGTGATACCATTTGGAGGGTATTTGGTTACATACTTATTTAAAATATATTATAATTCCTAAAAATAAAATATTTAAAACTTATTTCAAAAATAAATTTTATAAGTGTTTGAATAAAATAAAATCATGAAAGTTATAAAATATAAATAATGACAATTTCATAATCTAAATAGTCAAATTACAAGAATTTATTAAGATCTTGATAATAAATTGGGGTTTCCTTACTTTTTCTTAAGAAGCTTATAAGAGTATATTATCTTGTTTTGGAAGTAGCTTCCCTTTACTATTTCTTAAATTAAAAGATCAATTTGAAGTAATTTGTTAAAATTTTAAAAATAAGTTGAACCTCTTTCTTTTTATTCTTTAAAGAGTTTATGAGTTTGAATAAACACCCTTTTTCAATCTAAGTCGTTGACCTTTTTTTCATCTAAAAGATCACTAGATAGGCTAAAAAAGTACCCAAGACATATTACATTCTTAAAAGTGCTGAAAGAAATTAATCGTTATGAAACCAACATAGCTAGCAAACATGCTTAATTTGCATTCTCCCATGGAATTACTACCCTTCTTCCTCTAATTTTCCTATAATTTTGGAGGTTTGAATCTTCAAAACTTCACAATTCCTTATAATTTTACTAATAAAAAATGTGGTAATATATAACAGTATGATGGATGAGGTCGCAGGAGAAGTTCCAGTTGCATTTGTAGTGCGAGCAAATGGTTCAAATATCTCCGAGCAAGAAATCAAGCAATATATCTCAAAGCAGGTGATACTCTTTTATTTATTTTTTTATTTGTTAAATTTTTCTTTATTAATAATTGTCGCAGGTATTTTCCTGAGGTTAATGCTAACATCTTCAAGTTAAGATTGTATCATGTCGAAAATAAAATAAATAAAAACCCTTAAATTAAATTTTAATGTCAAAAAAAATTATTGAAAGAATTTCTCCATCTAAAAAATCCATTCCACAAAATCTTGAAGATGGTTTGCTCGTAAAACTCTATTAATTTCAAGATAATGTTTGGACCTAAAAAAAAAAATAGTAAAAAAATTAAATAATACATTAAGGTAATAAATTACTAAAATCCAAATTTCCAAACATAGCGTGAACAAATTAAAACTAAACTCGTCGCATAATTTACAAAAACTTGCCTAAATAAAATTAGTAAAATCAGATTTCACAGCATATATCTTGCTTTCAACATGAAATCATAGTACATTTGTGAAGGGAATTTTGGTTGAAGAGGTTCATGTGTTGTCATGCAGGTGGTGTCGTACAAGCGGATTAATCGTGTGTTTTTCACGAATGAAATTCCTAAAGCTCCCTCAGGTAAAATCTTGAGGAAAAATCTTCGGGCAAGGATTTAATCTCCATGACAAAGAATTTGATATGATTATATGTTTTCTATGCGTACATGATGTTAGCAAAAATAAAAATAAAATGATATATATCACTGACTTTGTATCACTATTACTAATTATAATAGAAACTTATTTGGAATAATAAAAACCTATTGTTTTTTGAATCTTCATTTAATCAATTCTTTTTTTCTAAATCGGGGAATGTGATAAATACCAATTATATTAGTAGTGATATATAGCATTACTTAGTGAAAAATTAAAGAAAAAAAAAAGAATTGCATTATTTTATAGATATGAATGGATAAAGCCCAAGAAAATCGACTAATCTTTTGTGTTTGGGCTTGGATCCGTTTGGAAGACGGATCGGATAAAATTATCGGGGCCGTTTTATTATTGGGGCAAGCTTAAAGAATTATCCGTTTGTGAAAGTGAATTAGTATTCATATTTTTGGCGGAGTTAGCCTCAAAAACTCATAATTTTATAGATTTAATTATAGGAATTTTGATTTTAATACTTGGAAAAGATCATAATGATTAAAAATAATCACGTTTGGAAAAATGAGTTTTGAAGTTTTACTAACCATTATTGTGAATTCTCTTCCAATAAAAGACGGAATATCCCAAAATTTGTCAAAAATTTAAAAAATGAGAAATAATTTCTACAGCTGTATAATGGATTAATTTTTGAATGCAATGCTCCTCAAGTTTCGAAAAATTGTTGAACTAATGATCCAATTTTCTGCAATATCTAGATAATGTAGCACTGGTAATTGTCATCTCATTAAACGGTTTGCTAAATTCGTATCTTTTCATAGGCATAAATAATTAATTTAATTTTTTTTTCTAATTTCATATCAAAATCTAATAAAAATATTTCTAACATTAAAAATATTGAAACCGTGAAAATGAAATTGAGAATGATACCAAACGAACATTAAGGCTTTCTTTGGTATTATTTTCGAAAATTACTTTGGAGATTGTATTTTGATTGTGAGATTAAAGAACATGTGGAAAATAAAAATGTATTTGGATATTTTGTTAGGAATAAATGATATGATATATTTTAAAAAATATTTTCAATTATAAATGTTAATATTATTTGTTGTAGTTAGTAGGTGATATTTTCAATTATAAATGTTTTGTCAATATTTTTTGTTATAATTATTGAGGATATAGTATAATATCTAATTATTCAGTTGAAATAATAATTAATAAATATTATTTTTAAAATAAAAATATAATTTTTAAAAATACTAATGACAAACATATTTTTGAGTCGAAAGAAAAAAAAAAAAAGGGATTTCAATGAAAAACACGAAAATACCCTAAGAATACCTCTCTCATCCATTGCATTTCATGATCTAGCCCTATGCTATGCCTGTCCAAATCACTCGTATAAGACAACATAGTCCTTCACCCTTTTGGCAATTGGATAAATCTCCGAAGTGGGTAGATGTTTAGGGGTGAACACATGCAAATTATAACATTAAAATATATCTTTTGTTTTGTGTCCCCCCAATTCGAAGCGACTCGAGTGCTGACACGTGGCTCCCAATAGCCAACGTGTCAACCTCTAGGGTCAACTTGTGCTGGTTTGGTGTTGCCATATCAGTGAATATATATATTGCACTTAACTTGGCTTTTCAAAGTGACCTTTTCTTAATTTTGCATGAAGTGACTCCCACATTTGGTCCTTTTATTTTTTTATTAGTGTGTGTACATGAATAGAACTGAAAGCTATGGAAATATGTACCTGTACCCTAAGAAACACGGGATGGCCGACGGTATTTTAAATTATAAATTTTATTATATAATTACGTTATGGATTTTTTGATATGTATAAAAAATTTATTAGCAAAATACATATATAATAAAAAATTATTATAATATATTAAAAAAATAAAATAAAATTTATAATAAAAAATTATATCCAAAACAATTAATCTCTACACATTTCTTTTTCCCTAAAGATAGAAGAATCAATAGCTTCTAGAAAATTTCAACCATCTTTGTAGCATTTTAAAAGTGAAGGCACAAAATTGCAGAAAAAGACATATGCTAGGGGCTCTAGTGGGGGCAAGAGTGTTTATAAGATAATAATTAGTTGGTCCAGCTCTCTAGTACGAAATGGAAATGAGAAATTCTTAAACTTTACATGGAAAAGTTGCATATGAGGTCTTCATAAAAAAAATGGTTAAAATTGAGGTTTTAAAAGTTTTTAAATATTAGTTTTTGAATTTAAATTTGATAAATTATGTGGATCTTTGTCACTCTGTACTAATGTTAACATTATTATCTTATTATTACTTGTAGCTAATTGGTTATTAATGTTTATAATGTTTTGAATTAGTAATAATATTTTGATATAATGTTATAGTTAATTGATAGGGTTGAAAGATAAATCAAATTACTCTATATTTGATTCAAGATTGATAAGCTCGTTTGAGCTCGGTTCGTGAAATACGACAAATCAAGTTTGAACACATTTTATCGTTCTTATAAAATTTGAAACTCGGTTCGAACTCGACTCGATTAGTAAAAAAATAAATAAAATATATGCAAAAAGATCAAACCATTCAATTTTGATTTTTGTTTGACTCGATTAAATCTCATTCAAATTCGATTCAATTAACAATCAAATCAAACTTAAACATAATTATTAAAATTTAATAAAAATTCAAACGACTTTGAAAACAACTAATAGCTTAGCTGACAAAAATAATTAGGCTAAGATCAATTTGGCGACAATGCATGGAAAAGTTGATGCTCATTTGAATATTAATCACTTACTTTAATCTCAATTAAACCATGGATTTTCCACGTCATGTTGAAATTTAGCATTAGATGTTCTTCTGTTTATTACAAAACTAATTGCAAAACGGTTTATTTAAGAAAATGTTGTGATTGTCCATTTACCAACAAACTACTACTCAACAATCAAATAATCCACAAAAAAAAAAGAAAAGAAATAACTAAAATTAATAACATAAAATGATAGTGTTGAAAAATCAATATTGCACCTAATCACATAAACACATAGGGAGTGGGTAAAGTATACTTGCACGCGATGAAAATTGTCGATTCTTATATCGCACATCAAGTTCGTCTGCAAGCCTCGTTTTAATTGAATCACAAAAATATCTATTAGAAATTTATAGATGAATTAAGTTATAGTCAGCATCAAGTTCATTTTATTACACTTTAAGTATTTGAAACTCTTATATGAAAATAAGTTACGCACTTAACTTTATGACGTGGAATAAATTTTACATCTTTAGTTTAGAAGAATCTCAGTTCAATTAAAATTTAATCTCATTCAATTTATAGAATTAAAATCTAATTCAAGCATAAATCTCAATTAGGTTATGGATCCAACACCTCATCCAATTTCCAACAAATAGTATTACAGATAAAGTGTTCATTTTGCCTATCTTTGCCTTTTAATATATATTTTGGTAATTTTTTTGAAGATATTGAAAAGTAGTACATCTCTTATCTTGAGATGTGATATATATTTCTTTTGTTCTTTCTGAGATTTTTTTCTTTACTCATCCACAATTATTTTTCAAAGCAACTTTTGACATTGTTAAAATGCTATCATTTTTCTTCTAGCACAATATGAGATTTAACATCATATTATAATAGCCAATCAAAGTGCTTATATGGTAAGATCTCCTAAATTGATTATACTAAACTAAAGATCTCAATCTTATGATGAGTTCTTTTTCGAATATAAGTATGAAATATATATAAATAAACCTAAACTCGAGATAGATTATGGAATGCAATCTCAATATTTTATCTCATAATAACGATCTACAAATTACTAAATTAAGCATTAGAGTATCTTTAGATTTTATCTCATAATAACAATCGACAAAGTACTAAATTAAGTATCAGAGTATCTTTAGACATCGTCCATAAAAAATCCATAGGTCATGAGATTGGTTATTCTTCTATTTCTCTCACTTCCCCCTCTCATCTTATGTTGTTTATACTTGGAAGCCAGAATTTTGTGTTTAGTAACCAAACAAATACCAGACAATATTAAGAGAACAGAATTGGACGATTTCTAACATCCAGCCGCCCTCTATAATAATAAACAAGATAAAAAGATAAGATATAGCTGGAATAATAATCAAGATGAAAAGGTTAACTTCTGGAATAAGAGCAAGCAGTAGTGAAAAACACTAGCATCCCTCTCATACTTATGGCCTAAAAGTGGCAAATTAAGCAGTTCATATCTCCAGTCTCCATGAGAAGCACATATTGTGAAACATCATATATCTTTGAGTTTTGGAAATTCAGTTAAGCCCAGATTCTACTTTTCTTCTGATGATTTAAACAACTTAATTTCTTTCACTTCACAGCTTATGATAAACATCCCCAGACAAAGTTAATCACAGAGATGGTCCTTAAAATTTTAGTGGTGCATTAATCGCTCGTTGAAAAGCAAACCACAATACTTAGATATTCGACTCAAGGTTCGACCATTAAAAGTTCATTTGAGCTCACTTCATTAAACATAACAAACGAAACTTGAACACATTTTTTCATTCGATAAAATTTGAAACTCGACTTGAACTTGACTCGATTAGTTAAAAAATAATAAAAATATGTATAACAAGATAAAAAAGCTCGATTCGATTACACAATTTTTGAAGTTCAATAAAAATTTAAATAAACTTGATTAGTGATATATTCGACTCGATTCAATTCGTTTACATAATTCACATTTTATAAGCAAAAAATAATCAGTTCTTGTTAATTAATTCCTTTGTAAAGTATCTATGTAGCCAACAAAAAATGAGTAATAATTCCTATAATGGATCCAAATTTTACATTGAAAAGGTGAGAATGACCTGATGAGCAGCAGCAAGTTCAGAAGGGACCCTGTACAATTAACTCATGGCCAAAAAAAAAAAAAAAAATAGAAAAGAAAAGAAAAAAGCAAATAATACATGATTGAAATGTGGATTGTATTTGTGTAGTGAATACAAATTTAAGGTTCAACATCAGAAGCTGCATCAGCCCATATAGGGCTGGGCCTTAAAAGGATGAGGTCTTATCTTCTTTTGCATCTTATGAATCTCACTACAGCCATTAATACTGCACCCTCGAAGTTTCTTTCTCTTCTCTTCTTTTCTTTTCTTCCCTTTTCGTTTCGTTTCTTTTCTTTTCTTTTCTTTTCTTTTCTTGAGGAGGAAATATATTTAAATTGGATAATTATGAAGTAGCTGTATTAAAATTGTATTTGAATTCACGTATGAATGAATAAAAAAAATAAAAATTAGGGGGCGAGATTTATTTTTTCTTAAATTAAAAAATAAGTATTTTTATTTTTTTGTGGGGGAGGGGGCAAATTTATAAAGTTAAATAATTTTATATATAAAAATTATTTAAATTTTGTGGAGTTGAGGGGATCAGCTCTGAGGCTGATGTGTAATCTTTTTATTTTTTATATTTATTTATATTAATGAAACTTATATTTGAATTCACGAAGACTTTATTGAAATTTCACCTTTTGTTCTCTCTACTTGTACCTGGTTAGAATTGTGAAACAAGTAATTACCTTGAAATTCGTTATGAAATCGATTGATAAAAGCTTAATTTCAACTTAACTCTATATAATTATTTTGGCTTTTTTTCGTTGAAATTCTAATTTAGCTCAACAAGTAAAGAAATAACAAAAGATTATTAAACAATATCCAAATTATTTCAAATAAATTCATATTCGACACAATTAGATTAACTTCTAAAATTCGAATCTTATTTTATTTCGAGTCAACTCAATTCTTTACCCTTCTACTTCCATTATCAGTAGTAGCAACGAATCATTAGCATTGTCCAATATAAAAACATAACCTTTTGATGATGTCAAAAGTCCTTAAATATCCACGTGTTGGCAAAAAAGAGAAGCAAGAAGTGGCATCACCCTGGGCACTTCCATCACCCCTAAATGTTCATATTAATACCCCGACAGCAAATAAACATGTCCACACCTCCTCACCTTAGCTTCTTAGGAAAATTCCCATAGTGCAAAAACCAGAGGCTCCACCACCCCTGGTTACTGCTCCTACCTAAACCCTCACATTTTCCCAAGTCACTTATTACTATCTCACTTCTCTCCTCATTCTTTTTCTTTTTCCATTTTCTTTATACTCCTCACATAAAATTATTTTTTTACTTATTTTCTTTAATAAAATCACATTCTAACATGGACGGAGTTAGGAGAAGGTCAGCTCTTTAAGTTTGTATACAGGATAAATTTATCAAAATTTAAAATTTTACTTTTAAATAATTGAAAATATCTTTTTATCATTGTCTTTTCTAGTTCTATTCCTTATTCTACTTGAACTAGTAATAGTGAAGTTGATGAGGCTTAGGTTTGTGTTTATCACTATTATAAAGTTATATACATGAACTCTCTCTCTATATTTTTAGAGACGAAGCTCGAGAGCTGGCGGTAGCAGCTGTCCCATCAACTTTATGAAAATTTTAAATTTATGTAAATTTTATATATAAAATTATTAATTTTAAAATTATGCTATTCTAAAAAATTAAAAATACTTTTTTTATCTTTCTTTTAAGAAAAATAAATTTCACTCGATGTTCATTTGGTGGCTTCATTCTTGTATATTTGTGCATGATAGATAGTGAGAAAGTTCATATTCATATCATATTAATATTGTGATTGACATTATTATAAGGTGGTATATAAGCATTATTTAGTGTGTAACACCCAATGTAGACAAATATTATTCCCAACTTTGCCGGACGACGTAGGTTTTGATAATGTACTGTAGGCTTGTCCAAGCACAAGGAGAAGACATGGTAAAGAACCATTGAACTATGATACAATTTTCGAAGGGAATTAATGTCTTTAATTTGTTTTGGAATCTTAGGACTAATTAGTATATTCAAAACAAGTTATAGTTCTGCACAGGATTATGTTGTGTCTGTAAATGACAGACAGTAATCACCGCAATTATAGCCGACAATCAAGATCTTTATGATCCTTCAAATTAATTACGCCTCTAATTATATATATAAATAAATGCCATGTTATGCAGATTCAGTAAAGCCCATTTCTGCTGAATATTTTAAGAGCAAATTCTGTGGCATGTAATGGGCTTTTATATAGTTTTCCTCAGTTTTTAAACTATATATCCCATGTGCTGTTGTTTTTAACCAAACATGACTTCAATGTATTTTCAATCATGATCAGTTACTGCTTGTCATCAGTTTGAAAATTCTTCGTAATTACACACGTAATTGAGACACGATTTTTATATGAATTGAGTGTAGAAACAGTAAATGATTCTTGGGATTCACAATATTTTGGTAAATGATAGTGCCTATTTGTTTTTATTTTTAAAAGGATATTTTTTTTTTGTTTTTAACTATTTAAAATTTTAAAAATGTGTTTTATCCATTTTTTTTCAGAAATATAATTTATTGTTATTTTAAAATTAATTAATATTTTACGTCTTTTTATACACTTATCAAAATTTATTTTTATATACTAATATTTTATATATTTTCATGCAAATAATATAGTAAAATAAATTCATTTTTATTTCCACACCTTGTTAATATAACAACATAATTAAATCAAACATATTTTTATTTTTACAACAAAATCTAGTAAAAATATATTTTTTACCTAAAAAAATGTTAGAAATATGAAAATAAATTTGAAAATAAAACCAAATGGTACATGATTCATTTAAGAATTTTTGTAATTAAATTAGAGAGTAAAGATTATGATTTGGAAAATGAGACATTCTTTTTGCAGATAAATATGAGAGTGGAGGGAGGGTTTACGGCATTTAAAGTTAAGAGATTGCAGAAGTACTAATCAAAACAGCTTGGTTGGAAAATTAATCTATTAATGGAAAATATATCAGTGATTAGAGCCCAAATTCAGATTATTTATTTATTTATTATTATTATTTTAAGCTTTTCGTCCCCTAAAACCTAACAAAGCATCAAATTAAAAAAGCCTAGCAAAGAGAGAGAGAGCATTTCAAATGGAGATAATGCAAAATCAACTTGTCAGATAATGTCTCTTGGCCAAGCTGAATCTTTGAATCGACCCCTAGTTCTTGGATCTAGGAGCATCCTAGTATACAACCCACCATGCTTATATAATTGGTATTTATTATGTATAGCACACCTAAGTTTCCTGGTTGAAACACACACACACACACACACACAAACGTTTGTGTGTGTGTGTATATATACAAGCATATACACATAAATCAGACGTGAATAAAAAGCATAAGTATATACTTTGAGAAAATGCAAAAATTGTTTATATATAAACTGTTTTGAGTTCATCAATTAGTGCAGTTGATGGTGTTTGTTTCTTTTTGAAAAAAGACTCTATTATTACTTTACGTAATTGATCTAGTCAAGAAGGTTTATCTTCAATCTCCATCTTGTACTTCAAATGGAAAATGAGTGCAGGATCTCCCACCCCTCTCTGTCCAAGGTGATTAAAGAAAGAGTAAAGCCAAAACATAGTGTGATTGGACTCATGATTAGATGCCCCATTCTTGATGTATAATAGACTCACAATAAATATAACAAGGTGGAGAAAATAAAAATAAAAATAAAAAAATCAAAGCTTTTTTTTTTTTAACTCTCTGAATTTCAGGGTAAAATGCACTGAAAAAAAATATTTATGAACCGACAAGGTGCTCTTCTGCTGCCTGTAATGGAGGCGACAGCCCTTTGATTCCCTTCTGATCTCTCTCTCTCTCTCTCTCTCTCTCTCTCTCTCTCTCTCTCTCATGTAGTGTAGTGTAATAAATTAAAAAACCCTCTTGTTTTTCACTTGATTTCTATTTCTTGGTGCAGAAGAACAATAAGCCTTTGGCTAGCTTCTCACAGTATATAGTGCAGGGAAGACTATTCCCACTTCCCATTTTTATATATCTAAACTTCCATTCCTGTTTCTTTCATCATTTCTTTAACCCTCAATCATATCTCTCTTACTGTGTGTACTGTGTGTTTCTGAGTATATATACAACCTAGTTTTCTAAAACCTACCTCAGTCACTTACAACTTCACTTTCAAACTCTTTCAAATTATAAGCAACTTCTGTGAATCATCTCTTCTTCATCACTCCCATTTTCTTGAACTACTCATTGCGTTAGCCATGAATTATGAGGCCAACACTTCCCTTAACCTGAGCTCATCATCAAGGAAAACCAACCTGATTAACCTAGACCTTGTGCTCGACCCTTCATCTCCAGTTTCATCCTCATTATCACCACCTCTAAGCCCGGCCGAGCAACGGGTCTTTTCTTGCAATTACTGCAGAAGGAAGTTTTACAGTTCCCAAGCTCTTGGAGGGCACCAAAATGCTCACAAACTGGAGAGAACGCTGGCCAAGAAAAGCAGAGAATTGAGCTCACCTGTTAGGCCCCACTCGGGTTCGAACCACCGGTCAGGGTCGAGCTATGGTCCGGTCCACGGGCCGACTACTGGGCTTGATCATCAGGGTCAGGCGGGTAGGTTGGGAAGAAGAGATTTGAATTATGGACACATTAACTGGATTAACAGTGATTACAGTAGAGCTGAGATCAGTGTTCATCAAGAAGAGCTCAGCCAGCTCGATTTGTCTTTAAGGCTTTGATTTTATGTCAATTTTTATTAGCTGATTATGCAATTTCAGATGATCAAAAAATTTATGTTCAGATTATTGAATATTGGTATGGTTTTCCATGCCAAAAAGGGGTCATTGTGTTTATCAGCAGCAACTTCTGGGAGTAGGGAAAATCAAATGGAAAGATTAGTTGATTACTTAGTAGATATATTTTGAAGAACTTTCTTGCTTATGCTGGTTAATTGTCTCCATAATTATGTTAATTTGTGTTTGTGGATTGAAAATATTCCACAAAGTATAGGGCTCTGTGGTGTAATTGATCAACTCAACTTGACATTGAAGTTCTCTGAGAAAATTATGATAAATGAAGTGCTTCTATACTTAAGGTTCCTCCTTTTAAGTTTCTATCTTTTATTTCAAATTATATTTCATTTTACATTTCAAATTATAGATATAAAATAAATATATATCACACAAGATTATTTGTTGTAAATTTTATTAAATCATCTATTATATATTAATTATGATATAATTTTTTTTCGTATAGTATATATGAAACAACAACGAGTGCAATGCAATAATAATCAATCCTCTGAATGTATATATGTAAACTCATTCCTTCCATTTGCTCGTTAAATGCACACTTAATATGTCTTCGTACATATGAAATATACTTAATTAGTATTTATAAATATAAAATATAAAATAAAATAATAAATTAAAATAAAATAATCTGAAATACGGCTTCCCCCTCGTTTTCGTATTTTATGAAAGAAATTATTCTCCTGGATAAGCATATATAAGTGCAAGCCTATATCCACTTTGATTCATAGTATATGTTCTTTTGGTACGTTTGATTAGAATTACAAGAACAACAGAAGTACGATGTATGAAACTGAGAGACCAAAGTAGGGAGATATTAATAAACATAGTCAATATCAAACTACAAATATTATATAAAATTTGTAGGGAGGTTTACTGAATATGATCACTTATTTAGTAGGTGGTTTACGTTCAAATATATCTCACTGCATATTTTATATGTATTTAAATATATGCATATGTAAGTATGTGCAAATGTATGATAAAATATACACTTAGTGCACATCATCGAATATAGCATCTATAAAATTTTATGTAAATATAAATATGATGAACAAGAATATAAGCTCAATTAATTAAGAGAGAGTAGAAAATGGTTGGGGTCAATCGGATCTATATCAAATTAAAGTGGGTCGTAATGATATGGTACCCTAATCCTAAATGGATCATATAGTGGAAACACTTAATTTAAGAGGGTAATAATGTCATTTCAAAATTTTGAATTAGACATAATTTTGACTGATATTTATTTTCAAAAGGCTTGTAAATTTTAATTAATGTCTATTTATTCGTAGATATGAATCCATGATGGACCCTTTTCAAAGGATCCATGGTGGACTCATTTTGGATTCAAATCAACTGTAATATAGTTATATTACTCAATTTATTATGTAATTTTAAAGTCTTTTAATTGGTATAAATCTAAACCAAGTATTTACTTCCAAATCAATTTCAAATTTTAAATTGAGTAAAGTTTTTGTTGGATCTAAAATGGGCACAAAATTGACTATTGAAAATATATGTCTAACCTTTTTTTGGTAATATAGTTTATTTATGTATTCACATAAAGTAATAGTAGTAAGCATATTTAGGTCGATTAAATTTAATTCAAACTCAAATCAAGTTCAAATATAATTTAAAACTCAATAAAAAATTAAAATTAAAATTAAAAAAATACCTTATTCGAACTCAATTAATTTACACTTTAGTTAAATAATTCATTAGAAAATCAATAACCATGATATTCGTGTGAATGTTGAAATGTACCATATAAACAAATAAATATTTATTTTATGAATTGTTTAATTTCATAGAGACTATTTAGTAAATTTAACAGTAGAAGACCGAAGTGCACTACATTTGCATTCTATACCTTTTTTTTCTTTCTTTCTTTATTTATTTATTATTATTAATATTTTTTTTTTAGGTGGGAGGGGGGGGGGGGGGGGGGTCGGAGGGGGAGTGTTGGGGTTTGGGTGGGTGGGTGAGTGGGTGTTAGTTTTATGTTCTAAGTAAAGTAAGTCTTCTTTCTAACCTTTTTTTTTAAAAGCAAGGATGGACTTGAACCTCTACTTTACAATTATTAATTAAAAGAATTTGTGATCCCTATTGAACCCAATCCCCATATTTAGATGAAGCCTAATAATTAAGGTCAAGCTCTGAACAAGGATTAAGCCTAATAATTTCCAGATTAAAAAAATATACTCTTATTCCACAAATATAGCTATATTTATTAATATCGCGAAACGATCTAATGTCTAATCATGATAAACATGCATATTATTAATTAATGTTGCACTCTTGAGTACTGCTAAAAAAATTTTGAAGTTGTGTTTGGGCAGAAGAAATTGGATTAGAGGAAAAAATTAGGAGAAGAATTTCAAAGAACTCGTATTTTAAATCTATCAAATCGGCTCAAAAAATAATTCAAAATGAGAGTTCAAAAAATTGAAATTCATTGTAATATTCAATTATTTAAACAAGTTCAATATATTTATCATTATAAATTTTTAATTTTTTAAATCTAAATTTTCCAATCCAAACACATGAAATTTTATTTTTTGTAAGCTTTTATCCAGCCCAGCTCTGTAAGTCCTTTAACAGCCCATCAACTACTAGAAACGGAACAGGCCCGAAAGCCCGGCCTTTAATTAGAAATAGATTGAAAAATTTGTTCAGATTAAAATAGAGTTATTTTTTAGTCCAATTTCCAAGGCAATTTTTTTATTAGTAGCTTTAATTAGCTCTAAATTGCAATATTTCATTTTTTTAAGTGGAATCCAATATTAATTTTTGCATTTTAAAAAAAAATTAAGTAAACCCATCTACTTACAATTATATAAGCTATATTTGGATGCTGTAAATTCACTGTCAACACCCATTTTAGGGTAGCCATGGTCACATCTCTCTTAAGATAATGTCTCACTTCTGCACATCCCATTATAGAGTTGTGACTAATTAGATGGGGATGGCTAATTTTATTTTTTTATTTTTTTATTTTCTACATTTTACAAAATATTTTTAAAACTTATAAAATATTAAATTTTATTTTAACAGTTAGCTTTTAACGTTTTTGGGTAATAAAGTTATACATGTTATGAGATGTTATTAATAATAATTTTATAATTAATATGATTAAAACTAAAAGAATTATTAAAATTCATAAAATAAGTTCGGAACCTCTTATTTATTTATTTTTCAAAGGAGTTTTTAAAATCTTAACGTTTTATTTTGAGAGCTTATGAGTTTCTCTTTTGAAAATTTTACTATAAGGATATCTTAATAATATTTCAAATATCTTATACGGAGCTTATAAGCTCATCCACATACCCTAGACTAATTCTATTATTAACAAATTGACAAAATCTTTCTTCATTTCTTTTTTTTTTTTTTTGTGCGATATCATATTGATATTTTTTATTTTCTCCAAAAAGAACCAAAAAAAAATAAATTAAATAAATAAAAATTTGTCATCACATGCTTTGAAGTTTGAATGAACACTCGATCTACAAAAATATTTGGATGCGTTTTGGGTGTTTTGGGGAAGTGTTTAGAACACTTCAATTTTCTTTGAAAAAATATAATATTTATATAACAACAAAATAAATCAATGTTTGAGTAGGACTAATTTGATTTGATGCTTGAAAACTTGAGATTGTTTAGGACACTTCAATTTTCTGTAATTTGGCACGGAACGGCTCTCGTGGACCCAACATTGTACTATTTATGTAATTATTAGCCCCATTCGAATTGTCAATTGATTCATTTCTATTGGATTTATAAATATCTTGTCAATTTTGAAAAAAATCGATCTAATTGAACTCAATCAAATACATATTAAATTTAAAATTTATTTTTACTTCATAATTAATTATTCAATTTAAAATTTAAAATTTATCATATTATAAATCTTCTTACCCAACAAGCTCGGATTTGGCTAAATGAGGAGTAGGAATGGGTATAACAAAGCCCATTTTACTAAGCCCAGTCTATAATTAAATTACTATTATATATACACCATATATTACAACTGATCAATTGCCAAAAAAACAGCATGATTTCCCATTTTACTAAGTGCAGATTTAACTTATTTGATTATTATATATCAATATCCATTTTGGGTTAAATCATGCTCATAACCCTCTGAAGATAATGTCTTACTCTCCACATACAATATTAATACAATTATTGTTTTTCACTCCATTTTTGTTTTTTTATTTTTTTCCGACTTCAAAATAAAATTATTATCACTATGATAAAAATCGAGGGAACTTCACAACTTACGAAGTTTTCTTTTGCCTAAATATCGAGTTGTCAGTTAATTCAGTTCGATTACTTTTATTATATTCTGTTATGTACTAGGGTTTTAACTCGATCATAATCGTAGAATAATAATTAATGTGATATGATATTCAGTGAAGGAAAATCATTTCTTCACGGGCTTTATACGGCTTAGCAAAATCTTATCTACGATACATACAAGTTGTTAAGATGAATGACAAAATAAATAACGTAACTGATGGAATATATAAATTCTTATAGCTAATTACTGAAGGATTGTATTACGATATAGTGCGATGTATGACCCGTTAGAATGCCATTGATGGACTTTGGCGACTCTTGTTGGACTTCTTAGGCTTATTCTTTGAGCATATAGTTATCAATAATTTTTGCTAATCGTTCGTATTCACATGTTAGTGTTGGGAAACCATGATTAGATGGGTCCTTTTTTTTTTTTTTTTTGTCCTATTTATAGGGAAGATAACATTATGTTCATGAACACAAAATTTGTCTGTCATATAAAAGAAAATAAATTACGTAGAGGAGTTGTGTGGTTTGTTTGCTTTTTTTTTTGGATGGGGGTGGGGGGTGGTAAAGATAGTATGTGAGGTTCGGACCCTAGTATTTTTCTATTGAAGTGTAGATTCACATATTGTAGGGTAGCGGTAATACGTAAGGTAAGGGCGTCGTATTTCTACTAATTTACCAAAAAAGAATTTGCATAGAGCTCAGTCCATTGAATTTTTAGGGAAAAGTTGAGTTTAAATGTAATTAGTCCAAGAAGGGGATAAGTTGCCAAATTGATTGTTTAATCCATCTAAAAATTACACCATTTTTGGTGTAGACTAATCTTATTAAAAAAAAATTATTTTGTTCATTTAAATAAAATAAAATACCTTAAAGTTGCATTTAGATGTAATGATTTGTATTTGAGGGGGGATTTGGGGAAAATGATTTTAAACGACTTATTCTAAAATAAATTTGAAATTCATTACAATGATTCCAAAAATAATTCAAAATATGAACTTAAGAATTTGAAATCAATTGTATAACGAGATTATTCAAACAAACTCAAGTTGTATTTAGATTTGAGAGGAAAATTTGAGAGAAAAATTTCAAATGACTTCATATAAGATGGATTTGAAATATATTAGAATAACACAAAAAATAGTTCAAAAATAATAGTTGAAGGATTTGAAATTGATTGTATCATGAGTTCATCCAAACAAGTTCAATATATATTTTATTATGGATTTGAAATCAAGGATTTGAAAACAAGTTCAAGGATTTCAAATTCATCAATCCAAATGCAGCATGAATGAATTTGTTATTATGAATTTAAAATTCTATCAATCCAAATCAAGTCTAAGTATCTTAGACGTAGGGTTTGACAAGAAGTTATACTTTTAAATTAAACTATAAGGTAGGCAAGCGACCGGGCCTGTAAAGGATGAACTAGAGATGAAAGATATATAAAAATATAATTAATCTAAATATATTTTTATTTTTATACAAAAATATAGTAAAAATATTTTCAATTTTAAAAATATTAAAAATTTAAAAATAAGTTTGAAAATAAAATCAAACGAGTTCTTAAAAGTCCTAGAAAAGAGAGTACATCCATTACTAGAAAGTAATAAATACGAAAGTACTATTCCCCTTACAATTAATACAGTTAGATATATATGTAAATGAGAAACTTATACAATGAAGATGAGATTTTCATAGAAATTTCAAAACCACGTACCTCTTGGAGCTAAAGTGTTATCCACTCGATTATTTAATTTAGAGTGTGAAATGTACTAATCTTAAAACAACCTCAAAACGTAAATGGTACATACATGGTGTCAAACGTGTATAAATTGATTTGTGATCCCTTATTTACATTTAGTAATAGGAATGATAATAGGATAAGTTCAAAATCTCATCTTACTTAGAATGAATTTTAAAAATTATAAACGGATTTGAAATTGGTATTGATTTTTTATTTTCAAATTCGTACCGTCTCGGATCGGTCACTTTAATTTTTTTTATTTTAATATATATATATATATAAATTTAAGTTAAATTATATTTTAAAGAATACATTTTTTTAAAAAAAATTATAAAACGAATTTAACGGATTTAATCGATCTAACCCAGAACGACAGGTTCGGATGTGGCAGATTTCAAGAACTTAAAAATTTTAACGAGACGGATCTCGAATGCTAATAAATCCACCCAAAACCCGCCGTTGCCGTCCTATTTAATACATATGATCTCAACCAATCTTCAATTAATGCCCTAATTAATATAACTTCAACCAACTTTAGTACCACAAAACAACTCATAAACAGCCTACTTGCCCACTAGCCAAGAAAGTTTGGTTCCTTGATGATAATGAAGGCACATGTCAAACATAAATGTTGTTGTACAATTACAATGTTGTCAAAAGACAAATATACAAACACATCATTTGCCCTTGAGCAGAAGGAAGTTCTTAGGTGAATAAAGTCTGAATAGAGCATAGGCTGAGATGGAAGATGTGATTGCCATTAAAATAGCTGCAGTACAGCTACATAACAAAGCGCCACCAATTTGGATGCAAAACCTGGTATAACTATTGCACAGCTTCATCCACTGGAAACTTTTCTCGCCGGTAACCGCCAGTGACGACCCTTGGACCGCCGCCATGTTGGCTGCAAATACCACGTATGCTGCTGCCTGTAGTCGGAAGAATTATGTTATACAAATACTTCTACCCATGGGATTTTCCTGTACAAATATGAGTGGCATTCAAAGAGGAGTACTATCAATTTACTATTTCTCATGGACATAGAATTATGTTATACAAATACTTCTACCCATGGGATTTTCCTATACAAATATGAGTGACATTCACAAACCAGTTTCATTTGCATTGTCCTATGAAACTGGTTTGTGACAATAAAACAGCTCTTCGGATTGCTGCAAATCCCATTTTTTTATGATAGTACCAAGAACATTGAGCTAGATTGTCATTTTGTTGGGAAAAAAATTGCATGATGGACTTATTACCACGACGCATGTTTCTTCTCATCATCATTTGACTGACATGTTCACTAAGGATCTTGATCTCCATTTTCTTCTTCACAAGTTGGTGCTTCGTGTTCCTTATTCACTACCTTGAGCAGGAGTAAGAATTCATGAATACAAGCTTAAGACAGCATGGAAGGCACTACTTTAGGGGGAGATTTGTTGGTTCCTAATTGAGATTATTTCTAGCATTTGAATTAGGATCAATATGGCATAATATTCTTTCCCTTTCTAAGCAATTTATGAAAAGCCATCCCTTGCAAAGCTTTCTTGGCAACAATAAAATGCACACTATGTTTATATTTTATAAGTTTCTTTTTAAAACTTGAGCAGACTTAATTAGCAAAAAAATGTTTAAGTCCAGAAAATATTATTTGATCATTATTTAAGATCAAGTCTTATATGTATTTAAAAAACATATCATATTTCCTAATTAGTTAATCACATAATCAATAAATAGTTGAAATTGAATGATAGATAGAGATGCTATTGCGGTGGGTTTGTCTAAACTTAAGATCCATCCAACCAAGATTTTTAAGGAGCCGAATTTAAACTAATTTCTATAATTTTAAAGATATAAAAGATATATTTTTAAAACTAACACTACTAAATTTTAAAAAATAAAATATTATAAATATTATATAGATTAAAGTAAAAAATTAAAAAAAATCAAATGGGACGGATTAGAAATGAGACGTGTTTGAAAGTTAAAAAACTCAAACCCATCCCATTGTCATATTTAATGATAGAATTTTATATTAAATAGCGTGACTAGTTAAGGATTTCTAATACGAGCAAAAAAAAAAAGATAAGAAAACAATGATCCATGACTTCACCCATACAAGGGTGAAGCTGGTATCAAAACACCACAAAGGTTGGTGATTATTCTTTCTCCAAGGTTTTTTTTTTCTCTTATTTATTAAGGAGGATGCTGGTTGGTTCCCAACTTCCGTTCGAGTTATTTAAATCTATAATCAATTAAGTTATAGATGTAAGGTACTTACTAACAGACTAATTTGTCTCATCTTCTCCAAGTTGTTTATTAGAAATTCAGTATACTAGATTTATGTCCAAAAAATTTTAAAGATCTAACATTAAGATTATACTTTGTTTTATATTCGTAGTGTGAGAAAATATATATTTAAAATAATAATTATTAAAAATGAAATAATGCAATTGAAAAAATAGCTAGTTGTAAGAGGAACAACATAGCTTATTTTGAATGTTTAGTTTGCAAAAAATATACTCGTTATGTCCAAAATTTTCAATATTTTGACTTGGCTTGAAATTTAGAAAAGTAAAAAATTCGAATATGTGACTATTTTTGTCTTTGAAAGCAACAACTAAGAGTTCGTAACTCCAATGCAGGCCGGACGATAGTTTTAGGAAAAAATGAATTCTAAATCCAAATAAATTATATTTCTTAACTATTGCCAAAAGTCGATCTTTAATTTTCATGGGGCGAGCCAAATTTGATAAATGATTAGAATTTACCGAAAATAGGAGCAAAAAAATAAAAATAAAAACAAAAATTAATTAAAGAGATGAATTGTCAATTTCAAATTTCCCAACCTCCAGACAACATATTAATTTATTAGGCAATAATGCATATATAATGTATAGCTAGTTGCGGTATGGTGTGTTATGTACTTATACTATTTAGGTGTCTAGGGCCATGTAACATGTCAAACATTAAAGATAAATTAAAACAAATTACATTTATTAATACTAATTGCATTTATTTCTACAACGGTTTCATAGTGACATATAGGCACGCCGCCACACACAACTTGCATGACACCAAAGAATTATTCAAAATGATCTAAATATAATTTTTTTTCGCCTTTTTCTTTTTTATTGAAAATAATAAATTTAAGGTCGAATTTTTATAGTAATCATATGAGTAGTTGTAATTACATGAGATTTTGTGTTACCAACGGGGCATTCAAATTTTATTTTTTTAATTATAGCATCAATATTACTCCTTGGATATAACCTTTCGGGATATCGAAAGTTGATCAATTTAGTGGGCTCACGTGGACTTAAATTAAAATGAGCAGATTTTTTTTTTCCAATTTTAGTTCAAAAAATTAATATGAGCTTTTAAGTCGACACAATCCAACTCAAGCTTATGCATGTCTTCTAAAAATTATAAAATAATTTGTACTAGCCAATGAAAATTGAGAAACAGTATAACTAAACATGCAGACTCAAATCTGAAATTGACCAAAAATTACATTTGGACAAAACGAAAGATAAAAAAAAAATCTATATAATTATAGATGAAGCTTCAAATATTAATTTAGTAGTATTAATTTATGAAGTATAAGCCTGAACTTATAAATTAAGGATGCAATTTTATTTTATTTTGTATGTTTAATTAAGGATGCCCGAATTAGATTAAAATTCTAAACCCTAAACTTCACCTCAAGATTCACAGTGTTGTTTCCACCGTTTAAAACTATTAAATCCAATTTGCAAGATGCTAATCGAGTTAAGCTCTTTAATTCACTCATCGTAAGTGAAATTAACAAATTATTTAGAGCCCTAAACAAAATCTATTAGAAGAAACAAATTATTATTCCCATTCACTGATATGTTTATGATGAGATTATTGAGACATGAACAAATGCTAATAAATAATTAATGACATATTACAAAATCCGAACTAATTACCTGGTCTGATAAGTAAATTCCCCAAGCCAGATATCTGTAAGAAGCTGTCGGATCCTTTCTGAAACCTGGCAAGATGTAACTTCTGAACAGTTGGAGCAGATTATAAACAGCTCCGGCAGTATCAATCCACACTATCACACTAAACAGACAAAAAAAAAAAGGCAAGAAATTAGCAGAGACAGCTTTAATACTTAGGATTTGACGAAACCCTTGTCAAGAAATCATTGATCAAGAACTGGAAACCAAAAAAAACAGCAAATAAATTAATATAAAAGAGAAAAATCAACGTACTACAAAGCATTCAAGTCCCTGAAGGTTGCTTTTTTGGTTACCAAGTGGAAGAGATCTTTGGTTTGAGTGTCAAATCCCACAAGACAGGCAGCCAATGCCAAGAGAAGAGTAGACAGAATCCTCAGAAAAGCTTCCACTTTCCAGGTATCCATGTCCACCAATAGAGATAGGTTTATGCTTGTATATTTTTACTGTTGTTTCTGTCTATATATGTGTATATATATATATATATATGTAGAGAGAGAGAGAGAGAGAGCGCAAAAGGACTGGTTATGAATGGGCACACGTTAAGATGGGCCATGTATTTCCTGTGCCAGTCTCCATTGAAGCATTAATTGGAGCTAAGAGTACCACTTCATCAAAGAGTTTGCTCAGTTCGATTTAACCGTACCAGTTACTGCATTCCCAATATTTTAAGGTGACAATGAGTTCGTTTTTCAAGAGGAGGATTCTAATGGGTTTAAGTAGAATTTTGAATATTTCATTTTCAGATCCACCTAGATACCATTTATTTAATTTTTTTATTTGTCTAAATAATTATTATATATATATTTATGTATTTTATTTTTTTGAAAAATAGATTTTTTAAAAAGTTATAATTGTATTAGTTTTAAAATAATTTAATATTTTTTATATTATAAAATTAGCCTAACAAGTTTACCCCTCAAAAAATTAAAACTGGAGCAAATTAAATTTGAATTCTTAAAATTTTATTAAGTTGAATCTCAAATTTAGACAAACTGAGTTAAACTCAATTCATTACTATCCATACCAACAAATTTGGAAATAACTAATGTTCCATTTAAAATTACATGTGGAGATATTGATGTTTTTCGGTTATTCAATGAGTAATATCATTCGTGTTTAACGGTTCTCGTGTTTTCATTTTTATTTTATTTTTTGTTAGATTATGGATATTTCCATATCATGCATTCGTTGTACCATAGTCGGGCATGCCAGATCCTTCACATATATGACAAGCTTACATTAAAGAACACCATGATGTCCATTTGAGAACCATTAAATAAATTTATGAGTCATTTAATATATATATACGGAAGATAATTTTATACAATAAAATATTAATATTATGATGTATAATTGAAAGAATTATTGAAATGTATCATCATGCACAAAAAAAGGGTTATTTATAAAACTGAATTTTGATCTATTTATAAAAATTACCTCTTTAAGTTTATAAAATATAAATTTCTCTTTGAGATATTGAAGGTACTTTCTTGAGGTTTGTCTCTATATAAATAACCCATCTCATTAGCTGTAATTTGGAAATTTGAGACAAATAACAAGAAGTTATTTATAAATTTTAAACTTAAAATGGTAGTTTCTATAAATAGATCAAAGTTTAATAATAATTTTTTATAAAGGTAAATTATAGAAACTACCATTGAGATTTGATATATTTACAAAAAAAAAAACTACTATGTTTCAAAATTATAAATACCCTTTTTGAGGCATTATAAATACTCCTTAAAATTTATTTTTATCTTACAATTACAACCTTAATATGTGTAATTTACAAAATAAAAATAATGTCAATAGAAATTTGTAAATTTAAAAGTTAACTGAATTTTTTTTATAATTAGGCTAAATTTAAGTTTTAATTTTGATGATATGAACATAAGATAATTTATTATTTATTATTATTATTTTATGTAAAAGAAAACCCATGTCAGTCACACGTTATGTAAGATATCTCACTTCAAAAAGATACGTCGTATCAAACAATGTGAGTTTTTAACAACCTCTTTGAATTCATGAGTACAAAAACCACAGCTAGGGTTCATGAAGTCTAAATTTCAAGTTTCCATGTCTGATCATTATCCAGTTTCTTCCATAGAATTAAATTGGTGGAGTTATTAGGTGGTGGATGATCACCCACATGATTGGCCGTCAGCTGGTACACTGTTTCTGCCCGATATTCAGGTTAAATTGACAGGTACACATAGATAGAGTTTTCTTGAATTAAGGATGTGATTGTCTAATAAAAAATTTCAGAAAAAATCATCTCAGGAACAATGTTGTTAATAAATTTATGTTTGTTTGAGTTTTTCTTCAAAATAATTTCAAAACATATTTTTTTTTACTTTTTAAAAATATATTTATATTTAAAAATATTTTAATAAAAAATATATCACTTCAATTATAATTGTGATACTTTTATCTATCATCTATATACTATTTTCAAAAAATTATATCTACATCTCAATACAATTTTTTTAAAAAGACATGTCATTTCCAAATAGACACTTAAAAATTATTATTTTTTTAACTAATTTTTCTCATTATTCTCCTCTCCAATGACATATCTCAAGAATGATAGGACAAGTAATCATTGTCAAAATAAAATAAAATAAAATTATTGATAATATGTCAAGTGATACAAAGAATAATTATGTATAATTAACATACAAAGAAAGTAAATTACTCTTAAAATAAACCCACACACATATTGAAATTCCAACCCAAAATCTATCGTTGATTATAAAGTTTTGGTGTTTCAATTTTAACACTCGAATTAGATATCATTGGCAAATTATCACCAATTAGATATTAAATTACAAGAATTTTATCTTTTTATAATAATAATTTTTATAAATTTAATAATAACAGTTAATTATAAATTGTTACTATTGATTATAATTACTGACAAAATAAATTTTTTCACTAAAATGAGAACGCAAATTTGACAGCATCAAAACTTCGTGTAAAACAGGGTGACGAGTTCACACACACTCCTACGGCTGGCGATATTGCCAGAACAGCAATTTTTGCTGCAAGAGCAAAATTTCAGGAGATAGTTAAACTGAAAATTAAAAAAAAAAAACATTCTTGTAAACTTAATTAGATTTTCCTTCACTCCTTAGTTGAAGATGGTTTGGTCCCTAACTAATTAACTTGATGGTCACTGATAGACTTAAAAATAATTTGAAAAGTTGAATATTCTGGAAAAAAAAAAAAAAAACTAATAATAGAGGTTGTATTAATGCATGTTCGTTATCATAGTGGGACATAATTCTTTTTCGATTCAGTTTCTGGTAAGTTGAATTTTACTATTTCTAGTTATTTTTAAATATTTTCTTGTTTAAGGTCCGATTTGACTGCAGTACCTCTTAACAATTTATTCGTAATATAGACAAAAATCGGTGAATAAATCAGTTATATAGGATGAGAAACCGACCCACATAATCTCACCACTCATAGAATATTTACATTAATCAGGCTTTGTTTCATATCCCTTCTAGTTGAATTAAAATCATATAGCCAAAGTAATTAACCCGGACTCACTTTCTTAAACAAAATTGGGCTCTCCACGTGAAGAATCGACTTAGCCATCCGTAACTTTACAGGCTCATTTAGTGAGCCCATCTGGAACTTGTTTATCGGGCCAGGGAGCTGTTGTAGCCCAGTAACTAATGCATTTTGGCCCAAAGATTAACCAAACTTTTACTAATTTGAAACTTTGGAGTTAGTACCAAACAAAAGTTCAAAAAAGAAAAAAAAAAAGAAAAAAGAGTGGCAGCACAGACAAACAACGAACAGTAGTTTTTAGCCTTATGTGGGGCTGACCAAGAATTCATTCAAAACAACCCAAGGAAAATTGGTACTAAATTCTAGTAATATATTTAGTACATCGTTTGGGGCTGGCTCAATGGTCCGCTTATATATTATTTGATGTACGTATAAAAATAAAAATGATAATAAAATAAGTTTAAGTTAAATTTGAAACTCGTTTTGTTATAAAAAAAAAAATGGACTTGAAACCCGTTTAAAATGAATATCCGATCCGCTCCACCCCAAGTACAAAACCAAGCCAGTCCAACTTGTTTGGATCCGACGGTCCACTTTTAGATGAAATGTTGATAAATTTAAAGTTTCGATCATCTTCTTTAAAATTAAAGTGTAAACAAGATGATGGATATATGTCTCCTAGTATTTTTTTTACTGACAAAATATATAGAGCACAAAAAATATGGCTATAATATAGCAGCTCACTGACAACTTGATTAAAGCATCCAAGAAAAATTGTATTTTTTTTTAAGTGTGTGTGTGAACTTCTTGCAAAAACTTTGAAAAAATCCAATAGTTCATTTTCTAGGTTTTAATTACATATTAATGCAACAGTACAACTTAAATCAAAGGATAATGAGATAGAAGTGAAGTTTGAAGGTTCCTGATTCCTAAAATAAACTACTTTTTTGTGCCAAAATAGAGGTTTAATTTAAACGTAAGCTACAACATCACGTGTTAAAGAATGTCAATAACTATCAGGCACATCATGTAATAAATAAATTTTTTCTCGTACAACAATTATTGAAAAACTACTATTGTCCGCTTCTAACAAACGTGATTGTTCCAAAAAAGTCAAAAGTGAGTAAAAGTTCATAAAAAAGTGAGTGAATGTTTATAAAAAATGTTATAGTTCGAATACTCATAAGTCCAATACTATTTATGTCAAATAATTTTCATAGTAATTACTTAATCAATCTATTACTATCACGTCCATTGAATATAAGAGAGCAAATGATGATATAACAATGGACATCGGATGATACTAGAAAATATGATCCACGGATATAGTTCCATAACAATCCTTTGCGGAATTGGATTTTATTTATGGAGGGAATGCCATAAAGGGTAAATAATTATGCCCAAATTCCACACATATCTACAAGAAGATGACCTAAAATTAACATAAGGGGGGATGATATTATTATTTGGGTGGGGGTTGCACAAAAACATCAACTAAGTAATAATCCTAAGCATAGCATTCTGGAGGGAAACCCTGTGGGAAGCGCTTGGCATCATTGCAATAGTTGTAGATCATGTAATTCTTCTGCACCCATTTGAGTTTCTCTTGACTGGTGGGATCCAATTTCTGTGACAGCCATGGGCCATGGCTGCTATTTGTCTGTGCAGAAGGGCAATAGGCTGCTACAGCTCCATAGGAGACAACACAAGCGTCTGCATTGAAATTTCTGTATGAAGCCATGAAGGGAGCCTGAGTCCAATCAGTCTTGATTAGCCCACCTCTTGTGGCCCATTCATCAGCATTCCAAATGCTGGAGTATAGCTTCATTGGCTGCCTTTTTGGGAATGGGACTCCCATGTTTTCCAGGTTCTTGAATTCTCTCAGAGGTGTGTTGTCTACTGAGAAGCTACCACAAGGGGAAAATTGTGCATTCATGAGCAAGACACATTTTAGAATAATTTCGGAATATTAAATAAAGGCTACGTCTACTGATTGTCCGTCTAATATTAGATCTTGTATTGCATTTAATATAAATTTATGTCAAATATATATGACATTTTGAATAAAAACAATTTTTATGAAGCAATATATTAAGCGTGTGCATGTGTTTTTTATAATGTCCAACATGATACTAAACATGATAATAAGAAAAGTAAAGTCTTTTCGAGTTAAAAGCCGCGTATACGACCAAGTATACAAACAAATAACTGTTTGTATAACTATAATATCCATTACAATCTCTCTAAACTCAAAACTTATTTATATTTCAAAAGTTATATATAGTACAAAATCCTAAAAATATGATATAATAGACTTTAATGTCAAACAATAACCTATATCTCAACAGATTATCGTCCGTATACAATAATCATCGAAAACCTATAGGAAGCTTATAGATCCATTGCCAAGTATATATGACATCTATATTATTTAAAAAAATATTTTATTCACTTGATATTTATTTGTAAAGTCAATACGAGATAAACACCAAATTAAAACAAAAAAATTTGAAGCCGACCAAATTAGAATAAATTAGAATAAATAGTTGGTGGCATGATGCACCATACACAGATGATTGTGATACTCTGCCCAGCAATAATTTTGTATCTCACAGGTAGATAATAGTTAAAATCTATCCATTTAAGGTACTTACACAATAGTTTGAGGATTCCAAAGAACAGAATATGTATGAAAATCATCAGTAGGATCAAACCACAGGTGAAATTGCTGCTCTCTCTCCCCTTTCCCTTGAGTGTACACATTGGTATGAACAGTGTAAGGCTCGCCACTTAGGTTCCCCAAGAACTCAAAATCTATCTCATCATGATCTGACCCTCCTCCAGAAGACAACTTCAAAAAAAAAATGAATTAACACAAAGTTAATCACAAAATCATAGCATCATTAATTCTCACAATAATCACAACACAACAAGCATTTCATTGATAGTATCGAAATGAAACACACATAAAAAGCGGTGACAGTTCCAGCTGAGTTTCCAGGCACAAGCTTGAGTTGCATGTCAATCTTCCCAAACAAAAACTCTTTCTTGGATTGGAAGCCCGACCCGGAATAGTTATCAAGAGAAAGAGTCAGAAGCTCCCCATTACTGAGAATTTTACCCCGGCCTTCACCCCAACTGATGTCAAAATCTTGGAAATAATTACCGCCTGAAACCATGGTTGAAGTGATTAGGAATAAGGTAACGAGCAAAACTACAGCATTTCTTGAACAAGAAAATAAAGCCATGTTTTTTTCTGGTTCTCTGTTTGTTTCCTCTTCTTACTGTAACTGATCAGCAAGGTTGTAGCTTATATGTATAGGAGTTGAGAATGCATGTAGATACAAAAAGGGACAAAAACATACGTGGGGTTTGGGTTTTGTAAGAAGATGACATCTGGAAGTTGGGGGGGGTGGGGGGTGGGGGTGTAAATTAGGAGAAGCAGAGAGTTGTGAACAGCTAGCTGCGGAATAGATAAGCATAAACATATACATTTATAAATGTGTGTGTGAGAGTGTGTCTTGATTGTGTTGTATTCCATTTCTTTTCAGCACCATTCATGATTCTTGGTTTAAAGCTTCAGAATCACTGAATCAGAAGTGTGCTGTTAGCAGATGGACAAGAGTAAAAAGAGAGAGGGAGAGGGGTTCTCGAAATTGGGAAATGTTGTAAGTTTCTGCCGACTAAATTTATCAGTCCCACATATTGGATCCAATTCCAACCATCTTTCATTTGAGTAGGATAGTTGGGATTTTTTATTTTAATTTTATGTATTATATTTTATACTACATATCAAATATACACATTATATATATTTACAAATATATTTTCTATACATGAGGTACATATTTGTTATATAATAAAATACAATACAACATTACAATGACAGATACAAACTGAAGTCAAGAGGCATGAGGTGAGACAAGATTATATACATGTCCCTGGATCATTCATGTGACCAGCTTTGGAGATGCCACTCAGTTTAAAAATCACCCAAATGATAACCAAAAAGAGAAAGAACTCATTAAATCTTGTGAGGTCTAATGTTGTATTAGTATACCTTGAGAATGACATTGATAAACGTTAAAAGCAGCAATAAAGCGGACTGCCGAAAAAGTAAAACTGCTCAATCTCAGTACAATGATGAATTTTCGTCACTTTCATTTCAAACACGTATTTGGGCTTCCAAAAGATGTGGTCAAACAAAGCCCAGCCTTAGTTGGAACCAAAATCTGATCATTAATGTGTCAAATTTTTGAAACAAGCTACAGTTTTTGTTGGACTAGGCTTTGTCTAGCCCGATCAAACTGAGAGCAAGAAAATTGAGACGGATCAAACCCCATGCCCGATTAAAATGAGAGTAATAAAATTGAGACGGATACGGAGCACTATAATTGGAATATAGAAAGTGCCACATATTACGTTCTCTTAAGTGTGTTATATTGTCATCTTCAATACGAATTATAAGCATTGAAATGCTTCAAGTATCAACAGCATAATCTCTGAATCAGAAGCTTTACTTTTCTTGTATGCTTTCATTTAATCCATATCAATCAGAAGCTTTACTTTTCTTGTATGCTTTCATTTAATCCATATCAATCAGAAGCTTTATTACTCTATATTACACTAAAAAAAATAATTGAAAATGATCCTGATTCAGCATTATTTGTTCCTGGAAAGCAAGCCCAGAAAAACCGACTATCAACATAAGAACAATCATATAATCTCTTATTTACTAATGTTGGTGGTGGTGGTGGTGGTGTTGACAGTACATTCTGGAGGAAGGCCTTGAACGAAGCGCTTTGTATCCGCGCAATAGTTATACACCATGTAATTTTGTTGCACCCATTTCAGCCTGGCTTCACTTGCTGAATCAAGTTCCTGCCACAACCATGGTTTTGTCGACGAATTATTTGATCTTGAACTGCAAGAAGATTTTGTAGATTTCCAGACACAAGCATCGGCCCTGAAATTTCTTAAGGAAGCTGTAAATGGAGCTTGACTCCAGTCTGTCTTCACAAGGCCACCTCTTGTGGCCCAGTCATCTGCATTCCAGAGACTGGAATAAACTCTCATAGGCCGGTTCTTTGGGAAAGGAACGCCTTGATAATCCAGGTTCTTGAATACTCTGATTGGTGTCCCATCGACGTAGAAACTAGCAAAAAAAACAGAAACCAATTAATATTTCTGTATGGCAAGCAAATTTCAAAGAGAATAGCACACAAGAAACGAAATCTTGATGAGTTTCACTGAAATTTTTGGGACAAACTTATGCTTGGGAGCTTACATGATAGTTTGAGGATTCCAGAGAATGGAATATGTATGGAAATCAGCACTGGGATCAAACCACAGGTAGAACTGCTGCTCTCTGCCACCCTTTCCTTGTGTGTAAACATTTGTGTGAACAATGTAAGGATCGCCACTGAGATTACCCAAGAACTCGAAATCTATCTCATCATGTGTCGAACCTTGAGAAGACAACTGCACCATGTCATTCAAATTCTTTATGTCGAATAAGATCATTTCCTCATTTATACACAGGAAGTTCATGGGATACATATTCATGTGGATAAAAAGGTCTTACAGAGATCCCACCACATGAACGATTATGCATGATTGTTCGGGACTTGAAATCCCACGACATCCTAAAAAATAAGCACGTAACAATAGAGCAACTTACATAGTACGCAGTGACAGTGCCAGCAGAGTTTCCAGGAATAAGCTTAAGTTGCAAATCGATCTTCCCAAATAAGTACTCATTCTTGGATTGGACGCCGGAACCAGAGGCCTTATCAAGGGAAAGAGTAAGTAGTTTGCCATTGTTGAGAATCTTGGCGCGGCCATCACCCCATGTAATATCAAAATCTTGGTTGAAGTTTCCAGCAAAACAAAAAGCAAAAGAGCCTAACAGGAGAAGTATAAACAATGCCATAACTTTGGCATTTGACTTAGTAGTCCAAAAGTAAGAAGCCATTTGTCAAGTTATTTCTTGGATTGAGGTAATAAAAGAGAACTCTTTGACTTTGAAAGATGGTTTGATAGGTTTGGTTTAAGAAGAATGTTGGTGAAATGGACGTGTATATATATGTATATATAGGACTACGAAGGTTAAAAAGGACAAAGAAGCTTTGGCAAGAAGAGGCATATAGAAGCTTCTTTGAAGGTTGAAGTTGGTGAGTGAATTACAACCTTTGTTAATGGATCCCTCCACTATGTTAATGGGAGGTCCCTTTAGGGAATTGGGGGTGGCAAAATTTTGACGGTGAATAGATAAAATGCCCATTAATTATTTTATTTTTTATTAATTTAAAAATATTGATTTATTGAGTCCATGCAATGAATTAAATATAATGATTTTTGTCAAAATTAGTGGATGTGAAAAAATGGTGCAAAATGTGTGATATACAACGTTGAATGATGGATCATAATCCGTTTAGAATTAATAAACTAAATTTTGGAGGTTTATTCGAATTGTACATCGAGTCGCAGATATAACTCAAGAGACTAAGTTTAAAATTCCATAAATTATTACGTTAAACATATCTTAAAATTTAAATTAAACCCATTAAAGTCCTAAAAGCTAAAACTCATGAAGATTCACATATATGCCTATAAATAATCATGATTTTCATAATTAAAAAATACGCAATTATTTATTGCCAAGTTATTTGGATTGCTTTCTATTCCAAATGAGCATCGGAGGATTTTTGTTGGGCGAATCTCTAACACTTCTAATGCTCTCTTGTGACGCAAACAATACCATATTCAGCAGTTCAAGTTCGCAGGAGTATTGATACCACATCAACTAATAATCATGACACGAAGTTGAAGTTGAAATTAGAGTAGAATTCAGTTTGAATATAATTATAATTTTTATTTTTTTATATTAGAAATTTTGTTAATACTTATAAAATGCTTATGCACATGTAATCGAACTTTTAATTAAATATATTTCTGTTAGTTTGATTATCCAAAAATCATGAATATTTTTCTTGAATTGATGAGATGAATAGTGAAAGTGCCACATTTCACACGGTTTTAGTAGGTGAAAGACCACTATCAGATATATACTCTGTTTGTCTTCGTTTTTGGACGGTGGTGGGTCAATCTAGCAACTTCTATTGGCTCTCAGAATTTTCGTGGACGAATTGCGTGCGAAATCATTTCTATGTATACTCAATTTGGACTTGGGATTTCTATTGTACTAGATTTTATCATCACATAAAAGTCAACAACGACCATAATACAGCCTACTATTATTACTTAGATTATATAGAATTCTACGTCTCAAATTAATTATGTTTGTTGTTGTAGTAGGATTTAATAGTTATGATTAGTCGGAGACTTTAATCTTTACCTCAAGGTATAAAGAAATATTGGGCCATTATTCATCTGTTTTTTTTTTTTTTTAACCTTTGTCATTTTTTTTAGTTCTTTCGATTTGAATTGGAATTGGATGTTCCAAAAGTGGCGTATGATATACCGCCACAATGAAACTATTTTTTAGAAAAAATCGAGTATAAATTTGATTTGACTTAATTTAATTAATTATTTAATAAATATAATTATATTTATCTTATGAGTAATGAGTCTCTTTAAAGTGCAGATCAATTACTTTTGGAACCACTTGTATGTTTGACATTATGCACCACTTAGAAACACAAGGCATGATTAGATGCATGAATAATGAAACTCACGGTAAAGTTGTCAATTGAGCCGGTCCATTCCCGCGGCGACCAGTCTATGAGGCGGACTGATTAAATTCAGGCTCAATTTGGAAACGATCCGGGTCGAATTGAATAAAATTTTTGAAAGGTAAGTTCAGTTCAACCCACTAGCCCGGTGCTAGTGGGTCGATTCTGGACCTGGTCCGAGCTTCACGAGCTGGGCTTGCGGACTAGGCCCACGAGCTATTCTTAAAAAAAAAAGATATATAACTTATATGATATATCTTAATATAGGATATACAAATTTTATTTATTATAAATTATATATTAAGTTTGAATTATGTCATAAAATATGACTTGTAATTATAAAATTTATTATTCAAAGTCTATCATCCTAAAAATTAGATTTTTTTTTTTTTATTAGTCTAAATTTATTCTTATAAATTTAAGTTTTTATCTTGTGAATTAATATACATTATTTTTATTTGATTATTGAGTTATACTAAGTTTAGATTTTAATTTTTCAATAGTATAGTCATTTGATATTTTAATTAATATACATCCATCTTAAGTTTATAATTTAAATTTCATAATTTTTCTTAGTTTAGTATACACTTAACATTTAGTACATTTTTTTTTTTACTAATAGACTTACTTTCTAAATTTATATTTTTAATTTTAATGATTTTTTTAAATTTAGTATATTAGTACAATTTTATTATGTTAGTAATATATTTACTTATTAACTTTATATTTTAATCTTCATAATTTTTTTTTTAATTTATTATAATACTTAGTACTACTTTATTTTGTTAGTAATAGATTTACTAACTTTATATTTTAATTCTTCATGTTACAATTATTTATTTTTTGTTAAAAATTATAAAAAAACATACAATATAATAAAATTAATATATATAATATTAAAAGCCCGTCATGGGCCTGGGCTGGGTTTGGGCGGTCCTGGATCTGGGCCAATTCTAAAGTGGGCCTGAATTTTGATGGGTCAATTCACGGCTGGGCTGAGTTTTATATACTAAGCCCAATAGAGACCCAACTCATATACAAAAATCGATCCACCTAATCTGTTACTGTTCAGAGTCCATTTGACAACTATAACTCATGATATTTCGAAACTATACAATTTTGAGGGTTTCAATTTTTCTATTTTATTTTTTTTATTCTACTTTGTATTTTACTGTATAGATATATAACATATGTTTATGAAATAAATATGTGTTATTGATTATTTGAACGTGATTTATTTCATAAACACGTGTCATACATTCAAAGAATGGAATACAAGTGGAATAAGAAAAATGAAACAAGAAATTAAAAGCATAACGAGAAATTGCATTAAATTGAATGTTTTCATTATTAATACGTCTATTTTACTAAAAAAAAAATTATTTTTTCTTCTTTTTAATTGTCACAAAATTGCACGTTTTTATGCCTAAGGCCCTGAATTGTAAAATAAATTAATGAAAAAAATAATTATAGAAACTATCCTTGAAGTTTGATTTATTTACGAAAAAACATGTTTATGTATCAAAAATCCAAATAGGTATGACAAGTGCTCCATTAAAATTTGTCTTTATTTTATAAATGCCTAATCTCAATTGGTGCAATTTGAAAAATAAAAACAAATGTCAAATGAGTGTTTATAATTTACAAATTAAAAGGATTTTTTTTATAAATATTTCAAATCATAAGAACATTTTTTGTAATTTATCCTTAATAAAATGTTTCACTTAATTGCCAAAGGTCAAAGAAGTACAAGCCTGGAAAAATAATTGCACCCAAATAAACCTCAACTTTGTTCACCTGATCCAGGATTTAACCTACAAAAAAAATTAATTTTGAAACAATTTAATTTATTTAATTAACTAAATTTTGGTCATACAAATTGTACACAAAAGTGAAACTCATACGGGCTTTAGACAACATCCTGGAAAGTCACCAACAAATTGAAATTTAGCACATAAACAAAAACTGAAAACAGGAACACTCAAAAAACTACTTGTCTAATTAATCCTGCATTCAGGTCCAGGGCCCTTAGGGAACCTCCATTTATCCCTGCAATAATCATATATCATACGTTCCCTTTGCAGCCTCTTCATTCTCCCCCTGCTTCTCTGATCCAACTCCATTTTCAACACAGATTTCGTCGAAAAATCAATAGAATTGCAAGAAGAACTTCTTGTTCTGTAAGACCAAATGCAACCATCTGCCGAAAAGTTTCTGTATGAAGCAGTGAATGGGGATAAAGTCCAGTTGGTTTTAACCCTGCCACCCTGTGTAGCCCAATCATCAGCATTCCAGAGACTCGAATATATTCTCATGGGCTGATCTTTAGGAAATGGAACACCTAAATTCTCTGCGTTCTTGAATTCTCTTATCGGTATGTTATCCACGTAGAAGCTGAATTGAGAGAATTAAGAATATGTCTTAGGAAAATGTCTCAGTATATTTAGTTCATAATTGATGAGGAAAAGTTTTGTAAGTTACTTACATAATGCACTTGGGATTCCAGAGAATGGAATAGGTGTGGAAATCTTGTGTGGGATCAAACCATAGGAAGAACTGCTGCTCTCTGTCACCTTTGCCTTGGCTGAACACATTTGTGTGAAGGGTGTAGGGATTGCCAGTAGAATTTCCCAAAAACTCGAAATCTATCTCATCATGGTGGTCACCTTCTGATGAGAACTGAGAGACATCATCATGTTACATATATCAAAATAAATTTATTGGCACTTCACATATAAGTCCTAAGTTATTAACTAAAAAAATATGTAATCGATTTTGTAAATGTTACATTCAGTACATGTGCATTGAGTGTGACATCCATTCTCTAAATGCCCTTAAAATAGAATGTTTGACAATTATTCGTCCACTGGTGCAATATATATTGTACAGTGTTGTCATAATTGAAACGATGACCAAACTAATCTTGTTGCTGGTTATCGGTTCAACCAATTGGATCGACCCCTCTAAAGAAAATTAATTATCTTTTTTATTGTATCATGTAAAATAAAAATAAAATAGAATAATTGTTATATAATACATTTTAAAGGTAAAAAAGATAAATAATCAAATTAAAAAATATATAACAAAACACAAAATCCAAATAACCATCTACATATAACAAATATCAAGTTTAAACTTCTTAAAAATACTTAAAATTTTAAAATTTTAAAATTAAAAACATGTTTGACCGGTTTAATTGATTTTGCTGGAAATTCGATTAGTAAAAACTAACCTGACGGACCAATTCGGTCTGATTTGGAAAACAATTATACATTAGGTAGATTTTTTTTATCAATTGGTCATAATGTATTAACATAATCTTACATAATAAGTTGTGACAGTGCCAGCGGAGTTCCCAGGTACGAGCTTGATTTGCATGTCAATCTTTCCAAACAAGAATTCTTTCTTGGACTCAAAGCCTGAGCCAGATGATTTGTCGAGTGAAAGGGTAAGCAGCTCGCCATCCTCAAGGATCCGAGCTCGGCCCTCGCCCCACGACACGAAGAAGTGCCGGTGAAATGTACCATTTCCGATAACTAAAGTTGGACTGTCACAAAAATTGCAATTTAGACAGCAGTCCAATTCTTAGTGATTATGGTAAGACTCATGATATACTAAAATGGTCCATACATGTTAGTTTGGATTTTTTGTTTTAATTTAACTTTATATTTCGTATTGCGAGTTATAAATACATATCAAGTGTAAAAAGTATTTTTTAAAATATATATTTATCATAAATCATACGCAACACTAAATCAAAACATAAGATTTAAAATATATTTATTTCCGGAATTTGAATTTTTAAATTATTGTGGTTTTTATTGATTCATACTAGATAAGAATCTCAAATGGGATGAGTGGAATTTATCCAATGTGTTATCCTTTCGTCCCTTTATTCACTTCCATTTTATCCATTTTGTTGTATAGTGCATCCCCTTTTTCATCATTCGGTCCTCCATTTCTCAAGCTGCTTTTGTACAATTTTTCTTTTTGGGTTTGAATTTTTTATTAAAATTTTATGTTGTATCTTATATTACAATTCAATCCATGGACAAGAAGTATAGAACCGTGAGAAACAAACCAACCAACGTAATATCTTCAAAATTCAAGAGTTAGCACTGAAAATGAAATAATCTTGAAATGTGTAATAGATTAATCCAGAAACAGCAGTAGTAGTAGTAGTAGTTGAGAAGAGACACTATTGCGCATGCCTAAGCAAAAAAAGTCATGCAACTTTAAGTATATATATGCTTTCTTTTTGTCATATTTTATTCTACATTCTGCAAAATTCTCTCTTTCAATGATTATTACAATATGTGCAGACAATATATATCATAACCTTGGTTTGGCTGTAATCAAACTTTGATACAACATTGTGCAGAATACCTTGTTGTGCTTTCCAGGTTACGTCGAGCCGCAGAGATTGTTTGTGATATAATGATGTCCACCTACAACAAAACACACACACACACAGAAAATCCATATCAATGCATGAAATTTATGATATATAAATATACATAGAAAATATTCTGTGGGAGTTAAGGATATGGAGAAGGGACCTTGAAGACAAAGATGGCAGAAAAGAGTATGAAGGCCAAGTATGGAAGGAATTTGTTGGAACGAGGTGGGTGGGAATTCCTTGGTGGCATAACCATTGGTTTCTTGAATACAACTGAGAGAAATGTACAGCATTGTCTTAAAAAAAAGAATCACCATATTTGTTGTTGCAGCCCCTTCAATGTTCATAATAGGTCTTTGTCATTTCATCTATTGCTTTTTGTTTCATTTGTTGGAAGGGAAATTACAGCCATTCCTTTTCTCAATGGCAACCCATGGTTATCCTTGTCTCTTGGATTTTTGAGGTTAGATCTCTTAGCATTCCACCTACCAATTTTATCTTTTTACCCCACCTTTTTTTTTTTCTAAAGAAAATTACCCAAGAGTTTTGTGTATTTCTACTTTTTTTTTATGGTGGGATTGAATATTATATTTCATATTTTTTAATTAAATAAATAATTTTACCAAGATATTATGCAGAAAAAGTGTATATATAATTTGTAGCGCATGTTCTGTAAATCTGCTGGAAGTTTGATATCATATGTAAATTAGTATTAAATTAAATGTATAATAATACTAAGAATAATCAACATATATATATACACACACACACAAATAAGCACATTAATGCATGTTTTTGCAACTTCATCTTATTTTTTAAATAATTACTAATTATAAGATAGTTACTTGTATTTATCTTATCTTAATATCTACTTTCATTTCATTCTTGTTTTATTTCTATAAATTTCTTATTAGTTTCGATATACAATTATTAAGTTATTTATATGTATGTGTGTACATGCATGTTTATATAAATTTTATTTATATGGAGAATTTCATATCATAAAAAAGCATAATCAAATCATAAATGTTTGTTCTTAATTTCGTTAATATAATTCTTCTAATATACATAAAATTTTCTTATTTGCTCATAACATTACACCATCTAAATTGTCAACTTATATTCATCACACAGATATGACATATTTGGTCAAATATTAAACTATTATTGATAATTAAATATTAGGAAGCATACTGTTCTTGTGAGAAGAGAAATTAGTCTACTTTTATTTTTCTTTATCATAATATGAATTTTATGTAAGGAAAAATAGACATGTCCTGCAAAAAGAAATTAAAAATTTAATTCAACTCATTAAATAAAAATATTTAATATCCACGTTATACTCATTTTGTAAAATCCATTGTGTACTTATTTTAAATAATTTAACGCCTATATTATACTCATTTATCTAACAATTGTTGTGTTGTAAGAGTTTTCCAAGTTCAAACAAGGATGGAAAGTTGTGGACATCATCAATACACATCATATTAATTTGTTTTTCTTTTGTTTTTTAATATACACCTTTATGCTTGTGTGTGTGTGTGTACTAGATAATATGATTGTTATTGCACTTTTCACACATAAATGCTATATATTCATTAAAAAAATGGATATTTTTCTACCTATATATTTCGAAATTGTTACAAATTTTTATCATGTAAATGAGATTTTATTAATTTTTTTTCAAACTATATAGAATCAAAATACTGTTAATTTAACTAAAAACTCAAATTAGCTTGAATACCTTTTCCAGATAGCATTTTCCCTATACTAAACGTGGCCTAATAGTCAAAATTTATACTTCTAACAAAAGCATGTCTTACTTCTTCCATCGTATTGTTTTATCCAACTCAAAATTTAAAATAAGAAATAAATAAATTAAGATTTTATGAATTTTTATATTATTATTCTTAAAAATAATAATTTAAAATTAGTGAAATCAGATCATCACTTTAATTGAGATGGTAGTTTTTGAAAAAGGAAAAGTCTAATTTTAAAAAATGAAATCTTATTTTAAATAAAATTGAAATCATAAATTTGAGACAAAAAGAATTTATATATTTGATTCTGTGTAATCAAAATATCACCACCTCTGATTATAATTAATTGCGGTCACGAGCCTGTTATGATAAGGACTTATTGCATTATTAATCTTCAAAGTGCATTAATCTAATCACTGATTTCTTTTCAAAATAAGTGGAGATAATAAATTAGGGAAAATCTTGATTTCAAAAAAAGTCTTCCTATCATTTATAACACTAGTGTATAATATTTTCTTTTGCAGGCACAAAGACAAACAAAACAAATAAATGACGGGAAAAAAAAAAAGAATTTCTATAAAAAGAAAATTAAAAATCCTTTTTTCTATATCATAATTATCAATTTACACACGTGTCGCCGTGATGCAATAAAAAATATTATATAATTGCAAAATGGTTAAAGATTTCATTTTTGTGAAATGCTTCAAACCGTGTTTTGTAAATGGGGAGGACATGGGCTGTCGCTAGCTGCACGCTTTTCTCAATCAATGCTATCAGCCATCTGTGTCCAGCTCAAAAATCTTTAACCCCCAACTTTTTCATCCCACAACTTTGTGCCATGGGAACTTCCTATGCCCTTTCCTACCCCCACCCACCCACCAACCCATCCCCAACAACTCCCACACTATAAAAGCATATCTAGGTATCCATTTTATATCATCCCATAATTCACTTCTCATCTTCCTAGGTCTATAGACTCCATTTTTAGACATCTTCCTAAGTCCCCCGACAATAATATCAGTTATGCAAACACAAATGGCTTCTTTGAGCTATATTTCACTAGTATTCTTTATGACCCTTTTGATCAGCTCTTCTATGGTTGCATTTGGGGGCAATTTCCATCAAGATTTCGACATCACATGGGGCGACGGCCGGGCTAACATACTCAACAATGGCCAACTTCTCACTCTTTCACTTGACAAAGCTTCTGGCTCTGGCTTCCAGTCCACGAATGAGTATCTGTTTGGCAAGATTGACATGCAACTCAAACTTGTTCCTGGAAATTCTGCTGGCACTGTAACTGCCTACTATGTGAGCACACATTTCAGATTCCATTGCATCAAACTGAAATACACATACAAAAACAAGCTCATTTTTGTTACTTTCATTTCTGTTCATGAGCTAACAATATTGTCTGTTTACTTTTGTTGTGCAGTTGTCATCACAAGGGCCAACCCATGATGAAATAGACTTTGAATTCTTGGGAAATCTCAGTGGTGATCCTTATATTCTTCACACCAATGTGTTCAGCCAAGGAAAAGGCAACAGGGAGCAGCAATTCTACCTCTGGTTCGACCCGACTGCAGAGTTCCACACCTACTCCATTCTCTGGAATCCCCAGCGCATCATGTAAGTATTGTTCCCTTCAATTGCTTTAGATTTGCACCTTGTTGGAAATGTATTCACATTCATTTGTTTTCTGGGCTTGGTTTATGACTTTGTATTTGTGCTTCATTTGCAGCTTTTCTGTGGATGGAACACCAATAAGAGAGTTCAAGAATGCAGAGTCAGTTGGAGTGGCATACCCAAAGAACCAGCCAATGAGGATTTACTCCAGCCTTTGGAATGCAGATGACTGGGCAACAAGAGGTGGGCTAGTGAAGACAGATTGGTCACAGGCCCCATTCACTGCCTCATACCAGAATTTCAACGCCGATGCCTGTATTTGGTCCTCTGGCTCATCTTCTTGCAGTTCCAGCTCTCCATCCTCTTCAACTGCAACTGGAAACAACCGATGGCTGAATGAAGAATTGGATGCCACAAGCCAAGAAAGGTTGAAATGGGTGCAGAAGAATTACATGATATACAATTACTGTGCGGATGCTAAGCGGTTCCCTCAGGGTTTCCCTCCAGAGTGTAGCATTAATAGGTCAGCATAAGCCATAGAGGACTACAATGAGCTGCAGATGTTCGTGCTTCAATTCCTTTAGCCACATAATGTTTAGTTCATTCTTTGATTTAGAGAGAATTCTTTCATTAGTTAAGTTTGATCGCTTTTGCAGCAGAGGAATGAAGATGTTATTACAACAGCCATGGAAGTCATATGTAAGATTGCTATGCTTGGAATTTTGTGATCATTAAAACAGACATTATAGAGGTCTTACAAAATTACCAGACAATTCATCACGGCTTCGAGTATTCATATGTTAAAGAAATAACGACTGAAATTCAACCACAAACCATCCTCCAAAAAGAGAATCATTCAAGTGTTAGCAGCTGGAAACTAACATCTGTTCAAGTAATCCAAGACCTGTCAAGAAGCTTATCAACTTTCGAACCACTTCCATGGGAGTCGTGCAGATTTCCAATTTAATCCATATTCTGCTGATTCACTTCTCGGTTTAATTTGCCAAACCACATTCGAGCAACTAAAAGTCGAAGACAACGAAATCAATCATTTTAATCCAGACAGCCTTCACATGCAAATGTCAATAGTTGCCGAATTTCCATGATCAAGAACACCCACAGAGAGCAGATCCATATCTATAGGCACAATCCATGGAGCCTGATGCTATTGTAGAAATCCAAGTGTATGCACTCAATACCATTTATTCACCAATTAATCAGCTGACTGGCAAATAATAGGAAATACAACCATGTTATTGTAAGTTGTGCTACTCTCAATGAGCACTACTCTCAATGAGCAGTTAACACAGCTTAACAATCACCCAGATGTGGCACAAAGTATTTGTGTACAATGATGTCCAGTAAATTTCATGTAACATAAGGGTATGGATAGTATTGCAGCCCAATAAAGGAATTCACAAATCCGAACAAAAAGTAACAGATTAAGAAAGAAAAAGAAAAAGAAAAAAAAAATAAAGAACATCATTAAAACATAATACTCATTGTAATTATCAAATTCAACATACAGGAATTTTAGCAGTTTTCCTTACTGACTTTGAAGTCCTTGACCAAATGTAAAGCACTTCAAATGTCATTGAGTAATACACAGGCATGGACAGTAAGAAGCAACCAAGTTAATAATGAGTGCTATAAGCAAATGACTTACTGTACAGTAGACTTTATATAGAATCATTGATTTCTAATACAGAAACAACAGAGGTCTACAGGACTCCTGAGAAAATATATTCCCATGCAGTCGTGAATCCAATCCTACAAGCAACTAATAAAAGTTTTGGCAATTGTCAGATGGAGGATGAGTAACAATGGCCGACCTTCACTTTTAGAACATATTCTATTCATCTTCTAATTCCACAATCTGTGCCCTCCTTTCAGCTGCTTTCTTCCTGATGAATATGCCCCACCTCATCGCAGCTTTAATCTTGAGCCAACCCACAACAGCCTTCCCAGAACGGGTCCGATCCTCGTTATAACTGAATCCAGGAGAAGGTGATGGCATGTAAGAAGGGAAACTATACCCGTCTTCAGGCACATTAACAGAGGCATGGCCACCCATGCTGAAAAGCCGAAGCAAGTGCTGCATATCTTCATTCTCGAGTATTTCATGACTTCTGATACGAATTTCCTCCTCTGACAAGTAATCGTCACCCTTCTCCTGGTCACTTGGCCAGTCCTCAAAAGGATTAAGATTAGCTTGCTGAAGAGAAGAGTTCCCCTCTTGGAATGATGGTGATGATTGAGGAGGACCAAGGGCAAGGCCAACCTTATTGTCATAAGTTTCACTTTGGAATTGGTTAGGATGGTTGATGTGCAGGCCCTGCTGAGTAAATGAGGCTGTATCAAACTGGGAATGCGAACTGGAATTCATTAGCTGAGACTGAGTAGGGTATCTTGTAGTCATACAGTCATTATAAGCTGAACCTGGGTTGGTCAAATAAAACGTTAATCACTTGGCATAATATAGCACCAACCAAAGTGTACATGTCTGTGTGGCTAAGTATGTAAGCTCAACAAAAAGTTCAAGTTACTAGTGGGGACTCAGAAATAGATAAATACATATATATATATATATGTGTGTGTGTGTGTGTGTGTGTGTGTGTCTGTCTGTCTGTCTGTCTGTCTGACAGTCTGCCAAAGGAGAAGACAAAAAGTAATCTAGTCTGTATTAAAGCAAAAATAGAGATGTTGCTTATAAGTTAACAGCAGAACCAAAAACATGATCTCAGTTATTTACTAGACTTCACATCAAAAAGTTGAAACAGCATAGAGCAAAGATTACAGGTCTCAGCCGAAAAATATCCATGGCCATAAAAATTAAGATATTATCAAGGATTACATAAAAAAAAAAAAAAAAAAAAAAGGTGTAGAAAAACCAGACAAACAGTATGGAAGCTTGTATCAAAGCACAAAGAGAGATGCAGTTCCACAATGTAGACAGCAAAGTCAAAACATGAACCACTACCACTCGCTTATTTTTCCCATCTTTAAGTTAAAAAAGAAGAAAAGGACCACATAGGACCAAGTTTAGAGAAAAGCCATGTCTGCATAAAAAATCGATTTCCATGATATAAAAGATTGGCAGAGATAGGCACACAATGGCCAAAAAATTACCGCACATACGGGAAAACATACCCCAAATACGCAACACCGCCAAGGCAGATGCTTACAAGACAAAAAGTAAAACAAAGCTAAGGTGAGGATCAGAACATGGGATAGAAACTGTGAGCAAATGGACATTTATCCCACAAAACTATCAAATATAATAAATCAAACCAAAGATGGGCATCTAAACTGGCCCCATAATCAGAAGTCTTTAGAATAATGTTATTTTGCAATGAAGAATCTATTATCACATTGTGTTCATCATGTCAGGTATAAAAAATAACATGATCAATACAATATATGGTGTAATGTCCCAAGCAAAAGAAGCAAAACCATTGGAGTGAATGTTAAGCTTTTGGTTTGTATTCATATTGATCAGAAGAAAGAGTCAACAACCAATCTCAATGTGTAGATTGTTACCCATCCAATTGCCCAGAAGAACAAATGTGATTCTTGGGAGTCATTAGTTATTCACTGTCAAACAAAAGAAAAAGTGCTTTCAGTAAGACAATGCTCACCTCCACTTAGCACGCTCTGATCCATTGACGGCTCAGAGGGAATCGAAACTGGCAATCTCTGTGGTGGAAGCTGATTATCTACAGAATTAGGATAATTGACTGGGCCCAAAGGAAGATCATTCCGCAACGTGCTTGACTTCTTAATTTGCTTGAAATTCAACAGTGATTTTCCATCATACTCCACAACTTGATTCCAATTGTCATATGCTTTCTTCACCAACATATCCACATATACCTGCAGGTACATAAGAATTAGAGAATATTGCACTGCCTTCACTAGTAAATTAGAGGCTCATCTGAGGAAACTATCCCAGATGGCAGGCCTAAATAAAATCATTCATCTTATTACAGGATTACATCTAAATAACATATAAATGAAAAATAAAATCAAAATAACATAAATTAAATTCCATCTCTGGGACTAAATATACGGAAAACACAAATTTGATGCATAGAATCCATGTTTACATACAAAATCTACTAGTTTTGAGCTCATCTTCCAAAGCTTCTCATTAATGTTTGGTAGGTGATTTAAAATTATCAATTCAAACTGTAGTTTTAAATTGAACAAAGAATAACATAATCAGCCTCCTTTTGCAGGAAAAACAAGAGTGAAAAAGATACTCAAGGAGAGTAAAAGATCTTGATTTGCAAAATTAAACAGAACAAAAGGATTTGGAAGACAAAACAACCTTTTGATAAATTACAAAATACACCACCCAAGAGTTTTCTATTAGGCACACCCACTATAATACATTGAAGCAAATTACAAACAATACATGCCAAACAACAAATAGGATGTCCCGAACACTACTGATTGTTGTAGACCTCAATAGGGCACTCCACTAGTTTTGCTGTTCAATTGCGGCAAAATCTCATTGATTTCATATCTGAACACTTCATCTCACATTAAAAATAACATTACGGCAAAAGTATCACATATTGATATTGGGGGTACCGACTTTCCTCAACTTCAATTAACAATGGATCAAAGAAAAACAGATTAGTGTCTAGGAATATCTCGAAGGCTCATTACTTGCATCACAGAAATCAAGTGATACTCTACTACCAAGCATCCTCATTTTATAAGAAAATTGGCGAACCTTCTGGCTGTCAGAAAGTGAGTCTGCTGGATAATATTGATCATTAGCTATGAGGCCACTCAGCTCGTAGATATTGTTAAAAACAACACCTACATTTCTTGTATCATCAGGGTAATATATATAAAGCTTCCCAGTCAAGACACAAGTCTTGGCATGTTCTATGAGGGCATCCCACATCTTATTCGACATACCACTCCCGAGTATCTGCCAAAAAATATAATGAAATAATATTATCACAAGTACATTTCTAATACAAAGACAAACCACAAATACTTACAGTCCTCAACTTCTGAGAGTCCCTGACCACAAGCCGAAGGAAGTCCTCTACAGTAAATATCCCAGCATTATTAAGCCTCCTGTGGAATGATCCATCCTTCCCATCTTCTCCAATCTCCATACTTCATCATTCAAAGCAGGTGGATAATGTTTCTTGTACACTGTCAGGAGAAAAGCCACTTCAGTAAATGACACGCGAAAATATACTTTAGTAAATATGTCAAGACAATGAGAAACTTATGATGCATGAAAAAATCCAATGAGAGACCAGCACAAATGGACATAGATACGAGCAAACTACATCCTCTAGTCATGTAACAAAGTTCAAGGAGTGTCCAAATGAAAGAGAAAGAAAGAAGTAGACAAAGCTCTGACATATTCTGGACATGGTATAAGATGCAGTTTATACAGTAGGTACGTTTTTATAATGTAGAAAATTTGTGGGGCTTCAGAAATATATAACATAAACAACCAACACTTACTTTTTTTTTGTTATTCCTCTATCGTTCTTTGATGTCTATATCTTACTCTTCTTTCTTGACTCTTTATCTTCAAAAATTCATAACAAACTTGGAACTATTAGACAATAGTGACTGTAAAATGTGCATGTAGTTTGACCTAAAATTTATTTTTCTTTGGTGTTTGTCTCTTACTCTTCTATCCTGACTACTCCATCATCAAAAAGTCTTTAACAAACTTGGGAAAAATTAGACTATAGTGACTGTAAAATGTGCATTTAGTTTGACCTAAAATTTATCCTCCATCGACCCCCAACACTCTCCAACTGAGTGACATCCTAGCTTTTCTAATTAATTGCCTTATCTCATGGCTGTATTCTGTTGTATCAGCATCACTATATCACATTCATGCATTATAGGTGCAATTGACAAATATGCATACATTCCCCTCGATGATCTTTGACAGTAAAAGCTTCCGTCTTTGCTTCCCGAATGCGTATTCCCTCACAATATCCTGATGCGACCTTCAGACCAAGTCTGAACTTCCGGCTCCTTATCCAACTTGAATTATCTGTAAATGTAAGATCTCCTAGAGTTCCAACACCTTCCTTGAGTGTGACTTGCAAATCCCCAGTCAAAAGAGGTCTCTTTCCCTCACGCTCTTTCACAACATGGCTTTCGAACTCTTCCTGATTCCAGCCTTCATCATCTTCATTATTGAAGTCACCTTCTAGTACGACAATGTCCAGCTTCGCAGAAGATTCAGGTCCAGAGGTTACAGCATGGCCCGTGTTCGCATCAATTAGTACAACATGAATTGCAGCACCCTGCTCACCCTCTACTTTCCCCCCAGTGAACAGCGGCAGAGAAAGCCTGGACTTAAAGTGAAGCTGCAAGTTTCTCCCATCTGGCCCTTCAATCCGTTTAGGAGATGACCTGAACTCTCAAAGTCTTAGGAAGAACTTCCAGGAATATAGGCAGCTTAAATAATATAGTGGAGAAAACTACTGATGGAAATCGAAAACAAGACAACTAAAACAATTGAACCAAAGTGCAAGAGTTTGATACATGTTTTTCAATTTTTTATTTTTAAATTTTGATCTTTTTGATGAAATAACAAGCATTTCTTGATATATGGCATGTGGAAAGGAAATATATTGACAAAGCAATATAAAAAGAATTTCACTACGCATGGGCAAAACATAAATAACAAAACTTCGCATATACTCAACTATCAGCATCTCATATTATTTTGTGTTAACAAGATAGAGAAATGACATACAACATGCCAAAACAATTGACAAAATATTTCTTTGAGAACTTCTATTATATCAATATGCATTAATACCAAGCATTGGCATTTCATAAGTTGTGAAACAAAATACCCAACCTCCCAGTCAGCTTAGCAGGGCCCAGCTTAGCCAAAGCTCGTTCAACTTCTTCACTAACCTGTTTAAGATGAAGCTATGTATAAGGCAAGAAGCTCAGTCATAAGTTCATCAAAATTAACATGTAAATAAGATGAGTGTGAGCAATATTCAACAACTATATTTGTAAAGAAAAGAAATGCTTTCACCAGTGTATATACTTGGAGTCCCAAATAATGATCATATAAAGTGAAATAACTTCTTTTACCTAAGGACAAGACACAGTATGTTCCAATAGTAATGCATAATAGAAGTTTCAATTGAAGAGTTCATGCATGATCTATAATAAAAACATTTGCTTCATGTTTCCACAGAAAGTTTAAAAAAAAAATTAAAAAAAAAAAAATGTTTATCTCGTAAACATCCACAGAAAGAAAATAAATAGAAGCAAAAGGTCGTCTATAATAAAAGAAGTCTAAGGAGAGAGTTAGCTAATATCTTCCGGTGAATCTGCATTCCACTATAAGTAAAAGTCATATCTAGAACAGAAGAACAGAAACACACGAGCGTCACATCAGAATTGAAAAGGCATTCAACTTTACCACTCTCCGAAGAATTGGTTCTAAGGATGAGCAAAGCTTCTGGAGACTATCCACCTTTAGAGCTTCCACAATAACGCTGCATAAAACAAACTAATTCATTAAACAATCACTATCATTTTGTTCACTTGGCATCCGAGCAAGAAAAACAAATAGAAAAAAATAGTTTAAGACAGATGAATCAGAGAATCAAAAATACAAAACAAATAAGAAAGAGTTTCATGATCAAAAGAAGCACACATGAGCTAGCATAGAAACATGTAGAAAATTTTCCAACTATAATACCCCACGCATACATCTGCCAGACAGATCAAAACCTCAAGCTATTGATAATACTAAAACCTAAGATATTTGTTCTTAAAATACCAATTCACAATCCTATATTTAAGGGACTAAGCGACAATTACATACAGTTCCTGTTTCAGGTTATAAAAATGTAAAATCCCAAACTGCAAAGCCTAGCATTGGATAACCCTTACTTCACTTTCTGAGCAGTTGATTGGTCTAATAAACCTCACAACAAAGGTCGAAGAAAACATAACATTCAAAACAGAGGTAATACTAGAGTTGTCAACATAAGCCCCTCTTAGTAACACCACAACTTGAAAATAAGCAATAATACCATTAAAAAAGCCTTCCTACATTTTCATTGAATTAATGAACACAAACATGCCAATTCACAATTATGTAAAAATTGCAAAAATATCACTTCAGATCACCTTTTACTCAATTTTGTTCAAGCGTAAGTTGAAGTCATCTCATGAAAACAGCTAAATCTACAAAACTTGGGAGAATGCACTAGAATTCACAGCTAGGGAGAGTTACCACTGAGAGAACAATAGCTTCTGCTTGCAATTTCAGAATTGGCATTTCTATGTCACCTTAAATATAGTTGTATCAAATTTACGCATAAATGCCAATTTGCCACCTAATAATTTAATATGAGATACACTAGGATATTAATGTACGCTATAGAAGAGTAACTCAAGGGAACAATAGTGTTACAATCTCAACAAGAAGTAGATCCAGAACACGATAGTAATAAATCAGGAGAAATTAGTACAAGAATCTGGTTATACTTCTTGATAATGAAATCCATGGAGAACCAACAGGGACAGTCAAAATGAAGTATTATAGTCGTATGAGATGTAAGTGAGTATATAGAGGGAACATTCAGGCCAATATACTGAACTCTGCCTGGCAGACGGATGGGTCAACCATTCAGAAGTTTCAGTCAATCATTGTGTCAGTTCACTTACACCGCCGTGAATTGCCTTGTGAAAAAACAATAAAGCTTTTCCAATTTCCACACAACCTTAATTCATGATCTAATTACAGAACATCTAGATATAATTACCCCATGCAAACTTGGCGCTTTCATTGCAAATATTATCAGAATAGGGCCTCAAAATTGCTTCCACATTAGTTTTCACACTTCTAGCCGCCACATGAACCAAAGAAAGTTTTCAACAAAGTCACAAGGACTTGATAGCAATAATTCGACGCAAAACAAGTAAGAAAAACATTCCCTTGTGTTTCCAGATAGTTCTTCAAAAAGATACACAAATTGCATAGGAGAAATCAAACAACCACATGAAAAGAAAAATGACAGAAATACAATCTTGTTACCTAGCTAAAGCAGGTCTTTTTCTTTCTGGCTCCTGCTCTTCATCCGCACCACCTTCCAAGCTTCTTTTTCCTCTCCCTTTCATTGAGTTTGTTCTTTCCATATACCTAGTCTGCATTTACGCTTCAAAAAACCAAAAAAAAAATATATAATAAATAAATAAATTCTCAAAACCAAAAACAAATCGAAGTCCACAATTGGTAAAATAAGTCAAACAGATCTCAGAGTTCGCCCAAATATCAAAAACCCATCTCAAATTTCTCCTCAAAAACCCAGATCCCCAACTACATCAATCAACAGGAAAAACCCATCTCCCGCAAACAAATATACCAAACACACGCATACAATCAGAAAGTACCTGATAGGTAGCGAAAAAAAGACACTGGATTTAGATTATTTTGTGATGTTATCAATGGGTTTCGTCTCTGTGTGTGCGCGCGCGCGCGTCAAATGGTGTACTAGTTTGTGAGACTCTGGATGATGATGGTGACTAAAGGCACAGACAGTGGTAAAGAAATACGATGTGGTAATACAGAAGAAGAGTTATAGATGCTTTTGGGTTCTGGGTTTTTTCGCTTTATGGTACTCTGAGTAATTAATAGCAGTGATTGTTCCTGCTTGCTATTTTTATATGTACTGCTGCTTTCTCTAAATTCTGGGCATCCGATTTTGATGGGGCGTTTCAGATTTTTGGGGTGGGTGGATTGGGTAAGAGGTAAGAATGGATAAATATGAAGCGTTGGATCTGGAAAATGTGACGGCCCATGAATTAAAACTCTACCACGTCAGTTTTTGGTCCAGACATTGGTCCATTACGTAATACTATGACCCACTTAGGATCATTTGATACGCTGTAATGAAAATTGCCAGCTGTACCCCATTACCCCTTGGGAGATTTTAACCAAGATTCTAATGTGTCATGATATGGTTTTTGTTATTTAGATTAAGTATATTATTTCTTGAGGTCATGTTTAAGTGGTTTAATTTAATATTGTAAAATTTAATAAGTATATAATTTTGGGTTTAAGTTTAATATCTCATTTTATATTGATACGAGGATTATTTTGTCATTATTAGTTTTAATTTTTAATTATTGTTATGTATTGAGTTAATAGTTAATATAATAATGTAATTATCGGAGTAAAAAAATTAGGGTATTATCTAGATTCATATATATAAATCTAGATTATTCAACAAAACTTCTAAATCGCCCTAATTGATCGTCCTTATCCAAATTACGCTATATCATATTGTAATTTGCATGTAGATTGTTGGATAGGTTGGTTTCGAACACATTATTTTAAATCAATTCACAATTTAATAAGTGCGCTTGATTTTATATTTTTTTTAATAATAATAAATCACTACAATCGACCATGATATACATGTATATTTGATTTATGTCCATGCATTTAATCGACTAATGAGACTTACATAACACATCTCGAATTGAGAGTTAAATTTTTTATTTTGTGATAATATTTTGTTAGAAATTCTTTAAATACTTCAATTATAATTTAATGTGCAGAATATATTGAATCGAATTACACTTGATGATGTAGAGTTTTAGATAAGTGTATATTAAATTTACTATTTAAAAAACAAAAAAAATTACCTTCAAAAACTATAAAAACCACACCCATCAAATAAATAGTGTAATACAATAATATACATGCTACATATGATATTTTAATAATAAAAAATAACTTATTTAATAAAAAAATAAAATATTTATTCATTATTTACACATCATAAATATTATAACGGAACGTTGCATCTCCAATTGCTTGACTGGATTTGAGCTAAGATACTCTAATACTACAAAAGTCAACTAGGCTAAAACATTAACAAAACCCATCCGAGGCAAAAGACACACCTATCTCTTAATGTAGAATGATGATGTAAGAGTGGTAGGTATCTTGTGTATTGTTCTCAAAATAAAAACAATTTTTTTAGTATTTAATTATGGTTTTTGGTGTTTAATGATGATGTTAAATACATAAAATTAGATATTAAATATTAATTGCTTCTTAATTTTGATTAATAATATGATCAGATAATATTGCTTGATAAGAATAATCAAAGCACATGATTTTGACATTTTGCTTAACTAGAATAATCAAAGTGAGATGACGTCTGGGTTCAGAATGGAGAATGAATGAGTGGTGTGGACTGGGAGTTGTGATTCGAGCTTGATTCAAGTTCAAAATAGCTCAAGTCAAGTTCATGAGGTTCGACCGTCGACTCAATTCGTCTTACACCTCTATCACTATATATATAAGTATGTGTAGTCTTCATTCCATTTATAAAAATAAATAAATAAAAACAAATATGGGTGTATTGTATGGATATGTATAGCCCAATTTCAAGAATTTTTTTTTATCTACATTACGTGTTTTTATATTAATAATGAGAATTATATTTTATTAATATACAATCAATCTTATACTAAAATGCAGCCATAGGTGACAAATTGACTGTGATCAAGTTTGGGTCAAGTCCAAATAAATTGAGTTGGATTAATTATGAATGGGTCTAATGAGAAAAAAGAAATCCATCTTAATTAATCAAAACATTTATTTCAAACTATACAATTCAACCTCAAATAAAATACAAATTTTAGTTAATTTTTTATGTTCATTTGTTTATTTAAGTATCTATAAGTGTTGTAGTAATTTTACATGCTCACATGTCACTTTGATAATTTAGAGGATAGTTTGGTAATTTTTTATGTTTATCTATTTTTTTAGCTTCTCGTAGTATTTTAGTCACTTTGCATGTTCATAAATTATTTTAAGCCTTTCAAGGTGTTCAATTCATTTTACATGTCCACATATTATTTAGGCTCTTTCAGAATATTTTGGGGATTTTTTGCTATTATGAATTATGTTTAGTAATTTGGGGCATAATTGTTGTTTTGTATGTTTTATGATCTTATATTGGGCGTGGTTTCATTTGACATTCCCATATTTATTATTTTGTCTTTTGCAAATATTTAAATAATTTTTCACGCTTATTCTTATTTTTTTTCTTTTAAATATATCTTGATCATTTTGCTTATTCTATATAATTAGAGATGTAAGGATCTATAAAAATCTTGTAAAAATAGAAGAAAAATATAAGATTGATTCGTTTTTTAAAATTATTAAATTTGAATTTGTTGAGTTGGAACTATTTTAGACCCATAGCCCTACAAGACCATCCGAGTCTAACCCACTTACTCATTTTGCTTAGTTGTAATTAATTATTGATGTGGAACATTAGAATTTCCTAAAAAGATTAAAAAAAACGATAAATGCTAAAAAAAAATCACCGTTAGTTTTTTTTTTTTATAAATTACCCGTTATACCCTCAAAATCTCAAATGTTGGATTTATCATTTCAAAATACAAAAATATCTCATCCATAGATCAAATCTGAAATCAAAATCAATGATCTATATTTTTTGTTCTTCTATTTATTTTCTCTCCAGTTTTTCTTTTGTTTTCCCTTTTTTCAAATATTATATTTTTCAAACTTTATTTTATATATACATGCATAAATATACATACATAGGTAGAAGGGATGGGGCGGCAGTTGTGAGCAACACTCACGGTCAGTGGTGGAAGAAGAAGAAGAAGAAACGGGCAACAACAGGCAGCGAAGAAGAGGAAGAAGAAACGGGCTGCAGCAGGCTATGGGTGGGGGGTGGAGGGTACGAATGGCAATGAGGGCGATTTGTCCAAACCCAAAACCCATCTCATCAAAGATTTTTATGACCCCAAGTCTAACAGTTTAGATTTGCAATACTTATTAGATTCATTTCATTATATTTAAAAATAGTAAAAAAAATATTTTTTTAAAAAATGAGTACACTAGAGCTTTCTAATATATATATAATAATTTTTTTAAAAAATAAAAAAATTAACATGGTAAATTTGAGACGGTGCGAGTTTTAAATTAAAAATTCAAAATTCATTCCAAATTTATTTATAATAATAAAAATATATTCTAAATGGGGTTAGTCGATCCGTAGAGGGTTTGAATTTGAACTCACCTCATTTTTTACCCCTAGTAGTAAGTGGAAGAAGAAGAAAAAGAAAAAAGAAAGGAGAAAAAAAAAAAAAGGGCAACATCAGGCGACGATCGCATGTGCGTCGATGGTTAGTAAAGGAAGAAGAAGTAAAAAGAAGAGAGAAGAAGAAGGAGCTGACAACAGTCGGCGACGATAGCGGTTAGTCGCTGCCAGCAATGCTGGGTAGGTGGGTGGTGGAAAATGAACAAAAAAAATTACAAAAAAAAAAAGTAAGAATTGGAGGAGGAGGAAAAATAAAAATAATTATAATTTATTTTTTATTCTAAGAAATGGGGCAAAATTTTCATAAATAAATGTAAGTTATTCAAATAATAAATTAAAAAAAATCAAATTTTATGATTTTTTTCTAAATTGTTTGGAAGTTGTGAATTTTATAATTTTTATGGAATTTTTGTAATTTTGAAGAGTTTTTTTGAATTTTATGGCATTTTTATTAAAAACCAAATTAGCTTTTTTGACAATTCTATATTTTTTGTGAATTTTTTTAGAATCTTTGTAATTTTATAATTTTATGAATGTTTATGGGAAGAAGAAGATGACAAAATATAAAAAAGAATGAAATTAAAAGAAAGATAGAGTGAAAAAAGTAGACATGATTATTTTTTATTTTTGTCATAATCAAATAATTTCAATTAGCAAAACAATTAAAATGTAATATTTCGTTCTTTCTTTTTTTTTGTAATTGAGTAAACATTTTATGTTAAAAATAGAAGTATTACTCATTGAAATAAATTAATAAATAGAGAATGCAATATATAAAATAACATAGGGAATTTTTAGACTATTTTTTTAACAGAAACACATGGATTTTTTTCATTTATCCCAAAAAAATATAAGGTTGGTTTTTTAAAAAAAATTATTAAATATTAGTTGTTTTTGTTGGAAACATTTTAAACTCATTTGGACCCATGTTGGACTGACAAGTCAACAAGACCCATCTTAACCCTACCCAATTCAAAACATCTTAAGACCTTGGGTTGAGTTCCACCCATGGGTTTAAAGTTTAAACCCCATACAGCTTCTTGTTTCGCTCACCATAAGAAAAAAAAAAAAAAAAACAAATATTAATTAGGAACAGAAAATATTAGTACGATAACTATGCCATCATGTAAACTGAAAAAATTCTTATACATTTTACTAAAAAATTAAAATCTATTCCCAATCTTCTAAACTAATAGAAATAAACAACAAATATTATCTGGCAAGCATGTAAACACCAATTCGAATATATTAAAATAAATTCGGATATTTTATCTTGGAATTTTATCTTATGTTCTATACATTACAAAACATCACAATATATAAAATATTTCTTTAAGTTTATATTAATTATATAGACGAAATTTTAATATATGATATAAAACATAAAATTGTTGGAATAATTCATTCAACATCGGATGAAATGGACTGTAATTTATAAGCAAGTTAATTTCTATCAGATGAAATGGACTGTAATTTATAAGCAAGTTAATTTCTATCAAAAGACGTTTTTTTTCTTTTTTTTTCTCTGAAGACGCTTTTTTTAAGACAATTATTTTTAGGGCAAGACTGTGCTAGAGGATGCCTACCACATACCACATCGGTGAGATGGAATGTGTCTTATAAGCAAACCAATGAGGATGTTTTTAGGGCAAGATTAAACACTATGGAATGTTTTGCCACAAAGGAAAGAAGAACAAAAGGAGAAAGAGTGTACACAAAGAAACTTACATTAGGACAACCCCAATAAATCAAACAGGTGAAAGGGTTTCAGTGTAATGAATAACATTATGCCATTCATATCCTACTCTATCCCTGTCATCTCCAAAATACACAAGCACTTTTGAGGTACTATTCCTGGGATTATAAGCAATGATTTTATTTGGTATCGACAACACAACTTCAAACAAATCTTCACCTTCTTTCTGGACTACACTCAACACGGAATAGGTGTAGTACCTTCCCAGTCTAATCCTCTGTGTGCCCTCCAGAAATGGGTGCGCTTCAATGTATTGTACCATCTCAGGGAATGTGGATTCCATGGCAGCAAGATCGACCCGATATCGGACGGACCATCCGGAGTAGTCATTCAGCAGTTCATAGACATCAATGGATGAATCCCGGGTGATATTTGTTTGGATATCCACCAAATGCAAATGTCCGCCGGATTGTCCCAGATACCATGATCTTTTCATGGTGTGAATTTCACTTTGCATGGGGGGCATTGGCAGGGATTCCAGGCTTTCATCTTCAACTTTGAAATAGAATGAATCACCACCCCATGAGTTGAGGTAGTGAATCCCTTTATTCCAATAAATCCCGCCCCGGAATTGCATGCCTGTGGGGATATTGAGAAATGGGCCCTGGCAATTTCTCCAGGAACCCATTTCTGATGAGAAGATTTGGATTTCGAAATCGGGCCCGTCAGGGGGGTTGGAGTGGCGGAAGCATACGACCCTGTAGTGGGGTGATTCCCGGGGATCAAATGCCAAGTCCATGTTGACAATGGGCCTGTTTGCAAGCATTTCAAGAGGAGGAAGTGGGTTGGAATTCTTGGTTGTGGGATTGCAGACGAAGTAAATAACATCAGTGTCATTCCAGGGGGGTGCAACTAAAAGGCATAACAATAAACCATTGCAGTAGCTTAAAATGGTTAAATTGGTAGCATAAGGGGTAATTTTCAAGAAATCAAAAACTGGGACTGGTCCAAAGCTTGGCCTGGAGAAGCAGTTTTCGATTCCGAGGGAGAGATACATGAGTGATGGATATTGGTACATGAAGAGCCCAGAAGTCGAGGGGTTGGGGTTTTTGAGAGAGTGATTTTGGGAGAAGAAGGGGCTGGAAATGAGATGGAGCCATTGGATTGAGACGGATTTGAATCTGAACAGAGATTTTACGGGCAAATGAAGAAGAATTTCCATCAACAGGTCTTCATTTGCAGCTACTATCTCTGCAGATTTCTTGGTTTTTCTGCTCTCAGGGCTCATGATACATGCACGATAAATTCTTGTCAGAGTGTATGGGTCCAGAGTTTGATATATAGTGCAAGAGAAATAGGGGAAAGCAAAGCCTGGACCCAAGATTCTGGAGGAAATGCCTTTGCATGGCAGGCATACGTGGCACATATCTGGACAGCTTCTGCTCCAAATGTTGACATGCCAAACAGGGTGCTGTCATCTCTCTCTCTCTCTCTCTCTCTCTCTCTCTATATATATATATATAATATATATATATATATATATATATATATGTTCTTGTCTTTTCCTTTTATCTCTAGGGGGTTGGGATCGGATTATTGGTGGATTGATTATGCGGTGCAGATGGCCATAATCAATATTGTCAACTTGGAGAATTTATTGTAATTCAAAAGTAACATTCTTGTAATCTTTAAGAATCTTGATTGTTGAGGTAATGTGAATGTAATATATGGAAGAGTTGGAAATATATCCTTGTAATCTTTAGACTTTTTTCTTGTTAACGTGTAAAATTGTTAGGATAAAAACAAGGAGATGAGGATAATCATAGCTATTTAAAATCTGTATTGGATAGATGTACATCATCTAAAGGCAATCTTTCTTAAAATGATGATAATATACTCAGAATTATAGACATATAATGAGCATGAACATGGCAATGAACCTGTGTATCTGTAATCAGGACATGATAATGAATGTAATATTAGGAGTGTAAATCCAAAATTTTGGTTGGATTTTTATTTTTTATTTTTCAAATTTTTGATTTTATGTTGGGTTTCGGTTTTTGATTTTGATTAACTGAATCGAATTGAAAATTGAATTACTATTTTTATATATTTTTATATATAATTTTTATATTATACTTTTATACTATTTTTTGTTTTAGAAATTATATTTTTATATTTGTTATTTATTTTTTTACTATTTTTATGTTTTTCTCACCCAAATTAAAAATAATAAATAAAAAATATATTTCTAATTCTATTATTTAGTTTTAATTTATTTTTCTTAAGAATTCGTTTAACCAAAAACCGAACCGAAAAATTAAAAAAAAATCAATTATAACCGAATATAATTATTTAATTCAGTTTAATTTTTAATTTATAATTTTAATCATTTGAAATTTTAATTCGATCGAACTGTGCAATATGCACCCCTATGTAATACACAAAGGTTGCAAACATTTTTAATTGGTTCAACACTTTTAGCCAATTATTATATTTTATCGAGTTAAAAACAAATTGTATGAATCAAAGTAACTCGTCAATATCGATTACGAACCATTTTCTAATACAAGTGATTTTATGAGTTTCTATATTGATAGAATTCTCCATGTAAAAAAATTTACAACCTAAGCAAATCAAATTGAACTTGAAAGCCTTTTTAGAAAATTAGTGTGTCCATAAAAAGACAAAAGTGACCCTCCTTTATGTCTAAATTTGCTAAATAGGTTCGTGTGTTTTTAGCGGGTCAAATTTGACCCGAACTTTAAAAGAGCCATCGACCCGAATTACCTACCGTCCAATATGCACATTATAGACAGTCTGATGAACTCCGCGTGCCAAAGACAAAAAACTATGTGTACATTATAGTGATAAGCAAAGGAATATTCTCTCTTATTCATTGCTATGATCTTACTTATAAAATTAAATTAACTTAATTATTAAAGAGCTATCGTTGAATTAGCCCTCAACTAACTGTAATCTTAGGGACCAAGGATCATCGGCAGATCTCAAATAGAAGTCTGGAGATGGAGATGGAGGTGGAGGTGGAGGTGATGCAGAAGTTTACCGTTCGATTGGCCGATCACTTTTACTACAATGTAAATAAGCTAATTAAGTTTGGATGATTTAAATTTGACTTTATAGGAGGTTCAAATTTAGTGGAAAGTCAAAACAGCAAGAAGGTGATTGCTATGATGAAATGAAATTAGGTAAAAATGGAATAAATTTAGAAATCGAATGATGATGAGATTAATGATATGAGTATAATAATTTCTATATTTGGTATGTATTAGGAATGAAAAAAAAAATGAAATCATAATTGGTAATTTGGAATGAATAATATGAATGGAATAAAATAATTTTAAGGATCAAATTATAATAAAATATTTTTATAATAAAATTATATTCAAATAAATATATTTTTTATTATTTTAATCAATGTTAAATAACATATAAATATATTACACTAATATATATATATATATATAATACAAAAAATCATCAAATGAATCTCGAAGTAAGTCTCGAATTTTAATTTTTAAACTGCTGATCCGTTAAAATATTGGACATATATTTTTTACGTATTATGTATGTATTTATGTGATGTATATATATAATATATGCATGTTACATATATACTAAAATATAAATATAATACTCTTTTAATAATAATATAAAATTAATAAATAATTTATGCTAATCTATGTAAAAGTAATAAATATATTTGAAAATTTTTAACTGTTTAATAATTAAAATATAAATAATTAACTTTTTATTAGTAACATTATCTTCTCATATAAAGTTATGATGATATTATTTTTTAATATTTTTAAAATAATAAAATAGGTCCAGTGGTCCAATCAATTCGAAACAAATTCCTATTCAAGTTTATAAAAACTTTGATGGATTAGGTCTCGAGTTTTATCAAATACTTTTATTGTATTTAAAAAAATAATTTTATCAAAAATAAATATAAATTTTTTCATGATTAATTGAGAATAGTTAAATTCATGAAAGAAAAAGGGTATGACTAATACACACTTTTGGGAATGAAAATTCCTATTAGAATGAATATTTCTAACATTAAATTATACCAATCATTTAAATAAGAATGAACTTGAAAATACCCATTTCATTTTCAATGCATTGACCATTTTAAACCAATAGGAGCTTGGTTCATACCAACTTGCTCAGTAAAGCTCGGCAAACCCAATATACTAAGCTAAGTGTAATATATATTTATGGCCAATGAAAGAAGAAATGATAAAAGTAGAATTTGATAGAAGCAGTTATTGAATTCCGTACTAACAGGAATTTCTGCTGCCAAAAGTAGTTGGATCATTTAAAGAATGTCAATTCAAGGCTAGTCACATTTTCAGAAAACTTGGAAAATGCTTAGATTAATTTAAGCAGTAAGCTCCTGTAGTATTCCAGTACAAGTGACGTCTAATTGTTTGTATGTTCTCCAACATAAGCAGATTTTCAGCAAATACTTGTAAGGAAGAAAATCCTTCTGAAGTTCACTTTAAGGAAGAAAAGCTCTGCTTGCGCAGCAGCACTGCAGATCGCAAATTTTCAGCAAATACTTGTAATCTTACTCCTTTGAATGTAATTCTGGAGTTGGTTCAATCTTCGGCACTTTTATATCTTGTTTTCTGTTGACCATCTCAATCCAGCAGATGGGATTACCACATTCACGCTGCAAGGATTGCAGTTTTTTCTTCCTGTTGGCCAAACTCCTGAATTCTGGTATAAACTTTCTCCAGAAGGTGACGGCAGATGTCTGGAGAAGTGCAGGGGCCACACATTAGATAAATGACATTACCCAGTGGCCTCATATAGATGCCATCTTCGCGGAGCTTCTTTAGGAGAGAACTTGCGTACATTGAAGCATACCTGAATTATGCATCCAAAAGTTCTGTTTAGAATCGACTACCAGAAGAAGGTAACAGAAATACAAGAAAATATTCACTGATAAGCAGGGATCAGAGTCTCAGTAGTGATCATAGATAAGAGGGTAGTGGAGAAGGCAATCAACAGTCCCTACACCCACACCTACCCACTACACCTCCTGAGGAAAGTAGTCAGAGACATGAAAATGGATACTGATGTTTCTCTCATCCACAAAATGGAATCTTTTATTATTTAGCACAGAATACTCAAAGAAGATAAAAATAATTCAAAAGCCCCTACAAAGCAAATCAAAATATTTAGCATCAAAATAGGTTATTTTTGTTGGAATGTTGGAAACTATGAAAAGTAATACATGGCAGATCTGCAATAATGCGAATATTGTATTGTTAATGTCCTAAGAATGGCCTTATGGCACAGCAATGATGTGTGTCATCAGAATGATGATGGCATGCAAAGTATTAGGTATCCGCATAATTTAAATCAATGGCATCATCATTCGAACACTAATTATCATACGGCGAAAAAATTCCCATTGCCTGCTTCTTTTGTCTAACAATGCAAGAAGACAACAAACTAACTCTTTTTAACTCATTTGGAAAAAGCGGCAACTTTGGAATTTTGATCAAACTTAGTAAAATTATGAAAAAGAGCTGTGCAAGTTAAGAGATTATTACCCGGCATTACAGCCTTCAGCTAGAAGTTCAATGGCACAGAGAGTTCCTAGTGCCACCACTCTATCGACTGCTGGAAGTAACGAGATCTGGAACACTAGCTCTGCATCCCACAACTGCAAACATCAGAAAAGGAAAAAGACTTTTAAGAGACACAGTACTCATGATTGCTAAAACTTGGGAGCAACCAGGCATCAAGATCACAGGGCCCTTGCTCAGCAGTTCCACTAATGTGACAGAAGTATATTTTGACGTGCATATCCTTCATTTTTTCTTGATTAGTTGACATAGAAGAGTGAAGCATCTCAGTGCATCATTGCCAATTAGTCATGGTAAAAGTTTGAACATAAGATGCACTTCTGCTGTCTCTATAATAATGTCAGAAAAGTCCTGTTAATTAGATCATTACTGCAATTATATCAATTGAATTTCTGCTACTCCAGAAAACATAAAAACTTTAAATAGTGGTCAAAAGAGAGAAACTTATGAAGTATGTGAAATGGCACAGTATTGTGACTCACAAAATGACTCAAACTTTTCTAGCAATAACTGAACACTATGTTTTTCAATATTAATGTTTAGTGTTGGATAAAAGAGAGTGAGGATATAGAAAGATCGAACTGATCACTGGCTAGGGATAATAATGATGGAAATACAATTACAAAGGCATGCCTGCTATAGAGATGATAATAAAAAAATCTTTGACATGGTGATCTAGTATGGAACCTGGAATAATTGGTAAAATAGATGAAAATGAAATGCAGTATGTGCAATTTCTCATCCTTGAAGAATAGAGCACAAAGTAACACTACCATACCGTCATATTAGATCCGAAAGAGAAAAAATAAACAAATAAAATAAAATAAAATTGAGGAAAAAAAATCTCTCTATTGCTGATTCAAGACATATATGATGTACGTGCAAATGATTATAGGGAATCCAAGTATTATCAAATAGAAGCTGCTATTTTCCCACTACTTATAACAAATTGGGAACTTGCTAGTGATCCATAAGATGAGGCAAATATGAAGTAGGATAATATTACAAGATTGCTTGCAAAAATATATTTACCTCCTGAAGCAATCTTGATCCAGATATCAAATTCATGTTTGTCTTACAGTCCTTAAACCATTTGACAGACTTAACAGCAGCAGTACACCCCATGGCATGTGCAGAATATGAGTGCCCGTGCAAAAGAGCCTGAAGCTGAAATTACAAGGGAGATATCAGCATTACAACTTTAAGCATGAAAAATGCTCCACTCAGCACTATGAATTCCAAAGCTCTGAGAAGGATAAGCATCATTAAATTAACAATTAAAGGCCTATATGTGAGTCAGCTGTGGTTCTAAATCTATCTTAGAAGCTTAATTGCTCAAGAGGATAACCAACATAAGAGAAAAGGAATGTAATGTTACAACCTGCTAGAATGGTAGCAAAAGACAAAAAATAGTGATAATGAACTTGATCGTGAAATATTTGCCAGTAAAGTGAAAAGTTATATACAAGTATGACAAGTATAAACACGAGGATTTATGAAAGTAATATGAAATTGGCTGCTCAGATTAATTCATTTAAAATTTTTCAATTGTAAATTACCATCCATTTAGCTTTTGTACTGCTCATATCTTAGTGATTCTTTAGAAGTAATAACTTTCCTGTTGCACCAACATAATAATTTTTATAAAACTGAAAAAGCCTGCATCGCCACATATATGCTGTATGACTAGATGTATTAATCACCTTAGAATCTCCTGTAAATGCTTCAAAAACAGCATCTGATGCTAATGTAGCAGCCAAAGGTACAATGCCACCAGTCATCAGCTTTGCAAAACAGGCAATATCCGGCTGACAGTAGAGCATTTCCGCTGCAGACTGAATGAACATTGTGACCAACTAACCTAACAGCAAGAAGAAAAGGAAAAAGGATACTGCAATTGAAAAGATTGTGACCAACTAACCTCTCTTCCAAGACGCCAGAATCCTGTAAAAACCTCGTCAAATATAACAGGAATTTTTCGATATTTGCATTCTCTAACAAGTATACGCTGATACAGTGGATCAATCATTTGCATTCCACCAGCACCCTGTACCACTGTAATTTATAGCAATTAAAAGCATATAACATTTCCCATCTTCTTATAAGATGATGAAGAACCCATAGGAGTGCAAAATCTCAAAGGCATCAGGCTGGAGTAACACAGAATTCATGTGAAAAGACATACTATTTTTCCTCATTCTCTTGTGCAATTTCTCAGATGACTCATAAATCTACGGATCAATAGTATTCACTCCAACATCAGATAAATGCTAATGGAAACAAGGCAAAGTCAGGGAGTTAGAAACTTGCTCTCTGACAGGGTAGACTTCTGTTGTTCTGTAGAAAGAACTTATAGCTTAAGGAACAGTATATATCTAAATCCATAAAATTGTTGTGTGGTTTTCATAAATAAGTATGTTATTGAGTAATGGATACTAATTCAAGTTGAAGGGCCGCCACTCCATAACCCCTTCTGAGGGAAGTGGTTTTCCATCCTAGTACCCGCATTGTCTGGATGCTTCTAAGAGACTCTCTAAAATCCCAATCAACTTTAGAGACCTTGAACCCCAAGAAGATAAAGAACCTAATCAAACTTATGAAAATCCAATAATAAATAACAGAAGTACAAATGATTCTTGCCTGGCTCAACAATCAATGCTCCAATGTGGGAAAGCCCATTAGAATCTGAAAGCAACAGCAACTCTTGTAATATTAAGGAAGTGTAAAGGCTTGCAAGATCTGAACCATCTCGGCTCCTCTTGAAAATCTCATCACGTGAACTAAAAGCTACAAAGGAATCCAACCATTATCTAGAAGAAGAAAAAATAAAACAAGATAGAACTCATTGAAAATGAGTAATTTGGTGATACTGCGGCGAAATACTTCACTTACACAGGCATTCATGCCCTGATTTCTCAGATTGCATCTTCTCAGGGAGAGAAACTTCCCAAATACCATCATACATAGAAACTGTCGGTGGATCTAGAAAGAGACCTCTTCCCCTATACCTGTAGAATTTTTTGATCCACTATTACACAAAATTCCACCAGATTCATCACACACCATAACCGTATTAAACAGCATGTACAGGTTGTAAAAAGAAGAATGTTGCAAGACACGGACATATAAATACATCTTCATAACAGAGGGTCAAATTATTAAATAAATACCATATCAAATCAATCATAAAATAATCAGGAAGGGAAGCAACATAGTCAAAATGTAATAAAAAAGATAACCACGTAAAATAAATGATTAACAATTTTTTGATAAAAAAATTTAAACACGCAAAGAAACTTGTCACTTAGACATAGATTACAACAAGAAGGAAAATATAAGGGAAAACAAATTGCATAGAACAGACAGAACATAAAAAAGACTAAGTGTACCAAAATAAAATTCAAAAATTTGTTAGCCTATACTTCCTACGCCACCCCCACCTTATCCCATGCACCTTTTGATCATTCATAAGCAGCACACAAAACAGAGGGAGGTGCCGAACTCCATTACAGACACAATTTCAGCCAATCAAAAGAGTAAGCATTGAAACACCCAATAATAACTAATCGCTGCCTTTGCAAGGGTTATCATATCATATTGGTCCTGCTACTGGTGATGACTCGGCAAGTTATGAGTTTGAAATTGGGTTGATCTGTAACAAATTGCCCGTATATAACCTATAACCCAAAAAACTCGTGGCTGGAGCCACCAGAACTTCAAAAGATACCTCAAGTCCCTTCTGTTATAATCAGATTAAATGAGAAGAACAAATTAAGTAATTTGATCACAACATGTAATTTTCACAGATGTATTAATCGGTTCACATGTTTCAAATTTCCAGAATATACTCATTTAATAAGAGAAACTGGAATAATATATGAAATAAGATTTCTGTAAGTTACAATCAGGAAATATTTCTCAGTCTCAACATGAAATTTCCAGAATATACTCATTTAATAAGAGAAACTGGAATAATATATGAAATAAGATTTCTGTAAGTTACAATCAGGAAATATTTCTCAGTCTCAACATGAAAATCCAAGAGAAATACTTCCATTTACTGAGGTGAAACTAAAAGAAACTGAGTTACAGAAGTACCATTGAGCATTGGAAGGAAGATTAGTAAAGGCAAAGTAAAAGGTTTGACAGAGTGTGATTTTCAGGGAAAAAAATATGAAATTTTATGGAAAAGTATGCCACAGCAAACAAGAAGGAAACCATTTGCACTAAAAGAGAACAACATATGCATACTTTTATTTAAAAAAACTCCATACCATGGTTGCTGGAGAAAGCCAGTATAAGGTGAGGGGGCCTGGGCTTCCATAGCACCTAATGTATCACCATGATAAGATCCTCTAAGAGCCAAAACCTAATTCAGAGAAAACATAAACTCCAGGATTAGCTCCAAAAAAGGGTTATGAGAAAGGACTCAATTGAAAATTGTGGTGTTTCAATGTTTGCTTCAGGTCATTAAGCAGAGAAGCTAACCACAAAGCATTTAAAAGGAGACACCCTAACATTAGCCCTCACACCAACAGGCAACAGACAGTCCCTCGAACCACCAGAGGGAAAAAAGAGAGGATAAATGCAAATCTAAAGAGAAACTTGGCAGTAGAAAAGGTTTTTCGTCCACATGGAGAGAAAAGAGACAGACAGACAGACAGATGGACAGACGGACAGGCTTAAGCAATATCTATCTTCAATCTGGGACAATTGCACTCACCTTGAGATCCATGCATCTTCCATTCACATCAGCATTCACAACGTCCAAGAGCACTTTATTATCAGACAAGAACTTGCGAAATGCCATTTTGAGAGCAATTTCTACTGCTGTAGATCCATTATCAGAGAAGTACACTCGGGAAGCCCATCCTGGGAACACGAAGTTAAAGTTAACAGAGATGAACATGGAATTGCTAAGTTCAGAACACAGAACCTTCCATCAGGCACATTGAAAATTCAGACAAATATATTTAGAATAAGACTGAAGTTACAAGGAGTCCTGATAAGGAGAATAATTTACACACCAAGTAGTCATTATTCTTACATCATGTTCCAAAATGTAGCAGTCCAACTTCAACATATTATTTAAAGTAAAGCCAAAGACCATTGCTTTATGTTTGCATTTCTAGAGCTATAATGTGTTTAAAAGAGCACTTCCAGTAAAATTATCATTCTCTTTCCTCCAAAATGAGTAATTGACACAAATTTTCTAAAACCAGTAAAATTAAGAATGGAAGGGAAAGATACATGCAAATGGGCACGCATGTTCACACAAGTAGAAACAAAACTGAGCATAACAATTTTCTTGTGCAAGGTGGGGAGAAGTACTTTTGAGATACAAAAGCTTTAAACTCTCACCACAAAACGTAGAATTTGTCTGTCTGATAATCACAGAACCATAGTTCCAACATCTAGGACACCTATTGATATGCTTGGACTTACATATGTGGTAAAAGCAAACGACCTATTATCCATCATAATGAGAGTCAGTAACTCAAGGTAAAACAAAGATAATTGGCCAAAACAAACCAAGCCTATGTTAGATATAGATCATAAATAGTCTACTTTATTAGCCGATTCATAGATGAAGAAGGATTATTTTGTTATTTTTTCAAATTCTGTATTTCAATCTTAACTTATTAAGTCAAAGCAAACAAGAGATAATTTGGGGAGACAGGATCTACTGCTGAGGCGAATACTGAGAGGCTGAGAGACTATTTGTCTTAGTAAAGGAAAAGGGAAGCCTTCAATTTATCAAGTGGATCCTTCAGGTAGTTCCAGTTCCATACAAGAAATAAGGGTGAAAACATGGAGAACTCAATAGGTTGCTTGGTTCATCTCATAATTGTTCTTAATTTTCACCTTCCTGTCAAATATGCATGAAAGTTATGTTTCACCTAATGCATTTAGAGGAATAATGCATCTCCATAAATGTATTTAGAAGATAAACAACAATGATTTAACAGTTTGCATAAATACAGATCCTTCAATACAACAAGGTCAGAAAAAAAGGACAAAATATATCAAATACCTATAAAAGTTTCATGACCCTATTACTTGGATTATGGATAGTTTCTCTCAAGAATCATTAGTTATGTTCACCAGAAATGTGTTTCATGCTTGTGGTTATTTCTTCAAAAGGAGTGGTATTCCGAAATGCATTGCCAACAGTGGAAATGGAATTCAAAAGCAAACCCTTGCAAATATATAACCAAGGTGCATTCTAATAAACATAGAAAAATAATTATAAAGAGGCCCTTTTGTATTCTTACCCATGAAAATAATAGAATAAGAAAAACTGAAAACTTGCCTTTTCCTACACCTTCAAGCAAAAGTTCAGCTAATTCTAGAGCTGGCTCATATACATTCTCTGGAAACATTACATGCCCATATCTTGCAGCAGTATAGCCCATATCTCTAGCAAGTTCAATCTGTAAGCGCCTAAAAATAACAGTGGTTATGTAACTCGCAGAAATGCCAATGAACTTAGGCATTCAAACTGTTCCAGATATAAATAAAACGAGATTATTCCAAAAACATTCAGAAGAAAACTTATGTACTTCATGGCATGGGACTTATAAGAATACTATTTCACGATTAGAATTGGCTTGTAATAGATTGGCACTTCTCTGACATCCACCAAACCAGGAAGTAGCTACATTCAATCTTCATAGTGATGAGATACTAGATTGTACGATATGGTTTTTGCCCAGTACCCAAAGTACAAGTAGAAGTAGAAGCCGGATAATCCCTATTAGCAAGAGTAAGAAAAACTCTGACGGGGAGTTGATCCTACTAAATTGATGAAAGAGTGGGCATCAATGCTTTTGTGCTTAGTTATCTCCAGAGAATGTGATAAGAAGACAAATGTCCTTCCCTAAGGTTAAAAATCGAGCGCGATGCCCAATGTCAAAAGAAGAAAATATAATCATGAGCATGACATGCACAGCAAGAATTCTGGGGCTGAGATCTCTAACATTATGACATTGCACAATCAAATCATTTTTCAAGTTCAGCTCCAGAGGCATGTTTTATGGTTGTAATACATCCACCGTTATTAATGGGTAGGATATACACAGAAATAGAAAACTGACCTGCAAGTTAGCATCAGGGCCCTGTGTCCACCAACTTGCACAAGCATCAAATTGTTGAGAAATCCAATCAAAACTCCGAAATTCATCCATGCAGGGCACACAATAAGCCTACAATTTGTTAGCAATTGTAATATGCAGCATGTTAATGAACTAACATGAAGGTTATAACTGGAAGACAATAATGCTTATGGTGATATACATGAAACTTTGCAGAAATTCTTTGTAAACTAACCGAGTAACATCACTTCTGCTAAGAATAAGCAAGAATCTACATTAACAAAGATAAAAGAACTCCTTTGGAAAATGCCAACCTTGTGAACAGCAAAGTTCTCTCCACAGCGTGAATCTATAACTGTAACTTTTTCTTCAGGCACAAGCTTGTGCTGAGTGAATGGCCACCAGAAGACATCACATGCTTTCTTTGGCATGTCATGCAATCTCTGGGTTCTTTCCAGAAAAGCTGAAAGCATTATCTCCTTGAGAGAAGTGAAAACCGTCTGAGACTTGTCGAACCAGGATATCAGGTCATCCGATATGTCTTTTGGAATAGATGGAAGCACGAGTACAGGCACCCTGGGAAAGGCCAAAAAAACTTTATGTGGTTCTTAGACTGCAACCAAGAAAAAAATTTGACACAGAACAAAAGGAAAGAACATTTACCTCTTGCAAATAATATAGACAAGAGATGAAAACTTAACACACTCATACACAGTGTAACTACCAGACAACTGCAGCATGTACAAGCTCAGAGTACTGCTTGAACATGCAATGTCTCAATGACTAACAGGAACATTTTGAAGGAACAGCAGATAAACAGAAATCCATTACCTATTTCGGAAATATGATAACAAAGGCACCTCATTCACGAGACCATGATCTTCAAAAATAACAGCAGCAACATCGTATCCTCGAAGCTTTAGACTTTCATAAGCAGATATAGTTCCCGAAATGCCACCTAATCGTCCATCTCCCACAAGAATAGCTGGCAGGCGGAAAGGGCTGCTACAACAGACCAGAAATATCAAAATTGAACATAGAGTAAGATAACTTCTATATGTTCTTGTCTCATATTTTTCAAAACAAGCAACTAATCACAATCATGGTCCAATTTTCACATGAAGGCTGAGAATATCATTCTTCCAGATCAATTTAACACGAGCTTTCAACACCAGACTAGGTTGACATCACACCTTCAGCTAATACTTTTGAAAGAAGAGAGACTGAATGGCCAAGATTGTTAAATATTCTACAGAACATAATATGCCTCTCCACTAAAGAGTAAAATTCCGATGAAGAATGGCATGTTTAGATATCTACAGCATGTCTTCTGTGTTCCACATTTATGCACGCCGCAGTCAGCAGCTTCTTTAATAAGTTCTGAGGTTACTTTGTGTTTGGTATACAAATAAATCAAGTCAGTTTCAGACATATTACGTTGTCTTCCATCTTAGCCTCTATATCCATTAGGACATAGTGATTCTATAGCATGCTAAAGGTGAGTAAAGAAAGTAAACACAAGAATGCAATGTTTAGATATATACAGCATGTCTTCTGTTCCACATTTATGCACACTGCAGTCAGCAGCTTCTTTAATAAGTTCTGAGGTTACTTTGTGTTTGGTATACAAATAAATCAAGTCAGTTTCAGACATATTAGATTGTCTTCCATCTGAGTCTCTATATCCATTAGGACACTGTGATTCTATCACATGCTAAAGGTGAGTAAAGAAAGTAAACACGCACCGATATAGGTCGCACTGAAGAGATCCAGATGGCCCAGGACTGGCTACACCACCAGCAGTCTCAATCACACACATAACTTCCAATTCTTCTGTACCACATGATGTTCCAACCAAACCACTTCCTAAGCATCTCTTCAACATATCCAAGACCTCTGAATCCTTGACATTTGCTTCTTCCCTCTCAGCAGCTAAATGAGGCGACACAGACTCTTTCCACCCATACATCGTCTTACAAACAACCTCCGACACCGGAAATAGTCCTGCTTCGTTACTCTCACTCCCCTGCAATGTCCTCTCTTCATAACAATGCACATTCTGTAATCCACCACCAAAGTTTCCACCTTTTTCAACAACCTCAACCCCAAAATCTTCACTCCTTACACAACCACCCACGATGCCATTCCTTAAAACTTCATTTGCAGCCGGAATAGAAGCTTTTAAAACACAATTCGATGCGAGAACCGAGAATGGTAGTGGCTTGCAAGCGAAAAACTCAGAAAATTTGCTGTAAACAAAGCGCGAATCGGAGTCAACAGGAAACCCAGTCTGAATTGGCTTAAGATATATAAACCTCTTCTTAGGAAATGAAGCTGAGGAGGAGGAGAGGAAGGACATGGAGAGGCCGGCAGAGACAAGGGTTTTGCCGAGGGAGGTGTTGGATGCCCAAATTGTGTAAATCGGGTGCGTGAGGGGGTACTCTATCACCGAGTGGAGCCGGCGGCGGTGGTGGAGAAAATAGGATTGTTTGAATAAGCGCCGGCAGAATGAAGCGGATAAGAGAGTGGTGGTGGGTGGCATTGTGTGTGCGTGCGTGAGTGAGAGAGAGAAGCCCTAGCACTTGGGTCGTTGAGGGCGGGGACAGGGTTTTAACGGCTACGAGGAAAAGGGTGCGAAATTCAAACATTAATACCTAAGGTTGGGTTAGTAGGTTTACTAAATGAGCTACCACGTGACAGGTGGCCAACCTTTTTTAACGGCAAATTTTCTTTCGATAGGGACTAGGAAATTTGGAAAATATCAATGAATACTATTCTTAAATCTTAATGTTGTTGACTAGTTGGTTGGTGGTTAATTTGATTCGTTTTCTTTTCTGCAGACAATAATAAATAATTTAATTAAGAAGATGATACGATTATTTGATGATAAGATCTTGGTTAATTGATTCTATAATCAAGAAATCTAAAGTACCTCAATTATAGTTTTTTTAAATATATGTTTTAATTTAAAATTATAAATTATATTTAAATATGATTTGATATCTTGATATACTTGTATTTTATTATTTTTTAAACAATATTTTTTAATAAATTTATTGAATAAATATATCAATAAAATCATCACCTAGTTAAACAATCAACGCAATAAATTAGACAAAATATTAAAAACTTTAGCTTCAAAGCAAAAAATGTAGAATTTATTTTGAAATATAATGAGTATATTATTTAGACGCAATAGTCATGAACACGTATCAGTTTTCTATAGCTTTAAAGAATTGTACTGCGTCAAATTGTTTGTTTTAAACCACTCCATTCAAAGATAGGTGGCCTAATGTTGCCACTTGAATTCGACATCTAGAAAATGTACATTCGCTCTCAAAGTTGACATGAGCGGTGTCTATAATCGGATGATAAAAATTAAATATATTTTTTATTATATATATATATATATATATATAATAATACAATAAAATAATTATTATATAATTTAATTTAATAATTAAATAAATAAATAACTAAAAAATATTGAACAAAATTTAAAATTCAAATAATTACATACATGCAACAAAATACAAAGTTTAAGACTTTAAACTTTTTCAAAAAAATAAAAATTAAAAAAATTAATTTGGCCGATATTCAACCAATTAAACTGCAAAAACAGTTATTTATAATTAATCGAACCAAACTACTATCGATTCACAGTCGAGCTGATCGACTCTACCAATCCGATCTAATTTTAAAAATATTGGTCTTGCATACCAAGCATTAGGACCAAAGAATGTCAAAACATCGACCTTCCATCTTATAAGCACCTTGAAAAGTACATATTTTGTATCAATCCTTCTATGTTTTCCTTATTTTGTTCTTGTTAATAATATGTTTTGATTAATATTTTGTGTGTGATATGAGTTTGGAAATTAAGAGATCGAAAATGAGTCAAAACGAAGTTGAAACAAGTTTTTTTTGCTAATTTTTATTGGCATGTTGTCACTACGATAATTTTTTGTATTTTGGGCATAAATTTTTAATTAAAAATCCAATTGACCTGATTCTTAGCTCGTTGAAAAGATAAGGGATAGATTTACAACTTTCATGTTAGAAAATTATCTCAATTTAATTGATTTCAAAGAGAAGAATTCGGTTAAAAAGTCAAAGTGCATTGAAACTTTTAGATATGTCAGTTTTTGTATTTTCGGTATAACTCTCTTCATAAATGTGATATTGATATGATTCAAACAACTAAAGAAAGATAACAAATAAAGCTACAATTATTAAGAAGACACCAAAAGATAATTCATCATAAAATGCTAAAAATTAGGTTAGAGAGTGGTGACTCTTTATACATTTTGGCACATATTTGTGATATGTATATATTAGATACATATAATACATCACACAACATACCTTATACACTTTATAATAAATACACAACGACACACCTTACACACTTTATAATAAATACATAACAACACACCTTACAGATTTTATAATAAATTATGACATCATCTCACATTTAATACACACTATCATTATAACACACAGACCAATTTTTAGGTTCACTTTCTAGAAATTATTCACATTTTTGAAGCAATTTTGGGATTTTGGAATATCAAGAAAGGTAAAATAGGAAAAGTTTAGAGGAGAAGACATCCACAATCCACCATCAATTTCAATTTCATCCATCTTCTTCAACTTTTAAATCACTTTGACTTCATATGTTGTTAGTTTTAATTTTGTTGTCAATTTTTATCATATTAGGCTATACTTCCTTTTTGATTGATGGTGATTTCAAAGCCCCATGCATGGGGTCTTATAATTAAATATTTTGTATTATTAATCAATTTTTCAATTGAAGTTGTTTGTGTTTTTCTATACTTAAATGTCTTAATGAGTATTTTCTTGTTTTGTTTGCCTGTGCAATCAAATTGGATTTGATAAGTTCCTACAACTAAATTAGAAATTTTTGATCCATAATTATTTTGAATTTCTAATCATGTATAATAAATTGTGATTAATGATTATGAGATATTTTTATTAATTGTAATGAAAAACATAACCTAAGTTGAATGACTCGAACTTGTGTGGTTGTTGCTTAAATCAATCTATTTTTCTTATTTTATGTATCCATTAAATTAAATTTAGAGAACTTGTTTTAGGTTGTTTGGTGGATAGAGAATTAAGTAGAGAATTTGTTTTACATAACAAACAAGGTAGTAGAACTTGTTATTACCTACGGTTGATAATTCTAATACAAGTTATTAATAATATTGATATGAAAATTACAATCCATTGTCTAAAAAAGGTTCAAACTATTTTAATCGATTGTTACTTATTATTTTGATTTTAATTATTTTATATTTTATTTAGTTTTAATTTTTACAACTTAATTACTCAATTCAATTCCCTCCAACCATTTGTTATTTAATTCTATAGTTTATTTGTTTAGTTTTAATTTTAAATTAACAATTTTAAAAATAAATTTATTAATTAGTATCAATAATAAATCAATTAGCGTTCGTGAAATTCACTCTTACTCTAACCGACCACACCCACATGTGAATTACAACTTAAAAGTTTAACATTAGATGTACTTCCTCTCAGGCATTGCATTACACATCCGATACAAGAATACCATACAGAAAACAAAGACTTGAACAATTTGCTGCAACATAAGTTGATCGCGGATCAAAGGAGAGATTCAAATCTCACGTTGCATGTGGCCAGTGTATAAAACTAGTGGAAGTTCATTCTTGCAGATGTAAGCGCCACTTACCCACACCATAAATTTATTTGCCTTGTTCAAAAGTTGTAATTTATTTGACTGGGCAGGCGATCTCGCCCAAGAGAATTGAGTGAACCCAACAGCAAATGAGTATTGCAGGAAAGCAAACAACACTAGCAAAAGGAATTTATGTTTGGCACACATGATTCATACATGTTATATACTAACAACATAATGATAACGAGTAATAAGCCAAAACCAATTAAATCCATGAACTTCCACACACAGATGTCACTAAAAAATCTAAAATATAAGCATTCGTCCAAATAAACATCAAACAGAATCTTCAAAAACTCAGAAAGCAACAATATTTGATTTCCTGCCATCAAATTCATCCTTGAACAGCTCCGGATAAAAATGCTCTTCCAGCTTGCCTTTGCGCCAAAGGTCCATGACATCCAAGAAGCTGCAACATTTAGATGATATCAATGTTCGAAACTTACATACCAATAGAAAGAAAAATATAAAGAACAGTCTTAAGACTCCAGAACCAGCCAGCCTACAATGGGCTAGCAGCTGTTTGATGGACCTTTATGGCTTCCACATGTGCCATTGCAGGTCACAAAAATTAATAGGAAAGGTTAATGCAACAATGAAGTTGTTTATGACAAAGACAAACCTTCGCGTTCACACCATCAGGAACAATCCTATTCTCAGATTTCCATTTCACATAATCAGTGCGGCTATATTTGGTGAATCCCCTGAAAATAAAGATACAGCAAATCAGACACCAGACTCGGTGCACCGAGTATTTCTTTTTTCTTTTTCACTTAACTTCAGTTTGTGACATACACAACAATATAGATCAAAATATTTCCAATGAAACAACATTTTACCAACAAACTAAAGCTATTAGATGTATCTTTATTGGATGACACAAAGTACTATGAAGGACATGAATAATTGAAGAATTGAAAGAGATGTTTAAGAGTGGCCTCAGAAAGCGAGTGTATGCAAGACAGTTTCTTCGAAAGCAAACCACATATGAAAATAATTATCAGAAACAAATGATCAGCTGAAAAGGAAACAAAAAATAGGGCAGAAGAAATAGAAAAGTAAATTGTACTAGATACTGAGCAAGCAAGAAGAATGTCTGCAGAAAACTTAATCCAATACCATTTCCTGCTGACAATGATCTTTTGACGACCAGGAAACTTGAATTTTGCACGGCGCAAAGCCTCCTGAGCATGATGACTGTTTCCATCCTTGCAGCGTACAGATAAGAGGACCTGACCAATGGCTACACGAGCACAAGTACCCTGGGGCTTACCAAAAGCACCCCTCATACCAGTCTGAAGCCTATCAGCCCCGGCACATGACAACATTTTGTTGATACGTAAGACATGGAAAGGGTGAACCCTTACTCTCAAATGGAAAGCATCCTTTCCAGCAAACTTCGTCATGTATTTGTTGCATGCAATGCGTGCAGCTTCCAATGCCTCACTTGAGACATTTTCCTTCTCCCAACTAACCAAATGCACGCAGAAGGGGAATTCATCAACACCCTTTTTCTTCATTCCAACATCATAAATCCTGATCTTCGAATCTGGCACACCACGACAGTACCGTGACTTTGGGTAGGGTTTGTTCTTGATCTGGCGATAACACCTTGCAGGTCCTGAAAGTATTACAAAAAAAAAAGTAAAACCACATTATAATACACATCATAGACAGACACAATATACATCAAGAAATTTTTCAAAAAGAAAAAACATACGCACGGCTTGAAATACTGCTTACACTAAACAGTTAGGACACTGAATCTATTGGAAGCACATTTAAGAATTACTTCCTCCTTTTCTTTTAAATATGATTTATCATAGGTTAGTGCAGTCCACTGTGGGTAAGGAAATAGTTTCCCTGGTCTCATATATCACCATTCAGAGCTAGCTGTATGTACAAGAATATTTTCACAATTTTTGCACCCAAAAAATAAAACATCTTTTAATTCGACTAAGATCATCTGATCACTACTTTCCCACCAAACCTCAAATTTTCAGAAAAACTAATAATGGTTACAAATAAATTTCTACAGGACATGGCTGTAGTAATATTTTTTTCTCCAATCAGACAATTAACAATTCCCTGATAACCACATGAAAATAATGGTATAAAAATGAAAAAAAAAAAAAAAAACAGAAACTGTTAATCTCTCAATCAGATCCACATAACATGCCATTAAGCCCGAAATAAGATGAACCCAAAAAGCTACAAAATGAAAGCCAAAATCAAACTAATAACAGTCAAAATTAACTTTTTGGGTATCCCCATTCATATACTTCTACACAAACAAGTATACATACGATAAATTTACGAACAGAAGAGGCTTACTTCTCCCCATCGCGAGCTTGTCTCAGTCTATTTTGCTCCGACCAATGGGCAATGCAGAAAACCTAACCCTAATTGATGATGTGAATATGTTGGATTTTATATGTAAATACTCGAGCCTTTAAGTGGGTTGTGAATATTGGCCCATTACATTATAGGCTACTTGGACCTCTCTCCGGCCCATATGAATTTAAGAGTTGCTAGGTGTTTTTTTGCAAGTGTGAATTACTGTTTAGCTTAATTATACAAAAAATTAATTATCTTTTAAAATTATAATTATTTTTTTATATTTATTTTTATTTTATAAATTACATCTATTAAGAAATATTTATAATTTTAAAAAATATTTCTTTTAAATTAAGCAAAATCTCAAAAAATAATTTTGTTATTTACCCTTCTTTCTATTGGTGTTAGATTCGAGCGTTTTTTAATTTATTTTATGATAAAATGCAATATAAAAACTCCCTTATATTAACAAAATAGCTTAAAAACTCTTCCTATTTTTTAAAAATCTGAACAAAATTCTCATTAAATTAGGAATTTACGATTTTGGTCAGCCAAGCACAAGAGGTGCGATAGAGTTTTTCGTGATTTTTGACACTCAGTGGTATGATAATTGACTTTTATAGCCCACTTTGTAATACAAATAAGTGTAGTTCTTTTTGTGTAAAATGGATGAAATCTCTATGTATTTTCGCTACTCGAAATAACCCAACTCACAAAAATCTTTCATATTTCATTTATTTCAACTAGTAATATTTTTAAATAAAAACCTTTTGCTGCACTTGTAAAAATTAAAAACGGCTATATAGATTCTATTGTTTTAATTTATTTGAATAAGTATTATTTTTAGCTAAATAAATGTTTGTACTATTTGTAAAAATAAAGAATAACTACTTGTTATATTTCTATCTTTTAATTTTTTAAAGTAAGTAGTATTTTTGACTATAATCTTTTTAGCTCCATTTGTTAAAATTGAAAACAACTATATATTTTCATTTTTTTTAATTTAGTAATAAGTAGTATTTTTAAGTTTTTTTTTTTTTTTTATAAAAATGAAAAGTACATTATATCTTTTGCTTTCAATTTATTAAAGTAAATAGTATTTTTTATTATAAAATTTAGCTCTATTTGTAGAAATTTGAAACAACTAAATATCACATCTTCTGTCTTTTAATTTATTTAAGTAAGTAGTATTTTTTTTACCTATAAATTGTTTTTGCTCCATTTGTAAAAATTTAATGTTTATTGTATCTTTGATGTTTAATTTATTTATACATTTTAACTATAAAAATTTTCTCCATTTATGAAACAAAAAGTACATTTCATCTTCTATTTAATAATTATTATTTTTAATTATAATTTTTTTCTCCATTTATAGAAATTAAAAAAACTATTTATTAAGTAGTATATTTAACTATAAAGTTCTTAGTTCCCTTGGTAAAAATTTAAAACAACTATAAATTATATGTTTTTTTAATCTATTACTAAATTGTATTTTTTAAACTTAATTTTTTTCCTCTATTTATAAATATTAAAAGTACAGTGTTTTTATTTAATTCAATGATTATCTAAAAAAAATTTGCTTAGTGTGTGGAGATTAAAAATATCTATTTAATTTATCTTCGACCTTTAAATTTATTTAAGTAATAAATATTTCAATTATAAATTTGTTTCTCCATTTATAAAAATTTAAAACAAATATTTTTTCTCCATTTACAAAAAGTTAAAACAACTATAAGTTTATTTTCTAATTTTAATTTATTTCAAGAAGTAGTGTTTTTTAACTATAAAATCTTTTGTTCCATTTTTGAAAATTAAGAATATAATAAATCTTAAAATTTTAATATAAGTAGCATTCTATACTCCAAAAAACCTTGCTCCATTTGTAAAAATAGCACCAACTATATGTTATATCTTTTTTAAGATCTAATTGATTTTTAAAAATTAACTAAATAACATTAAATAACTTGACATATAATAAAACTTGAAAGTTTAATGACGTCAAAATAAAAAATAACACTGAATAGCATAACATATAATAATACTTGAAAGTTTATTAATGTCAATATTATCAAGAAAATCAATATAATAAATTAGTTAAAAGAAAGAGTATAACTTCTTATTGCATTAAAGGGAGTAATTTGAGATGCAAAGCGTAGTTATTCAATTTTACACGTGAAACCTTCATATGTACCAGAGGCGCAATCTAAGATTTAGTAAATTTTACAAGGTTTTATTAATAAATGCCCCTGTATTTTGACAAAAATGCAAAAAAAATAAAAATACCCATATTTAAAAAATAAAAAAGCCAAAAAAATCTCTTGTATTTTTTTAAACTCTGTGCAAAACCCATATTCGGTCAGCAACTAATGAACGCACTAGTTGTGAAATTAGAGTGTTTTTGGTATTCTTTTAACACCAAAATATCAAATTAGTCCTATAATTAAGCGGTGTGTCAAAAATAGTTCTATTTAAATTTAAAAAATTAATTTAATTTTGTAATTAATAAAAATGGTCGAATTTAGTCTAAATTTTATAAAAATATTTAGAATTAATTTCATTTAACCCCTTCTACTATTATTTTGGTATTAAATACCCCCTATATAATAAAAATCGTCAAATACTCCCTTACTTTTCAAAAATTAAATTGAATGAACAAAAATATTATTGTGATTTTATAATAAAATAAATTCACTTTACCCTCTATTTTATTTTATATATTATTTTTTAAATAAACACATTAATTATATTTTATACTAATAAATTATAATAAATACGATTATAACAAAATAAAATAAATATGTTTAAGAAAATAAACATCAATTTGTATATTTTATTTAAAATATAGTATCAATTTGTTTAAAATTTTGTTAAACATAAAAATGAATATTGATTTTGTCAAACATATTTAAATAAAAAATATTTTAAAGATAAAAGATTGATACATTACTCAATTATATTTTCATATTTAAGAAAATTTGGGTCAAACTATATTTGATTATAAAGAGTTTTTTTTTTAAAATATGTTATTTTTATTAAAAAAAATACACAATTTTTTTTTTAAAAAAAACTCTTTATAATCAAATATAGTTTGACCCATATTTTCTTAAATATGAAAATATAATTGAGTAATGTGTCAATGTTTTATCTTTTAAATATTTTTTATTTAAATATGTTTGACAAAATCAACATTCATTTTTATGTTTAACAAAATTTTAAACAAATTGATACCATATTTTAAATAAAATATAAAAATTGATGTTTATTTTGTTAAACATATTTATTTTACTTTGTTAGAATCATATTTATTATAATTTATTAGTATAAAATGTAATTAATTTGTTTATTTAAAAAATAATATATAAAATAGAATCGAGGGTAAAGTGAATTTATTTTATTATAAAATCACAATAATATTTTTATCCATTCAATTCAATTTTTGAAAAGGAGGGGGGTATTGGACGTTTTTTATTGTATATGGGAGTATTTGATACCAAAATAATAGTAAAAGGGGTTAAATAAAATTAATTCTAAATATTTTTATGAAATTTGGACTAAATTCAAGTATTTTCATTAGTTACACGACTAAATTGATTTTTCAAATTCGAACAGGGCTATTTTAACACAACATCTTAGTTATATGACTAATTTGACACTTTTGCCTTTTTTAGCCCTTAATTGAAAATAGAATGTCTGTTATATCATCCCCTTTGAGATATATATAATTTATTGAACTAATTTAACTAAAATAATATATATTTTTTTAAAAAATAGCAAATTACAAAAGCAATGTTAAAGCACAATTTTTTTTTCTTTGCAAGTTCCACATAAATAACTGATATTTTCAATTTTAGATCTTACTGATAGTTTTTCAATTTTAGATCTTACTGATAGTTAAATCAGTTCTTTATGTGGAACTTGCAAAGTAAAAAAAAATGTGATTTAACATTGCTTTTGTAATTTGCTATTTTTTTTAAATACATATATTATTTAAGTTAAATTAGTTCAATAAATTTTGTTTTAATGCTAACATCAATTATATTTTCTTAATTCATCACAAATAATAATATTTTTGGCTATAAAATACTTGCTCTATATCTAACAATTATTATTTAAAAGAATAAACAAAACAATACTATATTTTATATTAAAATGAAACATTTGACATGTAATTATTTATTTTAAAAAATAGCAAAATAAATACTATATATGTTATATTAAAAAATACAAATATTTTGAGAAAATAAAGCTAAATATTTTGAGAAAATAAACCATAAATAGTTTTTATGGTCCATTTTTATAAAGTAATAATAACTTCTGCTCCAACAGCATCACATAATACATATAGGCGCATAATTAATCTTCTAAGGTTAGATATATCTGTTGGGAAATTATTGAAATTTTCAATAAATTAGATGAGTGAGAATATACAATAATAACAAAAATAATACACATAAATTTAATAACGGAATTTGACCAATTGTGACTAAATCTTTGGGCCTGTTGTAGATCGTTTTAGTAAAATGAGAAAATATACAAAATATTTTCAATACTTACAACTCACAACCCACACTAAAAATTTATTCACAAAATTCTTTTTTTCTCTTAAATTTTTCTGTCAAATTCTCTATAATTCTCTAACTTTTTGGTGCTATACAAATGAAAGTTAAATGAGTTTATATAGATTTAAAAAATATGAATCGATGAAATTTAGATAAAAAATTAAGCAAAAAAATAATTAGATACGTTAATTAATAATTATCTAAATTAGATGCCTCCATTTTTTACGAAAAAAAATATTTAATTATTTTCTTAATAATATGATCATTATGTATCAACAACACCCACCACATACAACATCACCATATCTCCTAAAATGTCATTTTCAATTTTACCTTCCACATTAAGAGAAGTGCTCAATATATATACATATATCAAACGTGAGATAGAATCCATACTTTACCAAAAAACTTTAACACTTCCAATTTTACAGTAATTAGTAATTTTTGTTTTTTTATAATAAATAATTAAAAAGCCTACTACTGCTTGTTTTACTTATTCTTCTGATGCTTATTTAAAATAAGCTGAAAATTATAAAAGTTATAAGCAAATCAAGAAGTAATTTTTACCAGAAAATAACTTCTTTACAAAATTATTGATAATGCATCATATCACCCCAACAAACAGGCCTTAGTGTTAAAAATGAGACAACGCCAAACAAACTCATCCCACCTGATATCGCCACGAGTATAAAGGTCAAAATCAGCGAACGGCTGAGATGATCCCTTCTCCACCATGCAAATTAATTACCACTGTCAAAATGCATATACGCACACCGTCTGCAACAAACCCACGTTGCATTGGAGGGAAAACTCAGCCATGGAGTACGACCCAGTAAGAATCCAGTCCCACTACTCCCCCAACCCCGTCAAGCAAGAGAATTACATCGTCATCTGCCACTCCCACCGCGTCCGCACCATCGTCACTGCCAAACCCGCCGTCGTGCGCAAGTGGGTCTACAAAATCCGCCACCTGCATCGCTACCAACTCCGCCGCGGCCGTCTGGTGGTGGGCCTCGGAGTACAGTGGGCCCCCACATCAGCGCCCCTCCCGCCACCCTCCAGCTCTGCGTGGGGCACAACTGCCTCATCTTCCAGCTCCTTTATGCCGACCACTCCCCCTCCGCGCTCCACCGCTTCCTCTCCGAACCCAACGTTACTTTTGCCGGCGTGTGGAACTACAGGGACGCCCGCATGCTGAGGGACTCGCGGCACAGTCTCCGGATTTCGCGCCTCATGGATGTGCGCGATGTGGCAAGCGATTCGAAGGGGTGCAGCAGGAGAGCAACGATGGAGAGGCTGGCGAAGGTGGTTTTGGGGATGAATGGAGTGGTGAAGAAGGAGCACGTGGGACGGAGTGAGTGGGATCAGACGTGGCTAAGCGAGGAGCAGGTGGAGTATGCTTGTGTTGATGCTTTTCTGGCTTTCCTGATGGCGAAGGTTCTTAGAGTTTGGAAGAGGGGTAAGGATTGATGAATCATTGATTAATCATGGGATATCTTTGTTTTCTTGGAAGTGGTTAGCTGATTAATCATGGGATATAATTTTCCTTTCTTGACATTTTGTAGATGGTTTATGCTGAGGATATTAATGGGATTTCTGCTTTAGGTAGAGTTTTCATGTGTAGGTTGAAGGAAAACTTTGAGCAGCATCATTGTCAGGAAAAATACATGGCCATTTTGGAGAAATTTGAGTGTGAAGTTTGATCTAAATCTCTGTTGTTAATTTCTTGCTATGATTTTTATTATGGTAATCAACTGATATGAGAAAGTGAAGGGCTTTTACTGTTGTTTATTCCAATGAATAGCTTTTCTGGGACGAAATAGTTGGAGTTTTCATGGGGTAATTTCTATGGAATTCTTTGACACAAAGATTTTTTACAGTGAATAATGTGGAGTTGTATTGGCTGCCGACTGTTGTTGTAAGTTATCCTCCATTTTGTAGTTGTGTTGCAGAAGGATTTTATTCTCATCATAACTTTAAAGAAATGTTGGGTTTCACCGTTAAAAGTTGAGACACCAAGCTCAATCTGAATGACAGAATGGGCTGTTTTTTCATGGAGATTTCCACACTGTTGTTAGACATTGGGACGAAGTGTATGGGCTGGCATAAAGTACAATTTTGAACATATTTACTGCTAAATTGTTTTGGGGAAAGCAGGTTGGGATAATTACCGCCACTTAATTATACTTTAAAATATGTTTTCAATATATCGTATATTAAAAATTATAGTTTTTAATATGTTTTCGCTACTTAAGTGGATATCACATTTTGCTATTTCTACATTTAATCTGTATGATATAATGTTATATGTTTTTGTTCTTACGTTAATTTTTGCTATAATTTATCTGAATGTGTATAACAGGTATTTTGGCATATCTACATGTTACATATACACACCCATATATGCGCTTATTTTATAATTGTTAGCTCTGTTCATTAACATCATATGTCAAAAGTGTTTATCTATTAATAATTATTAATTATATGGAGTTAGGCCAAAACCTCAACCCGTCCAAAATTTATTTATATGTTCAAATTATCAAATATGACGAAAAATCTTGTATAATTTTATATTCTGTCGGTATCATTTTTTTGTCGTTATTCTATTGATATGATTTTCCGAATATTTCTAATAAATCAAATCTCGGATTACCACCCAATTTGTCGATCGTTTTTTTCGGCTCTTTTTTCCCCCCTTTAGTGAAAAACCGAAGACACAGGCAGTAAGCCAGACCTGACCACGGGCCGGTTACGGGTCCAAAAAATTTGGACCCATGAACCGCCGGGTCAAGAGAAAATTTTGAATATGCTGTTGCCAATAGCAACGGCTATGTTGTGCAACTGTCAAATTTTTGACCGTTGCCAAAGTCAAATGGTCAAAATTTGACCGCTTGACTTTTTTAATTTTTTTTAATGTTTTTGTTTAATTTTTCTTCTATAAATACCCATCAATTCTTCATTTTTTCCACACTTCAACTCTCAAATTTCAATTATCCAATTCTCAACTCTCAATTTTCTAATTTTCACTCTTAATTATTCATTTTCAATTCTATATTATTTTAATTCTTTTATTAATTTTTTTTCATATTTCATTTATTTCATCTTTAATTATTTATTATTCAATTATATATACTAAATTTTTATCATTTATCAAAAAATGGCCGGTTCAAGCAATAGAGGTAAGGGAAAGATGCCCGCAACCGACGAGCAACCAATGTTCAACACCGATTGTGAAGTTGAGTTAAGTGATGAAGAGCAAACTCACTTGTATACTACTCAAGAAACAATGAGTGATGCTCACACTCGATCTATTCCATCTCTCAAATCTTCTATTTTTACTAAACATTTTGATAAAATGACACTTCCAAATGGAGAGATGCGAGCAAAATATAAATATTGTTCGCAATCTTACAAATTTCAATCCGGAGGCGGTTATGGATCCTTGAAAAGACACATGGAGAAGAAGCATCCAGTAGAATTTGACATTGATTGTGCTCAAACTCAAATGCCATCATTCGCATCTTCCGGCGCCGGTGGAGGTAACGATCTTTCTTTATTTAAATATAATGATGTTAGATGTAGAGAAAATTTAGCTAGATTTATTTTTGTTGAACATCTTAGTTTTAGTTTTGCAAATAATTTTTTTTAATAAATTAATTCAAACAACATATAATCCGGCGGCTAAAGGTGTTCCACGAACCACACTAACACGCTATGTAAAAAAATTATATAATAAATCTAAAAAAGAGTTAAAAGAATTATTAAATAATGTAAATAATAAAATTTCTTTATGTAATGATATTTGGAGTGATCATTGGCAAATACATTCATATATGGGTATTACATGTCATTGGATTGATGATTCTTGGACACTTCAAAAAAGATTACTTGCATTTAGAGTTTTTGATAGTCCACACACAGCGGCAAATATTTCACAAATTATATTTTTAATATTAGAAGAATATAATTTAGTTAATAAAAATTTTTCAATATCATTTGATAATGCTGCAGCTAATAATGCTAGTATTGGTGATCTTAAAGTTGTATGTGAACCATCAATTGGTGGTAAATTTTTTCATATTAGATGTATATGTCATATTTTAAATTTATGTGTACAAGATGATTTAAAAGTTTTAGATAATCAACTTAAACCAATTAGACAAGCATTTTCTTATTTATGGACACATCTACATATTAATAAACAATGATTTAGATTTTGTAAGGCTAACGGTGTGAGGCCTAAAAAATTTTCAAGGGATGTTCCAACCAGTTGGAATTCAACATATAGATTATTAGAAGAATCTATCGACTATAAAGATTTATTATGCCAATTTTTTGTACAAATTATTTCTACTCCTTTTTATTTATATCCACATCATTGGACAATATGTGACAAAATTTATAATATTTTAAAAATATTTAATGATGCTACTTTACAATTATCTAGTGTTTATTCCCCAACTTCTCATTTAGTATTATTAAATTATTGTAATATTGCATCAGTTTTACATGAAAATATTAACTCCCAAGATGAAAATTTAGTAAATTGTGCTTTATCAATGCAGTTGAAATGAAAAAAATATTTTTATGAAATTACAGATATTAATTTAATTGCTGTTGTTTTTGATCCTATACTTAAATTAGATGGTTTACAAGACTTGTTATTAATTTATTACAATGCTTTAACACGTAATGAAAATGATTATACTATAGATATTAATAATATTATATTTAAAATTAGAACACTTTTAAATAAATTTTATAATGAATACAGTTCCAAATATGGTTCACAATCAACTCAACTTACGGCAACACAACTTTTACTTAGGGAACGAACTAAACGCCCTCGAGGATCCTCAAGTTCTAGCCAAGAACTTGAGAGTTATTTTAATGTTTCATTTGAGTTTAATGAGATAGATGACGATGGAGAGTTCGATATTTTGTGATCGTGGTCGCAAAAGGAGCAAACGTATCCAATTTTATCCCTAAGGTAAGAAATATTAAAAGGTAAGAGAACTACGTGGGTTTTGATTCCTCTATACCCTAAGATGATACGTAGGCAACTTAAATTTAAGTTCAAACTCATTTTTATTTTTAAAATAGTTTTTAATTATATAATTTAAATTTTTGTTGATATTTTTTTAAAATTTAAGTGCAAATTTTTTTAATTGAAATTTAAGTTTAAACGTTAAGATTTCAAGTTGAATATCTTTTTTTATATATTTATTATAATTAGAATATTTGATACTTTAAATTTTAGATAATAATTTTTTTTTCAAATTTAAATTAAACATTCATTAAATTCAAAAATTAATGATATTTTTTTAAAATTTAAGTTCAAAACTTTTCATTCAAATATATGTTTAAAAATTCAAACCCTTGTTTTTGTTTTACAAAAGTTACAATTTTATAAAATTAATAATTAGTTAAAAAGTTACAAATTTTCAAAATATAGGTAAAAAAATAAAATAAAAATTCAATGGTCGGAACCGGAACCGAAACCAACGGTTAATCGGAACCGGCCCGACAGTTCCGGAACTCGGACCGTAACCGGCCTTGACGGTTAAGGTTAAGAGTCGGAATTTTCTTGAACCGTGGAACCGGCGATTCTGAACCGTAACCGGCGGTTTCTGAACCGTGTTCAGGTCTACAGTAAGCTGCCTCTGCTCTGTCTGAAGTAGGGGTGGGGCAACATGCTTGCCGGCGCTAACCTGTGCTTCTAGTAATGGCAGTTGGTATGTGGTGAACTGGTCACAAAATGGCAATGCCACAGGCTGCGAGTTTGTAGCTGAGCATCTGGAAGTTGGGGAGGAGAAACTGACATTTGCTGATGAGCTTCACTAAGACTACATCTATTTTTACATCCCAACAAAGGAATTTCCGTCATTACCTCGCCACAACAAGTCTTGGCCACTATAAAGAGGCGGCAAGCTTGCTGCTGCCTCTGTAATAGAGGGTTGCTGCCTTAATCCCCTAGCCCCGATTACCCGATGGGGTATTTTACTACTAACCGATACCCCACCCGACATTTTGAAGTATAGTTTTGAGTTATTTGAAACTCAATTTTTTTCAAATCAAAAATAAAATAACCCGACGGGAAGGACTTGATTGAGTCTGGAATGCCCGCTCCTAAAATCAATCAACCATGGTTCTTGAAAATGAATAGGCGATTCTTCCGTTTGTAAACCTAAAGTGTGTAATATCATCACATACAAATATTAAATATATGGATGAGACAATTATATCTTACATCTAAAATCTAATTGATTAATTGATCATAAATTCGAGTTATTTAAAAAGAGTTGAAAATCAACTAATATTCTTTATTTAAAAAAAATTAATTACCTAATATTCAAAATTAAATTCACATGCACAAATATGGAACTCATAATGAACCTAAAAAATATTTAATAACCAATTGCTTATTTTTTTTCTGTTTTATTTATAGGGTTAAATGTAATTTGTACTCTTGAAGTATAGTTTCTATATTAAAACCTACATAAACTCTCAAAACATTCAGTTACTTCCCTACTATTTAAAAAACGAATTTTGATGGACATAAATGCTCTTAGATTATTAATTATTATGCAGTTTGCAGCCTCGAAGTACGTCTTCCTCACTAATTACTTCCTAAACATTAAAATTTAATATCAAATTTAAGAAATTAAATTAAAAACCACACTTGAGACATTAAATTTCTAACAAATATAAAGAAGTTGAAAACCAAACATAGGACGATAAGTTTACAGTAATAAAAGGAAGTGAAAACCAAAATTAAGAATTATAATAAATTTTCAATTAATTTTTGTAACTTTCTAAGGAGAATGGTTCTTTTCTTAATTTTATCTATTTGGTAGTTTTAAAAGAAAATCACTTCAGCTAGACATTTTTAGTGCATACAACCTATTTTCGACGATCAAAGGTTCGAGCGTCCCAAATTGGATCCTGATCGCTTAACTTTCTGAAAGATGTACCCAAAGAAATGGTGCCAACACTAGAAATTGGCAAAATTAACATATATATATATATATATATTTTTTATTAACATCTCCATTATGTTTCAAATATTGTAGACAAAAAAAAAAAAAAAAACGTTGAAAGGCCATATTTATTCTTGTAGAACCTATATATACCTATAAATATCATTCCTCTTAGAAAATTACAAAAGTTTATTGAAAATTTTGAAATTTGTCTAAATTTTATTTTCACTTGTTTTCAGTATTAGAAATTTATTGTTCTATGTTATTTTTTGAATTTTTATATATCAACTTTATAAATTTATTGTTGTCCCAAGTTTGATTTTGAATTTGTTTTCCTAAATTTGATTTTGAATTTTAATGTTCGGGAAAAATTAATGTAAGCATGAGTCAAAACCATACAATGATTCAAGGATACTTTATATCCATTAAAATTAGGCTGCTATAATTGAAATCTTTAAAATTCAAGAAAATCTTTAATATAGGGCCAAAAACTTTAGGGGTGCAGATTGTATTTACAGAGTTAACAACTATTAAGATTTTTGATACGATGTTATTACCAATTAATGCTATTTACCTTTCTATGTGACATCCCACGATGATAATGACATCAAATTTTCTTCTACTTTTCCTTTTTGTCAAATATTAAGGAATTAATAAATCTTTCAGACAATTTCCTTTTTCCTTTTTTTTTTGTAATAAATCACCTTTTTTCCCATTTTTGGCCAGCAGTCGGATGGGTTCCACAAGAGGGAATATCTCATTGAATTCTCCAAAGATTAAGAGAAATTATTATATAAAAAACACTTTGGCACTTTTAACTAATAACTATAATAATTAAAGTAAAAATCAAATAATCATGTTATATATATTTAAATGAATTAAAAATTGTGACCAATGATTGATTACTATTAAATAACCTTGTCAATGTTAAAAAACAATCCAAAACTTAATATTTACACTCACTTTATTGCAACTTTTTGGGTGTCCACATGATTATTTTTCTTTCTTTTTATGCCACAAAGTGATTTTGCTTTTAATAAAGAAAATTAATAAGTACAAAATACAAGAGAGACCATGATGAAAAAAGGCTTTGGAAATGTCACTTAGTTCAGTTCAACAAAATTCCAATTACAAGACTGCCAAAAATTGAAAAAAAAATAAAAAAAAATTCAACATCAGGTGCCAAATTTTGGATTAAGATCTGCATTATCCCATAAACACAGATTATTAGACCTTAATTACTCATAATCACTCATCATCCAACAATCTGAGAGACAGAGAGAGAGAAAGAGAGAAAAAAAGAAAAAAAAGGTAAAAATTTCAACAGAAGCGAGGAAATAAAATAATATTAGTGAAAAATGTCTGGCGCACATCAAAGGAGAGATAAAACACCATTTCTTGACGCTCATAACCAGCGTCACCGCTTCTCCGCAGTCGAGATGACCACAGCCGCACCTCCGCCGCCTCCCCTCCGCTCTGTTTTCCTCGGCGTCGACGTTGGCACCGGAAGCGCACGTGCAGGTCGTTTTTCTCCCCTTATGTCGACTAATAAATATATCACTCATATAAATTTACGTTTTTGATTGTGTATTTCAGTAATTTAGCTTTTTTTAAGAGTATCTGTTGATTATGTTTTGTTTTTTGATTGGGTATCGGATAATAAATGATGGGTTTTTATTTGGTTTGAAGTGTTTAATGTTTACTGTTGCATTGATGTTATTTTCCCAGTACGGCTTAATTAATGGTTCGTTCTGAGTATAATTGTTTTTATACTGAATATTCTGTATTCTCTGATGATAAATGATGGGCTCTTAGGAATTTTTTTAAGCTTGTTGTGTAGCTTATTAAGTAAATTAACTTACTGAAGCTTAGGACTCTGGGGAGTTGATTCATTGTATTGTGGGCTGCTGACTTGCGTTTATGAAATTAATGTTCTTTTTTGCATTTCAACTATGCTGAATGGAGGGGCTGCAGATAAGTGTGTAATTGAAATTAGGGGCATTTTTTAAAGCACTTACTGCATGTTCTTTTGCCCTGCTGTTTAATGCAGGCCTATTTGATAATGATGGACGACTACTAGGTAGTGCTAGCAGCCCCATACAGATTTGGAAAGAAGGTGACTGTGTTGAGGTGATAATCTACTTTTTGTGAATTTTGAAACATACTTTTAATTCTATTTTTTAGGCCTAGGACATCACTGAGCCATCGACATTTTTACTCATGTTCCTTGATTTTGTGGTATCCAGCAATCTTCGACCGATATCTGGCTTGCAATTTGCACAGCTGTCAAAGCAGCATGCTCTCTTGCAAATATTTATGGGGACGAAGTGACCAGCTTGGGTTTTGCTGCTACTTGTTCTCTTGGTAAGTGAACTCTAACTAGTACATGTCATACAGTCACCTAAATAATGCCATAGATCCATCTTTCACTCACTGTTTCTGGAAGATTTAGCTTATGGCCTAACTATTTAACACGGGAAATTGGTCGTGTGCAGTTGCTGTTGATTATGATGGAGAACCTGTGACAGTTTCTTGGAGTGGTGACACAAGAAGAAATGTTATAGTGTGGATGGACCACAGAGCTGTAAAACAAGCTGAGAGAATTAATTCCTCTAAATCACCAGTATTGGAATATTGTGGTGGGGCTGTATCCCCTGAGATGCAGCCACCGAAGGTATTTTTGCAAATATAGAAGTGTCAGTATTTTCTCATGCTGGATTATCTCAATTATGGTTCTGTCAATAGATGATAATTCTTCATTTGTGTTCCGGAGTGTTTTTTATTTCTCTAACTCACCAGAATCTGAATGGTTGAGATATTATGCATCACATGTCTCTGTCATGTACTTATCTACTCATCATAGCTGTATAGTTAGATTGGTGTAATCAAAGAAACTTTGCTGTAATCTTAGAAATTTGAGGCATCGTAAAGGATCTCCCAAATGATGCATGTTTATGCTGTATCAACTGTAATAGTTTCCGAAGTTGCATCAGTATGTTTAGAAGTTATGCGGGACCTAAAGAAGGCCTTAATTTTTCCTTTTTCATTTGTGTCTGTCATATTATGATGAATTTATTTACAAAAAGAGAGAAGATACCAGGAGTTATGCATAATAGTATATTCTCTTTGTCTTATTTATGCTGCTGTTCATTTATTCATATAATATGTCTAGAAGTATTTTCTCTTTGTAGTTGTTCCGTATTCTTAAAAATCTTTTCGAGATCTTGGCGATTCACTATATATTGAAATCGTTAGATCACTTTGACTATGATCCTTAGAAAAGCCAACTTTTGAGGTTACCTCCTTGTTTTCAGTTGCTCTGTTGCACTGTACAAGAAGTAGTGCAGTTTCTTTAATTGGCAATTGAAGCTATTGTGCTGTAAAAATATTTTTGTTAGCGAAACTTTGTTAGAATTATCTTGCAGTTACATATGAGGCTATAATATATAAAACCAGGTAGCTCATGCTGGTTTTATTCTCTTTCTTGAAACGTAAAATAAACACGAAATCAGGATTGTTATTGATTGGGGTGATACAGAAGATTCTCTTTCCAGGAAGTAAACTATATACTTGAAGAAATACTTTTGAGGAAATTGAAGTTTATGCAATCGATTGTTGGTGCTTATGGTCCATTTTATTTTTGCAATGATGTCAAATTGCAATTAATTATGTCAAGGGCCTTTTCTGCCACAGGCTATTTGTGGAAGAGTAGACTTCTCATGGCTGGGAAAGTATGTGATATGATACTCTGGCTTTCCTTACAAAAAATTGAAGGCTGAGAAAAATACTTTGATTAAACGAAACACTGAGAGTCAATTTATGGGTAGGCTGAAATTTGGAAAATGTCATAGTAGAAGCTGTGAAAATGCAAGATAGCTTCTTGGTAAACTTGCAAAGCCACTAAATAAAGGGAAGACAAGGTTCTTTATTTCATGGGAACTAATGCATTGTCTTGTAAAACTGCTAAATATTGTGCCATAATTCCAAAATATGAATATATAAAACCTAACCTTTTTCTTTTAGCTAGTATCTTTTCCTTTTCTACTCCAGGGGGTGGGGGGATGGAGTGGGGGGGTTGCTTTAGTTATACATGTTCTCTATCAGGAGATCCTTTTTCATTTTATTTTTAATTTTTTTCCCCATCCATTTTGCTAATTTGTTTGCTATTGTTTAGGTGCTTTACTAGAGATTATCCTTCATTTTCATGAAATAGCTTAGCTCGAGGAATTAACAGATATCTAATCTTCAGTGCATTTTGATTGTTTTCACGGATTGTCAAATGTTGCAAAACTGCTATTGCAGCTTCTGTGGGTCAAAGAGAATTTGCAAGAGTCCTGGTCAATGGCATTTAGGTGGATGGATCTGAGTGATTGGTTATCATATAGGTAGGCTGTTAAGTTCTCCCCCAATATTATCTCAGTTACTTCACTGGCTCTCAAAATAAAACATACGCCTCATATTGGTCTTTTCTTTAGAGCAACGGGAGATGATACTCGGAGTCTGTGCACAACAGTCTGCAAATGGACTTATTTAGGTCATGCGCATATGCAACAGATCAATGAGATAGATTCCCGTGACATGGAAGCTCTTGGTTGGGATGATGACTTTTGGGAGGAGATTGGTTTAGGTGATCTTGTGGATGGCCATCATTCCAAGATCGGTATGCTTCTAATTGTCCTTACAACCACAGATAAATTTTCACTTAGTGAAATTTCAATAGTCTTCTATACCTACATTGCTTCATGGATTGTTAATTTGGTGAGTGACCGCACTAGATGGTACTTTTGTATTTTTACTTAGTCTTGATAAGTCTGTATTCATCTGTATTCCTTGTAAAATATAAGCACTAGCATAGCAATGGCAGAATGTCCACTGTTAAGCCATTTACCAAACATTATTGATCAACTGAGAGAAGATGTTTTCAGTATTCTGGTTTCACTAGAAAAATGCAACTATAATCATTGGCAATTTTGAAACAATATCTGGATAGGAAGGTGGTTTATTGTAAATTTTGTATATCCTGAGTGAAATTTACTTGCGGTCCAAATTATTCAAGTTCCTGGAACTCTTTTTCCTTAGGGTTTTACATAGTTCTTTCTGTTTGCTCATAGAGCAGTGAAAATAATTAGAAGTGCTAAGCTAGATGCATTTGTGAGTTTCTTACTTTGACAGAATCACTGATAGTCTTGTCTCAACTTAAATATTAATTGCTTTGAGTTTCGTTCTTCCCATTATTTTGTATAATTCGTTCTTAACTCTTATAAAATTTAACTATTTACAGGACGAAGTGTAGCTTTCCCTGGCCATGCTTTGGGCTCTGGTCTGACACCTGATGCTGCAAAGGCAAGAAACCTAGTGAAAAATTCACTTGATTCCAAATGATGCTCCCTTGAGTCTATTAATGATGTAAAACATCCAGTTCGGTCAAACATAAAAGCACATGCTTTGTTATCTCTAACAAGGATGTTAAACTTAGTTATCATGTCTTAAATCATCCTTTCTGCTGAGAAGCAATATTTATTTTCAGGAATTGGGTCTGGTGACTGGGACTCCAGTTGGTACATCCTTAATAGATGCTCATGCTGGTGGTGTGGGAGTGATGGAAAGTGTGCCTGTGGCAGATCCTGAATCAAAAGGTTATTCCTATTTAATTTGTCTCTTAACAGACAATTTCATACAGCAAATTATATGTGTGCATATATGTTTTAAGTGATTGGTTTTGAACATGCAGAGGTTGATGAGGAAGCAATATGTCATCGAATGGTGTTAGTATGCGGAACTTCGACTTGCCACATGGCTATTTCTAAGACCAAATTGTTCATTCCAGGGGTCTGGGGACCATTCTGGTCAGGTATATTCTGATAAAATGTATTGTTTGCTTTCAGATTTTGTTCGTTAAACTGTAAATGCTCTCAGGGAATGCTTCCATTGGAAAATATCAGTGCCATAAAATAAAAGAAAATTTATAATTATTTTTCACTGTTTGGCTTAGACATGGAGCCTTATTAATATTTATTTTTCTTAACACTCAGAAACTAAAGGTGGTGTTGGCCATAGATTCTCATTTCCATGTAAGATGGGAGTAAACAGCCAAAATAAGTTCCAAGCAATACTTGCTACTTTAGCAACCAGTTTGATCTTAGAGTTTGGAGCTCTAGAAGAAGTTAACTTATTGGTTTAGATATGCTGCTCATCTTTGTTAAGAGATCAGAAGCCTTCTACTTTTTCATGTCTTAGGTATGAACTGTGACTATAGTCAAGTGGCAGGAGTCCCTGCTGCCTTCCTGTAAACTTCCACATGGATATGATTACAGCAATGTAGGAGCAAATTCTGAACCCCATATGAGCCCTTCTGCATTCATGTTGTAGGAATGCCATTGAAATGAGAGAATGATTGGGGACCTTACCGTTGAAATTAACGTAAAGGATTGTGATCACATCATGAGTTATGAGTTTCCATTACCTAGTAATTTGACCAGAGGGACCAGTACAGATGCTTGTATATGTCCTAAAATAGCGTCTTCCTCCTGCCCTCTGTTTCCCACCTAGTGGGGAACCCCTAAAATGCTACTTCTGAGGCTCTTTGTGCTGTGTGCTTTTGGAGAGTGCCTTCATGCCTTCTCAGTAAGTGACAAGATGACAAGGTGACAAGGTGGAAACTCTTTCCAAAAACCTGTAGTCTTAAAGTATTTTCCCAACTCGGATACCGTATTTCTGCAACAAATATAGGAATGCCCCATTTGGGTAACTCATAACTGAAAAATATATATCCTGATGAACTCTTATACCACACTATTGAGATGATAAAATAGTCCATGGAGGCTATGTTTTCCATATCTACTGTCTTCTATTAGTTTTATATTATATATATTTCTGGAAGTGTCTTGGGTCTGTTGGTTATTTGAATAATTTTTTTGTCTTTTCTTTGATGCAAGGGGAGTGACACATTTATTTTGTTTCACTCTCACGAATTCATTCAGCTATGGTGCCTCAGTATTGGCTGACAGAAGGAGGCCAGAGTGCCACTGGGGCATTACTTGATTACATTATAGAGAACCATGTTGCTTCGCCACGCCTAGCAAATAGAGCTGCTTCTCGAAGTGAGATGGCTTGAACTTCAATTTTTTTTTGTGTATGTATTCATGTATCTGCCGTTCTTTACCTAAAATCTCCGATAAACTTTTTGTTCTATGAGGTATTTCAATATTTGAACTTCTGAATGAGATACTGGAATCAGTGAACCAAGAAGTAGGTTCTCCATTTATTGCTGCTTTGACTAATGACATTCATGTCCTTCCTGATTTCCATGGAAACAGGTGAAAGCTTGAGACTTTGTCAGCATTTGTTTTCTTATTGTCAAAGTTGTTGATTTGTACTTTCTAAGTTTTTAGTTTAGGTCTCCTATTGCAGACCCAATTTCAAAAGGGATGATATGTGGCTTAACTCTTGATACAAGTGAAAAACAGCTGGCTCTTCTATACCTTGCCACAGTTCAGGGTATAGCATATGGGACACGACATATCGTAGAGCATTGCAATGCCCACGGACACAAAGTAAGGAAGTTGTGCACCTAATGTTTCATGATATTGTTTACTGTATACTTGGTCACCTTCACCATATTACGCACAGTTGATTGAAAATAAGAGTTGAAAAGAATCAATAAAATGGCATAATGGTTCTTATTTACTATTCTGTAGATTTGTAAATTGCACAAAGGATTAGATTTTAAATGTTTTCCTTATGGGTAGTGCTTATAGCTCATTCTTATCTTTTTATACTATCTAATGGATGGGGGAAAAAAAAACAGATTTTGAATGGAACTTCAATCACTTCAAACATACTGGAGGAAATTTATGACTTTGTGTAGTTGTACAGGGCAAAGAATTATGCAAATTCAAAATGAAATGAGGTTTTCTATCATTACAGATATTTGTGGTACAACTTTTGAATTTTTGTCATTACTATTTTGAGTTTATAATGTGTAACCATATGTGTCAACTCAATGTCCTGCAAAAATGCCAATGTCTACTGGTGAATGTAGATACGTTTTCCAGTTACATGAATAGTCTATGGGCATCCCCGTTGTTATAATCTTGAAGATGAATACCTTTATGATTAGCCATTGGCCTGGATGTTTGTCATCGAGTTTTTTGCTACCAGATTGACACCTTACTTGCATGTGGTGGGCTTACAAAGAATTCCTTGTTCATTCAAGAGCATGCAGATATTACAGGTTCTCTCTCTCTCTCTCTCTCTCTCTCTCTCTCTCTCTCTCTCTCTTTGTGTTTGTATGTCTTTGTGTTTGTGTGTGCTGATGCATACATGAACAACACAAGGGCATTTAGGATTTTACTCCCCCTTCACAAGGGCATTTAGGAGTTTACTCCCCCATACTTTGGTATCCTTTCCCAACTATGTTACTGTTTAGCATCTTTTTTGTCTTTTGTCCTACCTAACTCTCCTTGAATTGAGTTGATCATTATCTTGTTGCACCATCAAGATTTGCAATGATGTCTTCATAGCTGCCTGTTTTGACGCTTATGCCAATAAAATTTGTTGGGAGTAAAGAATTTTTTTCTAGGTACATTCTTTTGAGCCCAAAATAATTGCTGGTCTTCCCAGGCAGATTGATCACAATAATGCATGGTGTTCCACTCTTTTTAGTGGTAATTTAATTGTAGAATAGAGAAGCTGCAAATCTTGTAGCTTGATTGAATGTGGATGCTGACTCCATGGCTCCGAGGTCATTTTGTGAAAACTAGTGAACTACATGTGAGCTGAACATGGACAACACTTTTTATATCCAAAATAGTTTTTAAATTTAAATCCTATAAATTTTAAATACTAATAAAAATAATCTATTACAAACTTGTTCAAATATGATATGTTTTCGGATTACATAAAACTAATAGATATTGCATAATTTGCATTTAATCATTACATAGAATTATCAACTCTTCCTTAGTTTCTCTTTTAGTAAATGAATTAGAATGTCTTCCTTCATAATATTTCATGCAAATTAACAATACTTCAGTTCGTTAGTTGTCATTATAATGAAGCCAATCCTGTTCAAACTAATTTTAGGTTGAATCAGTTTTCTTTTACTCAATCGACTAATAATTGATTTCTAAAAAATGTAGATATATGTAACAATTACCATTCACGATCCATTACATAGGAGATCACCACAACTGTTACACTCAAGATTATGTTTGGACTTTTACCATGAGTTGCAGAGTCATTTGTGATTCAAAACTACGTATTGCCAAAGGGTAATGGTTTCTGCTTCTTGAAGATGGAGAAGAAAGAATATCACTAGAAAAGTGTTATGTAAGTGTCTGCATTACGTGGCTTGTACAATTTACCAGAATCTAGCTACGGGCACTAGCGGAAGATTCTCAGAGATGAGCTTAGTATGTCAGCGCAATTAGCATAAATGTTCCTTTGTTGGAGGTCTGAATTTCAGAAAACATTAAGTTCCTGACAGTGACGAGGCATCGTGTATAGATTGTACTTTACCTCACCAAGGAAATCTTAAATGATTTTGCTTTGTTGAGACAATTAAAAGATCCGTTGGGGTGGAAACTTGTGACAGGCTATGGTACACCATAGATCGCATTGAAAGTTGTTGATAAATAGCACTTGATCTGAGCCTCAATTAAAAGCAAGGAAAAGAACTTTGTTCATAAAGCTTTTGTTTAATTTCTTTGAGTGATATAGATTCTTCCTTTTCTGCATTTTGTAGACTTAACTTATTCTGGGCCATTTGTAAATTTGAACAGGTTACCCTATAGTTCTTCCTCGGGAAAATGAATCAGTGCTCTTGGGTGCTGCTATTCTTGGTGCTGTTGCTTCAAAGAAATATTCCACTGTCCGAGAGGCCATGAAAGCACTAAATGCAGCCGGACAGGTAGTAAACAACTGGTTATTGCATGTTAATAATTTAATTCTGAAAGTGTAACAACAGTTATTAACATAGACGATCCTATACCGGAATTCATCCAAGTAGCTATCATGATATACCACCAGGGTTTAACATCTGTATAGGCCTTTTCTCTCATCTCTGTCTCGTCATAGATTTAAAGGAGATATAGGCCCAGCTAATCCACTGTTTTTCTTCTTTTACCTCTTTCTTTCCCTTTTCAATTGTTCATCTTCTGTTTGTGGTGGCGCTGACACTGAATATTTGTTTATCTATGTCCTGGATAATTACCATGTAAGACTAAAGTTACTAACTTTTTAAGTGATTATCAAAGTAACATGGTTTTTCTGTAGATTGAAGATCCTGTTGTCAATTTTTATTATTTTTGTGTTTACTTTCAATTTTTCATTGATGTTTCTGGTATACATCCTTGGCAGGTTGTATATCCCTCTAATGACCCAAAAGTAAGGAAGTACCACGATGCTAAATATCGTATCTTTCGTGATCTTTACGAGCAGCAGTTATCTCACCGATCAATGATGAAGGACGCTCTTTCATAGGTTTTGACATCGATTTCTGAATGTTATGCTGAGGGTGTTCTAGCAGAGTGAAAACCTGATTTAAAGAATGAAAAGTTGATTCTTAACTTGTTTATGGATGCAGTCATGACAATCTCTAGTATCACTTAGCTTTCGGCCTATACATCACATGTACAGCTATCTCAGTGCTATCTTTAATCTATATCTATATTTTCTTTTATTCAGTAAATGTATGTGGATCTCTATTTTGATCTCTTTTTCCTCATCTCCATTTATACTTGAATAGAAGGCATTAAGATATTGTTCTTTGGAATTAAAGCTTAAATTCGTAGGTTGATTTGTATTGTACAAGTGACAATTGTATGAGATTTGCGGCCAATGATGATGCTTAAAATGGCATAGTATGACGATTAATTGGTCAATTTTTTCAGTTCTTGAAATGGTAAGGTTGAAGCCCTAGGTTTAGGTTGGAGTTTTATTTATATGTGTGTATTTGTCTTTCTTTTAATATTTTGATGCAACGAATATTGTCTCTGTTTGGGGGGGGGGGGGGGGGGGGTTCTCAAATTTGAAAGAAAAAGACAATATTAAATATATCAAAAAATGAAGAAGTTTAAGACCAAAAGGAAATAAAAAAGTAACCCAACTTACAGGATTACGTTTCAAGTTCAAATTTAATTATCGGTCAATTGAATTGTTTGGCGTATAATATTATTTTTAGGAGTTTTTTTAAATAAAATACAATTTACCTCAACTTCTCCTTGTTAAAGATTTCTTCATTTATTTAAATGTTATCGTCAAATTTCAAATTTTGACTTTGAGATGTCTGTTACTTCAATTTTGATAATATATTCAAGTAAATAGGATTATTCTTGTGAGGTCCTAATTGAACAATCATATCCGTTGGATTTATTAATGACTATGATTGTCCCATAATATAAAAACTCGAACCTCCTAATATTTACACTAGATATCCCCTTTGTCAGCAAGCGTGCTCATTTTAAAATATCTCTGTTTACACATTTAAGGTGTGGACAGAAGTTATTTCAATTTGTTGCCGACGACATTTTTTTGACTCATCTTTTGTCCATCTTTGACAACAGCCAACTGGTCACATTCATGTTCAGATTCAGTTGGATAACAATCTGGCTGGATATGAATTTTTCTTCAGTTGGTACACACTGAAACATTTGAAAACTTAGAACATCGTACCGTACTACCTACAAGCTTCATTTGGTCTATCAACCTTTTTATCCTATGCATAAGGTTCTGTATTTCTTCATTCTGATATATGTTCTAAACCCTTCACATGAAAATGATTTTCTTCCTTTTTCTTATACCAATCTTCACAGAAAATTTTATGGTTTTGCTTTCTGAGTCTCCTTCGAATGTGACTGATCAGTTAGCTCTGTTGGATTTCAAGAATCAGATAACAAATGCAGACAGTGTGCTGGCTAGTAACTGGACCACCAATACTTCTTTTTGCAACTGGATTGGAGTCACATGCAGCCCCCGAAGGCAAAGGGTCGTAGCCCTGAGCCTTTCCAACATGAATTTTGAAGGAACAATATCTCCAACAATAGCAAATCTATCTTTTCTTGTGAGGCTTGATCTTAGCAACAACAGTTTCCATGACAGTCTTCCATATGGGCTCGGCCATCTGCCTCGGCTGAGAGTTGTTGATGTTCACAGCAACCAGCTCGAAGGAAATATCCCTTCAGATTTGTTCCAAAGCCAAAGTCTTGAAACAATGTCTTTGGCTTATAATAAATTCAGTGGAGACTTGTGGGGAGAGGCATGGAATGTACCAGAACTCAGAATTCTGAACCTGACGAGCAATAACCTTACTGGTTCTGTTCATCATTCGATAGGAAATGCTACGAAGCTTGAGAGGTTGATTTTGTATGAAAATAGTCTTGGTGGTGAAATTCCAGGAGAAATAGGCAACATGAGCAACCTCGTACAGTTGGATCTCTCCAACAATCAATTCACAGGCTCAATTCCTCCATCCATTTTCAACGTATCATCTTTGCGTGCATTATACCTCTCAAACAATAGCTTATCTGGTTCATTCTTGCTTAATGGAGAAGATGGTATTCTAAACCTTGAGGCTATTGATCTTTCTTCCAATAAACTTACTGGAGAAATCCCTTCCAGCTTATGCCGATTCACAGAGCTAAAATCATTTGACCTTTCTTACAACAATTTGACAGGGCAAATTCCTAGAAATATCGGTTGTTTGTCAAGACTTGAACGCTTGTACATGACAGAAAATAAAATAGTCGGCACAATTCCTCCATCACTTGGAAATATTTCTAGTCTGCAATTTATAGGATGTGTAGGAAATAGCATAGGAGGACACATTCCTCGTGAATTGGGAAAGCTATTGAACTTGCAGATGCTGGGATTTGATTTCAACAACCTTACAGGTGAAATCCCTCCAGTGATTTTCAACTTATCTTCTTTAATATACATTGCTCTCACTGAAAACAGTCTCTTGGGGCATATTCCTGATACTGTCGGTCTTCAGCTTCCGAACCTTGAAGGAATTTTCTTAGCAGATAACCTACTAGAAGGAGAAATACCAAGAGCTATCACAAATGCTTCCAAGCTAAAGGAGCTTGAATTATCCTACAACTTCTTTGTTGGCACTGTGCCTAATAATTTGGGTAATCTCAGGGAACTCCTTTTCCTGAACCTGGCTGGTAATCAGCTTACGAATGAACCAGGAAATCCAGAACTTGGATTTATCAATTCTTTGGTAGAGTGCACAATGCTTCAGTTTTTTATAGTAGGTAATAATCCGCTCCATGGAATTCTTCCTGATTCTGTTCAGAACCTTTCAAGCTCTATCGAAATGTTTAATGTAGAGAATGGTCAGGTTTATGGCCAAATTCCCAGAGGAATTGGAAACATGAGCAGCATGATAACATTGGTCTTAAATGGAAACAACTTCACAGGAAATATACCTATGGAGATTGGTTATCTTAAAGAGCTTCAGAGGCTGTATCTAAGTAAAAACATGCTACGAGGGCATATACCAATCGAGTTATGCAACTTAGTTAACTTAGGTGAGATAATACTCTTCGAAAACAATCTTTCAGGATCCATACCAAGCTGCATGGGAAATCTTAGAAGAGTACAGAGACTAATGTTAGGTTACAATAGGTTGACATCGAGCCTACCTTTGGGATTGTGGGAGATCAGGGGTCTGTTGTTTCTGAATGTGTCTAACAATTTGATTCAAGGAGAGCTTCCTCCAGAGATTGGAATGCTGGAGACCACTGAAGGACTAGATCTATCAAGTAACCAATTGTCAAGTGTAATCCCAAGCACATTAGGGGAACTCCAAAACCTGAGATATCTTTCCCTTTCAAACAACTCATTCAATGGTTCCATTCCAACATCATTTGGCAATTTGATGAGCTTGGAATTCTTGGACTTGTCTTCAAACAACTTATCAGGTACCATACCAATGTCCTTGGAGAGGCTAACGCACCTTAGAGAAATCAACATGTCATATAACCATCTTGAAGGTGAAATACCTACTGGTGGCATTTTTTCAAATTCTTCTCCTCAGTCTTTTGAAGGGAACAAAGATTTATGTGGCATGCCATCACTCGAAGTTCCACTCTGTGCTACCAATAGGGGTTCACAGGGATCAAGGTCTAAGAAGCATCTTCTCAAAATTATTATCCCAGTGATTGTTTCAGTTACATTGATAATTATCTCATTGTCCTTCTGGATACTGAATGGACGAAAAAGGGCAAAACTGGAGGATACTGAGCTATCAGAAATTGTGGCTCATAAGATGATCTCCTATCATGAGATTGTGCAAGCCACAGATGGTTTTAGTGAAACCAATTTACTTGGAATAGGAGGTTCTGGTTCTGTATTCAGGGGCATTTTGTCTGATGCAACAATAGTGGCGGTAAAGGTTCTCAACTTGAATGATGAGGAAGCACAGAAAAGATTTGATGCAGAATGTGAAGTATTGAAACAAATAAGGCATAGGAATCTTGTCAAAGTGATCACGACTTGCTCTAATGACTCCCTCAGAGCCATTGTTCTTCCATATATGCCAAATGGAAGTCTTGAGAGTTGGTTGTATAAACAGGACTACATCTTGGATCCCCTTCAAAGAATCAAAATAATGCTTCATGTGGCAATGGCGATTGAATATCTTCATCATGGATATGACTTTCCAATAGTTCATTGTGATCTAAAGCCTGCCAATGTTCTCCTGGATGCTGACATGGTTGCTCATGTGAGTGATTTTGGCATCTCAAAGATATTAGCTGAAAACAATTCCACTGCACAAACGAAGACTCTGGGAACTATTGGCTACATTGCCCCAGGTATACAGTGTTTATCAATTCATTATCTTTTTATTTAACAGAATCATGAAAAATCTCTAAAGCTAAAAATATAGGTAAAGCATGATTGCTATATAATTCAAACAAGTAGGTTGGCATTTTTATTACAAGAAGCATGCTTGTAAAGAATTTGCACAATCATAACACAAAAAGCTACCCCTTTTCCTAAAAACTGCAGATTTGAATCATTTACTTGATATTTGCTTCAAAAATGTCTCAAGTATAAATTTTGCTTCATTTTAACTGTAGCAGGATACACACACACACACTCAGAAAAACTTAATAATTACTTTCATACTTTGATGCCGTGTAGAGTATGGCTCAGAAGGCACAGTATCCACAACTGGTGATGTTTACAGCTATGGCATTATGTTGATGGAAGTGCTCACAAGACGAAAGCCAACGGACGAATCATTCAGTGATAATCTAAGCCTGAGGCAATGGGTGAAAGCAGCTTATCCCAACTCTTTGATGGAAGTTGTTGATGCCAATCTTTTTCAAGAGGAAGATGAATTAACCACTCGACATAATGTTTGCTTACTATCTCTGATAGAATTATCCCTTGACTGCTCAAAGGAAGCACCAGAAGAGAGGATTAAGATGAAGGATGCTGTGGTCAGGCTTATCAAGATCAAAGAGAGGTTCTTGGAAACAAAGGAAACATGATCTTAAGCTGTAAATTCCTGCTAGTTTTCATTTTAAGTACCAAAAGTTTTTTTCATAGAAATGTTTTTTGAATCATTAAATATAACTAATTCATTTATGTAGTTTTCAAAACGACACGGTGATAAAATTTGTTCCTATCAACAAAGACAACGTAAATAATGTTAAATATAGTATTGGACTTTTTATTCAATTCCAAGATGAACAAATGGAACTTTTGATACATCAAAGTCTTTCAATGTTCAAAATAACAAAAACTTACACATTTATTTAATCAAATGTTATCTAAAAATTGTTCCTATCAACAAAGACAATATAAATATTGTTAAATCAAGTATTGGACTTTTTATTCAATCCTAAGAGGAACAAAGGGAACTTTTGATTCATCAAAGTCTTTAAAAGTTCAAAATAACAAAAAATTACACATTTATTTAATCAAATGTTATCTAAAAATTGTTCCTATCATCAAAGACTATAAATATTGTTAAGTCAAGTATTGGACTTTTTATTCAATCCTAAGAGGAACAAAGGGAACTTTTGATTCATCAAAGTCTTTCAAAGTTCAAAATAACATAAAATTACACATTTATTTAATGACATGTTATCTATTAACATTGGTAAGTGCAGAAGTTGGTCTGGCATGTTATATTCTAGCTAGGTAAACATTATTTTCTTGGCAAGCCAATTAAAAGAAAAAGTATGCAATTCCCAAAAAAAAAAATTGATAAAAGGCGACATACAATTGTTTTCATGGATCATTTAGCAATCCAGATATCAACATCAGCTATGCCCTCAATTAGTATTGTAGTTATATATTTAGTTTTTTTATGTTAATTTTGATACTTCAAATTTTTTTGTATTCCATTAAATATTGAAAAATATCATAATAATTAATAGTTAGTTCAATTTTTTGTCACTAAGCACTAATAAATTGACAAAAAACAAAACTAGAGATGTGTTAATTACACTTGTACTATCATTAGACAAAAAAATTAGTTGAACTATTTGAGATGTACTTTGATAAAATGAAATGAAGTTTATTTTAATATCTTGACAAGGATCTCCCATTCCCATAAGGGATTGAAATTTGACTTCCACCATTCTCATGTGGGTTGACTGTCTGGTTAATCAAAAAACATGAGAGTGATGAAAGTCTGTTTATTTGTTTTTTATTTTGTTTTATTTCTTTTCTTCTTTAAATAAGGAGAAAAGAAAAAGGAATAGAAGAAAGACAATTTTGGATAAGCAATATTTCTTCTTTCCATTGTTTTTATTATCGGTAAAACGACATGTGGAAAGCAAATTTTCTTCTTTCCATTATTTCAATTATCTTTGGAAAAAATTATTTATCGAGCACCTGAGCATTACATAAAAAAAAGGGTAAAAAATAAAAAAATGTAAAAAACTTATTTTAAATAGACTAGACAGTTCTAATGAATGAATTATTTTTAATGGTTCCAAATTGGCTAGCTTTTTTTTTTTTTCCCCTAAAAAGAGCACTTCCGTGTATTTTTGTCACTTTTTCCAGCAGTTTTTTGCACACAATTCAAAAAATATCAAGTACAAAAAGTTAAGTAATCAAACCATAAAAGTCTAATTGATCTCATCCGATACAATCATTAATGGAAGGTTGCCAAGTAACAAGGATCTTGTCCAACGCTAGATGAAAAAGGTTTAATAGGAAGTACTATAGTTTTACTAAATAATATTTTGTAATTAAATTCTAACGTTTCTTTTATTCTATTATGTATAAGAATTTTTTGGTGTAAAATATTAAAATCTTTCATATTCAAGTACTTAGATAACAATGAGACTTTTTTAAGCACTTTCTTCAAATCAGAAATATATTAACTATGTTTTTAAATATAAATTTTTGTACTAATTTGTCTCCAATTTATAGAAAGTTTAAACATATTGAGATGAAAGTTTCATTTTACCTACATTCACGATAAACTTTATATTATTTTCTCTTAATTTAAAATTATAAAAAAATAAAAAAGAAAAGAAATTACTTATACCAAATTTAAATAAAATTAAATATTTTGTTATTTCAAAAATAATAATTTATTAATAATTAAATTTAATTATTATTTGATTTTGACTCTCAATAATGGTCATTATTTTATATATTTTATTAGGATTTTAATGTTGACCGTCAGTAGAAAGAAATTTACTGCCTACTTTTTAAAATTAATGGGGGAAAAATGTTATTAACGTAAAGTTATGAGGATAAAGCGTTATTATTCTTTATTTTTTATTTTTATAATTTAATTTTAGATTGTTTGATTAATTTTGGAGAAGTCAATCTTTCTCTTTAATTCGACCTGATAATATGACGAATAAGTTTATACATACTTGACTCCAGCATTTGCATCAATTTTTTTCTCTTTTTAGATTCACTTTAAATACGACAGATGATTTTCGAGACGAAGACACGCTATACTTCTATTATTATATGGATTCGAACTCACTGTCCTTACTGTCATTGTGGGGTGCTCGCGGGGCTATTCTTCAATTCTTTCCTTCCTGTGGTGCGTGGAGATAATATGCAATGCCTATATTCGAAGAACTCAAAATGTGCCAACTTTCCTCCAGCCGTGTGGCATCTCCCTCCAAACCCTCCAAAACTCTATCTTTTCTCTAACTCCAACTTATTGCAGAAATCCTTTTTATGATATTATTATTATGTTCACATATACGCAAAACTTTTGAAAAATGCATAATTCCTTCTTTTTTTTGAGTAAACAGATGTAGCCCTTTTTCATATTGTTTTTTGTTTCTGATGTAAAAAGGGTTATTAGACATCTATAAATTTTTTGGGGGATTTCTGAAGTTTTCTTGAATTTGGGTTTTGAGAAAAATTCAGGGCTCTGGTGTTGTCAGTATCTCCATTCTCGGGTAACCTGACTTCGGGTTTTCTTTTTTATACATGTGTTCTTGTTTTATGGGCCTTGATCATTTTGCTTGTAAAGTCGAATTTTTGGCTGGAAAGTCCGGTTCTTTGGGATGAATCTGCGCTCAAAAGTTTGGATTTTGGTGCTGCAATTTAGAGGACTCATTTAAATGGTTTAAATCTTTGTGAGTGTTTCGCTAACTTTAACTATAAAGATTAGTTGTTTCGATCAATTGTGATTGGAAAAGATTTGATCTTTCTACTGTAAAAGGTTGGAGTAATTCAGATTTGGGAGCAAACGGGTTTTGGAGAAATCAATGGGACCACCTTATGTATAATAAGCAAACGGGTTTTGAAGAAACCAATGGGAACACCTAAAGTGTAATAACCAATGGGTTGAAAGTTTAAGTGTAGAACTTGAACGTCGCAATCCGTGAACAGCAACACCAAGCTGATGATAGTGCACAGTAGACCAAGATCATCACTAGGTTAAGGAAATTTTTGTTTGCTCATCCCGATCAGGTTTATTGCATTTTGGAGATGGAGATGAAAGGGATAATGAGAGGAGGGATGTGGATGCTCTGAATAGCCTTAATGAGTCTCCTGACTTTAGGAAGCAGCCTGATGGTAATGAGGTCATTTGATGATGTACATGTTTCTAGGCAGTACTTTAACCAGATGAATCTGGAGGCTGGCCTCCATGGTCGTAGAAGCATGGAATTGCCAATGATTCAGATGAGCTTACGGACAGTTCCTCATATGGGGTCAGGGCAATCCCAGCAACCAGTTACTCAGAGGTATAATGAGATGCAAACTCCATTTAGTCCTGATTGCTATTCCCCAAGACAACCTGGAAACGTAGATCAGAGACCAGTTGTGGAGTTTCCAACTTTGCCTTTGTCTTCTCGCTCTCGTACGCAATAAGTGAACTTTTCAGACAAAACTTTTGATAGAATACCTGAGGATAATAATTGGCCTCCTTAGAATACTCACTCCATATATGAAAAACAGCCACAGTATGCAGACAATGTGGTAGTGATTCCAACAGGGCCTCTAGTCAATGAAAAGGTTGGTTTTCCTGGTAGCATGCTCAGGCCTGGTGTTCATGAAGGAACAGTATCTGTGAGCATTGCCGGGTGACATTTCAAAAATCCCAAGCTTATCCTGATTCTTCTTTGGAAGCCTGGTGAACAGCCACATCTAGAGCCACAAAAAAATTGGGAATGGTTATCTTCAGGTCCCTAACTCTTGTGCTGATCGCTCCCCAAACAGGGAAATGAACATGTCAACGTCAGATGCAAACATGCACCATTCATACTACTGCAAGGATCATATTGATCCTCAATCCATTTATCCAGAGACCCATATTAATGAAAGAGGATGGATTTCACTCCATCAGTCAAATCCTTGTGCTGAGGAATCAAGACCATGCATATCTGTGGCTGGATGATTGGCTGATAGTTGCATTGTGGAAAATGGTATTGGTATTCTTCTTGGTCATGCTAATGTGTGTGATGGACACCATGTGCAATCCTCTTATATCCATCATAAAGATCAATGTTATGCTTGATCTGGGGTAGATTATGGTACACAAGTGTTTCAAGATCAAGGTGTAGCAAGGGGATCACAGATTCATCTGCCAGCTGCAGTAAGAGGGTGGCTTTTGCTATGCCAATCCTCCCTGTACGTATGGAGCTGACAATCTATGCCTGGTGCCTCATGGTCATATTCCTTCACATTTTGTTTGGAGAATCCTTAACATTTTGTTTGGAGAAATGTTCATAAACTATTTCAAGGTGGTCCCTCCTATGAAACATCTGTTGCACCTAAGCTAGTAACTGACAAACTGGCTCTCCGAGTACGGGTTTCATCCAAAGTGCATTGGACGGTAGTCCCAGGTTGTGAACTGGTTTGGAGAATCAGAATCCTTGGACCGTGTCATCACAAAATTTTGTGGTTATCAATGGATCTCTCTTGGGAGAAATGCTCACAGCCAAGCTGTAAAATTGACGCTTAAAAAAAACACACACGTTGGAGGATCACCATCCACATACCCTGGAACCCATCCAATCAGCAGCTGACTTGGCTAGTTCTGGAACTACCGGAGATTCTTTTACAAAGTCTGGTCTAGCATCATTTGTTGATAATAAGTTGATGACCACTGCTGCTTCTAGAGCAGATTCCGTTAATGACACTGATATAACTAAATCAGTTAGGATGAATGAGAATAGAGTTTATGCTGGGAGCATACCAACAATCATGGAAGGGAGGCTGAAGATTCTGGTGCTTGTGGTGCCGTCGACAAGACTTCAGATGCTAGAGCACCTTTTGCATCCATCAATTTGAATGTTCCAAAACCTGCTTCTGAAAATGGTACTACAAAAGTAAATGAGAATGATGCTAGTGCTCTGGAGGAGCTGCCAGACCAACTGGACTTCTTGCCTGAGTTAATTGCATCTGAAAAAGAAGGGCGCTTTGCAGAGTTTGAAGGAGGTGAAAGCTAAAGTTCAAGAAGATAAGGATCTGGGCAGTGAGCTTAATGTAGTTGCAAAAGAAGATGCTCAAAATGGCACTGATGGAGTGGTAAGAATTTTGTGTATTTTAACAGTCTAGTGTCTTTTTGTCATTCATAGTTTCTCTTTCTTTGTCTTATAGAATGACAATGTGGACTTGGAGGTGGATGATAATGACAATGTTAGCAGCTCCAAGATAGAGCTGCTGATGAAACTGGAGGCAGAAGCAATTGATCGAGGATTGCAGGTTCTCATCCATATTACGAGTTTATTTCCGTTACAGTATCCCATGCTTGAGTCTGCCCATTACTCCTGTTCATGATCTTCATGCCATTGGGGATACATAAGTGATGCATGTTTTCTGGCGTGTCACCATTTATTTTGGGTATATATCATTGTAGACAAGAAAGACGAAGTACTGGAGGAGATCCAGGAATCAGATTCTGGGACATGTGGTGCTGTTCGCTATGGCAGGGGCTCGGATGTAGCAACAACAAAGATAAAAGTCAGTTGCTTTGCTGGAAGGCCATCCGAGAGGAACATCTGGTATACTTTTATTTATTCAGTTCTGTTGTGTGTTTGAAAAATGTTCCTTTGCATCTCAACTTTACTTTATTATAATTATTTCAATCCATCTTTTTCATTGATTTTATTTTATTTGGTTTACTTCTAATACTCATATTGGAATTTCGATTGAAAAATGTTGCTTTTCTTAAAATATGAAAATGAATGAATGTTTTAAAATAATTGTTGGTCTTCGTGATCGAGTTATTGGTAGTTAGTTACCTATGGTACCGCCAATAGGAAGAGTAGTTTGAATATGATAGAATTAATTTTTCATTTGTAGTTGGAAACTTAATATCTATGAGAAATCTTTTGGCCCAGAGTAAGGCAATTTATGATGCATGTTTATGTACTGTGAAATTGATTAGATTTTAATGAGCTATCAATGCGTATAAGACAATTTAATTATTAAGTGAACAGGAGCAAGATGATAAATTGTTTCTTTCATGAGCTACTGGAGAATATTTTTGGTTAATTTCTGTAACTTTTGTTTTCGGAACATTCTACTTAACCTATTTATTTTACTGTTTTTAGATATGATGAGATTCTTTATTTTACTCTTGGTTTTTTGGACTTCTCGACAATAATTGGGAGCAACTTGGTCTTGCATTTTTGAGTCAACTTCTAGTCAATGATATATGGAGACTCGATACATCTGTAAAATGAATCATTGCAACCAATGTAGTATAGCCTAGTTTTTTATGCCTACAGGACCAAAATCATTTATATCATTCTATTTTTATTCAAGGATAAATTTGTTAGTTAGGTTTATAAGATGCAATGCTTTAAGCAATTTAGGTTTAGGGCCAATTATTATCTACTGAGGGATTCAGATACTTAATGACCTTTCTTCCTCTTAATAAAATTATAGTGGAAAATTGTCATCATGTGGAGAAGAAATTTGGAGATACTTGGAACTACTTTTTCTCAATGCATAGGGTAAACAATTAAATAACATTTTTATTGGACGGCTAATTTTTTTTCCAAGTGATCGAATTCTTTGTGGTGGATAGAAGTTTCACAAAATACATCTCCTGTACTTTTGAAAGGCTCTTATTCTGACAGAAAGAAAGCTGTATTTGGTACGACATGCAAGTTACTAACTGCCTTATCTAGAATATCATACTTTCATGTAGGTCTAGTGGCTATGATGCACGGATACTTCTAAGAAGTACCCGTACCCATGCCCAATACTGGATATGATTTGATACTCTTGGATACTCCTCAAATTCGTATCCAACACTTCAAAATGTTCCAAAAGATCAATTAAAAAATAAAATTAAATAGAGTTACAAGTTCAACAAAATCGTATATATTAGATGTGTCCAATGCTAATAAGACAAATTATGTGATACAGAAACTTAACATGTTAAATTATCATAAATTTGATGATGAAATACTGTACATCAATTTTTCTATTTATTTAAATTTATATTGAATGCATTAATATATATTTACTTTACATTTAGCAAATACTAGTAGGAAGCGTACGCGATTCATATAACTTCACTAAATTAATTATATTATTTAATAACTTAATTGAGTAAAATTGAAATTTTGGAAGATATTTCATAATAAAAAAAATATTAATTAAAAACTCAATCAATAAAGAGTAAAACAAATTCCAAGGTGCTTCATGAATAAAGAAATATTTTATTTTCACTAAGTGTTATCGATATGAATGATTAAACAAAAGATTCAAAGAACTAAACTCAATTAAAATTCAATAGATAAATAATAATATAACTAAATAAGTTCTTATGTGAACTCATGGTTAGGGATGAAAATGGAGCTGGTCTAAACCCAAATGACCCTAACTTGGGGCGGGTTTTTAGTATAAATGGGTCTGGATTGGATTTAGTCTTGAGTTTTTATTTTCAAACCGACCCGACCTAGACTCAATCTATTTTTTTATATTTTTTAAAATTTATTATAAATTTATATGATGTTATTTTTTTAAATATATATTTTTAGAAAGTTTTAGTAGTATTATTTTTAAAAAATATATTTTTTAATATTTTTAAAATTATAAAGTGGGTCTAATGGGTTTAATGGGTTCGGGTCTGGGTTGGGTCTTCATCAATCCTAGCGGGGCAGGTCTCTGGTGATTTTCTTATTTGATCTTAAAGGCCGAATAAGTCTTTTTCTTACTTGATTTCATGAATTTGTTTGTATATTTTTTTTTGAAATTGTTAATTGTCTTTTCATCATTACATGAAATTTGGATCTCGATTTTGTCTTCCTTGATTCTTTTTTCTTATTCGCTTTTTGTTTTTTTTTTGTTCTCTTTTAGAGAAAGTGCAACATGTTTCTAATCAAGATCATTTGACGTGCTAATTTTTTCAATTTCAATTGCATTTTTCACCCAATCACGATTGGTTATATAATTGATTTTTTCCCTTCTATGACCTTCAATACGGGTGTATCTTTCAAGTGCATTAGCTACGACATTTGATTTTTCATTGATCAGTTGTGCCTTTTCGTCAGAGCAATGAGAAAACGGAATAGAGTCAAGCAATTAAGTTGATGCTTACAAGCTCAGTTCCTTAAAATATTTTGACTCATGTTCTCCCGGGATATATTAACATGTTAGTAATTTTGAAATTCAAGATATAAACAAACTAATCAAATTTAAATTAAAAACGATCAATATTCCTACAGACAAAAAAAATCTAATTGTTATAGTATATACATGATTCTACCATATTATACATTAGTCCGTAAATATCTCTCTGAAAAAAAAAGGAAAATAGGAAAAAAGAAAATTGGATAAAAGAGAAAATAAGTAATATGTAGTATAATACATTACATGCTTGATTAATGATAGGTATTCACGTATTGGACATCCAACATACGTTTTTGTTGCCTCCTTAAACATTATAATGCATGTACTATCATCCATTTGTATGATCATCTCTTTGTATGACGAATAACACCAATCTATATCTGTACTTGATGAAATAATGTTAAGTATTTAGATGTATAATAAATTGTTTGAGCATTTATAGTTTGATTATTACTTGAGTGTCATTTCTACTTCTTCCTCATTACATTTTTTGTAGGCTATATTGTCTTTATTCTTGAAAAATGCAGCACATTTTTTTTTCATGAATCATACTATCGGGATAATTATTTTCAACCTTGTCAACAATTCCCTTAAAACAATAATATGTGTCCTATAAAATAAAAAATAGTTGAGGTGCTACCTAAGTAATATTAATTAAGTAAATAAATTGATTGTGCTAGAATTAAATGATTAGAAATCTAATTAATATTTTTTAAATTAAAAGAGACTTTTATAACTCAAGCAAATGAATTACAAAATAGTCATAATTAGAAAATATTACAATATGCAATGAATAAGGTTTTTTATGCTGAAAATACCCCAGATAGTGTATGTCGACCGTGTATAATTTCTTTAAGGGTTACTTCCTTTGCGCCTTAAATTTTTTGCATCATTGATAACTCATATATTTTTAGTGGATCATGAATTGTACGTAACCTATATAAAATGAAAAAAAAAATGATGTTATTCTTGAAGTTTAATTATTGTAGTGCTTATTTTTATAGTTTAGGATACCATTGTCGTATTTGCTCAATTTTTTCATAGGCTGGATCTATATGTAGAACTGATGCAACTATAGTTCTAATAAAAAATATACTTTTTATATATTTGTAGAACTGATGTAACTATAGTTCACCTAATAAAATATATATTTTTTATACATTGTTCCATGAATTTTTGCTATGTACTTTTTTGCAGTGACTTTTGCGATGGAAAATAATTTGATTTTGATTTTCAAATTTTGGGATGATATCTGTATAATTAAAAAATATGTAAAATATATAAAATTTGGTGACAGGAGTTGAGGAAAAAAATGATTAGATAAAACAAAGTCAAGAAAAATATTTTAAATCAAATTGTTCTTTTAAATTTAATGATGAAGATTGCTGTATGATAAAAATAATTTGCTATATCTGACTTACTCGTTATTCATGGCTGATAGTTTCCTTAGAGGTTCAATGGTGCCATTTAATTTATTGTCATTCTGCATTCTTTGATTTCTATTACGATTCCATAAATATCTACACAACATAATTTAAAAATTAAACTTATGTAATGAAAAAATAATTAACTAATAAGTAAAGGAAAAGGAATTTGGATCAATCTCTTCATTTTTGTGAAGTTCAAAATGTATGTTTTTGAACTTCACAAAATTGTTGTTAACATTGTCTCATTCAGAAGCATTCTTCACAATGGTATATTTTTTAAGCACCAATTATTTTTCTAGATATGCATTGGGAAACATCAAATTAACCTTTTTAACTTCTCTATTGGTAGCAACACTTATATACTTCCCAGCAAAGTGTCTTGTTATCATTATTGAATAAGTGATTCATAACATCATTGAGTATTGTTACTCCAATTCATACACCCTACAAGAATTTGTAGTGTTGTTATTAATCTTTAAACTATAACATAAACATAAAAGTTTAAATTTAATAGGAACTTTGTTTAATTCAAAAGAATAGCCAGTAGATTTAAGTGTAATATAGTTTCAAATGAATTTATTGTTGAGTGTTAAATATATAAGTCTGTTAATTTTAAAACATCCTTAGAATGTTAATACAAAGTCAAAAGAATATTAAAAATAATGAATAAGGGCAATTTAGTCATTGAAAATTGAAGCATTTTTAAGAGTATAAAATGGTAAAATAATGCAATTGATTGTATAAAGGGGTAAAGCGATATCGAGTCAGAGTACAAGGTTAAGGTGATGTAATAGATTATAGGGATAAAGTGATATTGAGTCAGAGAATATGGGGTAAATTTTTATATTTCTGTTATATGTTAAGATTAATAACAAAATTAATAATTCTTGCATGGTGTACAAATTAGAGTAACAATATTCAATGATGATATCAGTCACTTTGAAAAGTTTGCAGTCAGCAAGACATATTTGATCTCTAACCAAGATGTTAAAAAAAGTTAATCTAATATTTCAATGCACATCGAGAAAAGGAATTAGTGCTTAAAAAATATATCATTGTGAAGATGCCTTTAAACAATTTTGTGGATTTCAAAAATAGAGATTTGAACTTCGCCAAAATGAGGGAGTTGGTACAAATTCTTTTGTTTTATTTATTTATTAATTAATTTTCATAACCTAAGTATAATTTTCAAATCATGTTGTATAGACATTTATGGAATTGTATTAAAAGTCAAAGAATGCATAATGATCATGAATTCAATGGCTTTCCCCAAGGGAAATAATAGTCATGAACAAAAAGTAAGTCAAATATCACAAGTTGTTTTTATCATAAAGTGATCTTCATCATTGAATTTAAAAGAACAGTTTGATCTAAAATAATATTTTTCTTCAATTCATTTTATTGGATCAAATTTTTCTTTAACTCCTATATCATTAGATATTTATTTATATTTTTTTAATTATACAAATATCATCTTACAGTAATATATCTTTGGGAAGATATGACACGATTGAAGCATGTGCTTTGCAATAAATTGCTTATTAAGATCCAATTATTTGCCATTATAAAGGTCACTGTAAGTACTTAGTAACTAGGTAAAATTCTTAGAACAATGAATTTGATATAAGAAACAAATACATGTATAGTTTTTAACAATATATTTTTTTCATTATGTGAATCACAATTGCATACTGTAGCAGCATTAGGTCTACAAATAGTCTTGGTCTATGAAGAAATTGAGCATATGCCACAACGTATCCAATAAAGTATTAAAATAAGCACTATATTAATTGAACTCTAAGAATACCATAGTTCTTTTTTTTTTGCGTTTTATATAGTTTACATATAATTCATGATCCACTCTAAGTATATGAGTTATCAGTGATGCAAAGAATGAAAGGCGCAATTGATACAAAGAATGAAAGGCGCAGGCTCTAAAAGAAATCGTACACATTGGACATGTACTATTTGAGGTACTTTCATATTATATATTATCATATTTCTAATTATGATTATTTTTTAATTCATTTGCTTGAATTATGGGAGTTTGTAATAAAAAAAAATATTAATTAGATATGTATTCATTTAATATTTAACACAATCAATTTACGTACTTAATTACTTAAGTAGCATCTTAACTATTCTTTTTTTTTCTTTTGTAGGATATATTGTTGCTTTAAGGGAATTGTTGACAAGTTTGAAAATAAATCATCCTTATGATATGATTCATGAAAAAGATGTGCAACATCAGTTGTCAAGAATAAAGACGGTGTAACCTGCAAAAAATGTAATGAGAAAGAGGTAGAAACAATGTAACCTGCAAAAAGTATAATGAGAAAGAGGTAGAAACAACACCAAGATAATAATTAAACTATAAATGCTTAAATATTTTTTTCATACATCTGAATACCAAACATTATTCATTAATTACAAATACAAATTGGTATTAAATGTCATACAAGGAGATGTAGACCTGATCACGTGTCGGGTCGGAACTGGATCTGGCCCAACCCGTAACTGGCCCGTGATCCAACCCGTGGTCAACGGTTCAAAAATTGTTGACCACGGGTCACGGGCCCAACCCGCAAACTAGCGGGCTCATTTTTTATTTATTTTTTAATAAACTAAAATAATTTTGTTAATATACCAAAAAAACAGAGCCTATGTATGTTTGAACTTGCGACCTTCATGTTATTAGCAAGACACTCAAACCAACTGTGTTCATGAGCTATATGTTTGTGACTTTGAATAAGTGCATAAAGAGTACTTTGTAATTTACTACCACTCTGTTTGTCCTGAAAACAGTGTCATGATTTTTTTTTTCCCCTTAAATTGCTTGTCTTGTTTCTGAAAATCAATATAATTGGTACTATGCCTATCTTTAAATGTAATTAATTATTTTTAGATATGGCAAATTACAAATCAAGTTCTATATTTAAAATTCTACATTTCATCTTAATAATAAGTAAAGTTTTAAAAATTATCTAATGATTCTACTTTACAATTATCTTAATATTAAGTAAATTTGTAATATATTAAAAATATTTAATGATGCTACTTTACAATTATTTAGTGTTATATTTCCCAACTTCTCATTCAGTATTATTAAACTGTTGTAATGTTGTATCGGTTTTATATGATAACATTAACTCTGTTAGTAAATTGTGTTTTATTAATGCAGTGTAAATGGGAAAAATATTTTTTAGAAATTCCATAAATTAATTTAGTCACTGTTGCTTTTGACCATAGGCTTAAATTTTAATTATTTTTTATCAAATTTAAGTTAAAATTTGTTCATTAAGTTCAAAAATTAACAATATTTTTTACAAATTTAAGTTCAAAAATTTTAAAAATTTTAAAAAAAAAACAAGGGTCGGAACCCGACCCGAAACCGGCAGTCGGAAAATCCCGAACCGTGGAACTGGTTCCTGAACCGTGGTCGGGTCTAAGGAGATGATTGTCCATGCATTACAATAATTCAGGATGCAACAACTATGTATGTTAGATGCCCAATATGTGAATACCTAAGCATGTAAATTATTGTACTAAAGATTATTTATTTTTCTCTTTCTATTTTTTCTTTTATCTTTTTTTCTTGGTAGATATTTACATTGTAAATTAATATAAATTCTGGTGGAATCATGTGTATAATATAATAATTATATATTTTTTTGTTTGATGAAATATGGATCATTTTTAAATTTAGAATGATTTAGTTTGTTTTTATATTGGTTTTGTAATTATTAATATGTTAATTTATTCAGTCTAAATATTATAGGTGACTGAGCTTGCATGTATAAACTGAATTCCGTTTTCTCATTGATCATAACAAAAAGGAACAACTGATCAATGAAAATTGAATGTTGTAGATGATGCACTTTAAAAGATACAAAGCCCTATTGAAGCTAGTCACAGTGCCGAAGGTGGATGCATAAACCTAACAGGAGTGACTTAATCCTGCTCTTGTTCTGTAATTGCTGTTTTTCCATGAAAAATTGTTAAGAATGTTGGAAGTTTTGAGTTCTGTTGTCGCTTGTTGTAATTGTTGATGTATGCATACAGATTTTATTTTACGGAGCAACTTTGTGGGTGTGTGAGTTTGCTTTGGTATCTGAAATCAATCTGTGTTTTTTGGGTTGTTCTGCGAGTGTGGGTGGTTTGACTCTATGGTTATGAGAACTAATTGTCTGGTTTTGACTGAATTTCAATTTAGTTTCTGGAGGTATTTGTGGGACATCATCGTGGATGGCACCTGAACTCATGAGTGGAAAGAGTAACATGGTAACGGTAAGGGTAATGATGGTCCTTTTTGTCCGCTAGGCTCTCTTTCTGTTTTTCCCACTCACTCTCAGACAGATGTTTCAATTTTTTGCACTCCAGATTGATTTTTATTCATTTGGTATGTCATGTGGGAATTGCTAACTGGTGATGAAGCCTATGCTGATATGCACTGTGCTTCCATAATTGGTATGTGCATAATTGATCAATTTGATTTTCAGTTTAGAATGTTTAATCTGGTTTCGAAGCCTATAAGATGATAATTCTGTATCTGATGATTGTCAAAGAAAAAAAGATGACAAAGCAAGAAATGGGTTTAGTTGCAATAATGTGGTAGTTGCTGCTGTATGTTTTTTGTGATGTCCTTACAATGCTCATTAGGCTTCACGCATCCAGTGGTTCTTTAAGGCAAAATTGGGGCTTGCCTGGCAAGTTGATTGGAGATTGTGTTAAGGCTTTAGTGGAAGGCAAAGAATGCCAAAGTTTTGTGGCTCATACTTCTATTCAAAGAGCGTTTTCTGAGTGGGTAGACAGCACCTACCGAGTAAAGCTTTCTTGGATAGTGTGGGGAGCATTCTCCAGTTAAAGGTTGGGCCATCTAGTCAATTAAGTTATGACTTTTTAAACATATGTTTGGTCCGAGCTATTTTGCTTTGGATTGAATAAATCTTGGAAAACAAAAATATGAACTGGGGCATACTAATTCAGTTGATGTGAGATCTATTAACACAAGCCATCAAGTCAAAGCTCAGTATTTCTGTCATTCACTTAAACTGGTAATTTGTTCTTCTGTGATAGATTTATGGTCTATTGTAAAGTTCACTAACCGGAGTTATAAGCAACTTCATTCACTCAATTTCCACATCAGTTTGTCTCTTCTGGTGTTCATATTAGTGTCAAACTTCACACTGGAGCACAGCAGAAATAATTATGTGAATTCACGTTCGAAGATTTCTTCTTTTCTATTTGTACTTATTTCTTTATGCAGCTACACCATTGAGCAATCTGACCCCTTCTAACATCCAGAAATCCTGAAAACACATTGGAATAGTCAGTTAAGATGTTCATACACGATGTGAACAAGTTTCATGGAACACTGAGCATTCGATCTCTAGTTTCCTGTCTAGTGGTAGACTGAATTCTTCTTCTCTCCTTTTGCGTGTTTGTTGCTGCCACAAATTGTTTGTAGACACCTTGAATTGTGAAAGGATCCACAAAGATATGTTTTTGGTAAAAAGATAAACTTTAGTTTAAATGATGTTAGAAGACTTTTAATTGTGTATTTTTGCCATTTGACACTTGCTTTGTTTGGACATTTTCTTGGAGTCACAAATTGAGTGTTCGTTGGTAGCCGGTGACTTTACCGAGAATATTGAGGAATTGCATTTCATTGACATATATATTATTGAACATGTGCAATGAGGAAATATTTCCATATGAATTGAGGGGAAAAAAGGGAGTATGAGAAGCACTTGTCCTAGAAAAAGTTGTTTTAGGCTCACATGAATGCTAATACTTAATACAGGGCATGTCTTCTCCAGTTTGCATGAACTTAAGATGATTCTACTATCAGACAGGAAGTGTACAAGATTTGCTGTTAATTTGGGCTTTTGTTTTCTGGAATCTCATGGGTCATAGGTAGTGAGTTTGGAGCAAGTTTCAAAACAAGGAATGATTACTTTAAGGCCACAACTCATTAGTAATATAATTTTTGCAATCTGTCAACTACTAGTATTAAAAAATAGGATTTATCAAGTAAAAGTAACATGACTCTCTAGCTCCTCCTTTTTTGTTTTTCCGCTGAATCTTGTGATTCTAGGCATTGACTGTTGATTTGTATCACAATTCATCTGTAAGTTCATATTAAAAAGTGGAACTGAGAACTCTGGAACATGGAAGACTAAGCCCTGGGAATCCTTCGCCAGATTAATGGATTGAAAGGGATGAATCTGTGCCTGCAATAGAAAAGGAACAAATGCTATGAGAAATTGTTTTTGTATCCAGAAATGGCCCTTCATCCTCTTAGATTCTGCAAGAACTGACAGCTGCATTCAGAACTATAAAAGACTTCATTTCCTAAAATTTGTATATTTCCCTTTCTGTTTCTAGTTCATGCTATAAGATGTACCCAAAATAGAATATTTGACTTTAACTGGCACTGAAGATTGTATTGGAAGTTATACTATTCATTTGTTTGTTTATATTTATGTATCATTGGAATCTGATGGATTATTGGTGACTGCTTGTCTTGCATCTGCTTTAAGAGTAACCTCTTTTTGTTTCTCTTTTGAATTTCTCAGACTTGAATGCTGTATGTCTTTACTAATCCTCTTTTTCTTCAGTTTGCTAGCTTCTAAGATTTAGTTGCTGCCTCATTTTCTGGATGGTAATAATGGGGTTCCTTCTGAGGTAGACTCAGTTTGTTACATCTCGCTGAGTCCTACTGGCCTTATGTTTTTCCTTTTGTAATTTTTTGTTCTTTTTTCGCTTTTCTTGGAGGGAAGAGTAGATATAATGATCTATCAAAAGAGTGGCATGTCCATGAGATAATTATACCATTGAATGGTGGGATATGACGTTTTTATTAATTTGGAGCATAATTCCTGGTGATTATGCTACATAGTGATAATGTTACATATTAATTGGTTAGAAGGCAAGACACCCTCATTTTTCTTTTCTATTAAATAGCTATTGCCTTCTTTGAACTCAGAAAAGCTGAAAATCACGTGTGCTTCATCAACAATTGAAAAGTTTTTCATACAAGGGTGTAATTTATATTTTGTTTGATTACATATAAAAAACTTTTAGTGTTTTTGGAAGGGCATTTTACTATGTACGTTGACTCCAATATAAGAATTGTCTCTAAATTTGCTTATCTTCTCCTAAAATTTGAAATGATGTTTTGAAGTAGACTACTTTTCCTGTTGTCGTAAATGTTCTGTTCATCACATGGAGGATGGATTTTGGACAACAGGTTGCGTTGCGCCCACAAATTCCAACATGGTGTGACCCCAAATGGAAGTCATTGATGGAAAGTTGTTTGGCCTCCGAACTAGAGGCCATCATTTTCAGAAATTTCGCAGAGGTTAATATGGCCGCAGCAATGAATCTGAAATGATGCTTTACACAGCCATTGAAGGAAGCATATTCCTCATATAGTAATCCATATTATATGCTTATCTTCATCCATAAATCCTTATGGTATTTCTGTCTTGTTCCATGGAGTACAATAATACGCCTTCAGACATGCTATTACTAAGGCGAAGTTGCTGTAAGATATGTGGAGACCTACAACTTGCATTGCCATATTGTAAGTTGTTAGATTTGTCAGTCATTCTGAATACTTCTATCCATCAGTATTTCGTATTATGATGAAATCGAAATTAAAATGTGCAGGTCAGCGACTATTACAGTGTCGGAGGGTGGTCATGCAGTTCTGATGTAGATGCTTATCTCATTTCTGGTCACTTAAGTATGAATTTGGTGGCCAACAGAGGACATGTACATATATTTAAGCAATGATAATAGAACAATGTTGCCTTATGCAGATAGGCTTGATGTTTATTCTGCTTATCCTATATCTTATACATTCCCATGCTGATTTTATCTCATGCTCTAACCTGCACATTTTTTTAGATGCAGAAGCAATATATGTTGGCGTGCTGAGGGAAAATATAATTTTGTTTTTGGTTAAGACCTTGGATATGAAGCTATTTGGTGCCTGAGAAAATTCAGAAAGGTCTTTTACTTTTTCCCTTTCTTTCGACTCTTACATTTTAAGAGCTTGTGCCATGTGATGAGAAGACTCAGATGCTATATTCTGTTTGCTGATCAAGTGAATACTGAATGCAGAAAGAACTGAGATAATGATTTGCTAATGATCTATATATGTGGCCCATAGTCGGATACCGAGCATTTATGATTTTAGTCCTTTTTATTTTTGAGCTTTTTCATAAATTTTTTCCTGCTAGATTTAATCTTCCATGCTTTCTGGTCTTTGGATCTGGCAAGGCTCTCCCGAGTTCTATAGTGTGAGTTGTGCATGCTCCCCATCCAGACCCTCACACTCCCACAATTGTCTTCGAAATTTCGCCACTTATGTAACTGTGTCGAGAGAATATGGCGAAGGATGATGTCTTTTCTGCCATGTCAATCTTTTGGAAGCAAAACAAAACAGATTCTGCCATCGAATCAGAGTATAGTCGGCACAAAATGCCTTGCAATGATCTGAAGCCGATCCAGGAAGAATGCCTGGACTCAGTTGCCTGAATTTGCAGTAGTTTTGGTGAGTCAGAAGCTCTGTAGTTTACATGATTTGGATATTTTTGTGAGCTTTTTGGCATTGTTAATAATTGAAGTGATGCAACTTCAATGGCCTCACCAACTGGATTAACAAATGTTGGAGGTCAAATTCAGTGACACCATCATCAATCCTGTAATTTTTTTCACCTAATACACGAGATAGTTTTAGAAGTCAACTTCTGACGGCTCACTGGAATTTGTTCAGACGTACCAGGTGGATTTTATGAACTGTTCTGTTATCTACGATTATTAGAACTAAAAAACTAAATTTCACCTTCTCTTAGAAATTTTTTTCTATGGTAATGAGATAAACAAAACGATAAGATGAAATATTGAAACGATGTCTGATTTTAGTTTAGATTTGGGCTAGTGTTTTGGCTTTACAATGGTCATCAGGAGTACCCTGCGTCCACGTTGTGTCGTCTTAGACACGAATAATATAAACTCTCACTATGAAGAAATGCAAATAATTGTTCCAATCTTAGGTGATAGGGGCCAAGTCAATTTCTTGGATGCCAATAAAGAGATGGATTTGTTAAATGAAGGGGTTGACAACTGGTGAAGATAACTTGGTAGTTTTGTGGGATTAGGCTTCTATTTGAGCTCAGCAAATGCGTCTTTTTGTAGCATCCTTTATGATTATTTTACAAAAAGTGCATTTGAGATAATAACATCTTGATTATTATATAAATCTCCAAATTAAACGAGCACAAAAAGTCGTTAGGGTCTGCTTCAAAGAATGATAAAAAATTGTAAATAATTTGTGTACAGGTACATGATTGCGCTAGTGTATCTTTGTCAACTCCTCCTGTTGGGAGGGGTGAGACTCTTAGGTCTGCATATTCTCAATATGTGTTTTTGAGGTTGTAATGGGGTTTGCCATGTGGCCAACAACAAGTGGATATACCTTCTGATAAAATATGATTAGTATCTTTGTTTAATTCTTAAATTACAATTTTTTAAACTAATGATTTAAATTTTTTATTTAATATGGACATTGTATTTAGTTTATGCATGCATGGCCATGAAAAGGATATAGATGATTACTAGCTTTAGATTTTCTTATTAGTGTACACCCAACTCCTCCACTTTTGAACTTGGAAAATGAATAGAAAATGAAGCAGAGATCAAAGAGATTTGTATGTGGGGTCTGAAATTAAGAAATATACAACTGCTCATCTGATTTAGGTCAAGCAAATAATTATAGAAGTGTACAGTTGAAGAATTGAAAATACTGATCAATGCTAACTAGCAAGTCTAGGATGGTTATATGGGCTGTATTTAATTATTATTACAACATATTTAGCATTTATCTTCAAAATACAAGACAGTAAAGATGAAAAATCCCAATTTCTTTTGTTAAAAGTGGTGTATATAAAATTCAACTACGATTTGGAAATTAAAAAAAAAATTGAGAAAAGAGGAAGAAAAAAAACTATTGTAGGAAAGTATATCCTCAAGAACAATTATCGTTAATGAAAATTAAATTGGACCTATCAATTGTAGAGAGAGTTCAAAGTTAATTTACTGTACTGCTAAAAAATATAGGTGATATATATTGAATACTTCTCAATTTTTTTACAATTTTTTCTATTATCCCAATTAACATATGTTACTCCTAGTTATGGCCAATTGATGTTTCCACCCAAGCAAACAAATCATTCTGCTGGATGATATTCATGGAGCTCCATTATCATGTGGATGAGGAAGTCTAGTGAACCACTTGAACCTTCAACAATACAAAAAAATCTTATTTAAGATTTTAGACATTATAAAAATTGATATCATCGCTCAATATTTTCCTCAGTCTACTGAAACAAGCAACTTGATTTCCGGCACATTTAACTACTGATCTGGACTCATTATTGCTTTTAAAGGCATTAACCAGACTTAGAAGAAGAAAAAGAGTATCAACTTTGTGGAAGTCACATCTGATTTGTTGCTCTTATCACATGAGTCCAGTTTGAGAGAGATGTTTTTCAGCCAGTACTTTTAGACCTTGAAATGACATATTTTTTGTAACTGAGAATGTCAATATGGAGGGCCATATTTGCTATTTGCTCAAGAACAAGTCAAAATTATTATGTATCTTTCTATAAACAAGGTACATATGTTTGATGGTAAGTTTTTCTTTTAGTAACAATGATTAGGGATGCAGGGGCGGCTCAGGTTGAAAATAGAGATTGAATGGTGTGCGCCCCCCCCCCCCCCCCCCCCCCCACAACACACACACAAACAAACACAAACTTATTACCTTCAAATTTTTAATAGGTATTTTGATTAATAAAAATAAAATTTACCACGACTCTCAAATTATTTCTTTATATTGTTTCATTTAATAATTTATGTAAAGGGTACAAACAAGTTGAGTTTGGCGGCAAAATACTATAACTAACTCAAAAACCACTACCTTTCCAAAAGAAATAGGTCAATTTTATCCCTAATTGGAAATTTAGAGGTTGGAAATCATTCACATTTCAATGGTAATTGATTCGAGAATGAAACAAGTTAGATGTGAAATCATTATCTTTTGCACTCTACTCAAACTAAACTTATTTAGCTAAATTTTTTTCAACATGTCAAAAGCTTGTTGAAACTTGTAAATATGCAAACTTGAACATTTTCTAGGGTTGTTGAATATATTAAATTTTAGTTTGAAATGATAAATGAGTTTGGGTAGAATTAATCCCAAAAAACTAGTTTAATGAGAGAGGGTGTTCAATTCATATATATATATATATTTTATAACAGTCCAACAAATTAGTGGGATAAATTTAACTTCTTGCACATACTTTCACATTTAGGGTTTCATACAAATGAGTCGGAGTTCAAAACTCATCATCGCCTTCAAGCCTAGTATTAAACCATCATGCCTAACGTGTCATGCAAATGGGGTGAGGTCCAAACCCATTAGTAAACCTGGTATTAGACTGCTTAGTGTGTTATGCAAATGGGTTAGGATCCAAAACCTATGTTTGCCTTCAAATGAATTTGGGTAGAACTCGTTCTAAAAGCTAGTTTAAGGGGAGAGAATATCAAATTTACATATGTATACTGTAACAGTCTAGCAAATTAATAATGTAAGATAAATTCAATTTTTACCCTCAACTTTAAATTTGAATGGAGCAGGAGGTTGTAGGGGTGGCATTCATATTAACATAGCTTTCATTTGTTCAATCAATTTACTATTATATTTATCTCTGTTAATCATTCTAAATTATAATTATGTTATTAAGCCAATGGTGACCCATCTTGTTATCAAGAAATTCTTTCACCAGCTCTCCTAAGAAAAAAAAGTCATCATAAGGGTTGGTCTTCTTTGCTGATGCATGAAAATGCAGTGTCAATGGAGAGAGAGAGATTCTAGCCTTGAGAGAAAGACAAACAGAAGCATGTTTTCTTCCTTTTAAAGATCTGAGTCTATTTTGATTATTAATTGTATAACTATCTTTTGAAATTTTGACAGTTTTCTCCTTGTAATTTCTATCAAAGTGCGGTTCCGGACCATCTTGTTCTTCTTCTTTTACATATATATACATACATGTATATATATATCAATAAATTAGTAGTAAAATATTAGAGTAGGGAACCAAGGTCAATCAATGGGGCTCCCCCCTCAAAAAAAGTTTTGAATTTTTAAGGGCATTGTGCATTGTTTTTTTCCTAACTTTTTTGTATTTAATTGTTCAAATTCTTGATATAAAACAATAAAACCTTAGCCAACTTGTTAACTTTTAGGGTGTCTTAAAGTAACCACAGGAATTATGCCAGCAGGACTAATGGTTATGCCGTAATCAGCGACTGATCAGCACAAGTTTGGTGAGAATTATATTTTGGTTAATTCCAAAATTAAATCGAACTTCGACTCACGTACAAGATGAGATTGACATGAAACTCGATATTTATATTTTCGCTATTTCTAATAACAATGAGTTAGATTGAGTTTGGGTTAAGTTTGTTTGAATTTAAAATTTTATCCATTAAAATTTATAAGAATCTAAATTAAAATTCGCTTCATGCTCAAATTCGATGAGTAAATTCATTAAACTCACGTTATAATTTTAAAAAGAAATTGAAATTTATTTTTTAAAAAAAATAAAAAAATATATATAATAATTTAAAAAAAATAAAAAAAATAAAAATGCCGTGTTTGAATTGAATCGAATTTAAAAATAAAAAATTCAAAAATCAACCCAAACTCAATTATATTATTTGGGGTATATTTGAGGCAGATTTAAATTTGAAACTCTCATTTTATCCCTATAATAATAATTCTTAACAGTAAAGTAAAAACAATAGTTCTTCTTTGGCCAACGTCCAAATTTTCATGCTGTTGAAAGATTCAAATGAGGTATATATCTTACAGCAGCAAGGTGGAAAAATCAAATGTACTACTTTTTTTTTTGTCTGAATTACTGGAAGACAAATAGAAAAAGTTGGTAGTTTAATGAGATTTTGCCTTGTTTCTGCCATGCGAAATGCGAATGCAGCTTCTTGATCAAATTAAAACTGACATCAGAAAACGTGTTTTTGAAGAAAAATTCTGTCGTGGGGCTTCAGTAACTATAGTATTTTATTTACAATCTTGCAGATTATTGAGCTGCCTAAAGCAGAATGCGAAAACGTGTTGGCTTTGAACATGTCAAGGTGAAAATGAAAAGGAAAAGTAGAATTGGTGAAACCCAATTATTATTATTATTATCATAGTTACCATGACAACGAAATATTTAAAAAATTTCTTTAGTATAATTCGATAGATTGAAAAAAAGACATAAATTGAAAACAAGTCATGACATATATCTTACAAGTTTTTTCAACGTAAAAAATCAATGTCTTCCTTGCTCAAATTTCCAAAATATTAAATGGAGCATAAATGAAAAATGTCAAAAATCTTCTTATTATTTTATTTTCTGCATATATATATATGTGTGTATATATATATATGAGAGAGAATCTTGAAAGCTCTTTAATTAGGAGATTTTATATAAATGGAAAATTTTTCCCCTTCTTATGGTGGTGATATCAGTTGAACACTTGGTGCCGTAAACTTAATAATTCCTGACCCCTGAAGCTCACAATCAAGTGAGGAATAAACATAAAAAATTATAGCTGGAGATGAAATGAATAAAAAAAAATCTTATTTAATACTACATATTCTCAATATTTATTGTTCTCATTTTCTTTTGTGATGTCTAAAATTTTTTTTTCCCCAAAAACTATTATCTTAGTTAAGATTATATAATGTGACAGCATGAGCTCTCGATCGCTACTTTTAAGTGGGGCAAAAAAATAAAAAATTATTTGTGTGATAGAGGGAGTCACATATTTCTTATAGATGCCATATTTCTTCAAACCAACACATGAGAAGAAGTACAAAACCCTGATTTTAGTCTTCTTTTCATTCCTGAATACATGGAACTACTGAAATAGTTCAACGAATTGCCAAATAAATTGGATAATTTTGAATCCTTTCTCTTTGTTATCCCTCTTGGAATTATATTTAAACACAAATTTCATGATATTCATGATTTTGTTGTTTTTTTTCTTAACTTCACCCCCCCCCCCCCCTCTCCCCAACACCCCCCAATAAAAATAAAGATTTATGGAATTACAGTCACAATATATCTTACATATATGTCATGAGGACAAGCATCAATATACGTGAATAACATAAATCCCTCGTCTCAATATATTCTCCTTTCCATCTGAAAAATTGAATATTGTTTGTTCTTCCAATGATCATTCTTCGAGATTTCAAGTTTTCTCGAGTTAATTATAATACTGGAGGCAGAGACAGAGCTAGGGATTGGCGGCAGTGATGGTGGTCGCCCACTCAACTCCATAAAATTTTTAAATTAGTATAAATTTGATGTATAAGATTATTAAAATTTAAAAAGTTGTCTTTCCTGAAAAATAAAAAAATACCTCTTTATTTATTGTTTTTAAGAAAAAAAAAAATCACCTTTCCAATATCTATTTTCTAATTTCGTCCTTGAGGATAAATCATGCTGAATCAGAATGGAATACTAACTGTGATTGTTAGCATAATTTTCTCTTATGCAAATTAAGCATTTCAAAATTTGCTACTAATTACAAACACATAAATGCCTCAATAATCGAACATTTCAAAGAAGTTGTCGACAAAACAAGAGGATAAACGGATGCTTCTTTCCTGATTTTTGTTGTAGCATTTCCTCCACACAATTAAATTATTGCAAACCCAAAAAAGCAAATGATTTTAATATATGTAGTCCAGAGAAATTTGTGTAGTTCTTTGTCAGGTTGCATATACAATAATCACATAAAGAAATAAAGTAATATGACTGAACTAATCCAAATGTATGAGAGAGAGGTGGGGGGTAGGGGGAGAATGCAGAAACCCTAGAAGGCCATAAGACTTTTTGGGTTCTTCAAGTATCACATCATCATCTTCCTACCTATAAAACCAGGTCTTCCCTTCTGACATTTTTCCTCAGCAATCACTAAGAAAAAGGTTTCTATCTGTTTCAGTTTGGTTGGAGAATTTCAGAAGGAAAGCAAAGTGAAAAATAAGCTGTGAGAGGAAAAAAAAGATGGGAAGAGCCCCATGCTGTGACAAAGCCAACGTGAAGAAGGGACCATGGTCTCCTGAAGAAGATGCAAAACTCAAGGCTTATATTGACAAGTATGGCACTGGTGGCAACTGGATTGCTCTTCCTCAGAAAATTGGTACACAAATCACCATAAAAATCCAATTCAAAATGAGTCTATGTTATGTATTTTCGACGTTTCGAATTAACGGAATTGTTTACAGGGCTTAAGAGATGTGGGAAGAGTTGCAGACTGAGATGGCTCAATTACTTGAGGCCTAACATCAAGCATGGTGGATTTACTGAGGAAGAAGACAACATTATCTGCAGCCTCTATATCAGTATTGGAAGCAGGTATATATCTGTCTCTACATATAGAAACACACAGATACACACAGAGAGACAAACCCTCTTGGCATGTGCATAGACTCAGAACCTACACAAATCCTTGTAATGAGTTTTAGCCAAAACTACTTGTCCTTTTTCCATTGTACATGATGCTTTTTATTTTTTATTTTTTACCTTTTAAATTCACATGTTCCTGATCAGGAATCAAATTTTCATTTGAGGGCTTTTGTGTTTTGATCCCTTTGTACTCTTTCTTTCCACTTGTTCATGATCAAGAATCATAAAATTTTCGGAAGGTTTTTGTTTATCTTTACAATTATACCTTACTTTTGGTTCTTTTTTAATACGTATAGGTTCTGATTTCCTTCAAATTTTTCATATTAGATGGTCCATAATTGCTGCCCAGCTGCCTGGAAGAACAGATAATGACATCAAGAACTACTGGAACACCAGGCTGAAGAAAAAACTGCTGGGCAGGCGCAAACAGTCTAACATGAATCGACTCTCAATTCCAGGCCAGGAGCCAAAAGATGTAAGTGAAGAGGACAACACCTATAATTTGGAAAACTTGAGCAGTTCAGCCCTGGAAAGGCTTCAGCTCCACATGCAGCTTCAAAGCCTTCAAAATCCGTTCTCCTTTTACAATAATCCTGCACTTTGGCCCAAGTTGAATCCCCTGCAGCAGAAGATGATCCAAACCCTCCATTCTCTGAATGAGAATCAAAACACTTTAATGCGTCAAATCCCCTCCAGCCCGCAACCTGCTCCTGTTTCTCTTGAGCAAGATTATAGCCCTTTGAGCAATTTGAAAACAGAAGAAGTTGAAAATTCTATTAATGGTTTCTCATCTTCGGAAAGCTCCTTTGCATTGAATACTGATCAAAGCAATCTTCTTGAACCAGAAATAATGGAGCAAAACGCCCGAATCCAGCTTACTTCGGGCTTTACTCAAGCTGAACTTGATGATTTACTCAACAACAAATCTTCCACTTTTCTTCCAACAGGGATAGCTGAACATGATTGTTTCAAAGAGATGGATGGATCAAAGGACAATCTGGGATGGTGGTCTAACGAATTCGGTGTCAGTTCAGCATCCTTGAACTCATGGGATTCAGCAACTATGCTTCATGATCAATCTGAAGAAATGTATCAAGATTATGTGATAGGATATAGTATGCACTAGTGAGAAAAAAAACATATATGAGGGTCAGTAGAAGTTCATTTGTTATTACTTCATAAAAGAGGTTGGAAAGGTGAAGAAGCTGATTGCTGGTGCTGTAAATTGTGTGAATAATGTTATGTTCTTTGTCATCTGCCAATATGTACTCAGACATGATTTTATTGTACTTACAAATTTTATTTTCGAAACAAATCAGGTCTGGAGAATATATGCATCGTCCCACGTTGAACAAATGCATACTGTCTATATAATCTTGAGATTACACCACCTATTTTAAGATTCTGAGTTTGATACTTCCACAAGCGGCAGGTATCCAACCACTATATGTGGTTGTCTTATTTGCACTCAATCTGTTGGCTGCTAATATGTTGCTCGACCAGGTTATTGTTAATCTTACAATTTATATGAAATTTAACCGTATATGCTACATTTCCATGTAGGATTGTAAAACTAATATTATTAGTACGTACGATCATTTGATAATTATTCATTATCATTTGCATGAAGTAAAAACAGGATCTTCTATTCATCCTTTATTGTATTAATCTAATTATATACTTTACAAATTAAATTTTACACATGCGGATCCTGTGATGAAACACACATGTATGTAGCATACTGAATTTTTTGATGTCATTATTACCTTGAGTCTCTTTGACCCTTCACTGCTGAATTTGTTGCTAAAATTATCAATAGACATTGCAATTTTGCAAGAAAAATGTTATATTTATGTATCAGATTTGGTTTTCACCATTGAGATATTTTTCTATCTACTTGTAGAAATTTCATTTAGGTAATGTTTTCTGGTGTTTAATTGTAGCGTATTTTTTTGGGTCATTCAAGAATGACATCTTGGTGAACTTATAGTATTGGTAGTTCTATTGAGATTTTTAGGATAAATGGCCACTTTAATGAATACATAATTAGTTAAAGAGATAAAATTCTACTCATTTGTTAGTGTTTCATTAACCAATTTTGTTTCGATTGATAAATTAACAAAACAATCCTAGTTGGGCACGAAGAAATTTCGTTTATAATGTTTTTTTGCTATTTTTCCAGAGTTAAGTTATTTTGGAATATCAAGTTTTAGGAGATGTTAGAATTATAAATTCGGATATATATTTCTCACGATTGTAGGAAGGTTGATTAGCATTAATTTGTGAAAACTTATATAGATGCACCTAAAGTCTACATAAAGTCTCCTATTAAACTTTAGACATTTCAATATAGAAAATTCAAATTTTATGTTTTTCTCCTTTGTATTGCGACAATTAAGATTAAAAAAATATCTACAATATGTCATATTTTTCATTAGTAGATTAAGTTTGAGAGAACTACCCACTGAATCTCACTATTTATGAAAAATAATTTCTTTTTAAATTTGAAATTCGGGACACTTTAATAAGAAACAGAAAATAAAATGCAGAATTAAAACAGCAGTCTATTTTGTATTTATCAATCATCGTACTCTGATTTTCTGAAGGCTGTTCAATTATGTACTAACTAGCATCTTTTTCACATTCATTGCACTTAATTTTGAGAAATTAAAGTATCATTTTGATATTTATGTTTTTATATTTTTTTTATACAATACGAGTTTCTGTCTGTTACTGTGTGTTTGTTTGTAATTACCTTCTATCCTATTTGAGGGACATGAGATTCAGTCAATGCTGTAATCCGGGCCAGCCCAAAACTTTGTGAATTAAGTGGGATAGTCTTTTTGTTTATGAATGAATTAAATTGAGGCCATAACTTAAATAAATTGGGCTTCTGATCCAAAGTGAGACAGCGCAATCCCATTCGGGCTTTCCCTTATCTTGTATTCTAGAATGAACAGCTGGTGGATATCAATAATCCACAGTCTTTTAGTTCTTTCTAATATCAACAAGAATTCTCTCTGTGGCAAAAAAGAGAGAATCAAGAAAGAAAAAGAAAAGAAAAGAAAATTTTCTTGCATTTTTTTTTCAGATTTGGGAGTTAATTTTTTAAATTCATAACAATTAACCCATTCAGTTTGTTTGGTTTCACTTTCGAACAACATTTTCTTAATTTTTACTAATTGAAACTCTAAAATACATTTGTTTTCACTCTTTTTCGTCAGACATATAATTTATTTTTATTTTTATTTTTATATTTTTTAATCAATACACCTACCAAATATGTTTTTATGCCAAATGTATTTTTATTTTTATAGAAAAACCTAGTATTTTCAACACTGAAAATACAAAAACTATTAAAATGAGATTAAAAATGAAATCAAACGGGCGCTACGTCTTCCAGATCCATATAACAAAAAATTTGAGTTGTTTTTCAAGTAGTATTATATATTTGACATTTGTTAGATTTTTGAAGTCATTCAAAAAAGATTTTTACTTTGAATTATTTTCTCAAATTCCACAAAAACTTAACTTTGGAGTCTGGATATTTCTTCACTACCAGGGCAAGCTCAAAAAGGAAATTATATTTAAAATTGCTTTTTCCATTCACGTATTTTTTTTGTTTGTTTAATTTGGCTACAAAATTTGTGGGTTCAATGACTAGTCCTTGGGGACACATTACTCTTACTACAAAAACAGCTGGAATCCCAATTTTCTTACAAAAGGAAATTCCCTCTCAAACACAAACAAGACAGTCGTTGCTAAGGTGTCAAGAACCTCGTTTGCATATGTATGCCCAATGCTCAAAAACCAAAGGATTCCCTCACACTGATACACTCCCTTTTTTCCTTTTCTTTTCTTAATTAATAAAAGTTCATGGCAAAATCCTACTTCAGCATCATCATCCTGCTCATTTGCCCCTTCACTATTTCATGTATGTATTTCTGAATTCTTTGTGTTTAACTCTGGAAATTACAAGTGATTTTCATTTTTGAGAAATTTAAAACTATTCTTTTTTGTATTCTCCAAGATTTAAATTTAATTCGTCACCCATATGTGCGTTCAAGTAACATGAAGCTATTCACAATAATTCAAAAAATAATTCTATCAATTTTGTTTTTGTTACGTGACATCAATCCTTTTTTCTTTACCTAAATGAGTTGAATTATTAATTCATTCGGAAGCAAAAATCATCTAAATTTTGCTTTTTATCCTGAATGATTTTCATGAATTTATAAATATTTTTGGCAATTTATGAAGTTGTGAATTCGAGTCAGCAGTTCTTGTAGGACACTATTAAGTAATTTTGAAAGCCCCTGTGTTATATAGTCAGATCTCGATTTTTTTTCATATATAAATGTAATTCTTCGTCAATATTTTATTCAAAATCTTTTAATTGGCATCGCAGGTTGGATAATCTATCCCAACAGATGTAATCCGGCATGTATCAGGATCTACCAATGGCCATCAGGTTTTGCAAGCCTCCACATTCCCAAATTCACAGTCCAAATTATCAACGAGGCATGGCACGTTAAGGGTGTTTATGATGTACAAATTGCTTGCCCTGCCTTTGCATCAACGACTCTCATTAATCCCATGGTTTTCCGACGGATAGACTTGGCAGACTGCCTCCTCAATAATGGGAGGATAATTAGTCCTGGGGAAGTGATTACTTTCGAATACTCCAACATACTTCCGTATCCTCTAATCGTTCTGAATTTAAAATGCGTGTGATCCCCCAATGGTTTTAAATGTTGCTTTGTTGTATCCCAAAATTAATTTCTTTGTATTGCAGTACTTAGATTCTTGCTATATTTGTATTTTCAATGGTATATAGAAATGAAAATTTTGTATTTTGCAAATTTGGATACTCCGTTAGGGTAGTTTATTTTTTTGATAGGGTTAAAAAATAATTGACGAAAAATGTAATGAGATAAGATAATATAATTAAATTATCTAATAGATTTCATATTTATTTCATATGATTATTTGAATGATATATCATTCAAAATTCTTATCAAATATATATGGAAAATTTTTGTGGATTATTTTGCCTTTAACTAATTTACCCTTAACTAAAAATTCTCATAAATAAGTATAGGTTTAAATTGTAATACATGTTTTAAAATTATAGGTATTATGAGAAAAATATATTCTTGATATTTTAGATGGGAGGGTAATGATTATTTCATCTTATCTCATAGGTGGGATAAATTATTCAATAAAAATCATCAATTGTACTAGATCTTTATTATGAACCATTATCACTAAAATTAAATATTTGTCTAAATTGGATATTTTAATATATCCAATCTAATAAAACGAAGTAAACAAACTTTTAGTGTAAAAATAAATAGTGCTTGCAGTAAAGTAAGTAAAGCTCTCAAATAGCTTCTTTTCGGATTTTACAAGCTCTTTAAAAAAAATTATTAAATATATTTTAAAAACTTATAATCTCTTATACATGTTATAAGATTTTTGAAGAGCTATAAGCTGGACCAAACACCCTCTAACTATATCCTGAGTGCAAGAAATTTTAAAAAATCGACTGTGGGAAAATAAAGTTGACTAAAATTGGATTAGGGAGAAGATGATTCCTTCCCAATTCTTTTGAAGATCATGCCCAAGTCCTAACCCGTAGTTCAAATTTTTACCCTTATCCTCCAATGGAGATTACAGGCATATGGCCAAAATTGAGTCCTGGGCTTACTTAATTTGTACCCTTGGATTGACCAAAACATTTATCGTTCTTCTGGTACCTTCCCAAGTCCTTATAATTTTAGGTTAACGGACGAAAATATGGCCCCTTCATAGCGAGCTTAGGCCCATGTATTCAATAAGTTGTTTGTTTATTTGGAATTTTGGTAGGTAAGTCCAAACACATACCAAAGTTTAAACTAAAATGATCAATACTTCGTCATACTTGATGATGACGACGACGATGATAATAATAATTGCTATAAAATTATCACTATAGAACTAATAAACAACAATCATGAATGGACGATAAACTCTTTCTTCGATTTTTCACCATCACATTCATACCTGAATATATTCCCTTGAATTTTTCCAAGAAAAGATGGTGAGTCCATAATGACTTTTGAAAGTGATTGTCTTGATAATTACTTTACCTAATGAACAAGTATTACATGGAATTTCATTTGGTAAAAGAATTTTCTGGTTCTCTAATGATGACCATGTGATTTCTCAATAATATGACTAGGATGAAACAGAACGAGTTTTTCGTGGATTTATCAAAATTCAAAATGTGTTTCATCAAGATTTTCAAGAACTTATTCGGACTCATTTCAAACCTGTTGCGTTCGGATTAGACTTGTTTTATAATTTTAAAAATATATATTTTTAGAAAAAAATATAAAAAATAATATTATATAAATACATATAAATTAAAATATAAAATAAATAAAAATTAAACAGGACGGGTTTAGAGTCGAACGGATTTGAAAATAAAAAATTAAGATTCGCCCTGAAGCTGTTTATAACTTAAAAAACTCATTTCAAACGATACAAGTCTGAATTTAAATCTGCCACATTGTTATCAATAAATACGACAAATCCTTAATGATTTCAAATGTTCAAGGTGATCATGCCAAAGCCTAAATTTTTAAAGATTGGAATACTTCTAGTGTACTAATAGATTGATTTCAATTGTTTTCATGATCGTATAATAGATCCCCAAAGAGAAAGCAAGCAATTTTTCCAATATGAGCTTTTGGGTCAAACTACGTGAAGTAATGAGTAAATATTCTTTGTTGCTTTCATTTGTAGTTTCACTATGATAATCATGAAGATGTATATCTTTAAAATTGAGTAAATTTTTTTTTGAACTCAAATGACATTAGCTATATGAAGCTTAGTACCATTAGGTAGTAGTAAGGAGGCTCTTCTGAAGCCTTTAATCAGATATGGTGGTGACCTTAGCTTTGGTGAATGTCAGGCTACCAAAATATTTCTTATTCTTCAAAATATTGTGTCTTTGCACTCTTCCAAGCATAAGTTACCACATTTTATTAGGGTTGGGAAAGCCATTAGAAAAATTAATGCTTCTAAAATCAAATGGAATTTATTAAATCGACATAAATATAAACATATTAATCATATAAAATTAATATTTTTTATTTTATAATACTTAAACATTACTTGTTGTTTTTATATCATCTGTTAATTAAAATTCGTATTATACTGATATAGTACATGCGTACGAGTAATTGAAAACTTTTTGTACATATATTATACTTATCCATATAAGACTTAACAAATAATACTCTATTTTATAAATATTTATAATATTAAAATATAATTTATAAATTATTCAAAAATTATTTGTAAGTATTAATGGAATATCATATAAATAAAAAATAAAAAATATGATAATTTATGAATACACTATATATTATTAAATAGTTATTTTTAAATTATGTCATAATTATAAATTAAAGATAAATTAAATAATATAGAAATACATATAAAATATTTTTTTTCATAATTTTAAAATAAGTAAAAACACAATTTTCATAAAATAATATCAGAATAAACCGGATTTTTGCTCCTAAATAATTCTTTCACATTCGTATTTTATCCGTTCGTCTATGAATTCATATATTAATCATTTTCATATTTTTTGTCAATTTTTTCATCGTAACTTTTAATAAAAATTCATAATATTCTTATATGTATTAAATACTGAATTTTTCTCATCTCGTATTTAACTAACTAGGTTTATATCTTCGAGAGACAGTGAGATGGTTAAGGAACTAGCTCTTAGCCTCGGTTGAGTCCTCTAAGTTAGTATAGATATTGTGATCTTGAGGATCATGGTCTTGAAGGAGATTTGTTTCTATCTCTTTCCCGTTTTGGTACAGGTTCACCCAATGTCTGGGTACCAAGAACAACATTTTTCTCCATAGTGCTTATAAGGCTCATTTTGTGGACTTTTTGTTTTTCTTGTGATGGCCGATTTTGTTTCTACTTCTGGTGGTATGGACTAGTTTCTTTGGAAGGATTCTGAATTTTCCTTTTCCATTGGTTTTTTTCTTACCACGTCCAACACCGTCATTTTTTCCATTGTTATTGATTATTGTGGCATTCGCTTCGGTGAGTGGCTTGAAACTGATGGGTATTCATTAGAAGCTTGTTATTTTGTTTAGACACCTGAGACACAAAATCAATTTGAAATATTTTGTGAATCTTCGCTCTGGATATTATTGTTGTAGGACAATATTCGAGACATGAAACTATACGATTCGAGCCGTGAGATGATTTTGAAAAGCGTAAAATTATAATAATTAACAAGATTTAAGTTCTTGCAACCTCAGGGGCATCCATATTTTAAGGAGAATTACGGTCTTAAATTATTTCAAATAACAAGGGGATTCTTCATATTTTTAATTCTTTATAAATGTCATGGTTAAAAAAAATCTTTACTTTTGTACGATTTTGTTGGAATGCTTGTTTTTTTAGTTTGAGTGTGTCACCAAGATTCTCAGCGTCTTGATGAATCTCGATATTGAAAGTCCATGATAAATAATAATTGTTAGTATTGTCAAGAGTAAGGAATTTAAGTTTGATCAATTATTTGACACGATATTATCAATCGATAATAATCAAAATACAAAGAGCAAAGCATACCTAATAAAAAGGTTGAAGCTACTCGTGTTCATAAATAGTTAAAAAATTATCAAAATAAAAACTAATACATAGAAATTATGAAATGAACAATAAACTCTTTCTTTGATTTTTCACCGTCTCATTCAAACATATATAGGCTTATTATGCCCTATTTATATATATACAACATCATACAACCCTTCATTAATAATTTAATAGTTTCATTAATACTTAGTATTTAATATGAGTTCAAGGACATCTTGTGTAACCCTATTCTTATCTCTGGTAAATGATCATTCATCATTTTTGTTTTTTTACAACAACAATAATAAAAATACTAATACTTTTACTATTTTTATTACTACTACTACTAATAATAATAGTAATGCTGTGAGTTATAGATGCTCCAATCATTGGGATTGATATATTCTGATAAACTAATTCAAATTATAGAAAATAAGATTAATTTGATTTAATTCTTATGGAGGCAATTTTCCTAATGTGGGTGTAAACCAATTTTTCGTAGTAGACCTTACAGTTAGATCGTAAAAGTTTTGCCATAGATTGAAATGTATATTTTTTTTCTTTCAAAGCAATTATAATATCTATTCAAACACTTTTAAGCTTTATGTTTGACACGTGAATATGTAATTAAGATATTTTTGTTATTTTTTTCAATTAATTAAAATATTATAAGTGGTATTACTCGTGGAATGACACATGACGCCAATCTACTGAAAAAGCATGATAGGTTGGCATCAATCAGTTGCTGCTTGCAATGGTGAGCTACTGTGGTACTTGTGAATAACAACTAGCTTTTGAATATATGAAGAATGTATTATATATATATATATATATGTATGTATAATAGATATGTGAAAAATATATAAAAGAAAAAAATTCTCTATATTAATTTTGATAGAATCAAATATTCTGCAATCTCAAAAATAATATATTATTCATAGTCCAATGCTTTTTAATTTGACTTTGATTCTTAGTACTTCCCGCAGGTTGAAGACGAAAATCATTGAGAATTGCACTCATTTCATATGTAGCAAAAAATAAAATCATTGAAATTGTTATATTTTGCTAATCTTGATTCATATCAAAATTAAAAAAAAATAATAATTATTACACTGAATGAATATCGTGCAATTTAAACAATACAGCAATTAAGCAAATTAACTTGCAATAATAATGAATGTTGAATTGCGGCAATGAAGGGGCATAAATATTAAAATCCTGAAAAAGAATCTAAGGTTCTCATATTATGTTGAATTTTGAATATACTGAAGAGATATAGAAGAATACAGAGGCATAACATGTTCAGTCATTTAGTCTATATCTATAAATAAAATATCAAAAAAGTTATAAAATTTTTATTTTTCTCGTTTTAACAATTATAAAATCACCACTAGATTTAGGTATAATAAACCTGTAAGAAATACATTAAAAAAACAATTCCCTAGGAATGACAATGAGATTCAAATCCGGACCCATTTTGCTTGGGGTGAACTTTTAAATTTATAAACAAGTTTATGATGGGTTTTGATTTTTTATTTTCAAACTCATTCCATGCCGAACTCGATCTGTTTAAATTTTTTATTTATTTTTATTTTAATATATTTATATTTATGTAATATTATATTTTAAAATATATATTTTTTACAAAATTTTAGTGATGTTATTTTAAAATATATATTTTAATTTTTTTAAAAAAATTATAAAATAGATTTAACTCAAACCTGATGGGTTCGAAATGAGATGGGTCTTGGATTTTGACAAACCTCCCTATTGCCATCCTTAAAATCTCCCATATCAATTTAGATAATATTAAATATTTAGCTATCTAAAAATAATGTATTATTTATAATCTAATTATGATTTAATTTTAATTCTCAACAAGATCGTTGATTAAAAATTGGCTAGAATTTGTTTTGTTGGCCATACCAAATCACGTTTGATTTTTTTTTTCTCAAAAAATTTGAAATTCGATGAGCTCAACTCTATTAATTAAAATACTATAAATGTGAAAGTATTTAGGAATTCAAATTAATTTTTTTAATAATTCAATTAAACTCAAAAACTATTTCAAATACAATAAAAAAAATTAAATAAAATTTGAACAATATCTTATTTTTTATAATTACTGTTCTTTATTGACGATATTTCACGACTCAATATATAATTTATTTTTGACATAGGATTACGCTTTAGATTTAGATTGGTGCAATCAATTAACACCTGAGTCACAAAACACAAATGTCAATTTCATGTCAACTTCAATTGTCTTAATCTATATCTAATCAATACTATGTTTCAATAATGGCGTCAACATGAAGTTTGTCCTTAATCATAATTAAGACTAACAATTATACATAGTGGACCAATTTTTGATAGGGAAAGGTCGTAATAGCACTACCGTTCCTTTAGTAACTCTTGTCGGAACAACCATGATTATGATTTCAAAATTCTAGAAATATAAAATTTTAAATTTAAGTCTCAATAAATATGGAACATAAGTGTTATTATCTCATATTTGTTATAATTAGTTATTAATAATTAAATAGTATTTTGATATAATAATATAATTATCACTTTTTTTTGAAAAAATAATGAAATATAAAATTTGGGATAGGATGCAATTTTTACAAGAATCGTACTAAATACTTTGTAATATATTTACGCTGTCTGAGACAAATGAATATCAATTACAGGAATCTTGTGAAAGGGTTGCTTCATTTTCTTTTTCTTTTTTTTTTAAATATGTTTGGTGTGTTTTTCTTTTATAAAATCTTGTGAGTAATGGATGCTCCAATCATTGGGAGTGATAACATAACAAATTAACTGAGAATTCTGTTCAAATTACAGAAAATCGGATTAATTTGATTTAATTCTTATGAAGGCAATTTTCCTAATATGGCCAAAAAAAAAATGAAATGTATATTGAAACACTTTTAGTGAATATATATATATATATATATATATATATATATATATTTTTAATTTATTTCTTTTTAATCAGAATATTATAAGTGTTACTACTCAGCGTGAGATAAATATGATAAATATATGTAAAAATATTTAATTACTCAAATTTAATTTATTTAATAATCAAATTAAACTTAAATACTATTTCAAATTCAATAAAAAAAATTAAATAAAACTCAAACAATACCTTATTCAGTTTAATTCAGTCCCTTTACAAATCTAATTATTATTCTCTACTGATGATTATTTCTCGATTTAATATCTAATTTATGTTTGATATAGGATTATGCTTTAGATTTAGATTGGTGCAATCAATTAACACCTAAGTCCCAAAAAAGAGACAACTTGTACAAATGTTTCATATCATGTAAGCAAGTCCAGCAGCCGAGGCTTTTTTTTTTCTTATTATTTTTTTGTGAATCTATTGCATGTCAACCTCATTGTCTTAGTCTAAATCTAATCAATACTATGTTTCAATAATGGTTCCTACATGAACTTTGTCCTTAATCATAATTAAGACTAACAAGTGCACCTGTTTTTGATAGGGAAAGGTCGAAATGGCACTACCGTTCTTTTAATAAGTCTTGTCTTAACAGTCATGATTATAGTTTCAAAATTTTAGAAATATAAAATTTTGCATTTAAATCTCACTGAATATTTATCAACGAAGTATTATTATCTTCTATTTATTTTAATTAATTAATATTTTAATATAATAATATAACTATCACTTCTTTAAGAAAATAATAAAATATAATAGGATTAAAATTTTAACCAATTAATAGATGACAAGTATATATTTCACGTACTGATCTAACCCTTTTTTTTTTTAGAAAAATGATTAATTATATAATTTAATATTACATTAGCATACCTAAGAGACTAAGACTATTAAAAACTAATTAAATGTAATCATTAGCTCCAATCAAATCATACATGTGACGTGACTTAAACTTTAGTTCACATCAAATTCTCTTTTATACTGTGATACGCTTTGATATGTTGTTTATGAAGATAAACCAATTATTACTATTTAAATCTCTTTAAAAAATTATTACTATTTAATAAACACTTATTACGTTAAAACTTATGTATTAAGGAAACAATGCAGTCAACTGTTGTCTATATATCATCAATTATGAATAATTTTCTTAGCTAATTTATGTAATTTAGGTAATTAGTGATAGGGTGATTATTTGATTCCTTCGTTATTTGACTTTCTCTAGTTTTAGACAAATTAATGATAGACAGATTATTTGTTTCCTTCTTTGTTTGATATTGTAAATATGTATATAATAAACCATTATCAATGAATGAAAATGAGTTAGCCAAATATTTCTCAAGACCGACACATCCCATTTTGATTCTACCCAACTATTCATTGGTCAACATGGTCCTTCACAAATTTCCTCCACTTGTCTCTCTCCCACTGCAATCCATTCCTTTCATCTGATACCATAAAGAGTTTAGAGGGAATCTTAATTAGATAAGTTCGTTAACAAGGATAAAATGGACGGTGGGATTTATTTTTGTCCATCAAATATAACATCTATTGGACAAGAAAGATATAGAGATTATGAAGAGAATGCAAAAATTGACTCAACAAAGGCAACGAAAGATAAAGATTTTTTTTAATAGTGGATCATAACATTGATATGTACTTTGAGTGGATGAATAGTCAAGAAAAACACATAGTTGAGAATTCGGATCAAGTTTGTGGGACCCTAACAAAGATAACCAAAAGTTTTTAACTTGCTGTAATTAGGTTGAGTGCCAAATAACTTCTCAAAATAAGATTTCATAGAGAGGGCTACTTTCGATATGCAATTGATAAGATAGGTTGCAGCAGTAAATACATGGGGCCAAAAAGTTAGAGGCGTACAGCCTTGTCTGAATTATTTAATGCACTTCTACGTAACGAAACTTGGACTCTTATTCCTCCCGATCCTTTCCAAAACATAGTTGATTGTAAATGGGTGTTTCGTGTCAAACGAAACCCTGATGGATCCGTACAAAGCTCTGGTCTTGTTGCAAAAGAGTTTCATCAAAGACCTGGCATCAATTATCATGAGACTTTTAGCCAAGTCATCAAACCAACCACAATTCAACTTGTCATCAGTCTTGCACTCTCAAAAGGATGGCTACTTAAACAATTGGATGCCAACAATGCTTTCCTTCATAGGCATTTAACGGAAAATATCTTTATGATCCAACCCCCTGGCTTCAATGAAAAAAATAATCCCACACATATTTGTCATCTCAAGAAAGCATTATATGGTCTTAAATAAGCCTCAAGGGTATGGTACCATGAACCCCATCAATTTCTTCTATCCATTGGGTTTGTCAATTCCAAATTGTATACATCTCTATTTATCTACACTTATTTGCATCTCATAATGTATTTTTTAGTGTATGTAGATGATTTGATCCTCACAGGTAACGACTGAAATCACATGGCTAAAATCTTTGTCACGTGAGTTTAGAATTCAAGTGCCTATGGTACCAACTATTTATTGTGACAATATTGGGGCTACATATCTATGTGGTCGATGCCCTTACCAAACCACTCTCTCGTCAACAATTCAACCAACTTCATGTCAAGATTGGCATTCTCCCTAGAGACACCAGATGGGGCATATTAAGGACACAATGTAGTCAATTGTTGCCTAGCTGTATATCATCAATTATGGATTGTATTCTTAACTAATTTATGTAATTTAAGCAATTAGTGATAGACCGATTATTTGTTTCCTTCTTTATTTGTCTTTGTCTAGTTTTAGGCAAATTAATGGTAGGCAGATTATTTATTTCCTTCTTTGCTTGATATTGTAAATATGTATATAATATACTATTATTAATGAAAGAAAATGAGTTAAGCCAATTATTTATCAAGACCTCTAAACTCTTTATTATGAAGATATAGAGTTAATATATTTTCGTATTTTTTATTTTCTCATACTCCAATCATATGTACATTTTAAGATTAATCAGTTGCTTATTATTAAACTAACACTATATTATTATTTTTCAATGCGAGACGCACACTTTTATAACTAAGTATAAATTATAATCGCTTTTTTATTGTAATAAGTATGATAGAAAAACAAATGATATATATATATATATATATATATATATATATATATATATAAAATAAAATAAATTATACAAATAAACTAATAAATATACGCAGAAAATATGATTACTCTTATTATTATTATTCAAATATGAGATTTGAATATCATGTATCATGACTTGGCCTAATCACTTTGCTTACAGACGCTTGATATCTACTATGTTGAAAATAAACTTGTTTTAAACTCAAATCTTAATTAAATTTATATTAGCTTAAGTTTTAAAAATTTCTAATTTTAAGTAATGTAGGTAATGTTGGTGAGATTATTAAAAATTATGTGATAATTTAATTGACAAATATATAGTTGTGATTTTAAGTTATTTGTTTATTTAGTGGTAGAGATTTACTAGAAACTAGTACAAATAGAGCTTTTATTTGGAGTATTAAAACATTAAATAAAAGAGAGAAAAACAAGAGTAATTAGAAGCAAAGCTTCTAAAAAGAATTTAGAGAAAGATTTGGAAACTTTGTTAAGAGTGAAGTTATATTGAAATTGAATAGTTTGAGTGTTCTTTTTTATAATAATATTTGAGTGATTAATATTTTGAGTGATAAATTTCCAACAAAGTGGCATCAAAGCAACAACAAGAGTTCGTTAAGACGAACATGCTGTCCAAGAAAAAAAAATTAAGCCAAATCAAAGTTCTAAAGCATCGTTATACTGCACCAGAAGTTTCTAAGCCTACTCATCGAGTTGAATCAAGTCAAACTGAGTCATCTAACCCATTGACCAATTCAAAGAGCTCTTGATCGAGCATTGACTAAGTCAAATAGTTGACTTTGACTGTTGACCACTTTTGGCCAAGAGCTGACTAGGCATTGATCAAACCCGAATTTTAACCTAAGTTTATCCAAATATTTTTTAGTGTTTCGGATCCATTTGTACAGTCAAAATTTTAAACTTCACACTCTATTAAAAGTTAATAGCAAATAGCAACTTGCTAGCATTTCAAGTTCCACAACTCAAGGAAAATAACTTTGACAATTGAAGTATCAAAATGAAACCACTCTTTGGAGGACATGATATGTGGATAGTCATGCAGAAAGGCTATGACGAGCCCAAAGATGAATCAACAATATCCTCTACACAAAATAATAGTTTGAAGAACTTAAGGAAGAGAGACAAGAAGCTCTCTTCCTCATTTACCAAGTTTTAGATGATGATAACTTTGAAAAAATCCCAAGTACTGCCTCTACCAAGCAAGCGTGGAACATGCTCCAAATCTCTTACAAGGGAGAAGAAAAGGTTAAGAATGTACGACTTCAAACTTTAAAAATAGAGTTTGATTTGTTGCATATGAAAGAAAGTGAGCTTGTTTCTGATTACTTTTTTACAGTTTTAGCAATTTTCAATCAACTACAGAGAAATTGTGAAAAATTAGAAGATATAGTTATTATAGATAAAATTCTTCAATCTTTTGATGTAAAGTTAGATAGTATCACAACTATCATCAAGAAAATCAATATTTTCACAATTGGACCGGATCGGCCGGTTCAATCGGGAACCAAAGGTCGGACCGATTTGGTCAGGCCCAAAAAATCGTTTGACCTATTAAACCGATCAAAATCACCCATAACCGGTCAAAATTGATTTAACCGATTTTTGTCTTTTTTTTTGACTTTTTGTTTTAAATTTTTATAAAGGTTTAAATTTGATATTTTGTTATATTTATATGATTATTTGGATTCTTTGTTTTGTTATATATTTTTTATGTAATTATTTATTTATTTTTATATTTAAAATATATTTCATAATAATTAAACTATTATATTATCATTTTACATAATAAAATAAAAAAATATAATTAATTTTTATTAAACCGGTCTTACCTCCAGTTGAACCACTAATTGTTAACAAGACCGATTTGATCACTAATTCGGTTATGAAAATATTGAAGAAAACTAAAAATCTAGAAATAATGATGATTGAGCAACTATTGAGTTCGATGCAAGCTCACGAAGAAAAGAAAAAAGAAGAAATGTGTCATTAATCAACTCCTTAATACAAAACTCCAATCAACCAATAATGAAGAAAGATTCAACAATAATAGAAGCCAACATGGAAGAGGTCATGGACAAGGACGAGGTCGTGGTCGTGATCATGGATGAGGTTGAAATTTCAACAATAACTACAACAATTATGAGAAAGGTGAAAGTTCTATGACGGGTAATGACAGAGGCAATTCAAACTCAATGTATAATAAATCTTAAGCTTAATGTTATAATTATCAGAAGTTTGGGTATTATGCTAGAGATTGCAGAAACCTCAATATTAGAGTAAATGAGAGAGCCAATTTTGTGAAAAATGTAAATAATATGGAGGTAATATTTTATTACTAGCATATAATAACAATAATAAATGATAAAAAAACACATGGTACCTCGACACTGGTCTTAGCAATCATATGTGTGGGAAACGATCAATGTTCATGGAACTTGATGAATCAATAAGTAGGAATGTCTCTTTCGGTGATGATTCCAATATAGCAGTAAAAGAAATAGAGTTATTATTCAAGAAGAAAATAGTGAGAGGCTTGTCTTGTATCAACCACCCTGGCCAACTTTGTGAATGATGTCTACTTGGAAAACAATTCAGGATAAGCTTTCAGAAAGAGTCAAACTCTAGAACTCAAAAGCCACTCGAGCTCATACATGCAGATGTTTGTGGTTCTATCAAGCCAAGTTCATTCGGTAAAAGAAATTACTTTCTTCTATCCATTGATGATTTTTCAAGAAAAATGTGGGTTCATTTCTTGAAGCAGAAATGAGAAGTCTTTGAAACATTCAAGAAGTTTAAGGCTACAATAGAGAAAAAAAAATGGTCTTTAGATCAAAGCTATGAGATCTGACCGAGGAGGAGAATTCACTTCAAAGGAATTCCAAAAGTTTTGTGAAGAAAATGGAATTCGGCGACTACTTACTATTCTAAGATTCCCTCAAACAAAATGAAGTTGTAGAAAGGAAGAATAGAACCATTCTCAATGTGGCACGAAGTATGCTCAAAAGTAAGAGAATGTCAAAAGAGTTCTAAGTAGTAGTTGTGGCATGTGTGGTGTATTTATTAAATCACTCACCTACAAGAAGTATATGGAGTAAGACACCACAATAAACATGGAATGAAATAAAATTTGGTATTTCCCATTTGAGAGTTTTTGCAGAGAAGCCCATATACATATACCAGATGAACAAAAAAGCAAGTTAGATAATAAAAGAGAGAAGATCATCTTCATTGGTTACGGTTAAGGGTGTGCATAATACGAAAACCGATCGAACTGTACCGGTACCGAAAATTCAGTACATAATGAATATCGAATTGAAAATTTGATTCGGTATTCAGTTTTTAGTTTTGTAGATTTTGGTATTCGGTACGGTATCGATAATTTGGTCTGGTATACCATACCATACCGAATATCGAAATTATATATATTTATATATATGTTTTATTTTTTATGATTTATATATTTAGGGTTGAGTGACTTGAGTCTTAATCCTAATTCCTCATTTCCAATTCTCTCTCGTCGAAGTAACGACCACCACTCTAGCCAACAAGCCACCACTCTATCGTCTTGTTGCCCACCACCGAGCCACTAGTAGTAGCCACCACTTTCTTCCACCATCAAGACCACCACTACTCCACCAATAATTTTAATTCTCCATTCTCATCACCTTGTCGTCAACTCTAGCCTTCATGCTTGTCACCAGTGGCCACCATAGGCCTTCCCTACTCCACGCCAGGTGTTGATTGGGAATTTTTCCTCTAAGGCACAAAAACCCCAAATTTCAAAACCCTAAGCCCCCAAAAATAGGTAATCACTAATTCTTCCATTTTTTCCTCATTATTTTCTATTTTTTGTCAATTAGCCTATGTATATATTAGTATGTTTTGCATAATCCTTTTTTATGTCAATAAATCTCGAACTCAAAATTTGGGTAAAATTTAAATGTCATTCATTTTAAATTTGAAATTTGATAGAAATTGAGTTCAGTGGTGCATTATCTCTCTTTAATTTTAGTTGTACAGAGCAATGACAATACATAACACTATTATGCACCCACTATGATAGTTTAGTTAAAGTGCAAGGACCACTATAGCCACTATGATATTTTAGTTAAAGTGCAAGGACTACTATATTGAATATGTTATTGGTTGTTTTCTCCTAAGCATGGTCGAAAATCATTTAGTTATAGTAACCTAAAATGGCAACAGTGATGGATTTGAGCTCTTTTTGTTGTTATTTGATTATTATTTTTTTTTTTTTTTGATAACCCAGATTCCTAGCTTGCGCCAGACTAATTCTGGACCTCCTAGACACCTGTCCCTAGCACCTAGGAGGGGGTAAATCGCGGGATATGTCTCAACCAACACCCAGGTTCCCAACAAGATGTTATTTGATTTTTCTTATGATGTGTGGTTGGTTTGCTAATCCATTCTTATTAATATTGTACCTTTCTCAATTCTTTGAGTTTAGATAACTTTAGGTGTTGACTTATTTAATGTACATTAAGCAATTTATACATTAAACCAAAATGACTTTGTTTTATATAATACAAAATACTAAATAATTGATCTCATTATTTAAAGACTTAGTAAATAAATCATATCATAAAACTGGTACATATTTCCTTTGTTTTAATGTATATTAAGCAATTTCAGTCTATGTACATTGATTAAAAACCACTAAAAAGATTAGCAATTTCAGGTTATGCAATCTGATTAAAAATCATTAAAAAGATATGCAATTTTAGACTACTAATGGGGGAGAAATCATTTTGAACTATTTCTTTATTGAAGATATGTTGTTTGTACATCACTAAAAATTGAGAACTTTAACTCTTTTTCATACAAGTATGTCATTTTCCTTTGATTTGCATCATTTAATCCTGCTCATACATTATCTCATTCTATTTATATTAATTTCTCATTCTCATATATATGGAAATTGAAAGAGGTGACTCAATGAGTTCTAGGCATATAGGTTCATATCTAATGTCAACTCAATCTCAACCGACATCAGAATTGACATAAGAAATGGAGATTTTAGACACCCCAAATGAAGTTGAAGGGCAATTTCAAAGGCCAAAAAGGAAAGAGATATCTAGAAGGGCTCGTGCTTGGATCACTTCACTCTTTACACCGACAAGAGTGGAAAGTCGAGGGCAAAATGTAAGTACTGTGATAAGAATTATACAGCTAATCATTTAAAAAATGGGATTATACTTTGAGATTCAAACATTTGTATTCAATTTCATTTATTCTAGTGAATGGCTTCAAATGTCCTTATCATCTTTTAACTTTGGCTCTTATGACATCAATGTGTAGATATCAAAGTACCTAATTTGTGTATCTTATACATGTATTTTCTTCTTATAAGTGACCACTACTGGAGGAAGAATTTGTTGGTTCTTCCATAATCACATAGAGGATATGGGCAGCTTTTGGCAATTCGATGGTGGATATATTTGATTTTTTTGCTTTAGATTACTGGATGTTATTTACTTTTCAATTTACATTGGACAACTTTTGACTCTTATGTTATTATCATATTATGTATGATAATTAAGTCATGTAAATGTTAAACGATAAGTAATGGATTGTTGTGGACCTTGTAGTATTGTGTCTTTTAATTTGAATATTATCATTATGTGTAATAGGTTACAATAAACTAACAAGGTTGTGGTGGTGGTGGTGTGCTCTTTAGTTTGATGATCCAATATTTTTTATATGATTTAAGTATCCAAACAGAGCAAATCGGTTCAGTTCGGTTCGGTATGGTGGAATACCGAACGAAAATAATACAATTTCTCATTTTTTTTATTTTTTTTTAATTTTGATTTTACCGAAAACTATACCGAATTACCAAAATTATTTTGGTAAAAACCGAACCGAATCATTTTACTTCAATTCGGTATTCGGTATGATTAAATGGTGTACCGAAATTTTGATTAACTGAATTTTCAGTTCAGTTCGGTATAGTTTTACCGAATGCACACACCTAGTTATGACAATAACTCCAAAGGCTACAAGCTATATAATCCTAATAATACAAAAATAATCATCAACCGTGATGTTATTTTTTATGAAGAAGGGGAATGAGATTAGGGAATACAACATAAAGATTACAACTTTGCTTCTGAATTTTAAGATAATGAATTAACAATAGTCGAGCAATCGAGAGAAGAGCCTACTACTCCACCTACTTCACCGTTGTCAATTGATGATAGAAATTCACTACCATTTTTCTTAGATGAGAGAAATGAAGAGCTGCAAGAAATCTTCAAGAACTCTATAATATAACTGATAGACTTGAAAATCTTACCCTATTTTGCCTATTCGCAAATTGTGAGCCTGTATACTTTCTAGAAGCTGCATAAAATACAAAATGAAAAAATGCAATGGATGAAGAAATTAGAGCCATCAAGAAAAATGACACTTGAGAACTTGCTCCATTTTATAAAGTTCATAAAAATATTGTTGTAAAGTGGGTATACAAAATAGAAAAAAAATGCTACTAGAAAGATTGAACGATACAAGGCAAGACTACTTGCAAAAGGCTATAGTAAAAAAGTTGGCATTGCATATAATGAGGTATTTGCTCTAGTTACTCGATTAAAAATAATAAGACTAATAATTTCTTTAATAACTCAAAAAAAGTAAAAATTACATCAGATGAATGTAAAGTCAGTATTCTTTAATAGAGTACTAGAAGTTTACATTGAACATCTAATGGATTATGTGGTAAAAGTACAAGAAGACAAATTTTTAAGGTTAAAAAAATACTCTATAAGGATTGAAACAAGCATCAACAGCGTGGAATAACAAAATTGATATTTATTTGCAAAAAAAAAAAGACTTCACTAAATATCTTTATGAGCATGCACTCTATATCAAGAATAACAATGGTGATGTTTTAATTGTTTGGTTGTACGTTGATAATTTGGTCTTTACAGGAAGCAAATCAATCATGTTCAAAGAATTTAAGAAAATAATGACAAAAGAGTTTGAAATGGCCAACATTGAATTAATGCGGCACTATCTCGGCATCAAAGTCAAGCAAAAAGAAAATGGGATTTCATCTTGTAAGAAGCTGCACAAAATAGATTCTCAAGAAATTCAAGATAGATGATTGCAATTTAATAAGTACACTGATGGAGTGCGGAGTGAAATTATTCAAAGATAATGAAGCAGATAAAGTGGATCCAACATTATTCAAGAGCCTAGTTAGATGTTTAAGGTATTTAACTTGTATAAGGCTTGGTCTTCTCTATACAACTGGACTCATAAGTCGCTACATGAAAACTTCAACAACCACACATTTCAAAGCTGCAAAAAGAACTCTTCATTACCTAAAAAGTACAATCAACTTTGACTTGTTCTATTTAGTTTCTAATCATTATAAATTATTAGATATTGTGATAGCGATTGGGCTGGAGATACTGATAATCGTAAAAATACAACTGACTTTGCATTTTTCATGGAAGACATTGCATTTACTTGGATGTTGAAGAAACAACCAATTTTATCACCCTTTCAACATGTGAAGTTGAGTATGTGGTTGCTACATCGTGTGTTAGTCATGCAATTTGGCTAAAAAATTTGTTGAAAGAACTTAACATGTCACAAGAAGAGCCAACAGATATTTATGTCGAAAATAAGTCAGTAATAGATTTTACCAAAAATTCATTTTTTCACAATCGAAACAAGCATATTGATATTCGATACCACTACATCAGAGAATACATTACGAGAAAAGAAGTTGAAGTAAAGTATATAAAATCATAAGATCAAATTGCTGATATTTTTACCAAACCAATAAAGTGTGAAGACTTTGCGAAATTGAAAAACTCATTTAACAATATAAAACAAGATTAAATGGGAGTATTGAAATTAAACTTGTTTCAAACTCAAATCTTAATCAAACCCATATTAGCCCAAGTTTTATAAGTTTCTAATTTTAGGTAAGTTAGGTAATATTGGTAAGATTATTAAAAATTATGTGATAATTTAGTTGACAAATGTATGGTTGTGATTTTAAGTTGTTTGTTTATTTAGTTGTAGAAATTTTCTAAAAACTAATATAAATAGAGCTTTTATTTAGAATGTTAAAATATCAAACAAAAGAGAGAAAAACAAAATTGATTAGAAGCAAAACTTCTAAAGAGAATTTAAAGAAAATTTTAAAAAGTTTGTTAAGAGTGAAGTTGTATTGAGATTGAATAGTTTGAGTATTCTGTTTTTGTAATAATATTTGAGTGACCAATATTTTGAGTGATAAATTTCCAACACACTAGAGTTACAAAATTATATTTTGCTCATGTTGTTTAATGTTACTAGTCAACTAATTCTAATAATAGTAGTATTTAGTAAATCAAAATATTCGATACTCGACTCGAGATCGATTGATAAAGTATATTTGAGTTCAGTTCATTAAATATAACAAACCAAATTTGAGCATAATTTTTTATTAGGTAAGATTGGGAGCTCAGCTCAATATCGATATGTTTACTAATAAGATAATAAAATATATGTAAAAAAATCAAGTCATTCAAATTCGATATATGTTTGATTCGATTAAATATCGTTCAAACTTTGATTAGGTTACAATCAAAACCAATTCAACTTTAATTTTTTAAACTCAATAATTAAATAAGTTTAAACAGTAATAATGATTGACTCAACTTAATTAGTGTGTACTCCTAATAATATTAAACCACAATATATACATACTTAAAGATTTAAAAGCTTTCTAATAGGAGAACTATTCAAATATCAATTTAATATCCAAATCATAAACTGATGATTTTGCTTAATAGATTATTATCATAGAAGGATGAAGAAACGAGAAGGGAAAAAAAGTTCATAGAATAAGAGGTAATTAATTAATGGCTCTTCGACATTGATAGTGTACAAGATAATAACAATAATTTATGAAATGGTGAATTTAATTATTTTTTACATGAAGTGTAAAACAATCTAGTTCAGACGGATTAAATGTAATGGAACTCAAATCAATTTTAGTATAAATAATTTATATTTTGTCATATGATTATTTCATAGTATAAGGAGAAAAATCAATTAGAAATCAAATACAATTACCATTATTATATGATATAGTTCATAAGTTTTAAATTTTGAGATGGAATCATCCATCAAGTAGTATTGTTCCAAAATTGACAACAATATTTTTTCCCCAAATTTTGGACTATTCGTTAATAAACTTTAAAAAATTACAAGTTTCTTAAAAATTTAAAGTTGTGTACACTTTTCACCTGCCTTTAGTTTGGACGCGATTCAAAAGTAAACCAAAAAAAGCAAAAGAAAATGTAATGTCACCTAAGGTCCCATTTAAAAGTGTTGATAATTTGAGTCACTTTCATTTGACAAGGGCCCTATTTACTATTTAGAATCATGGGGAACATAGTCACAACTTGCAGCAGGATTTCCTAAGTTATAATAATGAGACAATTAAAAGAAATAAAGCAATGTGATGATTAATTCTATACATTATAGTGTTGTCACGTCAAAAATTAATAGATTATATTCTTCATATATTGATATCTTGTCGCACCCAACGTGTGATATCATACATGTTAATATGACTCGATTTGTAGATATTATTTATTATTTTTAAAAATGTACAGGATGTGCCTATATATAGAGGACTGCATATTTTGTAATTTTTTAAAATTAAATTTTGTAAATAAATTTGTGAATTTCAGAACCAACCACACATTACCGAGTACAAAATTTTGTAAATAAATTTTGCATGACAACCTTAATGTCAATGTAGGTGCCTTTGTCTCCAGATTTCATGGTCAGAAGTGAGCCATGTGTTTTGCTTGCATGAATGGAAAATAGTTGGCAAGCTCTTAAAAAATTGAGAATTGTGAATACTTTAGAAATAATTTTTTTTGAGTGAACTATGAGTTTTTTCTCGTGAAATGTTGTAATTAAATAAAAATATATATTTTTAATTATTATAAATTCTCAATTGTTATTTTTAATATAGTGAATCGCTCTACTCGATCGTGATCATAAATGTATTATTAAATGAATCACATAAATACTTATATTATTCATTATTTTATTATCATTTAATTATCCTTTGGTCAGGTGTCAACCTAACGTAAATCTTAGAATTTGCTGTCTGGACGAACCTTTTTGTAATTGATCTAACAAAAAAGTGAAGCATAAATAATCTCATTGGGTCAAAAGGTTTTGTCTTCCGCTAGGACAACACCCTTGAGGTCACCACTCAATTGGCTTATATTATCCCCTTAATCCACTTCACATATTCTATAATAATTTCATATTCTATTTCATATTTATTTTATAAATATGCATTAAGTATATATTATTTATAATAAATTTTAAAAAAAATATTTTATATACTTAACATATCTTAGTAATTACTAATAAGAAATAAAATATAAAATTTAATGCGTACCAAAATTGCATGAACCAAGAAATTCAAAATCAATAATACTAATTTTTAATCCACGCTCAAAATTACCTATAAAACAAGAGTTAAAACTTTTTGATGTTTAATTCAATAAATATTTAAGAGGAGAATAAAAGGAAGAGAATGTTAAAATATAAAATATATAATGTAATACATATCTCAAAAATAGTCAAGACATCAAAGTAATTGAATAAGAGAAGGATACTATTAACTTCTTATATAAGCTCTAAAAAGTAAGTCATTCGTTTATTAAATAATTTATTTAAAGAATGATTTTTTTTCCTTATTCAAAATCTAATAGAGTCATTTTAGGACTCTAAACAAACATCTTGCGTTTTCGGGCAACGATTCTACTCAAATAAGGATATCGAGTCAGACGTATTCAGGTCAGTCAGAGTCAATTCATTCGAGTCTGACTTATTCAGGTCAGTCAAAATCGGCTCATTTCAATCTTACCTACTCATTTAGTTTAGATAAAGATAGAAGTCATTTAATTCAAGAGTCACTTTGGTAAACTTAGTAAAATAACTGCTACCATATCTAATATTAATATTATAAACGCATGCAAATTTAATTATTCAATCTCAAATCTACTCAAAATTTAAGAGTCAAGCTCAATTAAAATATTATGATCAAATTCTTTAAACTCAATTGATCATGTCAAATTTAAATCACATTAAAATTCTAAACTATTACACCCATGTTCACATAATACTAATTTGTCCCCTCCTCGGCATCCAAAACAGATATTTTGAAAATATAAACTCTATAGCAGCTAGAAAGGAATTTAGAGGCAGGCCGCGGTAGCTATGCGATAATAAATTTCAGACTTTGAGGAGATCGCCATAAATTGATTGGGAGGGCCCGCCAAGATATTCAGGTCGACTCAAATTATAATTACACTTAGATAAATTTGGCCAAATTATTGAAGAATTAATTTTAGTTTAAACTGTCAGATGCTCTTCAAATCAGAATAGAACAAAAATAATTTTAAATTTTGGGTTGTTAAATGCAGGGTTTTTTTTCGATGACGTAACAGATTGGCAGAGGTTCAGTCAATTTAATCAATTCAATCATAAATTTGATTATTTAATAAAAATTAATTATATTTTTTATTATATTAAGGTGAAGGAGGAAGCATGTCTATTCACTCAATTTGCCAGCGGCCATTGACAGAGGGCCTCTTACTCCACTCATGGCTCTTCTGTCCTGCTTGGTGGTGTTCGATCTGAGGAGTTAATTATCATATATTAAATTTTAAAAATAAATAAATAATTAAAAAATATATTTAATAAAATTTAAAATTTAAATAATTAAAAAATATATTTAATAAAATTTAAAATTTAAATAATTAAATATATAAAATTATACAAGTTTAAATTTTTTTTAAAATAATACAAAAAAATACAAAAAAAATATAATTTTATTCGATTTAACTGGTTTCCCATTTTTTAGAGCCAACGGGCAGACCACTAAATTGACTGGTTCAACTCGATTATAAAAACACTCGTTAAAAATTATATTAGAGGTCAAACCAATATTTGGAAGCCAAACACATTTTAGTGGAATTGATTCGATTATGTGGGGTGGTTTAAATCAACTCAATTTGGATTTTTCATTTTAATTCAATATTTTATATCGTATTTTAATTTAATATTTTATTTAATATTTTACATAATAAATACATTCAATTTGGGACTAGAGCTGGCCGACTCAAATAATTTTTGTAATTGATTTGGAATTTTTTCTGGCTGCTTCATTCATTTCTCTTGTAACTTGTTAACTTTTTTTTTAGTATTATTAAAATTGTGATTGAAAATATCTTATATACTATTTTTTTTCTTTTTTTCTTTTTCTTTTTAAATTGTGGAACATTTTCAACCCTATTTTTTGCTGAAATCTGAAAAATTGTACTTAAAGTTCTACTAGCTTCACATATTAAAGGGCTTGAAATAATCTGTCATCAATTCTTTTTAATTTGTATAATAATTCTTTAATGCACGTCTTGCTTCATAATTAATCATTTTAAATTATCATTTTAAAGTTTTTCAAATGCATTTAGTTATAACCAACAGTGGTTTCTTTATTTGTTATTTATACTTACAACCACAAATGAATTATCTTCGTCTGATAAAGAAAGTGTTTTTTAGGTCAAGCCAAGAACTGAAATAATTTCTAAGATTTTTCAAGTTTGCGCTATTGTTAATCTCCTAGATTTTAACTATAGCAAGTCCAAAATGTTTTCCCAGCCAAATAGTAAGATTATGGATGACAACCGGCGCATTTGGGTTGAATTATCAAAATTCAAAATTCGTTATATTAAGGTTTTTAAGGATTTTAATCTGAATCCATCTTGAATCCATAGAGTTTGTGTTAGATTTTTTTTATAATTTTAAAAATATTATAAATATATATTTTTTAAAATAACAATACTACTTTTTTTTAATAAGTATATATTTTTTAAAAATAACATTATACAAATATATATATAAATTAAAAAAAATAAACGAGACAGAATGGGTTTAAAAATAAAAAAAATAAAATAGATAAAACCTCCATAAACTTCACCTATAATTGCAAATACCATCATAAACTTGCAAATGTAACACTTACCCATCTGAATTAATTATTTAAATAAAATTGCCCTCAATACAATCAATTTTGTATAATTTTTAGTTTATTTTGAATATTTTGTATTTCAAATTTAATTTTAAATTCATCTTTAATTAGAAAAAAATAAAATATATATATTTTAAAAAATTAATTAATAACTTAAGTGATTCATTTTTTTAAAAAATAAATTAATAAAAGAGTATAATATATACGCAAAAAATATTAAACATGAAAAAATTGTTTTAATTATTTGAATTCAAAGTATGCATTAACTTTATAATTAAAATAAATTTTGAATTCTTTTGGATAAAAGGTAAATAAGTATATTTTTGTAAACTTAATTTAGATACATATATATATATATAATTGAGTAAAAATAATTTATGCTTTCTTATTCAAAATGGTCAAAAATTAATTGAAATATATCTTTGTTCAAAATCTAAAAAATATATAAATATGTATCCAAATATCAACAAAGACATACTTATTTCTTTTCTCCAAAAGAGTTCAAAAATTATTTTAATTAAATAGTTAATACTTTATTTTAAATTCAATTAATCAATTTTTTTTTCTCATGTTTAATACTTTTTGGGTATTCATTGTACTCATTCGTTACTTTAATTTTTTAAATTTAAATTACTTAAGTTACTAAATAGTTTTTTTAAAAATATCTAATTTAAAATATTTTTTCTGATTAAAAAGATTTTAAAATTAAATTTGAGATGCAAAATATTTTAAATAAATTAAAAATTATATAAATTAATTATATTAAAGATAATTTTATCTAAACAATTGATTCAGGAGATAAGTATTACATTTGCAAATCCATAAGAATATTTGAGACCATAAGTAAAATTCAAATTTTTTATATATTTTATTAAAAAAAATAAAACTCCAAAACTATTTATAATTTTAAAAACTCTTGGAATAAATCCAATTTGGACCCGTGCTATTACATTGTTCTTAAATAAGATTGAGACAGTAAAACTAAGAGAACTGGGTACAAATCTTGTAAGATCTACATATGTTCCTTTGTTAGTACATCAATCATCAATATAAAAATGATTTGCCTTCAACAGTTGTTCTGATAAACGACAAAAAGAATGATTGTCGCTGTCACAAAAACATCTGCTTTCAATTAATTATTACTTGTTTGCCAGTACAAGACTCATTTAGACCGTCCAATTTTTAATCACTTTCTTTAATCTATACTCCATTTAATCATAATAACCAATATAGTGACTTCTTACTTTGTAATTTATACATACAACCACAAATAATTTATTATCGTGCAATCGAAAATTAATTTTATCATTTAAAAAATTTCCAAGTTTCCATTATTAATCACCTAATTTAAACTACAAATTAATCAATAATCTTTATCTAAATGATAAGATTATCGCGATGGGTGTAAACGAGTAGAGTCAAATACGTTACTAATTTTTTGAATTTTTATCAAATTTTAAAAATTATATTTGAGTATGGTTAATTTTTAATCGAATCGAATACGAATCGAATTCGAATAAGTTAATATTTTTATATACTTTTTTATATTTTACGACTAATTGAGTTCGAGTTTAAGGTGAACTTCAAATCTTATGAACGAAAAAATATGTTCAAGTTTAATTTTTTAAGTGAATGAATCAAGTTAAACGAGCTTTTTAAGAGTAGTTTGAAAGAGTGAATATCAAGTGATTTGGTTTATTTTTCAATTCTAATACCACAAAACTAGAAAGTCGATAAATGAATTATCGTCAATGTAATATTCATACTACACTCAATGCATGGTGCATTGGGTGCATTCAATCCAATAATCTCATTTTAAAAAATATATATGCACAGTGTATGTGCCCTAAATGTAACATTTGCAAAATCATCGTAAAATAATTTGAATATTTTATTTTAATTTGATATTGTATCTCGTATTACAATTCGCTAATAGATGACAAATATATTATTTCTTAAATATACTTTGGAGTTGATCATATATGTATTATAAAATAAAATATGATACGTAATCCCAAATTAAAACAAAAAATCCGAAATATTAGTCTACTAATGTAATGAAATTTTCAATTATTCTTTTCCAAATTTTCAAAAAAAAAGGAAAAAGAATAATGGTCCCCGTCAAGAAAAATCTGGCTTTGAATAAATTATTACTTGTTTGCTAGTGCAAGTCTCATTTCGACCGTCCAATTTTTAATCACTTTATTTAATTTACACTCCATGAGACTGATTGCGCACCACTAGTAAAAATCAACTAGCAACATGTGGAATATTCATGTCGTAGTTGTACTTACAGGGGTGTTAAATTATTAAGACCACATTCATATGGCAACAAACATGTCATTTTCTATTCTATGCTTTAGAGATATTTAAGCAAAGTGGCAATGATAAGTGACAATTAAACCACTTAATTAAAAGATTTGAACCCATGCGCACCGTTGAATCTGCCATCTTGTCCTAATAATAATAAATGTGATTTAGATACACGAAATCAGACTGATATCAACACAGCCAGAAAAATGGTTAACATAAATAATTCTTTCATATGATGTGAGCAAAAATCTGCCGGCAACTTTTGCTTCTTTGAATGTTATTACATTTTTATTGACGTTGTCTTGTTTAATACATGAAGATTGATTGATAATTAAAATTAATATTTTTATAATCAGATCGTGATCAAATCGGTGTAGTTAATAATTAACGGTTCAACTGGTTGGAACGGTTTAATAAAAATTAATTATTATTTTTATTTTATTATGTAAAATGATAATATAATAGATTAATTATTATGTAATACATTTTAAATGTAAAAATAGATAAATAACTACATAAAAAAATATATATGACAAAATACAAAATTCAAATAATCACATAAATATAACAAAATATTAAATTTAAACTTTTTAAAAAATTAAAAAAAAAAAAATTGAAACCGATCAAATCAATTTTGGTTGGTTTTGGCCGGTTTTGACCGGTCAAACGGTTTAATGGGACGAATCGAATCGAATCGACCTGCAATTTTCAATTGAACCAATCAATTTGATCTGATTTTAAAAATATTGATTAAAATATTTTAACACCGACATAATTTCTATTCATTTAAACATATTATTCACACTGTATTTATGTGTTTTTTATTGGACTAGTTAACGATGTCCTCACCGTTCATTTTGTGGCTTCTACAACCGAAAATAAAGTAAAAAAGGAAAAAAATGATGAAATGATGAAAAATTGGCTATAGGTCTTGAATTATTAGGTGGGTGTCCATGAATTTTATAAGTTATAAAGATGTCGATTTGTCTCAACGAAAAGACACTCAAGTCAAATTTAGAATACAATTTAAATAAATATGAAATAGAAAATTAAATTAAAAACTGAGTGTAAATAAACATGAAATAAAAAGTTGTAAAATAATAAACTAATGTATGTATATTAAAATTTGGGATATTTATAATTTGCTGGAGATGGACAATCTCGTGATGTAGTATGGTGCATGGCACATTAGGGTTCTATAGGTCTATGGACATTGATAGTCTCTAGAGGGCCAAGACCTGCAAAATGGTGCAATACCTTTTGGTATTTTTTTCCACTAGCTTAATTTAGAGCTCCTAAAGTTGTTGAATGGGTACTCTATATAGGTTAATATAAAATAATTTTGTTATGATTTAAAAAATTCATAATCACGAGTCAAGTTTGTGTCGAGTATATTCTTAATGATTCTTTTTCAAGAGTCTTTCAAAAGAAAGACTGAAATCCTTCTACATCACGTCAATTTTAACCTACCATAATTTGATACCACTACATAATATTTTATTATTTAATAATTTATCGAATATATTTGTCAATACCATGAATAAAATAAATCATCTAGATGTGATATTTCAGTGGGACAACCAATAAAAATGCTCATTAAATTTCCAAAATACATAAATCTCACAAATAAAAAATTGAAAATGTGTACACAAACATCAGACTAATTTGACATGACTGAGGGAACTCTTCTTAGATATGTCTTCTTTGGCCCAACAGCAGCCACTTGCTGGAATTAGCTCTCTTGCTTTCCACACAGCACCACTCAGATTGATGCCATAAAAGGAGCTATTTGATTTCTTCCATCTTTTTTCACACTATGCCACAACTGGGATTGTTGAGTCAAAAACTCTAGCAGAAGCCTTCCTTGCCTATTAACCCAAAAAAGTTGCGAAGTTGAAAAATCAAATTAAAAAAAAATGATACTTTAAAAACATTATTTAAGTGGGATTATAAATTAATATGAGTAACTTTACCTCTGTCTCCCAATTAGTCCGGATGGTTATGATTGACAGGAAAATAGTTTGTGCGAAAACTGCAGCTATGATACCGGTCCACAGCCCCTGAACGCCGAAAGTAACAAATAAGTTATAAAATGCGATGTAATATGAAAAAAAAAATATAATACAAAATTATAATAGAAAATCCAGCAATAAAATTACCTTCCCTCCAAGATGCAACACAAATGCCAACACGATGCCGAGGGGGATACCAATAATATAAAAGGATCCTAAGTTGACAATGGCACCAATCTTTTGCCAACCACAACCTCTAGCAATGCCTGCAGCAGTTAAAGAATGAGGATTATGAGCAAAAGGTTTTGAATGTTGGTCTCATGTTAAATCTTGAAATTCTGATATATGAGGTAGTTTTAGAAAGATTTTTGAAGTTGATCACAATGCTAAGATATGTATGTACCATTGAGAACAGAGAGAACTCCATCTGCCAAGTTTGTGACAGCAATTAGTAGCATCATATCAGAAACATATGAGACCACATTTTCTTCACTGCTAAAACAGTATCCCCAGATCTTGCGGCCCAAGATTATGACCGCCACTGCCACGATGCTTTCCAACGCCACCATAAATGTGGCCATGAATACGGCCAGACGAGCGGCTTTTGGCCGGCCAGCGCCCAACTCGTTTGCAACTCGTACACTGAGGAATAAGCAATCAACCATCATACACAGAAAAACAGAAGAAGTGTGTTTGCTATGAAGAGGCCACAAATCTATATATATAGGATGAAAATATTGAGGGATATATTAAGATGGATCACCTTATTGCACTGCCAAGTCCAAGGGGTATCATGTAAATCATGCCATTTGTGTTGAGGCTGGATCACATAAAAACCAGATTTTTAGTAATTTGTACACTTGACAATATGAATGTAATTCAGAGTAATCAATCCATAGTGATAAATAGCTAACCTAATTGAGAGAACCGATGTTTCCAAAGTGGGATTTGGAAGAAGACCAGATACAATAACCATAATCTCATATGACCAAATCTCCAAGCTGTCAGAATACCCAAGTAGGAATATGAGAAACTGTCAGATTATTTTAAAATGTTTCCATTTCAGTTCAAACTGTTTCAGGAAAAGGGGAAAAAGTCCTTACCAGACCATAATAGCTGAGGGAACTGCAAGCCAGATGAACTTTGAAACATTTTGCAGGGCTTCTTTGGAAAAACCTGTCCAAGTGGCCTTGCAAGCAGGGGACAGAGTGATGTACAGCACCAAGAACAAGTCGTTGGTCCAATAAGAAATGCCGTTTGCCAGGGCCGCGCCTTTGCTCCCCAATCCAAATTTGGCAATCAGGAGCCAACAAATAGGTATGTGAAGCAGTGTTGTGATTCCTGATGTTAGCATCATTGGCACCACATTATTCTGAGTTTGCAGGAACCTGAATTGGCACTGGAGGAGCGCGAAAGGGAAAATTGAAGGGATCATGTAACGTGCGTAGGCTCCAGCTTCTGCTGCAATTGCTGGATCCTGTCCCAGCAACTGAAGAATATCTCCTGCTGTAGCCCAAATGCCTGCAAGAGGGATACTTACAAGTAGTAGAACAAGCATGGCTCTCTGCATGTGAATTCCAAGCATATGGTATTGTTTTGCGCCATACGCCTGCCCACAGTATGTGTCCAATGCACATGCCATTCCGACCTGAAATTGCAAAATTGTCAAAAAAGAAGAAATCCCTGAAACAGGGGAATGAAATTTTATGAAGATTTGTATTGCTAGTTTGTGTGAAGGGGTTGTAGATGAACTCACCAGCAAACTGAAACCGGTAACGGATGCAAAGGAAGTGGCCATTGACGCCCCGGAAAGGGCTAATTCTCCAACATGACCAACAAACATAACTGAAATTGTTTGTACAAGTGACAACAAAAGATTGACAAACATCATTGGACCTGCCAGGAACAATTGTAACTTTGTTTCTGCCAAAATCTCATCCCTAGTGAATTGTCCTTCGGATTCAGGATCATATTTCTGGGAGATTGAAACCAATGGTGTTTCAAGATCAGCTTTTTCATTATGAGAAGCCATTTTCTTTTTCTTTCTTTTTTTTTTCTTTTTCAAATTCTTGTTTTTTCTCCCTCTCACTGCCTCACTCCCTCAATCCCACTTAAGCAAAAATCTAACACTCTAATGTAGTGGGAGTGCTTTAAAATCAATAAATTTCTCACTATATATACTAAAGGTGGTCACTAACTTCCAATACGTAATATCATATAATCAAATCAAATCTTGATTATTTTAATCTCCATGATTGATTTCCCTTCTTTTCCAATTCTACTGTCCAGCATCAGTGCTTGCGGCTTGTTGCATTTTCATTGGCTAGACCCCTCATTTTCTTGCATTATGATTAATTTGAAAAGGTAGAAATAAGTTGGTAACTTGATTTCTACCATTATCTGATGCTAATCATGCCCCAACATGATTAAAATCTCTTAGTAAAATGGAATCTTACTATGCTAACATTTTTACCAGCCAATAATTTATTGTAACATCTCACAAAGATGTCGAATGCTTCCCAACTTCTCTAAAATATGATGCAACTAGTTACATTTTTACACGGGTGTATTGTTATTTAGGAAGCATTAAAGATGTTTCGACTTGTTTAGAAAATCTCCGTACAAATTTGAATGTCTATTTTGAGCCAAAATGTAAGCCATGTAAAAAAGTTAAAACTCCAATACTCAGTAGAGATTCAATTAATTTAATATTGAGTAGTGTTTTTTTTAAACGAATCGCTGATCAAATCGATATTGTTATTGATATTGAATCGATCAAACTAGTTAAACCGTACATTCGAACAATTTAATAAAAATTGATTATATATTCTTCCAACTTCTCTAAAATATGATGTAACTTGTTATATTTGTACATGGGTTGATTATTATTTAGGAAACATTGCAAATTTGAATGTCTATTTTGAGCCATTTATGTTGCAAAAAAATTAACTCCAATATTTAGTAGAGATTCAATGAATTTACCATTGACCATTTTGCACCTAACCACCTAATTCCAAAATAATTAACATTGGCAACATGCACCTACCATCCAAATTCCAAATAATTATCATTGTTCTACGGCAGCAGCTTCATGCTTGGAACAGTATCGAACTTTTGTCCTTGTAACTATGCACAATACATAGGATTATTATATGAACAGACTTAGTTGTCATAAATATTTTACTTCAGATTTTTGTTGGTGTCTTTTTCATAAGTTAATTAGTGCAAATTTAGTTGCAGATTAATAAATATACATTCTTTGAGCATTGCAATTTCTAGGAAAGAAGAAAACATGCACAAAGCTCTCATACAGCAAATACAACACTATTTGATATATGTTCAAGTGGGACAATTAAAAACTGTGTTTAATTGTCCTATTCAGTAACCATTTATTACCAGCACAATTTGGCTCATTTTGGAGTCAACAATGGACGCTTCAATCAGAATACTTAATTACGAATACCATTCATGAGAATACAACCCAATTAAAGAGAGAACATTCTGTCGATCTACGCTAATTATGTAAATAAATTAAATCAAGTTAACATATTATTTAAATTTATTTAAATTTTTATTAAATTTCAAAAATTATATTGGGTCTAATTTGATTATTAATCAAATCGAATACGAATCGAACTTGAATAACTTAATTTTTTTATATATATTTTTATTTTTTTACTAATCGAGTTGAAGTTGAACTGAATTTCAAATTTTGTCAAACAAAAAAATATGTTCAAATTTGATTTGTTAAGTTAACACACTGAAGTCAAACAAACTTTTAACAATCAATTTTGAATCGAGTATCGAATAATTTAATTTATTTAATAAGTTCTTAGTATCTACATATATAAAATAATTTTTTATATTATTTTCGCAAATCAAACAAAAATATTGAGACTTATGTTACAATATATATATATATTAACAACTAATGTGCATTATTGACTGTAGCATAGAATGGCTATAAATGAAATCAATTGAATAGCTCTTGTGACAGTTCAAAATTGTTTCATGCAATAAAATGAAATCAATCAAGAAAGTTTATAAATAGAAATCTTCGTCTTTCTCATATTAACTTTAACATGGCATAAAGTTATATTGATATTTTATCTTGATTAATCTATAACCTTAATATCTCCATTTATCATATGTTCTCATACTATCACTTGTATGGTAGTATTTGTCATTTGGTTTGGCGTACTATACATGGTATCAAATAAAATTTAGGATTAATTATAAGAATCATACTTAAAGTTTAGTCTATTTATAGAAACTATCCTTCTAAATTCATAAATTACAAATATCCCCTTAATATTTATCTTTATTTTCCAAATTGCATTTATTGAGATGAACTACTTGTAAAAGAGAGACAAATCTCAAGAGGATATTTGTAATAAATAAACTTAGACGGGTATTTTTTATAAATAGGCCAACCCTCAGGGATGATTTTTGTAATTAATTTTAAAACTTAATAAATTGTAGCCATATTTTTTCTTTTCCAAATTTTTGTGTAAATCTTTTCATTTTGCAAATTACATTTATTAAGAGAGAGACTATTCCTTAAGGGGATATTTGTACTAAATAAACTTAAAGAAGTATTTTTTATTGATAGGCCAACCATTAGGGATGGGTTTTGTAATTAATTCTAAAACTTAATAAATTGTAAGTCACATTACTGAAAGAAAAAATGAATAGAATTCCAACCCTATATTTATTTTTTTCATTTGTAGGATAAATCTCATATATTTTTCATTTTACAAATTGCATCTATTAAGAGAGACTGTTCCTCAAAGGGATTTTTGTAATAAACATAAATTTAGAGGTGTATTTTTTATAGATAGGCCAACACTCGGGATGGCTTTTATAATTAATCCTAAAACTTAACAAATTGTAAGTTATATTAATACTGAAAGATAAAATGAATAGCATTCCAGCCCTGTTTTTTCTTTTCCATTTTTTGGTAAATCTCAAGATATTTTTTATTTAGAAATTGCACCTATTAAGAGATAGACAATTTATCAAGGAGATATTTGTACTAAATAAACTTAAAGAGATATTTTTTTTACATATAGGCCAACCTTTTTGTAATTAATCCTAAAATCTTAATAAATTATAAGTTATAATACTGAAAGAAAAAATGAATAGCATTCCAGCCCTATTTTTTATTTTCCATTTTTTTGTGGGGTAAATCTCAGATATTTTCAGCCGCATATTACACCCATGGAAACCATGAATGGAACATATTCCTGATTCTATGTCTGAACCCTGATTCTGGTTGCACCTTGTAACCTTGTGAAAGCACATGGAATTGCACATAATTAATCCAAGTGTCAAGAGGAAACTCAAATCTAGCTTTTAAATGTAAGTTCCATAGGTATGCCAGCAGAGATATTCCAAGAATCAGGCAACCTTAGGGATGCAGAGACAAGTTACAATAAGTATAGGCCTTGCTAAATGGTGGCCTGGTTTGGCAATAATTAGGCTTAGTATTTGTTGGCAATCTGATTTTTTTGCAGATGGCTGCTTTGTACATGTTCAACTCCACATGCACTAGTTTTTTTGGCATGCATGTGGTAATTTAATTAGTGGTCACCCTTTTTTTCCTAAGTAAAGAATTGGCCAACTTTTGTTGTTGTACTATGTGTGGCTGTGTGTAATGGGAGTTGATAAATTTTGTAATGAAGATAATCCATAGGTTTGAATTTTAGGTGGTTGTAAAACTTGATGAAATTTTGGTTGGAGGATGTTGGAAATTGGCGTCGTTTTGAACCCACGACTCAATTAACAAGTTGGATTTTTATGATTTTTTGTGTAGGAAATATATACTTGTATATATCAAATCTCCACCTAATTGTATAAGGCAATTAACGTATTCTTCTAAATAGATTTTCTCTTAATTTTCCTCATGTTATATTTCTTTAGTTAATTTTTTATCTACAAGAATTATTGGAGTATTACCACAAATAAACGAGTGGGTAGCTCTAGCAGATATTCAGCATCGCAAATAAATTATATAAACGACTAATTTGAAAACGTAAGGTATGATGTCAATTCCATTAAAAGAAAGGCTTTTGTACATTTCCAATCCCACATGCACTAGTGTTGGGCATGCATGTGGTAATTTAATTAGTGGTCAACCTTTTTCCTAAGTAATCGTTAGGCCAACTTTGTTGTTGTACTATTTGTGGCTGTGTTCAATGGGAGTTGAAATTTTTTTATAATGAAGATGAAAATATTTTATTAGGTTTGCTTTTTAGGGTAGTTGTAAAATTTGATAAAAAAATTTGGTGGAGGGCAATTCTTCCATTTTTAAAGGGTTATTTTGAAAATTTCAAGATCAATTGCCAAATTGTGTGCACTTGTTTAATTCTATGACACTATAGTCAATTTATGACCTTTCTGTTCCTAAATCTAAAATTTGCTTCAAGAGTTAGCTGCTGTTGGGATGAAAAATGATATTTTTTCTCATTTTAATTTTTAATTTTATGATAGGAAGGAGCTGGTAATTACAATAACTATCAAGACATAACGAATTTATGTAACTAATGTCAATAAGTCATAGGTCCAATCTACGTTCATTTCACTTGAAGTTGATTTTAACAGTATATACAGGTTTGAATGAGTTTTGAATATTTCATTTCAAATTCGATCCAATCTTTTTATGTTTTTTTTAAAAAGTTATTATATTTATATAATATTTTTTTTAATAATATGTTTTAATAGATGTAATAGATCTAATTACCAAACATCAGCCATTCCATCCCATAACTGTTACTATTTTTTTCAATTTTTTATGTAGAGGCTTTTGGACATTACGTCTCTTCTGTTAGTGTTAGTGGAGGCCTTTATGATTTTCAATTTCCAAAGGGAGTAATTTAGTAGAAATCAAATGCACTAGATTCTATGTACTAGGGGAGGGCGATCAGGGCGCGGTGTACAAGAATCTACCCAAATCAGATGTATCAAGAAGTTGGATCTCCATAAAAATAAAGGTTAATTAAAAAAAATAACTATTAATGTTTGGCTTATTCAAAAAAATATTTTTTTATATTTATTAATTATAAATATTTCTTTGAGATTTGTATTTATTTTATAAATTATACTGTTGTCTGTTACTTTTTTTGAAAAATATTCATATCAACCAAAAAAATAAGAAAATACTATTTTAGCGATGATATACACAAGGTGCAACTTACAAAATGAAAATAAATATTAATGAACTATTTATAATTTATAAATTTAGAGTGATAGCTTATGTAAATAATCTCAAAACTTAAAAGTAATTTTTGTAATTAATCCAAAAAAAAAAAAAAATGGACGTAATATAATATATGAAGGAGATTTGACATTTGGCCATTTTGGAGCAAAATAGCACCAATAGAACTCAAAAAAAATGTTTTTTAAAAAGGTTTTTCCAAGAAAAAAGCAGAACTAATTATTTGAGGAGTTTTTGAGCTCTGGTAATAACCCATACCCGCTTTTAGAACAAGTTCACGGCCCATGGGTACCCAAAAGTTGTCTCTGACCCAGAATGTGAATCTCATGCCAATTGCTTATAGATTGTTTCCAGTGAATTTTTCGACACTCATTTGAGTACTACTCAAGTGAACATCTAATTCGTTTAATAAATGTGTATATAACAATGTGATTAAATAAAATATCACTAACAACTCAATCCCAGTTGCATGTGAGTAGTTATAATCACTAGCTTCACAAGAATCATAGTCACATATTGAAGAATTCCCCACCGTTAAATTCATACTGAAACCATGATAGGAAGACATCATTATTTTTAGAGTGATGTCAAGTCAGAAATGAAGAATCATTCAGAGTCATGTAAATACAATTAGGGGGGACTGGAATTGTGGGATCATCTGCAATAGAAAATCGTACATTCTTGTTCAAGAAGATTTTGAACTTTTAGGTATAGTTCAAGAACTATAATTGTAAGTTACAAGTAGCCCATCCTTTAAAGAGGAGTATAATTATTATGTTGTGTTAAAGTTTCACCTTTGTCATACTCCAGGAATTCTTACTAATTTCGAGGGAATGCACTTTTGGTGCCATTACTCTAATGTGAAGTAAAGGGCACTGCAGTCTAATGTGTTCCACAAGAGTTAATCTCATAATTTGATGAAATTTTTGGATGGACGATATGTGGATGGTGAAAATCACTCACCCTTTATGATATCATGGTTAGAAGTGGAGAACCCACAATTTGCATTCTCTATTCTCGAGAAGAAACAAAAATATAAGCCACAAACAGAAGAAACAAGAATGTGAGTACTAAAATGTTAAGCGACAATATAAAAATCGTCATTAATTATTTTTATTGTGTCATAATAAGAATTATTATTTTACTATAATTATAATTTTCACAAATTTACTCGTGATAATTGTTATTAAATTATCTTTTTTTTTTTCAAGTTAGGGGCATATATATAGTGACGATCTACAAATTGCCCTATTTGTAATGCTAAATTTGAGAAAGCTGAACATATATTTTTCTTAGATGCCCACTAGCTTCTTTTGTTTGGTGGCAATCAAAGCGAAGATTCAAGCTTGCTCCATTTGATCAATGGTCTATAGGTATATGGATTGAATTTTTACTTAAAACCTGGTAATGATATTTTTGTTTTAGGTGAGGAACAGATGAAATTTCTTACATTCTCAACAATTGCAATGGACCAAATATGGATGTGCAGAAACAAAAAGTTGCATGAAAATGAGAAGGTTGATTTCATGAAAACTTGCAAAATCCATTGAAAGGGTTGCTGACGAGCATTGAAATCTCCAACAAGGACTTAGGTAAGAAGAATAGCAGAATCTTTACTTGGGAAACAGCAAAAGAAAATTGGATTGGACAATAAACTTACGGGTGGTTTATTTTAATTGGAATGATGAATGATTGATAAAAAATATGATAACATATGTGATTATGATTAAATTATCTAATAAATTTCATGTATAGTTCATATGATTATTTGAATGATATATTAGTTAAAATTCTTATTAAATGTATATTTAAATTGATAATTATATGGATTATTATGCTTTTACTTAATTTACCCTTAATAAAAAATTCTCATAAATTATTATAGGTTTAAATTATAATTCATAATTTAAAATCATCAATATTATGGTCAAAATATATTCTAAATATTTTAGATAGGAATGTGTGATTATATCATCCACCTCATAGATGGGATGAGTTATCCAACGAAAATTATTAATTATATCGAATTTGAAATTTTATTATGGATCATCATTACTAAAAGTAAATATTGACTAGGTTGAATATTTTACTACATTCAACCTAATTAAATGAAGTAAATAAGTTCTAAGTACGTGGATGATTGGCAAGTGTCTTATTTCTTATGAAATGAAATACTTATAATTATTCAAATACTCAATATATAATACATTACGTGTAGTATGTATTACAATTATTCAAGTAGGGTTAGGGCGAAGCTGCTATAATTTTTACTAATCACAAGGATAATATACTTTACGCATGGTCTGATGGTGGTTGGGAACTAAATGCAAGAAGCAATTAGAATTGCTCTTCGACCTGGATTTCAAAACCTCATTGGTGGAAGGAGATGCCAAAGGGATCATTGAAGGTTGGAGTGATTTAAATTGTGAAGTTTGCTGACAAGATGAAGTACATATTCAAAGAGTCAGACCTCTCATCCAAGGTCAAGGAAATTGAAATTTTTTGAAGATTAGTACAAATTGTAATTCCCTTGCTCATAACAAAGCGCAATTGACATTTCTGGAACAATAGGTCAGGACCTATTCCAGTTGTCGTCTAGTTTGTTCTTTGATGTTACTTAAGCTTGTACTTTTTCTATTTATTTATTTCATTAATATAATGATTTTTATGTTGGGATTAAACATATGAATATGTCATAAGGTGAAAAGTCTAATTATCAAACAAGGTTATCATGTTAAGTCATTTAAGAAGGAACTAAATACTAAATTAAAAGTATACTGAATCCATAGTCAGCAAAAAAATTCTCTATAAAATGAAAAAAGATCAAAAAAATGAGAAGAACAAAAAAACGAATGAAAATCCAAAATTAATTAAAAAATTATAAATTTTAATTTAATTTATAAATTATTTATTTGACTCTATTAAATTTCATAGCCAATAATATTGAAAAAAAAATGAAAAAAAAAAGCCCTTTCCCTATATCATATGCATGCTCCAATAGAGTCTTGGAATTTTCAGTGGAGCTCCTATTTTGAAATTTTTAATTCGAGCCTTCAGTTGCTTCCTTTCTTCACTGGACAAAACCAATTCAAGCACTCGGGCTGTTGATATTCAGTGAAAACCCTGCCCAAGAAACGACCCCCCGTTTACAGACAATACTTTCACCCGCTGCACCCATGGAACAATTTTTTCAAGAACCCTTCACCGCAAACAGGATTTCACGGCATTTCCGAGTGACCAGACGAAAGGTACTCACCCTGTTCGATGGCTTCCACCCACTGCCTCCAAGTGTTTGCTGAAGTTGGTGGGGAAATTGAGCTGAAGGGACCAATAGTCAGCACTTTTTGAAGCTTGGAACTGATCAGATCATTTATAATGGTTGATGCTAATTTAGGTTTTCTTTTTTTTTTTTTTTGTTTAAAATAGTATTTATCATGCATTTTACATATTCTATTTTAATTTGGTGAATAGTTAGTTACACTTGCAATCTCTATTTCAGTTGTACTGCTGGTTGTTTGTGACTTTTTAGAATATATGAATTGGTTTCTGGTTCATTTCACCATCCCGATTATTGAATCAGTAAAATTTATTTGTCCAATAAATGTTTTGCAGGTTTCATCGTACCCACCGTTTCCTATTTAATGATTAGGTCAGAATTTAATAATGGAGCTTATAATTTTATAATTTAATTATTCTTGAGTCAACTTTTTTAGTCTCTATCGGCTTGAAGCTTTTGATTTTTTTTTTTATAAATAAGAAAGATTCATTTAATATTTTATTATACATTCTGCGTGTATGAATATGTAACATCAAATTAGAAGATCGAATGATTTATATTATCATGATTATAGATAGGTTTATTATTATAATGCCCATATACTTATAATTAATCTCGATATAATGCTTGTAATTATGAGTGAATTCTTTTGAATTATTTTAGGAAAAATTGCATTTGATAAATGTGCTTCATCCCTATATAAAGGCTATGATTTTAATAGATTTACATATACATCAAAGATAATTAAAGGGCAGCAAGGATTGTTGCAGAAGAGTAGTGAATAATCTCCATTAATTGTAATCAGTGACTGAACCATAGTGGGCTTGGCCCATTAAGTTTATAGACCACCAAATAACTATTGTGGGCTAGCAAATAGTCTTTAACATCCAACTTATCTGTGAAAAATTTAAACTAAAATCTGAATAAATTAAAAGACACGATATATTTGATCCAACTAAAAAATTGTGAAAATTAAATAGATCAAATTTAAAATTGTGTGATATTGATTGTTAAATATTATATTTCTGTAATAGGATATTCATTTTTTGTTTTTTTCTTGGCACTTCGAATTCTTTCTTAATTTAGGGTCACAAATTAGCATTTGGATCCAAAGCTTTGATTCAAATTTCCAATATTTATTTTATTTGAGTTTGATATATGTGACATAGATCGAGAGACCTTGAATTGAACATAGGTCGTGAATTATTCTTTCAAATTATTAAATAAGTAAATTTTTTTACATACAAAGTTATACTCCCGCTTCTTTTATACAGTTACTTTTCACCCTAACCAAATTAAAAAAAAAATGAGGTTGTGTGCTATTTACCCCTTTTTTAAATATACATTGGGGTAATTAGACATTTTCACAATGGGTTTTTTTATCCTATACCATTTTAGGTAAATTGCTATTTTCCCCTTCAAAAGTTGATTTATTCTTTTTGAATAATTGGCCTTGCCTAATCCCATTACTTCCGCAGAAGAAAAAAATTAAAAGAATATATTGATGTGCATAGGGTTGATTTTGCTTATTTTGCCCTTAAAAACAAGATATATTTACAAAACATATCAAAATTCATAATTTTTTTATTAGGATTTCAATACGATCCGAACTTTGAATTTGGGTTGATCCTATCTCTAAGTATTAATCACATCACACATTTTGAGAGAAGATCCACCTATCCAAAGTCCCACATACTCAACACATGAACAGGAGTCCATAAAAACCATCCGCATGCTAAAGTAGAAAGGCAACGTGCATTTTGATATTTAATACTTGCTTGTTCGTATTAAAGTTTTTATTATTTTTCAAATTTCATTTGACTTAAGCATTAAAGGATTTTAACTAGAGCCATCAAAGCAAGCCTAACGTGTCTTTTAAGTAGAAATTAACTTGATACTCAAAGATTGAATTAAATCTGACTCAAAGTTTGTGCTCAACCTCTAACTAAGAACCATTATATATAAAGTCATATGTGGAATTTTTTCCAAATTTATTATTCTTAATTTTTTGGGGGCGTCTCAAAATAAAACTCTAATACCTAAAATTGGATTATTTTTTGTTATAATAACATTTTCAATTAAAATATTAACTCTCAATCACTCTCTTTTTTAACACAATATTGTAAAGTCGGAATTTTTTTTTTTAACTCATTTAGAAATTTCATGAGTTAAACAAGAGTTTTTTTTTTTCCACATGAATATAGTATCATTAATGCATCGATACATCAAAGTTGAAAGAAAAAAATGTAAAAGAAAACGTGTGCACTTTCAATCCAAACATTTTGGAGAGTCAGGTCATTGTAAACGTGGACAGAAAACAAGCAAGCATTGGAGGGCCAAGTTGCTATTGGCAGTGACTGGTTGAGTTGAATGGTGACAAGACCCTTCAGCTACCATTCCAACAACCTCGTCCTTTTCTTGACATGTACACAGAATGTTGATGGCTATGGTGGTTGAATTCTTCTGTTTGTATTTGGGTGGATGGGAGCATTTTCTTGCCACGTTGCTCTGATGCACTCTTTCCGCCCCAATTACACTAATATAAATCAGTATTATTTCGAAATAAAATTATGTTGAATCTCTAAAATCAGGTCGGTTGGGTCTCTTTGGTTCAGTTGAGTTAGTTTGGAATTGAAGTAATAATTTGAGTTTGGGACTCGGGGCAACGGATCCTATCCTGTTTGATTATTTTGGCAGTAAAATAGTAAAATTGATATTTTCCAGATCACATAGTTGTTTATTCAGAAAGAGACAGTAATAACAATAATTTTAGTTGTCATAGGAATAGGGCCTGAATTTAAGCCATCAACCAAAGCGGTTTCTTGTCGCAGATTAACGGCCCGCCGAGGCACTGATTATTTCCAGCAATTTGTTGAAATTCTTAGTTGAACTCCCCTCCAATTCAAGTGCATTTGTAGCTTTGTCTTTCAGCTGATTGACATTATCCCTGATTGCCTTTCCTGCCTCGCTCGACATTATATGATGCAAAGCCTCGATTGTTTCACTTTTAGTGAAGACTCCTCCTTTAAGTCTGACGCCAATTTTCCACGAATCCTCCACCATTCTGCCATTCAGCTTCTGATCCCCGAAAAATGGCCTGCAAATCATCGGCACGCAGCTGGAAATACTTTCCAGGATGGAGTTCCAGCCGCAGTGAGTGATAAAGACTCCTACACTACTATGTGCAAGAGCTTGCAATTGAGGAGCCCAGGAAACGATCTTTCCGAGTTCATTTGTGCGCTCGAGAAATCCTTCTGGCAGGGATTTTTTTGCGTGGTCCTTCAGTGACCAAAGAAATGGGAATTGACAGGTTTCCAGGGCTTCAGCCAATGCCACTAGTTCATTTTCTGGGGGTGTAATCACCGTGCCGAAGCTGATATACACCACTGATTTGGGCCTGTTTTGCTTTTCCAGCCACGACAGGCATCCAGTTTTGTCGTCAGGGCTTGGCGGGGTGGGGGATGAAAGAATTGAAGGGCCAAGGTTGAGAAAATGCTGGAATTTTGATTTCAGGTCATTTGTAATGATGGGGTCGATTTCTTCAAAGGAATTTAGGACGACGGCAGTGGATTTTGGGAGTTTTTGGACCATATTGTTAATTGTAAGTGCCAGTGGTGAGGGATTTTTGTCCAAGAAAATCTCCGGGGGAAGATCACTGAAGTGTACCTTTGACAATCCTGGGATAAATGACAGGGTCTGTTCTTGTTCTGCTGTTTCTGCAACATCTGTTTTCCATGGATGTGTCAGAAAAGCTTTGAGCAAAAGAAAATAGTATAAATAATTCAAGATTACATCAATATGTAGCACTACCAATTACCTGTTGATCCCACAGCTTTTAAAATTTCATCGGTGTAAATATGCGCAGACAGGGAGCATGAGGCAGCAGTCCAAAAGGGCACCCATGGCACCCCTCTTTTTTCAGCCAAATCACAGGCAAACCACAAAAATGCATCAGTTATTAAGCAGCAGATTTTCAAACCACTTTCCACTTCTGCCTCTTCAATGACCTTCTCAAAATTACCTGGTGAGGCATTAAGGAACAACACAACCGCCTCGAAATGACTCCCAGAAAAAACCTGGCCTTCCGGCGTCCCATCCCACACATCATACACCCGTATATTTTCATACGAGTCTGATACACGCTTAGTAAAAAGTGTGCCATTACAAGCTGCACTGTTGAAGAATGAAAATTGCATGCCTGGTGCCGAGGCGGCTAGCCTTCGCACCAGGGTGAGTAGAGGCCCAGCGTGTGTGCCGAAAGGGAATGCAAGAACACCAATATGCAAGTGAAAAAACATGTTTGATTAAGACAAGAAAATTTCAAGTGCTAGCCTAGAAGGGAATACAGAAAATGATGATTTGAAGAATGGTATTTAAAGTTGCAGCAGTCTCTTACCAGGTGTGGGGGTTGGCCCGTGTTACTAATTAGAATTCATGAATGTATGAATGAAATAGGGCAACTAACTAAGAAGCTCAGAGCTTGTGACTTCATGGCCAGCTACCTACCTTTCCATGGGAAGCAAAACAATTATTTCTAACTTTTGTACAATTTTTATTTTATTTTTTATAGGCTTATATTTACATGTAAGATTTGGTATAATTTATGATGGGAAAATGTTAAACAGTCAATCTTTTATGTAGAATATGGCATGTGTACATAGCTCGATTTTTATAATTCATTCCGTCCAAAAAAAATTGGATCGAGTTTGAACTAACACTGAAATTTAGATAAAAATTATTTTTTATATAATTTTACATTATTTTCCTTTAGACGTAGAGTGTGGTATTAAAAAAAGAAGACGAATTTTATACACATAAATTATGAAACTAACTATATTGATCAAATTGAATTAGTTTAAAGGATGCTGTGATCTGCTAACAAAATTAAAAGATAATTAGAATAAGAAAAATATTCTAATATTATGCTTGCCATCCTTTCTTTTTTTGAGAAAATAAGAAAAATTATTTGGAAATAAATAAGCATATAATTGTAGGAGTGCTGGCCACGGTTTTACATATACTTTATTTCTTTTTTCCTTTGAGGAAAATTAGCAGTCTCAATCCACCATTAAGTGTTGGCTTTGACTTTTCGTCGTGAAATAAAAGTTGTACTTAGCTATTAGTTTCTCTAATTATGATTTAAACCAAAAAATGTTCTATTAAGTACTTTATTAATGTCGTCTCCATTATAAAATATAATGAAAAAGTTTTCTATACATCAATACAATTAACATATCATCATCGTAGTATATGATTATTCAACCTCCTAAATAATGTGTTAATCATTGAGCGATATAATGAATCTTTACCTTAATCTAGTGACTTTTTCTTCTAATGAAGTTATTTTCTAACATTGCAACTATATCCAAGGTTTAAGGTATACTATCAAATTAGTAAATTTAACCTAGTTTAGAATTTTCTTAATTGAAGCTAAACAAATTACTATAATTCTATGAGGGCTTGCTTGGAAATTTTTTGCCTATACAAAAAGCTGAAGTAACATGTCCTGAGCTTTAAAACTTGACTTCAAACTCCCCATTCCATAGCAACCTTTCTCAACTTTTCCTCTCCCAACAACCAATGTGGGAACCTACTTTCCAATTCCATCCTCAACCCCCATAATTCCCTATCTTCTCAAACTAACCTTCTTTCTTTCCCTACACCACCCCCCACCCCCATGAAACTCTATTTCTATATTCTAATTACAAGACATTAGTGTATATGACACCTAGTTAAGAGCTAGTCTTGATTACCCTACGTGTGTGAAATAATATATTAAAAGTTTTCTTATTTTTAGGCTGATTTTTTCATTGTAAAAGAAAAATTCGTAACATACTCGTATATATTAAATATCGATTATTTTATATTTTTTATTTAACTAACTAAGCTTCAAACATTGCTATTTGACTCGAACTAGCATAAAAAATTAAAATATTTTGAATAGTTTGTTGACACAGACAAAGTCTGGAAACTTCTAAAATTTTATTTCAATATTAAACTCTAGACACTTTGAAATAGTTCAAATCATTTTAATAATAATAAAATTGATAATTTTATAGAAAAGGTCTACAATTTAGCCTGAAGCCCTAGTCTATAAAATGGAAATTTGGAATACAACATCGTATAACTTTTATATCTTCAGTTTTGTTCGTTGTTTGTGCCAAATCATTTGATTCATCAACCAGGTTTTTCCTAGAAACTATTGAATAGTTAAAAGCATAATAGAAATTGAAAAAAAAAAAGTATTTCAAAATTCAGATATCGTATATAATTACAACATATTTTTGCTCAATGAACACAAAAACACCTACACACCCGATGTATTGACAAGCAACAGTTTAACTTTGGGGGATAGTGATGGTGATTTAGTATCGCAGGACGACAAAGTGAAGATATTGATGCTAAAATCTGCTTGGTTTATATTTGTACCATAAAATATACCATGGACTATCATCTCAATTATCAACCTTTAGTGAAAATAAGAATTAGAAATGTGTAATTTGATATGAAAAGAGGAAAAGATAATCAAAATCTTTAAATGAATAATCATTTCATTTAAAAATTTAAATAATTAGAGAAGAGAGATATATTTATTATTTTCAATATATTATTGAGATCTAACGTGTAAAACTCTCATTAGAAATGAATAGAGGGAAATATGAATCCAATATCTTTATTTGTCATGACTCTAACAACACATATATCCTCTAATAATATGCGACCACAATTAATAGTCATTTAAATGCAGGTGAATCAAACAATGTGCATTGCACAAAAGGACTTGCTACATGTACAAGAGCTTTTTGATTAGTATTAGCTAGTTATTTCTTTCACGTGTATAAGTTATTTACCAATATATGCTATCCAAATTAACAACAACTTATACACATGGTTTTTTTTTTTTTATATAGGAATAACAACGAGATGGATTTTGGGGTAGGTTTATCAAAATCCAAAATTTGACCCATCAAATTTTTATGGGCTCATACTTAGACCTAGAATTGTCAACTGGGCCGGTTTGGGTTGGACCAGCCCAGGCCCGTGTAAGCCCACCTGAGAGGTGGGCCGGTTAAGCCCAGGCCCGATTTCGAATTGGTCCGGGTCGGACTGAATAAAATTTTTGAAAGCTAGGTCCAGCTCGACCTACAAACCCGGTGTTAGTAGGCCGGTCCTGGGCTTGAGGCGAGCTACACGAATTAGGCTTATGAGTTGAGTTTATGAGTTTTTTTTAACAAATTCACATATATATTTTATATCATAATATTATATTTGTAAATTTTATTTATTACTCTAAATTATATTTTAAGATTAGTTATATCCTAAAATTGAATTTATAAATTTATAAATTTATTATTTAAAGTATATAAACCTAAAATTTAGATTTAATCATTATTTTATTATTTTGAGTTTATTACTATAAATTTAAGTCTTTATCTTGTGAATTATTTATATAATTACTATACCTTATTTTTATTTGACAATTAAATTATACCAAGTTGAGATGTTGGTTTTTCATTTGATAAATTGATTAGTATATATTCATTTTAAGTTTATATTTTAATATTCATGACTTAGTTTAGTTTATTATACTTAGTACTATTTTATTTTGTTATTAATAAACTTACTTTTTAAGTTTATATTTTAATTTTCATGATTTAATTTAGTTTATTATATTCAATACTATTTTATTTTGTTATTAATAAACTTACTTTCTAAGTTTATTATACTTACTACTATATTATTCTAAATTTATGTTCTTATCTTATAAATTATCTTTAGTATAACTAGTATATAATTATTTAGTTGATTATTTTAAGTGTATTATTTTAAAATTTTATAATAATTTTTAAATGATGATTATCTAGCCTAATGTTATAAACTTCTTTTCTCTTTATATAGGTCTTGTGTTCAAATTCTTTTAAAAACAAGAATGTTTATTTTGTTAAAATAAAATAAATACATAATTATAAATTATAATATATAATAGTTGGCCCGTGATGGGCATGGGCCGGTTCTAAACTGGGCTTGAGATTCGGTGGATCGGTTCACGTGTTGGGATGGGTTTTGTCAATGGGACCCAATAGTGGCCCAGTTCAAATATTAAAAATTGACCCATGTAGCCCGTACTGTTCATGGGCCGATCCTGAGGTAGGTTTTAATGATCCGGTTACGAGTTGAGCCGGTTAGACCCAACCTAGTTGACAACTATACTTAGACCCAACCCAAACCCAAGACCCGACTGATTGGTCCAGTGAGACTAGGTAAATCAGCTTTCATAGTTTTAAGAGTATTAAAAAAATATTTTTTAAAAATAATATCAATATAAGTTTCTAAATATGAGAAAATGATGTTCTTAACAAAGAACTATTTTTTACAAATTTAGTTGTGCATGTTTTAGTTTTTGAAAAATTTAAAATTTAAATCATATTTTTTACTTTTACATATATATTTAACACAAACTATTTATTAATTCTATTCTAATTTGTAGAATTATTATATTTATGTTTTATATGTGAGAATATATAAATACATACTTAATATAAAAGAATATTTTAACATATAAATTTCCAGTCAAGTCCAAATATAATCCGCTCCAATCACGGCGGGTCCAAGCATGTCTTTATTTTACGATCCATTGTCATCCTGCATCTTTAGAGTTGTTGAACTAGTTGTACCTTTGAGCTGAACAACTAGCTTCCACTATTTTCCAAAAAGCTTCCTCAGTTAGTTAAGACAATGACTAAAAAGGAAGTGTGTCGTCTTGTGGGTGAGCTACACCTACTTGCATGGCTAAATACTTCAGGCATTTCAATAGTTGCAGGTTGGCAGATTTGGACTGCTCTTTTCAGACAGCAAATATGTGACAGTGATGCAGGCCCCAAACTAAATTTGTTTTCCTCTTAAAAGAACATAAACTGTTGCATAGCTTTTTTGAGGAGCATTTTCTATTATTGATAAGTTTCATAATAACCATATACTTTCTGATAAGTAGCATGCTAATAATCTTCGTATTTAAAAATTCCAGCTCTACTTCCTGACACAGAAACTAAGTAGTAGTTATTGATATACTTTAATATTGATGTATGAGTTGCAAAGTGATCCCAATCTTGCATTCTCTGTTTGTACCACAGAACCCATGAATTCTCATAACAACTCAGAACTTGGAACTTCTTGATGTCTCACAAAATTAGCAAGCTTAGAGTGAATTGAGGCTAAATCATTTGGGCTTACTCAAACAACATTTGGGCATGTAATAATTAATAGACCAACTCAATTGCAGTAGATGAATACAAGTACTTATCGAATCAATATTAATATACTGATTCAATCCGATCTTTTGGAATTAGAATAAATTCAGCAGAGGATCATGAAATCTTGATGATCTTCATCTAATGAACGGGAAGTCTACTTTAAAATCAATTACCCTATACTTCCAGAGTATATGCTTCAATAGAAAACATAAATTATTCTTATCCATATAAACACTAGGTTACTAAAAAGTAGCTATATCATGAGTCAACCAAGTTGACAAAAGACTGGGACTCCACCTTTTTAGTGTTTTCTACTCCATAGCTAACTTATTTCACAATCAAATTGGTTTGACCCTATCTCATATGGTATGTCTTTATACAAGAAGTTAAATAGTGATGGAGCTACCCTTAATGGTGTTATTGAACTTTGAATGACTGTCAATTTTAATCTTGGATAAAGAGCTAAACCATGAAAACATTGACAACTTATCCTCAAATTGTCGTGTTGTAGAGCAAGAGGAAACACTCAATTTGAAATCACTCAATCAACAATATTTTTCAGTCTGATTAATCAGCTGTTTCCTTACAGCCTTTGCATCATCTAAAGGCAAATATTGGCATAGTACAAAAATTAATCATAACATTGCCATCCCACTTTCACTAAGAAACGTGAAAATATCTGGCAACATTCTATATATCCACATGTAGTTCAACTTTATTTATACAGATAAATCAAAAGGGTTATTGAAATCTCTTCAAAAACAAAAAAAGTAACTCAATAGGGCTTCTCTCCAATGTAATTCCCTGGTGGATCATAGTTACATATCATGAAAACACCCCTACCACCATAACAAACCACTCTGGCGCACCCAATTCTTGTCGTTCCCCTCCACACAATTTGAGTATAATGCCCACATTCCTGTCCATAGGAACAGGAATTGGACCAGTAGTTGTAGCCCCGCCGCTCCGACACCCAAGCCGCGGCCGCCTGAGCCGCCGTCCACCCGTTGCCGCTGCCCCAGAAAATGTTCTCCCCGTACGGCCCGTTCGAGTGCTGCAGCGCGCAGTCGCCCCGCCTCTGGTTCGCATACCAGGCCGCGTAGCGCGCGAGTTTCGCGTCCCACACCAACGGCCGCAGCCTCAACGCCGACCGCGCCGCATTTTGTACGCCCAAAAATTGTTGCGCGTCGTTTGGCTTAGTGGCAGCATCAGTGGTTAAGGTGAGAAAGAGGAGAATGAGAATGAAACCATGGCAGGTGTTAATCATTTGCAGAAGGAGCATTGATTATTTTTGGACATGGAAATTTTTGGTAACTAGTTAGTAACTAAAGTTTATGTACTATCATAATAATATTTATAAGAAGGGAGCATAAAGTAGTTGAAATTAAGGAGCTTAAAGTGTCGACTATGGGGTGGCACCCATGTTCGATAATGATTGCCACATCTTGTGGGGGTCAAAATATTCAGCCAGGGCAAACTACTCTTAGTTTTTCTTCTTCTTATTATTATCATAATTTATTTGGTATTTTATTTTTGAATTGGTTTCTTGATTTAAATAGAATTGAGGATGGTGAAGATTACATTCTGTTATATAGATTATAGTGTACAATTTTGACAAAGATAGCGTGTATGTAGAGTCAACAACAATAGATTATGTGGTCTAGAAGGGGTGGATTCATCTAACTATTATTTGCTCAAGTCAAGATTATAAATTTTTGAGATATATTTCCCTAAATAAAGGAAAGATAATCTTATTTGCTAGGTTCAAATTTATATTAACTCGGTAGGTATGTAATAATGATTGCGCGCCACAATTTATTTGACTATGATGGAGTTAATAATAATTTGAAAAGTTCAATAATATAAAAGGTTCAATTCAATGAGTTATTCCCTTTCTTGAATTCATTTTGGATATTTATGCTTTCAATTTTCTATCGATATTATGTTGCCCTAGTTCTTACTTGATCGTCGGAAGATTATCGTTGAGTCGATTCTAACACTTGTTCGTATCGCATATAGAATTTCATCAAGCAATCAATCACTTGAAAGTTGATTTTCAACTCTGTAACATTCCACATCAACTATCAAATTTTTTTTTTTTAAAAAAATAAAATTTTCAATTAAAACGGACTGAAATTCAATTTTGCCTTGAAATAAAATTGCAAATTTACATATGCAATGTCTCTGTATTTAATCAAGTTACATAAAACGTAATTGTACATTTTGCCATATTTTCTTGCTCTACAATTCGGAATTTCCTCTAGACAATCTTTCTTCATAAAATCAAAACTCTAAAGGGGGAGAAGAGAGCCAAATTGTAATAACATTCTCTACTTCTACTTCACATTCAATTCTTTCTTCTTCATTAGTTCTTTGACTGAAAAGTAATTGCATTTCTTCAAAGCAAAATCTTTGGATTGCACATAATTAGTGTAGCAACTTGGCCATGTGCGCACTGGAAATACCTGAAGATGCATTGACGCTATGTTTTAACATTTATTTGTATAAGTGTATATCATATGAAATTTGTTGCCGCATTTATTGCCAAAAAGATGTAATTCACATGAAATTTGTGTTCCACTTTAACACAACCAATATTGCCTCGTAGGTCCCCTACACCAATCTCAAGCTCTTTCTCTCTCTCTCACACACACACATAAGGGATTCACGATCTTGTCAATGTTTTTGGAATTAGATTAGATCTATGGTTCGATCGTGAAAAGGTTGATCCGATTCAATTAAATTGAAGTCTGGTCAAAAATCAATTAAATTTATTTTTTTTTATTTTATTTTATTTTTGAGGAAGCTTAAAACCTTAAAATTGGTGTTTTATTATATATGTGTGATTATTTAAATATTTTATATAATATAATAAAAAAATATAATTAATTTTTATTAGACCGATTGGACTAACAATTAAATTGATTCGATCGATTAAATCGCTAATCAACAACAATACCTATTTGGTCACCGAGCAGTTAAGAAAACCCTGATTGTGAGCTTTTGTTTTCTTTATCCTAATTGTGAGTTTTCCTTGTGAAATGATATTTTTCTGAATTCCAAAATGTAAATTCTACCAAGTTGATTTTGTCAACCTCAACACTAATATTGCATAAGTTTTGTAAAAAGCCAGAAAATATTTTGATTAATCTACAAATCTCTTAACACTATCACCAGTTCCTCTTAGCAACTTGGGCACGTGATGAGGATAATGACTAAGACGAAAATGTATTTAAAGAATAAATATATTATTAGTATGTACGTATTTTTATATAATGAAAAATACTTGGAGTTATTATTTAAAAGTTAAAACTATCACTTTGTCTCACCAAACTCTCTACTATAGGCATAATATTTTTCTCAATGATTCACGTAATATATGCACTTTCAATTAATTTAATTTGGTTAATGACACTTAGTTTAACGATGCTAAAGTTCTACAATGTTGAAGGTTTGAATTTGAATTCTATCTATATATGGTATATACTTCTATGTTACTAATTATTTTTTAATGATATTTGTAAATTATTGATTAATAATAAGTCATTCCTTCGTGATTAAAATATGATATGTTAATGTGTTAATCATTTCACTCAAAAAAATATTAACTCAATTTGTGTGGCACTTTAAGGCAGCCGAAATCCTCGGAGGTAACTTACTAAGTGGACTAAGAATAAATTCATGAGCTCTCTCAAACTGCCGCCTAAATCAGCGGAACATGATTATCACCTGCTTTCTCTCTTTCTATCACATGCACAAAGGCACACATACTCTCTCTCTCTCTCTCTCTCTCTCTCTCTCACACACACACACACACACACAACAAAAAGACACATATTCTTTATATATATGATTTAGAACTACAAGTAGTTTAGTTTGGGGTGACATGTACTATTTGAACACTCTGTTTAGTTAGGAAGTTTTCGGTTAAAATCTTTCAAAAGTCAAGCAGTTTAGGTAATAAAATCTTAATAAATTGATAAGTAAAGTGAATTTAAAGAGTTCAATTACTTTATGACACTTAGATAAAAAAATATTTATATTGGGGTCATATAAATTGTACGTGATTGAATATAATTGTCAAGATCTTATTGATTTATAGGATTATGTTCAGATCTACAATCATCATTTTGAGATTTAACCTGAACCTGAATTTGGATCGATTGGATTCCATAAAAAAATATGCAGATCCAATAATGTATTGCCAATTGGGTGAGTTTTTAGGAACAATTTGGCAATATTGGCATTTGTCATATTAATATATATATATATATATTTAACAACAATATCAATTACTAAAAACTATATAACAATTAGCAATTAACCTTTATTAATTACCAATAATTTAATATTAACTAACAAATAATAATTAATATGATATTGACAAAGATCCTACAATTCGTGAAATGCGACTTCAACACCTCATAATTTTAAAACTCAATTTCGTCACTTGAACTACGGCTCATTTGGCATATTTTGCATCTTAAAACTTGAAACCCTTAAATATGCTAACATACTTTCGACTATACTTTCATGAACAAATCCTTGTAGTTATATATTGCACACTAGCTTAGATTTATAAGTATAAATATCCTTCTTCCTTGTAGTTTAATTTACATAACAATTGCTGAGTTGAAATTAAGTTGAAAACCAGGCTTGTTAAATTATTGAATTTTAACTCGTGTTCAAATTTAATTTATAGATGAGCCAGTAAATTTATCTCAAATGACCTTTTGATAATTGTCTCGACGTGTTAAGTTTCTTGGTCACGTTATGTACCTACCCAATTAAGTTTTAATGAGGACTAAGGAGAGCACAAACTTATGCTTTATTTTAGCATAAAGTATTTATTAATTACCTTGCTATGCATTAGGGGTTGTTAGGCCTAGTTGTCCTTTATATAAATTACATTTGGACTATAGTTATATGCCCTTCAAAACTGATTAGGAAATTTAACTGCTCTATATAACTATTTATCTCAATTTTTCTTGACTTATTCTTTCATGATTTTAATTTGCAATTTTTTATTGAGCAACTCAATGATTTGCATAATGTGCATTTCTCTTACTTTTGGTTGTTAATTTTTTATTCCTATTTCCATCCAGTCGTTTATTATAACGTTATCATTTACCATATATAGCAAAATTCAGTATTTTTTTTTTATAGAGCTTATCTCTAAGAATTTTGATTGTTTAATGTTATGATTATTCCAATTGAATCATTAGAGTACAATTTAATTAAATCCAACTTAGTTTGGATATAGAAAAGGAGTCAGAAAATAAAAATTGAAAGACAATTTTTTTAAATAATAAATAAATAGGTATTTTTAATATTTTAGAATTTTTTTTTTAAAATTTAGTAATTATATATATATATATAATTTATATTAATTTAAAATTTTTATAAAATTATCGCTAGCCTCGTCTCTATTTGAATTTGTGATGAAAATATCTAGTAAAATTTTAATTAATAAAAAGGTCGTTCGGTTGACCTTGACCCCCCTATTGTCCACCCATAGAACTATTACATGTATTAGGATATTCGCAGCATATTATGGTAAGATTGCCCTCATTTCGGAGGAAAAATAAAAATTCTTAGCGATATAGTATTTTATATTTTATTATAATATTATTAATATATGTTAAGTATATATTAATAATATTATTTAATATACTTGACGTATATTAATAATATTATAATAAAAAAATTTAAAATGTATAAAATGGTGAATAACTTATTCTTACCAAAAATAGCGGAGTATATTAAGTTAGCCAAAAATGATTATTAGTTCAAGAATAAAATATGTTTATATTTTTATTTTTTTATTTTTAAAAGAGAGAGAGAGAGAGAAAAAGGCGGCAGGTTCATTGCTCCAACTTTCACATGCATCCGCAATCATATCCATAACGTTCGGCACTTTCAGATCTGATTTTCTCTTCAGCTTCAATTGGGAATTAAAACCTCATATTACATGAGTGATAACGAATTGATATTTCTCATAATTATACCAACGCACGAAGAATCAAATTTCATACAATTGGGCCGCACCGAATCTTTGGGCCTTTTGGGCTTTATATTTGGGCTTTTTTTACAGTTCCATGTCCAGTTTCTCGCAAATTTTTGCTTGCTGCTTTGCTGATTCTTCTTCTTCTTGTTCTTATTTTTTTTTTTTTTTTTTTGGGCTTTGCTACCTTGCTTGATTCTTTACTTGATATTCAGATAATAAAAGTAAAGAACTTTGAGCAGAAAAATACGAAGTTCCTTTTTTTCTTTTGAAGTCTTTTCTTTTGGTCCAACAATATATGTCAAATGATGGGTATAATTACCATTGGCCTCAACAAACCTCCATCAATTGAGTTTGAATCATTATTTTTAAATCAGATTGGATTGACAATTTCAACTAGTTCAATAGGGAATTGGTATTGATGCTTAATTCTATCTATTTGACTACAAATAATAAAAAATCAAACAAAAATAAAAAATCAAACAAAATGGATTAAAATCGGTCAAAATAGATAAAAAAATCAGTAAGATTTTATTTTAAGAAAATTTAAATTTAGCATTTAGTTATATATGTGTGGTTACTTGAATTTTGGGGTTTGTTAAATGTATTTTTAGTTGATTGTTTATTTTGTTTACTTTTAAAATTTAGTATATAATAATTAATCTCTTCCATTACTATTTTATATAATATAATAAAAATATAATTATTTTTTATTAAATTGATCGGACTAAATTGAATCGATAACCGACAACAAAAATGAATTTGATCGACAATTTGGTTATTATAACATTGGGTTGAATAGTTAGGTGATACTTATACCTTAATTCATAGACCAATTTCTTTTTTGTTTTCAAGGATTTTGCATTTAGGGTTTAACCCATTAAGAAGTTTTTGGCTTTTAACACTATCTTGGCCTTATTTTACTTAACCAAATTCTAATAGAATACAATTTTTCCATGAAGTTCTGTTACCAATAATAACTAAAAAAAATTAAAAATTATGTTACAAAAGAGGGAATTCTTTAATCCTACTCATTGAAAAGATATCCATTTTGAGGCAAAAAAATATTTTTTACACCCTTTTATATTTTCTTCTTTTTTGTTTTTTAAATCAAAGTCTACTTCCGTGTAATAATGCAGAGTCAAGAATTCTGACAAAATTATAGAACAGTCCAACTTTATAAAACATCACGTGTTAAATTCAAATAGGATCACGTTTGAAATTCTTCCCGACAACTGTAGTTATCCTTCTAAATTTGAACAGAAAATCCAAACTTTTTTCCATATTTATCAACTCAAAATCCGAAACTATAAAAAGGGTACGAAATCGAACTCACAATTTCCGTTTTTCACCGCACCATCAGTTTTCGGCTCGGTAAAAATGCGTATAATCTCAACTCTTACTCATATGTTACACTCTCCTTCCTCTCTCTCCACTTTTCTTTTTCAAGATTCTCTCTCTTAAATTCTTGAACTTCCATGATCACCGTAACCAAGATCCCTTTCCAACCCACTATTCCAAACCCAAAACCCACTTCGAATTTTCAGTTTTCCAGTGTGGTGGTGAATTTTAACTTGGGATTTGCGAAAAGATCAAGAAACAGAGGGGGTCGCAGATTGTGGCGGGTGGATGAGCGTGGAGAAATGGAATTTATAAGAAAATTGAGCAGGGGTTGCTTCAAGGGGCGCAGTTCGAAGAAGGAAAGGAAGGTGGAAGTAGAGTCTGCGAGCGGCGGTGAGGATGTTTTTGATGCGGCGGCGGCCGAGGCTAGAGTGCAGCCCGACCATCTTGTCATCATGGTTAATGGAATCATTGGAAGGTACAAACTGTTGCTGCACTTTTTAATTGATGGTCTGGCTTCCTCCTTGAATTTATATGACTTTCTTGATGGGTTGTTTTATTGTTCTGTTATTTTGATTTATGTATTAATGTGTAAACGTGAATTTCTGACCTAATATGTGTTTGGATTGTCATATTACTGAATTTTTTTCAAGAAATATGGTGTGTTATCTGGCTGTCAAAGTTCCTTATCTGTATGAGTTTGATTTTGACTTGGGGTCTTGGGGTTGAGGTGCTGGGCTACAAATGGTTAAAAGAAAAAGTTAAAAAAAACTTTTTTTTTTTAATTGAAATCTGATTTAACAATTTAACGTTATTTTTTATTTTTTGATATGTTGAACGGGGGTAAGAAGTTTTTACAACTTGGCGACCATTCATCCTATGAGAACTTGGAATACAACAAGTGTTGTGTGACATAAACTGCTGCCCCTTGGGGGTCATAGCAGAATTGTCCTCCTTAGGCCTCCTGGTAATTGTTGTATTCCATTCTGGAATTAACCAAATGATCATTGTAAAATTGACATTTCTCTTTGGTCATGGCACCTATTTCCTATAGCAAGCACAGGTAATTGAAAGATAGTGGCAGGGAGGATATAGGATGATATCATTCTTTGGATGTCCGTGGGGGAGAGAGATGAATTCTTTGAATTTGGAGAGTGGACGAGGAAAGTACTGCAGATTATTAAGTAGGCCCCTAGGATTTGAAGGAATTTGATCTATTTCATTGTTTAATTGATACAACACAATTCAAATAGATCAAGATTATTTCGTGGATTGGATTTCTTACATCTCCCCCTCCTAGAGCCAAGTATCAACTAGTTCTACGTTTATCAAAAACACACCTAGAAATGTGTTTTGATGTTCTAGTGCTGTCTTCTTCTTGAGCCCCATTTTATGGGACTTAATACCAATATTAAGTAGTATGTTTTATGCTGATAATCTTTGCATTTTCCCCATGTAGTAGACTGGCTCATAAGAGAGGTAAAGGTCAGATTGGCTTTGAAAATATAAAGGGAAGGGCAAGATGGTTAAGGAATATTGAGATCACATGAAACTAAAGCTTGTTAGGCTAATTTACTTAAGCCCTCCAAACAAAGGGCATCTAAACAAATCATTTCAATTCCCTTGGTGGATATTCGATTTGGGCTAAATCTCATTTTACACCCCTCTATTTTTGTTGAGTATCACTTTACCCCTTATACTCTCAATTGTCTCACTTTACCCCTTGTACTTTCATTATGTCTCACTTTACCCCTTGTACTCTCATTATCTCATTTTGCCCAATGTACTCTAAAAAAATTAACCAAATTACCCTTACCTATTATTTATAATAAAAATACTTTAAAATGTTCTAACATTAATAGATTTATATTAATGTTCTAATAATTTTTTCAATTTGATTAATTAATACTTGACATTAAATTTATTTAAGATTTTATTGTATTTAAATTTTAATAGTTAATTTTTAATTTAACATAGTTCATATCAAATTAGTATATAGTAGAAAATATTTTATTAGCTAATACACTTTACTTATGAGTTTTCTACTTAATTCAAATTCAAAAAATATATAAAATATTTTTAAATAATATCTTACTAAATACATAAAACATTAGTAATAAATTTTTTATTACTAATAAAATTATCATAAGTTCATAGAAACAATGTTAAATTCAAAATAATCATTATAATCAAGTAATAGTAATAAATTAATTAGTAAAATAACTATGATTTTTTAAATAGAACATAGTATCTATTAATTAATGGTATTAAATTATACCTAAAAATAACTTTCTTTTTTTTAATTTAACTTGTTTTTATAAAATTTTAATAATTCCATTAACAATGAGAAGTTTATTACTAATAGTTTATGTATTTAACAAAATACTTTTTAGAAATATGTTATATATTTTTTTTATTTATGATAAGTAGAAAATTTATAAGTAAAATGTGTTAGCTAATAAAAAATATCATACGATATAGAATTTAATAGGAACTATATTTATAAAAAATAACTATTAAGCTTTAAGAAGAATAAAATTTAAAATAAGTTAATGTTAAGTGTTATTAATTAAGTTGAAAAAATATTACAATATAAATACAAGTCTATTAATCTTAGAACTTTTTAAAGTAATTTTACTATAAATAATTGGTGAGGGTAATTTGGTTAATATTTTTAGAAACGAATGGGTAAAGTGAGACAATGAGAGTACAAGGGGGTAAAGTGAGATAGAATGAGAGTACAAGGTAGTAAAATGAGATAATTAAGAGTATAAGGGGGTAAAGTGGTACTCAACAAAAGTGGAAGGGGGTAAAGCGAGATTTACCCTTCGATTTGACTCTTTTTTAGGTTCACATTATGTCAAGTTGTTAAATTTCTGTATTTTCAAGAAATTCAATAGTGGAATGGTGGAAGTTTGATTGCATTCACAATGCAAAGAAAGCTGTTTGGGAAGATGAAGACATTGTTATCAGATTTCATGATGTCTGTTTTTTGGTATTGCAAAGGAAGCATATAAGATATTGACATATACATAAACCAATCAATTCATTAAACTGTTAATCTCTCTCTCTCTCCCCACCCACCCACCCACCCCGCCCATGATTTTTCAAGTGGATGAAATTAGTTGAATTTGCCACCCGGTTGGAAGGATCATTGAAGCACTCATCTGCCCTCTGTCCGACATAATTGGACACAGAACTTGGTTGCAGGACATAATTATAAAGATTGCTTCTCCTTTTATTAATTTTATGATTCTGAGATGTTTGGATTTTTCAAAACTCCATGGACACAACCAAGATAATTGTTTAGACATGTAATATATGATCACATAACTGTTGGTTAGGTACGCTCCATTACCTGATACACCTACATTTTCAAATTGGATTGTGATGCAACTGTAACCTTTGTCTTCTGGACTTGTTGCTATCTACGTTTTGCTTACTGTTTTCCATCTCCAGTGCTGCAGATTGGAGATACGCTGCTGAGCAGTTTGTGAAGAACCTTCCTGATAAAGTCATTGTTCATCGTAAGTAATTTCTTGTCTTAGTCTCACATTACGACATATTATCACATTGGAGAACTTCATATTCTTGTAAGTTCTCTATGCTTCTCTGTTAATTGCTTTTAGAAAATAAGGTTGGCTAAAGCAAGTGAACACCTTTTCTAGAGTTGTCCTATTTTCTCATGCATTTGAGCATCTGAGATTACCAAATGAGATGGCAGATGTACATTTATTTTCACTGTTTCACGTGGGTCATCCTGCAACCTTGATGCCAAAACTTTGGGCTTAATTTTTGCTTCTACAAACATATGAGGTACCATAACTACTAGTTGCTTTGGATGATTCTCTTTTTCTCTATCTGAATTTTTATGTTAAATGTATTTCAACAACCTAGATACTTATCTGGTCCAAGGAGTCATTTTGAGTTTAAATTGACTTTAGAGATCTTATTTACTATTAAAGCAGCTTTTTTCTGGGCTATGTATGTGGAAGAAGTATGTTAAGTGAGTGAACTGATCATTGCCTAATGCTACGACTACTATGAGGAAAAACTCTTTGCAAAGGAAATAGTTTTATTTACGAAACCAAAGCACCCGAGGCCCAGATTAATGTAAATATATCTCCTGCCTATTTAATATATAAAATTAGACTTTCACTGTAGGCCTCTTTATTTCCCACATATGCATTTAGTGTGAGCTGTGTGCTAGAATTGAAAATCTAACCATTCCTGTGAGAGATAAGCTTTAGTTCTTTTGAAAGACATGTTTTGGGAGAATATTTCAGTCACAGTTACATTACTGACCTGGATTTATATTAAAGAACATCCCAGAATGCTGCTAATATACCTTTTTCTAACCAGTTCAGTATTCTGCCGGAGCTTAAGTTCTGAAACTATTTTTGACTTCGATGGAATATGAAAGAGGAAGAAGTGTGGGGAAACAGGAAAAAGGTTTAGTGAAGTGCATATATGGAGTAGGTGGGCATGCGCTATGTCAAGGCTCACTTTCTTGTTGTACTGGACTTTGCAAAAAAGAAACATTCATACCCATGCTGGAGAATACCAAAAATTTGTTGAGATGTATGTTGCCAAAATTCATGAACGCAAGTGCACGTTATCGTATACAAGTAATAAAGTGATGAATAAGTTATCGTTCCCACGAGAACTGTTGAATTATTAATTACCGAAATTATGTTAACTCTAATTTTATTTGAATAAACGAAAGTAAATGTTGATGTTTATGATTACTAACAAAATCTAACTAGACTAAACAAATAATCAAAATCAACTAATGATGAAATTCAATAATTTAAAAGCCTAGGATTATGATTTCACCGTAATTATTTCGAATTGAATAATTTATCTTATCAACCTCAATTTATTTTTCAAGTGATAGTCGAGAATCTCTAAATTATCTACTAGCCTCTTTCAAGGTCTAATGAAATATTATCAATTGCTAACCCACTATATTCCTATGTCAATTACAACAATCAATAATTCATTAAGTTCTATGGAATCTCAAACATGACTACACAAACCATGTAAGTATATTCCTATCTCACATGCAATTTATGATTTTATGCACCTAGAAGTAGAATACGATTAACAAATCATTCAATTAGTGGCCAAGTAATTAAAAATATTAAGAACAATGTAGAATACTCAACTTGAAGATAAATTGTGAATTGAATTGATACAAATATTCAAAATATCATAATTAGACTATCACAACCCTAGAAAAATAAATTAATTCATAATGAAAATGAAATACAAATTAACAACATTTATACACATAATGAAAGAAAAAAAGAGGATAATGAAATGAAACTAGAAAGATGAGGAATTTTTTCCCTTGTTGATGTCTTCACAAATGATGGAAGAATTCTCCTCTTCTTCTCCTCTCCTTCTTGTTTCTTGGCTTGTTTTTACTCTTCTCCTCTCTTCCCCCTCTCAAAATCTGATTTTTGACTCTTGGAGGCTTTTGAAATGTTGAAAATCAGATGGGAGATGCCCTAAAGAGGGCAAAATGACGATTTTGCCCATAAAAACCCGTCTAGCAGCGCCTAGGCGCCGCATTCCAGTAGCTGCAGCGCCTAGGTGCTGTAGCTACTGTGCTCGGCTGATTTATTTTTATTTTTTTTGAAAATGTAAGATGAATGTAGATTTTAGTACATCCAAGTGACATTTTTCCTTTATCTTCAAATTTCCAAAATAAATATTAAAAACGATAATAAAACTCACAAAAATATCTAAAACTAATCAAAAAGTTAAGTAAATAGTACTCAATTAATGGGTATAAAATCCACTCATCAATGTACTTCGCTTGACTAATAGTAAACTGTGTAATATATTAGGTGGTCTCTTTTGTCTTTCTTTTCCATTTCAATAGATGCTCGTTCCAGATTCCTCTTATTGCTATATATGCCTGCTTATGTAAAAGACTGGTGTTTTCTTAAATACCTTTATGTAATACTACAATATTTTTTCCTTCTATTCTTTAAAACTACCTACATGTAGATTTTTATGTTAGAATATAGACTTAGCTTTCTGTTTAAGTTCTATGTCCCTGCCACAATATTTTTGTGAACATGTGTTTGTGAATAGGCAGCGAGTGCAATCCTTCAAGGTTGACTTTTGATGGTGTTGACAGAATGGGTGAAAGGCTAGCTGAAGAGGTAAATATTTACCCTTGTTTCTCAGTGTAGGGAATTACCTTGAAAATCCAGATCTATCAATTTGTGAATAGTATGATTTTGATTACATAGTGCAGGTGATGGATGTCATCAGGCGTTGGCATGGAGTTCGCAAAATTTCATTTGTGGCTCACTCCTTGGGTGGACTTGTTGCACGGTATGCCATTGGAAGGTTGTACAAACATTCAGCCAAAACAGAATCTGCAAGTCTTCCTGGATATTGCTCAAATGGGGAAACCAACATTTCTGCCCCGTACCTTCACCAGTTTTATGAAGCAAATATAGGTGGACTGGAACCCATGAACTTTGTGACATTTGCAACCCCACATCTGGGTTCAAGAGGGCATAAACAGGTGATTGTTTGTTGTTATTTTGCTACATGAAAACTCATTTATTATATAGTCTCTGTTCTATCATTGGTGCTTCTTTTTGGGCTGTCATTTGGTCATTGACATATGTAATCAGATTTTCATTATGAATAGTCATGAGTCTGGTCTTTGCACTCTTCTGGGTACCAATTTGGGGATGGGATTTTCAGTTCTCCAGTGACATTAATTTTTTAGACTTTTTTTTTCACAAATTTTGAAAATTGAAGACTAGTTAGATAGTTGAGTACTCTTTAGAAAGTGCCTATTCTGCTTTAGCTTTTTAACTATATTTCTTGAGGATATGAAGGATGTACTTTATCAAAGCCGGAAGCATCTAATAGTGGTTTTTTTCTTATGTCATCTTTCGCAAATTTTCAGCTCCCACTCCTTTGTGGTCTTCCTTTTTTGGAAAAAAGTGCATCACAAACCGCACACTGGGTTGCTGGAAGATCGGGAAAGCATCTTTTCCTCACTGATAATGATGATGGGAAACCACCACTCTTGCTGCGGATGGTCAATGATTCTGATGACCTTCATTTCATGTTAGTATTGATCTTTCCAGCAGCTGATATCTGCATATTAATTGTTAACAAATGCAGTCTTTTACTCTTTTTTTTGCTGACAATGTTGTATCACACATGCAGGTCTGCTTTACGTTCTTTTAAGCGTCGTGTGGCATATGCCAATGCAAACTATGATCGTATCCTTTAAAGAATTCATGATACCTTTTGTTGTAGCAGAAAATACCCTGGTCTCTAGCTTGGTGAACTTATGTTAGCCTTTACTGATACCTAAGATGTGGTGGGATGGAGAACTTCATCAATCCGCCGTCAAAACGAACTACCAAAGGTTAGTTTTTATTCTCCTGATATAAATTTGTATTCTATCGTTACTTCATGTAAGCAACTCCACATCATTCTTCCTTTTATTCTTCTACAGTCAAATCTTCTCGTGAATGACATGAAGTATCCTCATATTGTACATATAGAACGAGCGATAACTGAAGACGGAACTACTAAAGCATCCTCTGCTGTTGGAACACAAGTTATCAACTTGGAAGGTTAGTCGGGCCTTTTTGTTTGCAATGCCAGTTTTGTTACTGTTGATTTCTCATTTGTAGTGCTGGTGTGAAATGTTTCATTATTGTTGTTATTATTATTGTTGTTGTTGTAGTTGTTTTTTGTTTCTGCGTCTTCAAAAAGACGGATAGAGCTAAACCACCTAATTTTACATTGTACTAGGATCACTAATTTATTAATACAGATCAATTTTCGAATAAAGTCCTGCCGTTTTCATTGGACTTATATCACTAAGAAATATCTGATTATAATGTATGTTTAGATTTTGAATTTGACTGGGTTATGAAAGTGGCATGTGGAAGCAATTAGAATCGACGTCTTGCAATACATAATGTCTTTGATAAAAGTAAAGATCCAAAAGTAACAGAACCTATTTATAATCCTAATTCCCCATCTTTAAATTGCATATTGAACAAAGTTCTCGGAATTTTTGAAAATAACTCGATAAAACACGATATTTTGGTAGAACATTGGAATTGTATATCTTTCATAAATAGTAATGTGACAAAATCTCCTAATTTATTTTTATTAATATAGCGATTTATTACCGTATTTTATTCCTATTTTAATAAGATTACATGATGCTAAGTTGTTTTTCTATTTTACTCAATACATATATATAAGTTTACTAGATAACATAATTTCTATTAAGCATCTTCACATATACTGTATCGCTATTTTCCTGAATTAATTGTGAATTTTAAACATAATGACGAATGTTGTTATGTAAACGAGATTTTTTCGGATTTTTTTCTAAATATCCCGAACAATACCCGAATCATGAATTTAAAGAACTAATGAATTTTCCCTGAATCCCAAATTTGTTACTATGGATGTGCATGTGACATGAAATGATGTTAAAATAGGTGATCCATTATTTTCAAATCCAATTTCACTTCAATTTGATAGCCAATAATGCCATTTTTCTTAACCGTATCACATAATCTGTATGATCCCCCTCCCCCCCCCCCCTTCAACTTCTGTTTTTCTGTGTCATCTTCTTCATCTTTCCTTTGCTTTTGACTCTAATCTTTTTGGTTAATACTATGATACAAGATACTGACGAAATTGAAAGTGGAAATAGAAATCTGATAAAAGACAAACACATATTGATGCTCAAAACAAACTAAAATCACATTCAGATGTCGTGTAGAACTCATGCCTCTTGGAAAACTGTGCTTTGATTTCAACTTCTTCCGTATGTTATGCCTCTGTTTTTATTTACTATAATAAAGTCCAACTCCATGTAGAGTTTCATGGCCTTTGGACGTCACGCCCCAAAATCTGACTCGACCTGGATACCATCTCAGTTAGAGACCACACTGACATGAAGCCACGAATTCCAAACGAGACAACAATATACTCGTAATGCAAAAAAATAAGATATGTGTCCAAAATCCCTTAAATAAATCAATATAATATTAGAGGTACAGTGCTTATAGAACCCCAAATATAAAAAAAGATATCAAGTAACAAAAAATGCTATAAATAACTCAATGATAATCCAAGTCTCAAACCAAGTCAATAAGAAAAATAATTTAAACTCTAAACTGAGCAAATCCATTCTAGCCTTGGATAAACCTCCAAATTAGCTCTTGGCTCAAAAAAACTAAGTAAAATTTTGAGACACTCTCTACTGAATCAACTGTAAAACCATAACTATTACCATAATACATGCAATACCAAATAATATTCGGTGATCCAAGAGTATTAACCTGAAGATCAATGGTTTTAATTTTTCAAGTCAAACAAACACTTTATTTAGTTCATGGACAAACACTATAACAACTATTATATCCCATGGCTGGGAGTTCGGCTGAATAGATATCAATGTTTAATCAATCAGTTAATATTCTGATTGTGTTCCCTTTGCTGGGCAATATAATAATCAGAATACATTCCTGGTCAACAATCTGCTGAAGGGGCCCAAACAAAATGTAGCAAATCTGAGATCTTGAAAGCAAAACATATATCTCCCATGTAATCAAACAAATGACTCTGAAATACAATTTATGCACATGCTCAATAATGTAGTTTCCTTTTTATACATGACCCCATTTTCAGAAAGAAATCAATGTCCATAAAAATAGAATTTTATCATGAAGTTTTGATTTAGGACAATGAGCTAACATATAAAAAATTTAAGCATATATCACAATATATTCAAATGTTATAAAAAATAAAAGCAAAGAATGCCAAGAATTTGGTTACCTCAATTAATTTAAATCCCACAATTTCTAAGGAACCTGCAAATGAACCTCACTAATTTCGCTCACTTGTATCTAAAATCACAATAGCAATAACCTTAAGCTAAGGTACGACAGTTAAAACTATAATCTTTAGAAATGGTAGATATTCTCATTTAGAACTTGTATTTTCAACTGAAATCTGTTACCTAAATTGATGTTATGTTTATAAAGAAAAGCATCTCTAAAGACACATTATTGATAAAATATACTTATTTGGTAGGCCTAATTAAATTAAACATTATTGCCCTACACCTACACTCCAACATGTCTGTGTGGATAAAACTGTCCCAAAGCATGAATTTATGAAGCACGCCATTACTGTGACAAACCTTCAAATTTTAGGGGATTTCTATATCTCATAATGTAGAAGTATTCTTTTAGTAAATGCCCATTGTTGACAGGTGTACAAGATTTTAGGACGTGATTATTGTGTTAATCCTTGTAACTAGCTATTAGCTGTTACACATGATTTTAGGACGTGATTTTAGGAGTCAATTACGTAAATTCTTGTAATTAGCTATTAGCTGTTATTTCCTATTTAGCTGTCTGGTAGGATATTTATGTAATTATGTGTATCTCAAGTTTATTATAAATAGAAGTTAACTGGTATAGGGTGAAAAAATATAATCCTATGTCATTCAAAATCCTCTGTGTCCTAAATATACGTGGTACCAGAGCCCGTCCTTTTTAGGGTTGTTTTTGCTATGTTGCATATTTCAGTCGCAACCTATTTTTTGTAGAATTCTAATAGTGCTATGGACATGTCTGACGGAAAGAATGATGGATCTAATACCATGGCTGAACACGGTGGCAGCAAAATTACAACCACTTATGACAATCCTTGTAACTAGCTATTAGCTGTTACACATGATTTTAGGACGTGATTTTAGAAGTTAATTACGTAAATCCTTGTAATTAGCTATTAGCTGTTATTTCCTATTTAGCTGTCTGGTAGGATATTTATGTAATTATGTGTATCTCAAGTTTATTATAAATAGGAGTTAACTGGTATAGGGTGAAAAAATATAACAACCCTATTTCATTCAAAATCCTCTGTGTCCTAAATCTATGTGGTACCAGAGCCCGTCCTTTTTAGGGTTGTTTTTGCTCTGTTGCATATTTCAGTCGCAGCCTATTTTTTGTAGAATTCTAATAGTGCTATAAACACGTCTGACGTAAAGAATGATGGATCTAATACCATGGCTGAACACGGTGGCAGCAAAATTGCAACCACTTATGGCAATCCTTCTCTACAAATAGTTAAACTAGATGGAACAAACTACCTTGCTTGGCCGCGGTCATGCTTCCTGTTCATTCAAGCTAGAGGATTGCAAGGCTATATCAATAATGGGAAAAGAAAACCAGATGATACTGATCCTGCAATTAGTAAATGAGACTCAGAAAATTCTCTCATCATGTCATGGTTGATCAACTCAATGCAACCACAGCTGCACGAGGTTACCTTCTCCTAGACACAGCTCAGAAGATTTGGGATGCAGCTGCTCAGACTTGCTCCCAATCAGGTAATGATGCCCAGGTATATGAGCTGTGGAAAAAGGTTCATGAAACCAAACAAGGTGAGATGACAATTGCCCAGTATTTTTCTGAACTTAGTGGCTTATGGCAAGAACTTGACTATTATCAGGATTTTCAAGCATCCTGTATGGATGATGCAGCAAAGTTTCATAAATTAATTATAAAGGAACGTGTGTATGATTTCCTGGTAGGACTGAATGATGTATACGATCAGATTAGAATACAAGTTCTTTAGCGTGATCCTTTTCCCTCCTTACGGCAAGCTTATAGCTATGTGCAGCAGGAAGAAAGCAGACGCAATGCTATGCTGCCAACAATTTCTACTGAACGATCAGGTGTGCTTGTTGACTCATCTACCATGACTACAAAACTTGATGCAACTAGAAGTAAGTCTATGAAGAGAGTAGAACAAGATAACAAAAAGTGTGATTATTGTGGGAAACCAAGACATACCAAGGACACATGATGGAAACTTCATAGCGTCCAACACCTTGTTGAGGTGGTAAAAGATTTGGTGGTACACGGCCTCAAGCTCACATGTTTGAAACTCTTGATACCGGGCTGACTGTTTCAAACCGTATAGAGCTTTATTTAAGACACAAACTTTCCCTTCAGTTTTTTAACTAGGAAAACCAGGTGGAATTTCCATATAAACTTCCTCTTGTAACTCACCATGTAGGAAGGCATTTTTAACATCAAACTGCTGAAGGTTTTATCCAAGATTAGCGGCACAAGATAAGAGAACTCTTATTGAATTCATCTTGGCAATAGGTGCAAATGCTTCTTGGTAATCAATCTTGTAGGTTTGGGTGAAACCTTTTGCCACCAACCGAGCATTTAGCCTCTCAATAGAACCATTCGCCTTATGCTTCACTGTGAATACTCATTTACATCCTACCGGCTTTTTGCCCAAAGGACAGTCAACAAGCTCCCAAGTTCCATTTTTAACTAAGGCTTTCATCTCCTCCACCATGTCATCTTTCTATCTAGGATCATTAACAGCTTCCTTCCACTCCTGTGGTATAGAGACAGAATGTAAGGAAGAAAAGAAAGCTCTATAGGAAGGGGACATTGAGTCATAAAAAACAAAGTTAGAGATGGGATGTTGAGTACATGATCTAACTCCTTTCCTAACAGCTATTGGAAGGTCAAGATCACTATTACATGAATTATAGAAAGGTGCTTTAGTAGATAAATCATGAGTAGGAAGAGAAAGTGGATTAATTGATTCCACAGGAGTTGAGTCCGGGTTTGATGTTTGGCTATGTAGAGTGTTATTCATGATAGCGTCCTCTGTTTTCTTGCTAGCATACGTCAGCAGATCAGGCATGTCTAATCTCCCTATTACCACATCAATGTTTGTTCTTGTAACGTATTGAACTTGATCTCCATTAGAAATTTTATCATCACTTTCATACTCCCCTGACCACTATACATAGGCAACTCAAGAATAGTTTGAACAGAGGACGTCATCTCTTCCACGTGGTCATTTTCCCCGTGGAGAGGTGACTTGAGAGAAGGAAAATATGCTTCTGTCTCTCGAAAAGTAACATCCATACTCACATAAAACTTTCTAGTGGGTGGATGATAACATTTATATCTTTTTTTAGTAGAAGAATATCCACCAAAAACATATTTCAAGTATCTAGGATCAAGTTTTCCCCTAGTGTGTTTATGCACAAAACAGACACACCTAAAGATTTTTGGAGGGATAATGTAAGAGTTATTACCTTGAATACGTTCTATCGGACATCTGAAATCTAAGGTTCTTATAGGCATATGGTTGATAAGATAGGCAGCAGTAAGTACTGCATCACCCCAATAGACCTTAGGAACATTCATAGTGAGCATAAAAGCCCTAGCAATTTCTAGAAGATGTCTATTTTTTGTTCAGATACACCATTCTGAGTAACTGTATTAACACAACTAGTTTGGTGTATAATTTCATGAGTATCTAAATAAGCCTGAAAGGTCTTCTCCATATATTCAATACCATTATCAGTTCGTAAAATTTTCACCTTAGCACCAAACTGTGTATTAATCATTCTATGGAAGAACTGAAAACAAGAGAACACTTCATTTTTCGCATGCATCAAATACACCCAGGCCATCCTACTGTGACAATCAATAAAAGTCAAATTATTTATAACCAGATAAAGAAACCACTGAGTTGGGTCCCCACACATTGAATGAATCATCATAAAGGGAACTGAATCATCTAGTATGATTAGCAAGTTCACAAGCATCACAAACCAAGGTCTCCACATTACACTGCCTAAATAAATGGGGATAAAGTTTTTCTAAAACAGAGAATGAAGGATGTCCTAATCTCCTATGCCACTGAATAATTTGGTTATGAACAAGTTCAGATTCACTTAACAAAGTGTGACCTTTGAAGAGAGGTCCTTCAACTAGTCGGTATAGGCCATCATGCACTCTACCATAGCCAATCGTTTTCCCCGTGCTCATATCCTGTGTGAGACAATGAGAAGGGAAAAATTCAATTTTACAATTCAGATCCCTTGTAAGAGCACTAGCAGATAGAAGATTATGTGAAAAACGAGAAAATATAAGGCAAGAGGCAAGTTAATGGAGGAAGTATAGTTTATAGAACCTTTCCCGACAATAGGAGATAAAGATCCATCAGCTATACGGACTTTATCACCGCTTGAACAAGAAGAATATTTGAAGATTTTTTACGAGCACTAGTTATATGATCAGATGCTCCAAAATCTAAAATCTATGAGTCATTAGGAATACCAGGGATTTTTTAACAGTATGACTAGTATTAAAAGTTGAATATGATATACCAGAATGTGCAAGATGAGAGGAATGAGTGGAAGTAGTAGCTGTGGTGGAAGGACACTCAAGTCTGGCCACAAGGAGCCTGAGAGTTTGCAGTTCCTCATTGGACAGTCCATTGGAAGGATTGGTTTCTCTTGGCAGCCGGGTATCAAGAGTTTCAAACATGTGAGCTTGAGGCCGTGTACCACCAAATCTTTTACCACCTCAACCACATGTTGGACGACCATGAAGTTTCCAGCATGTGTCCTTGGTATGCCTTGGTTTCCCACAATAATCACACTATGTTCATCAAATATCTCAATGGTAAGATTACTATTCTTATTGTATATGTTGATGATATAGTGGTGACATGTGACAATCAAGAAGAGATGACTAGACTGAAGAAATATTTAGCTACTAAGTTTGAGATTAAAGATTTGGACAAACTAAGATATTTTTTTGGGATAGAAGTTGCTCGATCAGAAAAAGGGCATATTTATCTTCTAAAGAAAATATGTTCTAGACTTACTAAATGAAACATGAATGATGGGTTGTAAACCTACAGATACTCCCATTGAAGCCAATCATAGACTAAAATAAAATGTTGGAGAATTAGTTGACATTGATCGATACCAAAGATTGGGAGATTGATTTATCGTTCTCATACACGACCTCACATCTTAAGTATAGTAAGTCAATTTATGCACAACCCTCGGACTATACATCTTGATGTTGTTTTTCAGATTCTATGGTATCTCAAATCTAGTCCTGGGAATGGATTACTCTTCTCAAACAATGGTCATTTGGGCATAGAAGTATACACTGATGCTGATTGGACAGGATCTCCTAATGATAGAAGATCTACTTCAGGATATTGTGTCTTCATTGGTGGAAATCTGGTCACTTGGAGAAGCAAAAACAGGGCATGGTTGCTAGGTCAAGCGCTGAAGTAGAATACAGAGCTATGGCATAAGGAGTTTGTGAACTTCTATGACTTAAAAAGTTAATGCAAGATTTTCATCTTCTCCAAGAGGAGTCTTTGTTGCTACATAGTGACAATAAGGCAGCTATTAGCATTACTCATAATTCAGTCCTGCATGATCGTACCAAACATATTGAGATTGATTGATTCTTTATCAAAGAAAAATTAGATGATCAAAGCCTAAGAATCAGCTATACAAATTCAGGGAGTCAACTATGTAGTAGATAATTTCATTCCTTTGTATGCAAGATGGGTGTGGAAGATATACATACACCATCTTGAGGGGGAGTATTGACAGGTGTACAAGATTTTAGGACGTGATTTTAGGAGTAACTTGTGTAAATCCTTGTAACTAGCTATTAGCTGTTACACATGATTTTAGGACGTGATTTTAGGAGTTATTTATGTAAATCCTTGTAATTAGCTATTAGCAGGTATTTCCTATTTAGTTTTTCTTTTCTTTTTTTTTTTTATGAGGAAAACACCCCTAAAAGGGTGAGGGATTAAGGCCATGATCCCCAACCCGTTTTGGGACCGCATCTCACACCAACTATGTCTATATTTCTCTGGAGACTTGCTCATGATTGGATTCTTGTGGACCTTAGATTGCAAAAGAAGGGTTTCCAGCTTGCTTCCAGATGTCAGTGTTGCACAAGTAGGTATAAGATAAATTTAATAACAAGAAGTTGTAGATAGTAAGCCATATGATGGATTGATACCAAATAAATACAACATAAAAACAAAAATAGAGATTATGAACTTATTAGCTGATTAATTCATTGACACAAGCATTAACCTATTTAAGATATTGTTTATACTTATTGATTTTACAAAAATAGAAGTCTTGAGCAGCACAACTTTAACATCAATTGTCTCTCTTTTCTATTTTTGTGATCACATTCATATTTAGTTTTTACATATCTACCAGCATCTATCAAGAGTTGAATCATAGGTATCATACGCAGATAGATATTTTTCTTGTTTATGCTTTAAACAACGTAAATAATTAGGAGATTGGCAAAGTTTGAAATGATAATGCATAGATGAAAAACGTAAAATATCTTACATATTATTACTGCTTCCAGAACTATACATTCTCGTACTAAACGTGCCTTACAGTAATATATACTAGCGCTCATTATATCATGTTATATCCAATATTCTCATCCAAGGAAACAACAAAAGCCATGATCTTTGCTTGAGGAAAAGCATAGAAAATCTATCTCCACAAGGTGGCTTCACTGCAAATTGTAGATGCAATCTATTTTGATAATCCTATGTAATATCATTCAGTATCCACTAACATAAAAATATAAGGAGAAACCAATAGACTAAACAATAAGAAAAAGAATAAATTAAGAAAAAAGGGCCCTCACCTAAACATGCAGAACAATATGCGTGCTCCATCTTGGTAAATGGAAAAGTGTTGGGGGTAGGCTTTCGATTCTAACTTGAGATACATATTTACGAAAGCCCTTTGATTCTATATTTATTTTGCAACAAATGGCTTAATGTTGTAGGAAATATATGTATACCCCTCCAAAGTAATCTTCTAATTTCACAAAAAGGTCCCTAACAACTAATAATATTCTTTTATAGAGTCCAAAGTTAGAGTGATTCTTTCATAAGAAACTGGGTGTTACATTAGGTTATCAAGAAATATTAGTGAATCAAGATTTGGGGCAATGATCTTGTTTGAAAACAGTTGAATTTATGTGTTTAAGTCTTTTTCCCTTGTTTTTGGATTCTATAAGTGCATGACTGTAAGAGAGAACAATGCTTGCCAAGAAAGTAGAAATGAAAATACCTAAGGGAATCTTTTTTTTTCCCCGAAACATTTCATTCTCCCAAATTAAGATCAAACATGCATCACGTTCTCCAATATATTTTTCTCCTAAATCACATGTTCCAATACATTCTCTTAAAACACCCAAAAGAAATCTAAACATAAGTTTTTCTCTATTTTGAAAGGAAAAAAAAAAGGAAAAGATTGCAATTTTGAAGGAAACAGATAATTATGGAAAAATTCTCAACTAAAGTTCCTATTTAGAAGAAAAAGAACAAGACTTTTCATAATTTCACTTGAGACCCAACATGATTTCTGGCTAGTCTATTATTACAACATTATATCATCTTCTAGCTCCATCTCATAATTTTTATCAAATGATGGACATTTTAATGTAAATGCATGCCTCTCTTTTTTGATTATTTGTTCTTGAGTTTTTATTGAAAATTATTTTTGTTTTGATACTTTTATGTGCTACTACATTTCATGACACTCTTTCTTATTTGTTTGTAGGACCGTTGATGTAATTGAGTTATGAATTTTGCAACTTTGTCGCAAATTGATGCTATATTTTTTGTCATTTGGACACATTGCATGTATACGTCGTTTGACTTTTTCCTGGAAACATAGATAAATTGTTCTTTGTGCATTATGGCAATGGTTAAGATCTTTCAATCTCACTGCCCTCCTGTTCCCACTCTACACTACAATAATATATGACCCAATTTGGTCAAGCAGTTGAGCCTATCTTTTGACTCTTTGTGGTGGCCTTTCTTAAAATTGTCCAATTATGCTGATTATTATTCATATTTGGGAATGGGGCATAGTGGAAGATACTAGAGAAAGTTAAACAGCCGCATAGAAACCTCACGCCGATGATGAAACTTAAATGGCTGAAATATTAAGAACAATCTGATAAACAATAAGTACAACTAGAAGAAGGAACTTCATTTTTGAGATGTCATATAATTAGTAGGTTTTAAGTTATTTTCATCAATTGTAACTTGGATAAAAGAAGCTTAATGAAAAAGTTACTTCTTTTAAATGATGTTTTAGACATGTGTACTCTTGTAATTGTTTTTCCCTATTTTGTGATGGGTTTTGCTCTTCTTTCCCTAAATCCTAATGGAGTTCTATTCTTGAATAAATTTCACTGAACTGGCTGAATCTGTCTGTTTCTTTCTTTTATCTGTTACACTTCACTTTTGCTTTTGAGAATGTGTTTTATGCGGATACCTATTAGATAACACTTATACAAAAATCCTTGCTTGACTAAACTGGATGCCTCTAAGAACAAATTGGTCGTTAACCTGCGAGCAACCAACCATCTGTATTCAATTCATGAACTCAATCAAGAAAGCTTGAAGATGCATCAGCAATCACTACATCCTCAAATTCTTTGTGCATAGACCTATCAATACGATACTGACAGTTAATGAGGTCCTGTCACAAACAGCTACATTCATTTATTTCCTGTAAAACAAAAGAATATGCATTTGAATATACTAATTGAAGCTATATAGCTTATTTACATCCATCTATACCGAGTTTCTGGAAAACTTACCAATTATAGAATTGGAATGTAAACAACTGATCTTGTATTTAGTAACAGCTAATATCCATCTTAGTTGTCTGAAGTGAAAAGAAAAATGGCAAAACTAAATGAAATGCTGTGCTGTTGAAGCAACTCTCACATGTGGATTGGTTTTATAAATTTGTTCGACACGATCATAACTATTTGTGATTATATTGTAGGGCCAGCATCTAATCCCTTAAATGATGCCAATATTTACATAAATATATGCACATACATAGAAAGCAGGTCACATCTTCATTATTTTACGTCTGATGAGAACTTCAATTTTTAATGTGTAGAGGAGATGATTAGAGGTCTTAATCAAGTATCTTGGGAGCGTGTTGATGTTAGCTTTCATAAAAGCAGACAGCGATATGTTGCACATAATACCATTCAGGTAAGCCTCCTACTTTGAATTCCGACTTCTCCAGAATAAAGATTTTTAATTCGAAATGGCATTCATTATGGTATATATCTCTGCTTAATGCCGTTTGCATTTTAGACAAAATATTTAATTGATTGATTTTGTTCCTTAATTCTGCATAAACTGGATACTATAGTAATTTGTCATTGCCTATTGCACTTGCCATGATGTTCTAGCATTGAAGCATTCTGATGCGGTGCTTCATAACTAGATATGAACTGATCCTAAAATTTTGATTGAGAAGACCTGAAAATCTTCTTATTTGTGTCTTCATCTATGTAGAATTGATAGTGATTCATTATGTATTTGGTTTCTCTATGGTATAATTGGATTCATATTCTCTCAACCTTCTCTGAGTTAGCAGTGGCGGAGCATTGGCGCAAAGAAGTTAGTGGAATCTGAAGCTTGGAAGACTAAATTTTTAGTTAGGAATAACTAGGAGTTGTTAAGAAACACCAAGGAATGAAGATATGCAAGATATTGTACTCAAAACTTCTTGTGGATACTTGGGATCCTTTGGTGAGGCAGAACAAGCTGATTGTGCACAGTTTAGGGCTTATGAAAGGGATGGACTTATATAGTGAATTTATGATGAGAAGATATGACTATAATGCTGTAATTGAAAGAAAGAAGAATTGCAGAAAAACAACGAGAGGAATTATAGAATGGGAAAGAAGAAAAATAACAGGGAAGTGATGCAGAACAAATTTGCAGGTCTATTATTGGTTCAAGGTTTACGGACTAAAAAGTAGAAAAAGACAATTAATTCAAGGCTAGAGGATAAAATCTAAAAAGGTGGCTGTGTGTGAACAGTATGAGTGTGTGAACAGAAACAAAGAAACCAGCAAGTATTTATTCCCACAGGAAGACACAATGTCCAGAAAGAAAGCCTTGTTTATAATGATTATTATCTCAAACTGTTGAAACCAGAGAAAGACTACAAAGTCCCCCTCATCTTTTTAATGTGCTTGGCTCATTCTTGTGGAGATCACCATACAAAAACAATTTAGAGGGGATGGAGGAGCATTATGGGAAGTACTGAAATATTACCATTTGGAGTTCGGACACTAAGAACATTGTGCCGGTCCAGAGAATGGTGGTTAATCATATGAAAATATTTGTTCATCCTTTTGGCAACAATTAACCTGATTGTATACTGAACATTTGTTGTAGCTATCTGTTCAATTTGTGTTAAGATTAAGCAGAATGCATATATAATGCTGATCCTTAATGTATTGTGTATATATGTGGTAATTTGAATTGGTTCATTAAAATCTCTCTTCACTTACATGGTCTTTTTTTCTCCAAGTAATTTTTTTCTAATGCCCTTTACTTGCTTCAGGTTAAGAGCTACTGGTTAAATTCTGACGGTGCTGATGTTGTTCAACATATGATAGATAACTTCCTCCTGTAGCTTTATGTACATGAATTTTTCCCAGTTTGTTATTTAGCCTGTGGGAATGTGGGATTATATTATTTACCCCTCCTTCCGTGTGTACATTGTCTCAATTTTGATTAGTTTGTCCATATTGCCCATTGAAAACGAACTGCGTAATTGTCAGAACCTTTTCCTGTCTTCTGACTGCTGCCTCAGTATAACCTGGTGAATTGATTATGAGGAAAGTATACTGTCAAGAGGACTTACGGATTTCTATATTATTGCTGCTTCTATTTCTATAATGTAGTCAGATGCTGTCTGAGGCCAGGATGTTCTGATATTGTTCTACTTCTGACTCTGATATATTTAGTGGTTTATGCCTTATCAAAACTGCAACAGGTTGTGTATTCATCAAATCTTTCAGTTCAATAGCTATGGATCCTTCAATTCGTTTGATCGTGTACTGCACTTGTATTTGTTGTGTTCCTTTCTCCTTCTATCTTGCTGGGCAAAGAAACTTTTGACTAATTTCATGTCTTATAAATCGAATTTCTACCATAACATTACTTTGATTTAGAGTCGGTGTAAAATTGATTAGAAGTTCAAATTTCTTCTGAAAAAAAAAAAACAGTTCGAAAGTTAAAAGGTGATCGCATTTGAATAGTTTGTAAATTAGGCATATCTCCTGACATTTTCGTAGAATGTATTTTCACAATTTTATATAAAGTGAAGACTCCGATGCATGAGTAATTACATATAATGTAAGTTAAAAGTACAACGTTGTAAAAAAAAATTAGTGTTTATGTTTATTTAGTGATAAAAAATTTTGTTTTGTCAAAAAATTAATTTTTATAAATTTAATACTGATAAAAATTATTTTTGAATTGGCACTTGTGAAAATGAGCAAGCAACACAGGAATTGCATATGAGTTGTTGATAATTAATTATATATATATAGTGATAATTAATTATAAAAAAAATTGACATAATAATTTGTGACTATTTATGTGTTGTCAATGACAACTTAAATGTAATTTTTATCACTATTAAATTTGTGAAAATTATTATCATGACAAAATAAAAATTATAGTCACTTATTGCTCATTATTAGTGATAATTTTTGTGTTCTCACTAATATTTTGCCACTAAAAGTTGTTTTTTCTTGCAACTGAGCATATATGTATTTCATCAAGACTTTTTCATTAATTTAATTTTTCAATAAAATTAAAACTCTGAAAGTGGAATATAATTTGTTTAATATGAGACAAAGTATATATAACATTATCATATTAATAAAAAAATCCTTAAATTCAATTCAAAATAAATTCACTATCAAACACAGCTCGTATTGACGTTTTGATTTAGAATAATTAAGTGCCAACTTGTCCGATCGAAGATATTCTGCTACTGGTATAAAACTTCAAAATAAAAATAAAAAATGTGATTAGTAATTTAAAATAAATACAAATAGTTAATGGTTGGTGGTTACACCTCGTGTACCACATCTTGCAAAGCTCTTTTAATTCAATTTCACTGCATATGACAAACTAGTCTATGTTTTATTAACTTTTGAAATTTGATTCAATAAGTCATAAGAAAATATATGTTCGATCCATATTTAATTCAATTAAAATTCATTCATTAATTGAAAGATCAATTACACTTTTAATTACATTTAGCTTTTCTATGAAAGAGTTAATTTACTAACTCCTTACATTCTTCTATAATTACAAACACTTCCTCTGTAAATTTACTATGTTTACAGAACTTCCCTTATGTTAGAGTTTTGAATAAAAAATAATAACGTCAACAAAAAAGATTAATGAATTTTTTGTTTTGCCTCTGGCCTAATAGTTCTAACATTTGAATTTTTTTTATTTTTTTATTGTGTCTGAAATAGTCTTGATAAGATTTGAAACGTAGAAGGGGTATTAATGTAATAATTAACATTTATATACATAAAAGGTAGGCAATTATAATAAAAAGTATTTTTGATATATAGCAATTGAATGAAAAAGTTTAGTTGTTTGAGGCAAAAAAATTACATTGCTGTCTTTTGATCCTCTCTTATATATATATATATATATATATTATATATATATATATATTGTATGTATAGTAAACTAATAATCATTCTTACATTTGAAAAAAAAACTTTTTAAATACTTTTTTCGTGTTCTAGAACATATAAAAAAGATGTGCGTTAGCGAAAAATAATTAGACTTAATTTAATATAAAAATAATTTAAAAATTCTTTCCATTTTCCTTTTCTTCTTTATCACTTCTTCTTTTCTATATATATTTTTTTTTGTTCAATCGATCATTATTTTTGTTTTCTTCAAGAGAGTGGCAATGGGAAAGAGGAGAAATAGAGAGTGTGGCAACGGAAAGGGAGAGAGGAGGAATGGGCGGCTAGGAAGAGTGAAGGAAGCAGCGGTGCCAATGTTAACGAGGGAGGGAGATTGGGGATAGATAGAAGAAGGAGATAGAAGTAGACCTGACCATAATTCTGGAATCGATTGAAATTATCAGTTTCAATAATCAGAATTTTTTAATCTTTGCCGATTACGGTTCGAGTCTTGGAATTGGTGGGCCAATTCTGATTTTGAATCCAGTTAATTGTCGGTTTTGAGTCCGATTCCGACTTTTGAATTTTTTTTATTTTTTTAATTTGATTTATGTTTTAAAAAATTATTATTTTTTAATTAATCATTAATTTTATGAAATTATATTTTTTTAAAAATTAAAAAAAATAGTTTGATATCTTAAACTTAAATTTGAATGAAAATTATTAAATTTAAATTTAAAAAAAATATTATTAAATTTTGAAGTTAATGAAAAAAATTAACTTACATTTGAAAAAAAAATTACTACTTAAAATTTAAATTATCGAATATTTTAATTATAAAATAAAAATAAAAAAGATGCTCAACTTGAAATTTTAAAAAATATAAAATTGAAAAATAAATAATTGAAGATGAAAGAAATAAAATATAAAAATAATTTAATGAAACAATTGAAATAGTATAGAATATACAATATAGAATTGAAAAATGAATAATTGAAAGTAGAGAATTAGAGAATTAATAATTAAAAATTAAAAAATTGAGAGTTGAAAATTAAAAAATTAAAAAATTGTAAGTTGAAAATATAAAAATATAAAAAAAATAAAGAGGGACAGGGATTTTTATAGGGAAAAAATACAAAAAAAATAAAAATAAAATCGTCATGTCGAACCCGACGATTTCGCGAGTTGGGCTATCACAACTCGTAATCGGCCTATAGGTGGTTACAAGTTGGACTCCACCGACCCGTAATCAATAATTTTTAGCCCGTTGACCACATATCGATTATAAATTTGATCCAATTTCAACATAATATGTGATCACCGTGGATAGAAAAGAAAGAAATGAGGGGAGGAGCCCTTGTGGAGAAATTAAGAGTACTTTCTAAATATAGACTAACATTATCAAAATAGAATGATCATTTAATAAATTAAAAAAATTATTTATTTTTAAATTTTTAAGTTAAGGATAAAATAATTAATTTATGCTATATTATTTTAATTGGGTAAAATTAAAGGTGTGGTTTACAAAGGGAAGAAATTAATTGGTAATTTAATTATTAGAGAGTGAAAGTAAATTTAATTATTTTAAATTGCATCAAAGTCAATTATTTATAGAAAAACTCAAACTAAGTTGATAGTTTATTCTCCTAATATTTATAAGGACTTGTAGATGGTATTTGTGAAAAAATATGGATAAACTTCATGACAAGGCTGCCACGTCGTACTTGACTCATCAGTCATTGACAGAAAGTTCTAAGGGATAAGGGCAATGATAGGCTAATCAGCAGCATTTTAGTAATGTCAAGCACAAAATTTTCATAAGATAAACAGATGACCTATTCTACCCTCACACTGATCAGCCAACAAACAGCAAAATCCGTCCAAAGGGAGGGGCAAATGAGGAAAAAGACTATAGAGTCAAAGCTGCATGCACGAGACGTGTATGAAAAATTAATGTTTCTTTCCAACACTCAAGATATTGCAACAATCAAATATGTATTTATGCTCCATTATATGATTGTCCTAAAATCGACCCTTTAATATAAACTATACTTCTTGGCAGGCGGATTGTAGAAGCCTCATAGAACTCTCATAAAAAAGGAATAGAAAATTTCGAAATCATAATCCACATCAAGATTTATGCCCCCTTTTTTTTTATGAATGCTATTTATCCAGAATTACCAAAGTAACCAACCCAAAAGAGTTTCTCCTGCTATATATACGCTCTGTTGGCTACTCTCAGAAGTGTATTTGTTTTTGGGCTGACGTCTCAACAACCCATCTTTATCTGTAAGTTCTTTCTCGCTGTTGTATGATCTATACTTGTATAAGGGGCGTATATTTTCTTGTTTGTGCTGGTTTGTGATTGAAGGGTAGTTGTTTCTTGGATCTTTTTGTTGCAATATGCTAAGGTCTTAATTAATTGATATGTCTAAGGTGTATATTTGATGAGAAGAGACAGCTGTTGATGATGGTTTTACAATTAATTTGGGGTCCGCCTACCTAGCCAACATGCATCCGGCACTATCCAGACTTTTCTGATTCGTCCAAGATTCTTCACTTTTTCCGATTGTTCCTGAGCAATTTTTAGATATCAAACGAATATCCCCATAAAAAAGTTGCAAGAATCGTTTTTTTTCTGTAACATAACTTAACTGAAACGTATATGGAATCTCTATGGAAATTTAGGATTTTTGAAAAGAAAATTGGAACCGAACATTGATCCGAGGATTGTTCATACACCCTTGCTACTTTTTCTTGCCATTTCTTGGTTGGCTATGACAACATAGTCACCAAAAACCGTGTATTTAGTAAACTTCTCACCTGTTCGTCCCACTGCCGGACCCAAAGTGCGAAGAGAGGCCATGAGGACAAATAGCCTAGCGGTTGACCTGCCACGGTCTCCATATGGCTCCCTTGGGGAAGGGAAGAGGAGTAGCTGTTTAACTATTGAGAGAGATCAATAATTCTCTCTAGATGCCCAAAGATTTAATTTTGATAATCAAGAACTCATTTTATCTCATGATGGGCCACTGACAAAATTGCATATTTGTTTGATATGAATAATGTTGACTGTTAAACAATTATCAGAGATTGATGACTCACATAGTAATTTCTAAATCCTGGTTGCAGAGATTCTGTTTGCATGAGAAGATTGAAATGAAGAGAGCCAAGTTCTTGTTATTGCTTCTTTCTCTAAATGCAGTCTCTAATATAGTGGTAAAGATACTATATTTACCTTTCTCATATGATTGTTAAAATTTTATGTAATCTGTAATACATGTTCATGTGGGGATTTTGTTAATTTTATGTGTGATTATGAACTGAATTAAATGAATGCAGACTGCTGCAGGGCTGCCAACATGTCCTGCCAATATTGGAAGTGATTGTGATACTGGTTCCGGTGAATGGGAAGGGGATTTCTTCCCAGGCATTCCGAAGATTAAGTATGAGGTGAAATTTTTAGTGTGCATTTTTTCCTCTCTTTTCTTCTAAGAATAGTTAGTGTAGAATATAAAATTTAAATTCCTTGCCCAAAAAAAATGTAAAACAGTTCATGTGATGATTATGGTTTGAAATGGTTATGAGTGGCATTCCTTTGCTAATGTAGGGTCCTTCTAGTAAGAATCCTCTCTCTTTTAAATGGTATAATGCTGAAGAGGAGATTCTTGGAAAAAAGATGAAGGTGAGAGTTTTATTTCGTTATGTTGTATATTTTCAGTAGTCCAGAGGATTATGTGGGTGGATAACGATAAAATCCCGAGTTACTGTAGGATTGGATGAGGTTCAGCATTGCATTTTGGCATACATTCCGTGGAACAGGGGTCGATCCATTTGGTTCGCCAACAAAGATGTGGCCATGGGAAGATGGCACTAATTCCTTGGCAATGGCAAAGAGAAGAAGTATGGTTGCTCTGTATATTTTCAGTTTTGGATGTTATCATCTGTGAATAAAGTTGCTTATCTAAAGTTTCTGGATTGATGACTCAGTGAGGGCAAACTTTGAGTTTATAGAGAAGCTTGGAGTTGACAGATGGTGCTTCCATGACAGGGATATTGCTCCAGAGGGTAAAACAATTGAGGTTAGTACAGGCATAACTGTTACATTGATTGCCTGGCGTTTTCTAATACTTGTGGCTCACCTTTAGCATCAAGAGGTCAATTGTCGTCCATAGTGTTTCCTCCCTTACTTGCGTAAACAATGCAAACATAAAATGGAAATGCTCCTCTTAGTCTTCAGATATCAGGGAGCCCTACTCTTTTAGAAGAATTTCATTTGTCTATGAATAGCTTTAAATTTATATGTGAGATTTCGTTGATAGTTTGTAATTTTTGAAGGAATCTAATGCTAACTTGGATGAAGTGGTAGCTCTTGCCAAAAAACTTCAGGTAACTTTATGCGAATGAAGAGGAGTTTTATATTGACTTTTAAAACATAAGAAAAGAAATCTAATGCTTTCCCATTTTGTTTTGTTGTCATGAAAGTGGAAGTGAAGATCATTGCAAGTTCTCTCTTTCTCTCTCTCTCTCTCTCCCTTTCTTTCTTTCTTTTTTTTTTTTCTTTGTTTTTTTTTTTCCAGGTTGTTTTTCTTGTTGTTGTTGTGAGGTTTCCATGTAAAAGAATGCACGAACTTTAATTAGTACATACTCATATGATGCCTTTTCCTCTCTTTCTCTGTGTGAACATTAGGGGGCAAAGATTCGTCCTTTGTGGGGTACAGCTCAGTTGTTCTACCACCCCAGATACATGCACGGAGCTGCAACTAGGTAGCTGATGTCATATGTTTTACTCAATGTGATGACCTATTAATTTCTGTGCTTCTGGACTGATATTCTGACCTTTTTACAATACAGCCCTGAACTAGGAGTATATGTATATTCTGCAGCACAGGTCAAGAAAGCCATAGAGGTTGGTGGTTGACTGATCTGGTCATATTATATTTCGTAAAAAATATTACATGCATATGTGATGGCTTGCATTCCTGCCTTTGCGTTATGTTTCACATTCCACTTTGTGCCTATAGGTTACACATTATCTAGGTGGAGAAAATTATGTTTTCTGGGGCGGTCGTGAGGGTTATCAGTCTCTTTTGAACACAGATATGGAAAGAGAGCTCAATCACATGGTAAGATTATCATGTTACTTTTTCTTTCTGTGCCTTTTTTATATTCATGCTTCTTAGTATTGATATTGAGAAATATTATATTATGAATTGTTGTTTGTTTGCTTCTTAAAATATGTTTAAAGCTTGTGGCCTTTTATAAGATGAATGACATGTTTATTTTTGTAATATAAAGCACTTAAAATTGGTTATATTGTTTTTGAGAGTGATCCATGCTGCAATATGGGTTTTTAGTGAACAATGAGTTATGTTCCTAATTTGTCTTCCCCAAATTTTTTTGAATTATATGCTTGTCATATCCTCGCAGGCAAGGTTTTTTGAAGCTGCAGTTGCCTATAAGAAGAAAATTGGATTCAATGGTATTTTTCTATTCTACTATTTGTAGGCACTGAGAAATTTTTTCTTTGGTTGTAACAGAAATACGAATGATAACACACAATTGGTTTAATGCTTGTTTATATACATTTCTATCACTTTAATTGTTCTCTGTTTCATCCCTTGTCATTCATTAATGTTGACAACACTTAAAAAAAAGAATGCTCACTCTTTTCATTCTTTTATTGTGTTGATATTGATATTTGTTTTCAGGAACACTGCTCATTGAACCTAAGCCCCAGGAGCCCACAAAGCACCAGTATGGTTCTGTCAATTGTTAGATGCTTTGCACTGGAATTGATTCTCATTAATATTAAGCCTATGTGACATATGTTAATCATGCCAGGTATGACTGGGACGCTGCAACAGCTGCTAACTTCCTTCGTAAATATGGATTGATAGGTAATTGTGGCAGTATTTTGTAATTTTTGCAAAGTACTGAAAGTTTCTACTATACATCTGATTTCAATTTGTCTTTATGTTTTTAATATCACATTACGTCTTGTTCTCTGATGAACCATATGACTAGACTAACTACATGTTGTGCGGTATTAAAGTTTATATGGATGAGAAATTTTCGTTTTTAAGTGAAATAATTTTTCTTTATGTTCTTGTTCTGTTTGATTTCTTCTATTTGCATTTCCCAGAAGAAATACAGATGTTGTCACCACTCTCAAGGAAAATAAAAATAATGGTTTTTAGTAATCTTGAGGTAATCGACTTAATTTAGTCAAGAAAGCTGAGTTCATATTTTGTCTGCATGTTTGAGAGGTGGATCTGTCAGTAAAAGATGGCATTCCCATCCTTCTTCACTCTTTGGGGTAATCACATTGATGAGTTTGATCTTCTCCATAGGAGAAAGGTAATTTTCATTGCTGTTGAGAGGTCTGCCACTTCCTTTCCCACCCTGATATAATCTCCAATCTGAGATTTTAGGATTACCCCCGGTGGGTATTCTGAAAGTGTGAACTCAATGAGTACTTCCCAGTGGGAGTCGGCATAAGACTCTTCTAGAAAATGATTTTTGTGCTGAACAGTTGGAAGTAAGGGAAAGTATCGAAAAGAAGAATCAAACTATTGTTTCATTAATCATTGCTAGTGGAAGCACAAAGTCTTTGCACTTATTGGCTTTCCGTGACTCAGAACTAGGGAACTAAGTTCTCAAATTAATATCACTAAATTGTTAAATTTATAATATGGAATTGTCAGTGTAAGTTGGCCATCTCCTATTTGCCTTCTTTTTAAATTTAACTGATACACCGGATTAATGGCATCATTAATCATGAAATTAGTTGTCCTAACCTTTAATTGTTTGTCTTCAAATGATCCATAAATCGTAGTTATTTGGGAAAGATAAATGCTTGACTGTGGCACCATGTAATTCAAGAGGAGAGAGGTATTTTGAATTTATCCTTTTCTTCATCTCTTGTGCAGATGAATTTAAACTGAACATTGAGTGCAACCATGCAACTCTGTCTGGTCACAGGTTTGTCATCTTCAGAGTAATTCAATGAAATAGTGTGCTTTAATTCAGACATTAATGAATTTATGCCACCTGATACTCTCCTCTGCACTGCAGCTGTCATCATGAGCTCGAGACTGCAAGAATTAATGGTCTACTGGGGAACATTGACGCAAACACTGGCGACCCTCAAATTGGTATTCAACTATAGATGATTCTGCTGAGCTATCCTACTAAAGTTGAACACCTCACATTGTTTAATGAGAGTAAGTTGTAATGCACGATTTTGGCCCTGTTGCAGGTTGGGATACAGACCAGTTTATGATGGATATAGGAGAAGCAACATTAGTTATGCTCTCTGTTATTAAAAATGTATGTAGAATCTTTAACTTTCTGTGTATTATGGAAAAAGTACCAGAAACATAAAATAAGTTAATGAACCATGTTTCATTGTTTTATCTATGCATTACAGGGAGGATTGGCGCCAGGAGGATTCAATTTTGATGCAAAACTGTAGGTTTCTTTACATCCTATGTTTTGCATGTATCTAAACTAGTTTTTTTATATAGAATTAGAATTGTATCAATTCAATTTTCTGAGTCTCTGATGGTAATATCATAGGACATTTCACCTTCTCTGACATAGACCATTTCGAATGATAGCAGAATGACTCAAGGCTAAGGCATTCTTTTCATACACTGTAGTAATCCGTACAATTGCAGAAACATCTATATTTGCTTAAACAAATATGCTTCAGTGTTTAATCACCTTGTTAGCTTACAGCGCTGGTATTCTTTTGTTTTCTAGAAACATAGTTCATCATTTTGAGGGTTTGATTCTTAATCAATGCAATCAACACTAACGAAATCCTTAAAACAGGTTGATATCTGCATGAAATTAGTAGACATGCTCAGTTTTTCTGAATTTCCTCGAAGTGTTGTGGTAACACATTAATGTGATCTATTACAATTATTAAATGAGCAGTTAGTCAACTCTATGCATTCATGCATGTTGGTATTTATTAGGCGAAGAGAGAGCACAGATGTTGAGGACCTCTTTATTGCTCATATTGCTGGTATGGATACTCTAGCACGTGGCCTCCTAAATGCTGCCAAGCTGATTGAGGTGATACTTGTCTTCCTTTGATATAGTTTCTGTTCACACCTCTTCTGTTTAATGCCCCTACTAAACGAGAAAATAGAAAAGGTAAATAAGACTTATAAGGAATATCCTTGTGTTAAAGCAGGATGGTTTGTTGGGTGAGCTAGTACGCAAGAGGTATCAAAGTTTTGACACAGAATTGGGGGCTCAAATAGAGGTCAGTTTATTTTTACCAACTTTTTCCTTGTCTATTTCGCGTTTCCTTCCATTTCCAGTGCTTGACATGAAATTACGTGACAGGCGGGAAAGGCTGATTTTGAACTGCTCGAGAAGAAGGCTATGGAATGGGGAGAACCCAAAGTTGCTTCTGCTAAGCAGGTAACACAAATTGTTGTACCATAAGTTCCAGTTTTAACATATCATAGTTAAGCTCAATCAAGATTATACATGATAGAACCTGCATGTTCCATTCATAGAATAGCAACAATCCGATATTAGTTGGTTTGGTTCCAAGAGGTTATAATGAGTTCTATATTCTGACAATGCCTTTGATTATGGGAGTTGTGTGTCGATTAAACTGCTATATAATTAATTTCAAATATATATTTAAGGAATATCTTATACATATGGTGTCTCATATGAAATAAAAGATGCAAAAATTCCGAACTGGTCTTTATCAATCACAGCATTCTTGTTAGTTGTCATATGTTTTAGTGACGTGTGCTTTCGAGTTTCTTTTACACGAATTTTCTTTGGAATGTTGCAGGAGTTGGCGGAGATGATATTCCAATCTGCGTTATAGATGGCAGGAGACCAAGTTTTTTTTTTTTTTTTTAACTCTTTTCTATCTTGACTCCTTTGAAAATAACACATTGTGATGTCTAGCGGGAAGACAACTGCTTTCGGTATCGGAGACTGTTTTATATGAAACTCTCTTATATATATATATATATATATATATATATATATATATACACTTATGTATGTATATGTATGTATCTGTATGTGGATGTGTGTGGCCAACTTGTACGAGTAGAATTTAAGGTCTTCTTTTGTACATCATAGTTAGAGAACAAGCATGCGTTTGTCTACTAGTTGGAGAAACTTTTTGTAGTAAAATCATTTTCTAGATTTTAAGGAGGAAAATTAAAATAAAAAGAAAAATTAATAAAGAAAATAGGCTACAAAGTTGTATAATTTGGAGTAATGAGAACTCAATTTCTTTTTACTACAATTCCATGATCTAAATTTAAGCCGATAAGACATGTTTGAATTCTGTTTTTCTTTCTTCTACATAAAACAAGAAGCACAATTTTTCCTCTAGAATTTAGAAAAATTTCGTGATGCAGAATGTTTTGTCGTAATTCTTTTTTCATCTATATAAAACAGTGCATGTGCAAACTTATTCAATGGGACACAATCACAAATTTGTGTAAATTATAGATTTTTTTATAGAGAAAATTACATATAATTACCCCAAAATAAAATATTAATTTCATAATGACTCTAAATCAAACATATTTAGTGGAATAAATTATAATTAACTTAGATAAATACACACACATAGAATTCTTTTCGAACAAGAAGGAATATAGTATAGTATTGGTGAGATTAACTTTTAGACTTATATTTACCAAAGTAAGATCTTGTATTTATACACTTTATTCTACAAAATTCAAATTATAAAAGAAGTAGAGTTTGTCAAACACTATCAGAATTTACATTTCTAAAAGCAATAGGAGGCTTTTGCTGGTTGGATATATTAAAGAAAGAAATAGAAAAGGGGCAAAGAAATGAGAGAGCAACAAATTTTTGACTGTATATCATGTAAATGGAAGGAAAATAATGGATTAATTGAAAATATCCTATTATATATATATTTTAAAAATAGTTAAATTTTTCTTAGGGAACAACCAAGTGGATCTAAACCCACTTATACTCAAATGTAAGACACAATATTCTTGGCAAAACTCCACAATTCTCCACATATATACCTGAATTTGTTTTAGATTCTCTGATTCAAATTGTATTTTTTTATATTTTATATTATAAATACGGGCATAAATATATTTAATATATTAATATAATATTAAATATCAAATTATAATAAAGAATCATCCCATCTCCCCATCTTTGCCTTCCTTGAGGAGCCTGTCTCTCCTCTACTACCCAAGCTCTTGATGCGGTGGATGGCTAATCAACTAACATATATATATATATATATATGTTAGTTTAATACTTTTCATAGGCCTTTAGGCTTTTAGGTGTTTGCACTATGAATAAATTATGTGTTTTGAAAATGTTTTATAACAGTGCTAGTGGTGTTGTTACTTTAAGTATTTGCATGCCTGTTAATTTTCAAATTTTTTTTATTATACTTTTTAAGGATAGTAAAAGGAAGAGTTCAAATCTGAATTCGAATATCGATCTAAATATGATTAATTTGATTTTGGATAGGTAATCTATCTTTTTTTTTTTTTTAAATTTAATTATTTTGATGATAAGGAATGAATTTTAACAAACCCGTCTCGTATATTTACAAGCTATATTTTTAGTACTAGCTGCTCTTATTTAGGTTTACGGTTTCTTCACGGCTTAATTGCTAGTTTTATGTTTCCCCAATCACCTTACTGACGCATCGCACACCACATTCGACCTCCCATCTGAGCACCGGCGATGGCTTTAGTCATTCCAACGGCAGACTCAAAGGCATAAAGCACCCCTTCTCTTGTTTTCCACATATCCCTCGCGCCTCTTTAGTTCACTCCACTTGAAAAATGGTCTCCTAGGGAATTGACGATGATACTCCTGAGACTCCGACTGAGGATTCACACCACACCTCTCTCATAGGCTTTTCCTGGCTAGGCGCGATTCTATCTATCTTCTTTTGCCGTTTCGCTTGGTTTTACTTACTTTTTCTTCTGCTTTTCGGTTTTTTGTTTCTATTTCTTGCCGTTTTTGCAAAGAAGAAGACTGCCCATGCTATTGAAGAATTGTTTAATGGGTATTTTAGACATATTAAGGTACGTTGACTATGGAAATGTAGTGTAGTAAAGCAATAAGATCATGGGAATAATGGTGGTTAATAGTGTATACCTCAATTGTAGATTCGTGAGCAAGTTAGTGGTTAATTGGAATGTCAAATTGTCGACAAGAGGACCCAACCTTTTAACTATTTAGTTGGACACATAAGATTTTTAAGTTCGAAAAGAGACATAAGGGGGTTCTCAATTGAAGTGGGGTGGGGCAGGTCTCATATCAATTTTTTTCTTGACAGGATGAATCTTTGATCTGGTTAAAGACATGACCAATTTTGTTATCATTCCTATTTATGGTTATTCAATATGTCTATAAATTTTTGATTGAGTCTAGTTTTTTATGCTATAAGTTTAAAAAGCATGACAAATGCAAAATTATCCGTGAGTAGAGTTGATATGAGTTGTAAATAAAAGAACTCAAAAGTTGTAAACTCAGACTTTGATGGCGTCAATCCTTTCTTACATGATTGATTGGAGTTAAGAAGTGGATATGAAATTTTTATCTTACCCTAATTAAATATTTCAAGAATACTATTTTGTATTTTTTTTTTTTTTTTTTGCCAAAACTTCAAGACAAGGAGTCTCCTTACTTGTTTAATATTTTTTTCTCATTTCTCTTAGTATTATGTTTTATATTCTCAAACGTGAAGTCTAATAATATTTAATTTAAATTTTTTATTATAATTTTATAATATATACTATACATATATATGATTAATTTCAAATATATATATATATATATGTGATATATAAGTATGATATAATAGATACAAACTGAATAATATTTGTATTGTCCTTGTTAAGGATGTAAGAGAATGGAGCAACCATGACTCGTCTAATTTGTTACTCTTTAATTTTGTACTAAATCTTGAGTTAATGCCGAGGAAACGCAAAATCCCAAATTCCAATATTTGACTTGGACAAGAAAAATTATTCCAATAAAAAAAATTAAAAATGAGAAACCCATTACTTTTCGGGTCGGGTAGCTCGGTCCACGGATAGGCCATCTCTCTTTCCTTCTCCTTTCGTCATCATGCTCTACAGTCTGTAATCTGTATAAATTCCTTCATAGAATTTTCTGATATTCCGAAACAATCAACACTACTCCCAGTTATCAAGAATCTCTTGTATTATAGGAAATTCACCACCATTACTTGTCATATTCTCAAATCACCCCCCAATATTATACCCATCCTCTCTGGCAGATCCTCCCTTTTTCCTCCGGTACTGAATTGCAATCCTCCTACAGTTAATTTTTAACTTGATAATCATGTTATAGTCGCTTTAATGATAAATTTCGTTTCAATCCTCTGCAGGAAGGATAAGGGGGTACTGATACTTTGCTTGGATCCGATCTGGGTTTTTCATTTTTGTCCTGTTTAGTGTTAGATTCATCATATTGAACGTGACAAGAGGGAGAAATGGGAATAGTTTTTACGCGGCTGTTTTCGTCGCTGTTCGGGAACAAGGAAGCTCGGATCCTCGTTCTGGGGCTTGACAATGCAGGAAAAACCACCATTCTTTGTATGATTTTTTCCCTTGGCCCTTCCCATTTGATGTGGTTTACGTCTTTGTGATGATTTAATTCTCCTTTTCTGTAATTTTTGTTTTGCAGATCGACTACAGATGGGTGAAGTAGTCTCCACCATACCAAGTAAGTATTTTCATTTTCACTTTTCATTTCCTTTCGAATTATAAATTCTTTGATGATAGTAAAATTGCATCATTTTATAATTTTAGCACTCTTATTTTATCAACATGACACATTGCAGAAAATTTAGGACTACAGATTTTGGATCATTTGCGTTCTATCTAATTGTTATTTGAAGTTGGTCTCTGCTCTTAAGCTTATGTTCATATTGGTTAAGTTGTGTCTTGAACTCATATTTTTTGCTGTATTAATTTTGAAGTTGATGGTTTTGTGTGTTTGGCATGCATAAACTGCGTATCTCCAGGGAAATAAAAAAGGGAACTTGCATTTCTCTTGGTTAACAAGTCATACTTTTCTTTACAGCAATTGGGTTCAATGTGGAAACAGTGCAATATAACAACATAAAGTTTCAAGTTTGGGATCTTGGTACGTTTGTCCACGCTTCTCAGAATGATATTCTTGAATTTGTTTGGCATGTAGTTATGTTATTTGACTTGGATTTGTAGCATTTCTTTTCATCAAGAGTATAGCTGAAGCTTCTCATTTTATTTGACATGGGAGTTCATGAGTTGTGACTATTATGACAAAGTAACAATTCATCCTTGCTAACACGTGAAATTGGTTAGAACTATGTGGAGACTTAAGGACTTCTAAGTTTTAACAAATCATTTTCATTAGAAGTCTAAAATATGAAGAGGAAAAGAACCAGTCTGGCTGAGTTGTTTGTACTGGAGCTCAGTGGAAGGAAACAATGTTATATGGGAGACGTTTGCTCCATGGTTACTCTTACTATCACCCTTTGTATCAAAGATTGCCTCTTTATTGCTAAAATTTATGCTGATCCAAGAAGTAACTAGGTTTTCAATTGTTCTTGTTTTCTTATGTGATATCCCACTTGAATTTTGGGGAAAGTTTGTTGTTGCGAAAATTCGTGAACGCAAGTGCACGTTATCGTATACAAGTAATAAAGTGATGAATCAATTATCGTTCCCACGAGGATTGTTGAATTATTAAGTACCGAAATTATGTTAACTCCAATTTTATTTGAATAAACGAAAGTGAGTATTTATGATTATAAACTAAATTCAACTAAACTAAATTAATGATAGAAAGCATTTAAAGATAAAATTTACTAACTTAAAAGCTTAGGGTTATGATTTCATCGTCATTAATCCGAATTGAATAATTCATCTCATCAATCTCAATTTATTTCCCAAGTGATAATCGAGAATCCCTAAATTATCCACTAGCCTCTCCCAAGGTCTAATGAAAATATCATCAATTGCTAACCCACTATATTCCTATGTGAATTACAACAATCAACAATTCATTAAGATGAAAGCATTCAATTAGTGGCCAAATAATTGAAAGCATTAAGAACAATGTAATAAACTCAACTTGAACATAAATTGAGAATTGAATTGATACAAATATTCAAAACATCATAATTAGATTACATCACAACACTATAACAAGAAATTAATTCATGATGAAAATGAAATACAAATTAACAACATTCATACACATAATGAAAGAAAGAAAGAGGACAATGAAATGAAACTAGAAATAGGATGAAGTTCTTCCCTTATTGATGTCTTCTTCACAAATCATGGAAGACTTCTCCTCTTCTTCTTCTCTTTTCTTCTTTCTTGGCTTGTTTTCTCTTCTCTCCCTCTCTCCCTCTCTAAAAATCTGATATGGAGGCTTTTAGAATACTTAAACTTGATGGGAGATACCCTAAAGAGGGCATTAAATAACAATTTGCCCTTACTTGCCCGGTTGGCAGTGCCTAGCTGCAGTCCAGTGAGGGCAGCACCTAGGCGCTGCTTTTGCTATCCAAAATGAGTTTTTGCTGCGCTTGTAGCCTCTTTCAACTGATTTTTCACCTATTTCTAAGCTAAATTAGCTTTTGGTGTCTTCATATGAATTGTAGCTCTATGTCTTGGCTTTCGATAGGAACTTGAATCAACTCAATATGAAATATGTGCAAAGATTTATGCCTGAAATACCAAGATGTGTCATACCTAAAACGTTCAGTCAAGTGTAGACTATTTAACGCAATTTTTCTCATTAAAATAGAAAGAACTGGATTTCATGGTAAACATAAACATTATAGATAAATCTCTTGGCTTTCCAATGATTCAAGAAACAAGTCAAAATGATATTGAAGCAAAAAGTTATGATTGAAATACGAACACTGCCCCAATAGCACCAAAAAGCGGATTATTGAAAATTTAAACCAAGTTTTATGTTTATTTTCATTTTCTCCTCATTATGCTATTATCTATAATATTTCAAATTAAATGCATAAAAGTAACAAAACACTCGAAAACTAAGCAAAAAGTTAAGTAAATGGTACTCAATTAATGGGTATAAAATCCACTCATCATTTGTATTATTTATAAGTGGGTATAACTGCCTCTTCAAGCAACTTAAGGTAATTATTTTCTTAAAGTGAGAAAGAATGCGAATTAGTTGCTAGTGGAGTCTATTATGCCAGAATCTCACATGCATACCCCCACCCTGTGGGCCCGAGGCATGACAAAATTGCATCAGAGCCGACCCCTAGTATTATTGGTGTGGAAGATTGGTGTCGAAGATTCGGCCAAATGTGTACTTGGGGTGGTCTTGAAGTGTTGAAGGAACACGATGAGGATGTTGCGCGTCCAACCGAGGGTGATTGAGACGATTCACATGGATTTTGGGAGAAAGTTTGTATTGGTTTATAAGTGTATATGTTGAACTTCTTTAACAATTTGGGTTAATCATTTTTGCAAAGTATTGACTAATGCGAAGTAATTGCTAGCGGAACCCATTATGCCAAAATTTCGCTTGTAGGCCCCCACCCCATGGGCATGACATCTTAAGTGTTGCAGAGGTTGATGAGAGCTTTCTTACTGTCCTTGTTGATATAAAAAAATTTGATCACTTTATAGGATGAAACTGGATAATTATTTGGTTGTGTTTGGGCTTTCACTAAGGTTCATCGGCATGACTCATTAGAATAGTCATTAGAAGCTTTAACTATTGTTTCCTTTTTTGGACTCAATATCAACTGGTGAGAGACTGGGCAAGATTCCACCTGGGAATGGTCTAGCTCATTGAGCTTTACGGAGCCACAACAGAATTTTATACTTGCAGTCAAGGGATGAAACGATTTTAAATAGAAAGTAAGACAACTAAGAGGGTTAGGTGAATTAATACCTGTCACTTTTGATTCATGAACCTTCAAATTAATGAATGTGTAAGATTCTGAGTTATTTGTTTTGAAAGGACAACCTTTTGGTCCACCAGCTGTGTGTAATAGACATGCATTGTTTTGTCTTACTTCCACTTTTTTCTTAACCTTTCTCATTGGCATATTGTATTTGAAGGATAAAGGATGGTTTGGGATTCAAATGTTCTTGTGGGAAAAGGTCTATATACGACAATATAAGCTCTGCATTTTTGTATGATTTGTGGAAGTATAGTCCTGATTAATCTGATTAGCCACCTTTGGGAAATGTCTTTGGCAGATTCTTGTGTCTGATAGCTTCTTTCACGAGACAAGTTTTGTATTTTGGAAAGGTGAATTTTGGGTTACACCATTTCTTTGTAGCACTACCATACTGCTCGAGTATTCTTATTACTGTTGTTGTCTTTTGTCGTTATGTTTGTAGAATTGGATGGGTTTGGTTCGATTCAGATGTTATGCCAGTGGTGTTCCCTTAGGAAATTTAGAAATTTTACAGTGGTTTTGCCACGTTGTATAAATTTGAATATTCTTCATTAACTTAATTTTGTTTTGTTGCACCTTAAGAAATTAATATTTTTACTGGTGCCTATTTAGTTTTGTAAATTTTCTGATGTTTGTCCCTATTTTGTGTTTCTTATTGTTTTGTCATTTTTTGTTTACTCTTGCTAATCATTTCTTTGTGATAGAAGTCATTCTGAAGTTCATGTCTAACATAGAGGTTTTCTTTGCTGATGGCAGGTGGACAGACTAGTATCAGGTAACTTATTTTTTGATTCTCTGATTCTGCGAGTTGTAGTGCTTATTTGTCTGGTGTAACAGTTTTTTTATTGTGTTGCATATACAAGATAATGATACGCCCTTATATTGTTTGCTGATTAATTTTGTGCATTATTTTATTGTCAATTAAACTTTTTGATGTGAAATTCTACTTTGTTGACTGAGATAGGGAGTTGGCTACTTTCTCTCTTTCTAATTGTTAGCTTCATAATTTTCTTTTTTTTTTCTCACGTTTTTCTGTCTTTTAACAAAGCATAACGTTAATTTGTCGTTGGGAATTCTATTGTGTTTATTAATGTGGTACTACATCATATAGAAGATAAATTTATTAATCCGAGTCAAATAATCATAATCATATTTTGTTTGTATTGGTTGCCATCCCGGATATTGCAATAGTTTTTCTAAAACTTTAGGCAAGGTCTGTCTTTAGTTCCATGCCTAGATTAGTTTATCTTTCTTTCTGCAACATTTTATTGGTTCTTCAACATCATGAGGATCTTGTCCTTGCTGTGAAAGAGGTGAAAATGTGTAGGCAATAGTTTCATAGCTTTCTATCTTAGAGTCGTGGGATAATAGATTTTGTTTCACCATAAGGATATAACTGATTGCATCTTAGTTCTCAACACTGGTTTATCATCAATGTCTTGTTGCAGCGTGCAGTTGTGTGCTTCCATTACACATGGGGAAAAATGAATGAGGCCAAAATCCTTCAATTCTATCCAGATAATTGTTTTTTCCCCACAAACTCTTTTTTTTTTTTTTCTCCTCCCTTATGTATACCAGAACTCCCAACAAGTTTGACCTTCTCTTGTCACCATTAACCTATATTAGCACACAACCTATTTTTTTTATTGAAGTAACATATGCAGTTATCTATCTAGAGAGACATGGTTCCAAGAAAACGCATACAGGACTGTTTTTCACGTATTCAAAATGAAAGAATATTTTCTGGATTTTGTGATAATTGGAATCTTTTGATATGGCTTTACGCAGAAGAAATAGCTTTAGTGTGATATCTGGTCATATCTTTATTGGGAATTCTTTCACTTCTCCCAAATATTATCTGGAATTAGGAGTTATGCCTATTCTGAATATTCACTTAATCCTTGGTATGATATAAATTACATTGATTAGGCCTCATAATGAGATGCATTTGATATTATCTTTTGTAGCAACTTCATAGCTATCACTCATTGTACACGTTGGTTTATTTGTTTCACTATATAGGCCATACTGGAGGTGCTATTTTCCCAATACACAAGCTATAATATATGTTGTTGATTCAAGTGATACTGATAGGCTGGTGGTTGCTAAAGAAGAATTTCATGCAATATTGGAGGTGCTATTGCTTTTGTTCATCTTCATCTTTCTTTTTTTCCTTATGTGTTAATTTAATTTCCTTTATCATCAAAAAAGATTCATACAAACAAAAGAAGGATTCGCCACAAAAGATTTCTAACAGGATGCTCCTGTGAGGAATGGTTCCCACCAAGCCCCATGGAAGGCCCATTTGGCTAAATTATGAGCAGCAATATATCTCATTCTAGGAATCTTAAGAATGTCATCTGGCCACCTTTGTGTTAAGTCTCTGGACTTCTCAGCATATTTTATTCATCTTCATCATTGCTATATTTAACATGATGTTGAATATTGGTTATCAAATATGTTTCATGCTCTTGATTAAGCACATTGGACATGCTCTTATTGGCAGTTTTAGATAATATGCTGCAGTAAACTGAAGCACGCTATTCCTATTTTTTCGATGCATTTTAGAATATGAGTTGTAGGGTGTGGCAAATAGCAAGGAGGAAAAGCTAGGGCATGCAGAAGCAGTTCCATGCTTGTTCCATTAGGTTTTTATTGTGACTTTGGGGCCTAGATAATAATTTTATGTGTAATTTGATTTTTAAATCTCAAAGGAAGTTGCAAATGTCCTGCATTCCTGCAAAAACACATCCCTGGCTAGGTGAAGGAATTTCCTCCATTTTGAGGTACTATATAAGGTAGGAAGGAAGTTAGAAGATGGAATTCCTTTGACATTGTTGACTCTATTAGAAAAATTGAGTTGAAGGATAGAGAAGAATTTCTGGGCAGTGGTCATCTTTTACTGATCAGAGGGCTGGAGTTAATCGCTGTTAAGCCAGTACATTTTTGTTTGAGTTAGTTTCCAGTTTCTTTGACTGTGGATTCAAGAAAAGCAGCTTGAAGTAGGGGACAACTTGGAAAAATAATGAGAAAGAGCACAGGAATGAAACTTGAAAAATTTCTCTCAATTTGCCTTAGTTAAAGTCTTATGTTAAAATAGTGGGGGTAGGACCTGGGGTTCGAAGCCACAAGGTAGACAGGAGCCTTTATATGTACATAGTCTCTCATCTGACTCAATGTCATATAGTTGTCAAACTGTTTTTACCTGCCCTCAATGCTGTTGGCCATAACAGAATATCGACAAAAATTTGCAGACAGATGTTAACAGGCTCGACCATTATCTTTTGAATTCTACCTTGACTAGAATGTTGAGACTTTGTGGAACTTTTTAGACTTTGTTCCCTTTAATATAGGCAGGTCTTTCCAGATACAAGCATGAACCTATTGAAACTGTTTTCTGTGGTCACTGAAGTTGTGTTCGCTTAACTTTTGAGATCTAGCAAACCTTGATAACTGATCAAGATAAGTCATAAATATCCTCCTCAAGCTTTGATTATTCTTGTATCTGAAAATTGCTGAAACTTTTCTTTCACTTTTTTTTTCTTCTCTCTTCCCTTTTTCTTCTTGGTTTTGTTTCTATACCTTATGGAACATTGTTAAGTTCTATTAAGTTTCAAATGGAGTGATGATGTTTGAGTTTATTTTCCTTTGCTTTTTCTTTTCTTTCTTTTTCTTTTTCTTTTTCTTTTTTTTTTGTGCAAGTAGGTGATACTTGATTATTACATAGAGTCAAAATATGAAGATTACTTCATAACAGATATTTATTTTTATCTTTTTACCATTCAGTTTCATGCTTTGGTATACTGGTTACGAGCTTGGAATATAGTCACCTGTGTTTTTCTCTTTTCTAACATCTAGTTGCAATATGATGGTCTCTTTTCAGGAGGAGGAGCTAAAAGGTGCTGTTGTCCTCTTATTTGCTAACAAACAGGTTTGTGTAACTGAATGTTATTTTTTCTGTTGAAGTATGAATTGACTTTTTGCTTAATTTTTAAGTAGCATGTTTAAGATTTGACAGTGATGCTGTAGACCTGGTTTAACTCAGAACCACTAGAACACACACATATGCATTCACATAGACAAACCTGTTTTCTCATGCTGACTGGTTTACAGGATCTTCCTGGGGCACTTGATGATGCTGCAATAACTGAGGCCTTAGAGTTGCACAAGATTAAGAACCGCCAATGGTCTATTTTTAAAACTTCTGCCATAAAAGGAGAAGGCCTCTTTGAGGGCTTGGACTGGTAAGCTTGACTAAGTATTTCCATAATATGTTTGCGTAATCTGTATGTCTCAAAATAATTGCTTGCCTGATGTGCTTAATTTACCATAGTTGCTAGACATGTCTTCTTCTAATTATTTTTCTTGAATTCCACACCCACCTTTATCCATTTCTAAAGGAAATTATAAGCGACTTCTAGTCTACATAGCTTTTGATTTTATGTCCGACACCCTGTACCTCCATCATCTATGATTTCATTCATTCTCTTGAAGAAGGTTAAATAGAAAACAAGGAGAATGAACTTATTGTTTGTCTTGTAGAATTGAAGTATATCCTCTCTAATACACATGCAGTATCCTGATTCCTGTAAATATGATTGCAACTTATCTTAGATCACCAATCCATTGATATGATTATATGTCATCATTCTCTTTTTCTATAAGGTCAACTGTTTTAGCCAGTGTTACTAAAATATAAGTATTGTGAACACAAGTCTTGCATTATTTGATATCATTGTCGAACTAATCATATTATTACTGTTCTCCTGCCTTTATGTCTGTATTGTCAATTGAATAGGTTGAGTAATACACTTAAATCTGGAGGTGGTTAAATCTTTGAACAGCAATCAGATGATTTTTGTGCTTGTGTCGATGCTGATCTAAGAAAAGTGACAATTACTGGAATGGTTTGTATTGAGATTTCATTAGTAGATTACCTTGTTACTTGAACAAATAGTTGATATAGAATTACATTTCAAAGTTTTACCAGCATAACTGATATCTAGCTCTTTATTCTCATTCCAATATTTCTTACCGTTGTTTCCTTTCATTGTCCGCTCTTGTTTGAATATAAATATCACTTTTTATTCTTTGTAATCTCTGTAACCCCAAATCTATAGAATTTGTCAAGTATGTGCTTTGATGCTCTTATTTATTCTGTCATGTCCTTTTACGTTACAAACAGCCGAGCTGAATACTAGTGAAACTTCGAACCATTTAGGGATGGAACTCGGCTTGAGAGTAGATCCATGAAAGCTCGAGCTGGTTTGTTTGGCTCGTAGCTCGTGCTCATATAGAGCTTTGTTTGGCATACAGATCTATTAACATCAAAGCTTTTTATTATCGTTAGAAAAATTTAAATAAAAGCTTGTTAGCGGCTGAGAAACTACTTAGCCAAGAATGATAGACGTCGAGCTTTGGTCCACCTGATTTTCATTGAGCTATCTTGAGCTCGAAGCATGAAAATTTCGAATTTGAATGAAACATTATTGGAGAGTTAGTTGAGTAGCGAGCTGGCTCAACTATTCTCCATCATAAAGGGTTAGACCGTAATGCTGAATTGGAGGCACAAAGTATGTAAATGCACAGGCATAGTAAAAAGTTGGGGTTAATTCATGAACTCATAAAATTTATAATTCGGGTATTTCATGATAATTTGAAAAAAAAATTAAAAAGCTTTGGATTTGTGAATTCAAAGATATAGTAATAAGTTTGAAATTTGTGAATAATTCGTTAGCTCTTAAAATTCGTAATTTAAGTATTTTTTAGGATAATTCAAATTGATAAATTTTCATTCACATGAAAAATTCATTATTCAAGTTTATGATTAATTTGGATATGCATTGATACAGAAAAATTAATTATTTTATAAAATTAACGTATTTATATGTGAAGATTGTCAATAAAAATTATATTATTTCGTAAAATTATATATATGTATATATTTGAAGAAAAAATAAAAAAACAAATTAGTATAAAGATTTTTGTTAAAATAGGAGAATAATTCAGAAATAATTATTTTGTTAATTTTGTTACATTACTATTTATGAAAGACACTGAATTCCTATTCCTACGTTCTATAAAAATATTATATTTTATTTAAATTATTTTTTTACTCGGGCAACGGGCAAAATGAAAGTAGAAGTGAAAAAAGAACTCGTTTGCTATCCTGACAACCAAAATAAGAATTCATACCGTCAAAGATAATTTTATAATTTATATGATCAAATTAAAGGTATTTATTGAGAGTTTTAAAAAATTAACATACTTCTTGCTACTACTTTCGAAAACTAAGGTGTTAGAAGTAAGGACGAAAATTACATTTTCCTAAAAATCAATCGATAATTTTAAGGGGGCCGAGGGGATGTTATGTTACCTACTCCCATCAGGTGTTGAAAGCTTAGGCTTATATTAATTAATTTTTAGCTTCTTAATTAATTGATGTTACTATAGAATAGTGTGTGGTCCTTGTAGTTTAATTTCAAGTACAATTAATTGACATTTTATGTGCTCTTAATGCCATAATTTATGGGAATCTGTCAAGATAAACGTGAAATGGGCAAAAGCTTGAGGAAAATGCATGCCAAGACATGAATTCTACCTAACCAGAATTCGTCCTTTCCCTAGATCGAAGAATTTTCAGACAAACGACAGGCAATATCAGATGAAAATGTTCTTTTCTTTGAATATTCTGGGCTTCTAATCTTCACTGTCACACGTTTTTCTATCGGGAAAGTGTGATTTGAAACAGAGCTACATTTCCCTGACGCCATAGACCGACCTAGGGTTCATAGGATGCCGACGCCCTCAACTTTATTAATTTTTTAAATTAATATATTTTTTATATATAAAATTATTAGATTTTAAAATTATATCACCTTTAAAAATTAAAAATAAATTTTTATCTATTGTTTAAAAAAAATAAAATCTTGCCCTCTTTTCTATTCTTCATTTTCTAATTTAGTCCGTGAATGAGGCAACGTGATCAATCGATATATGATACATATATATACACACACACACACACACATACATAGTAGTGATAAGATAAATGACTATATATCCTATGTGTGTTAAGTAAGGACAAGAATTTTTGTTTTGTTTTCACAAATTTAATACTTATAGGAATTCTGTCTAACTTTTCATTATTGACAAATTGTAATAAATTTATAATAACAATAAAAATCTTATCATAAATTATAGTGATATTTTTTTATTATCACTATATATGTATTAGTAATTGTCAATTGTAACAATTTAAATATTCTGCATATATTATTAATTATTTATAGTGATAACTTAAATATTAATTTTTATCACTATTAAGGTTTTTAGAGCCGTTATGTAGTAAAATAATAGTTATTGTCACTTAATACATATCATTAGTAACAACTTTTATATGTATCATTACCGGCAACTTTCACATTATCTCTTAACTTTTTTATCACTAATATTCTTTTTCCCTGTAATTGATTTCAATAATTAATAACGTGCATTTTACAATTTGAATAATTACTTATGCTTTTGATCTAGGATTTTATTGAGAAAAAGAAAAAGGAAAAACATAGAAAATCAAATTTCATCACAATTTTCTTTTGGAAAATAAATCATCAATTCTAAGTTCATTTTAATTGTAGTTAGTATTATGAAATAAATAAATAAAATAAGTGTATCTCGTATTACATTCGTTCCTTTAAAATCAAGTAGAGAAAATTACTTTTTTTTGGGCATTTTTTTTTTTCAAACGCCCAAAAGCCAAACATAGTAGGGTCGGGCAAGACTAAGGTTTCAAAATAGAGAATTAGTTGCATAAGTAATTATTTCATCAATTGGCAGGTTTATTGCAATTATTTTAGGATTTATAAGTTTCTAAAATAAGATATTAGAATCTTATAAACTCTTTTATAAAAAGTAAGAAATTTTTAAATTATTTTTAAAATTTTAATAAATTTCTTTAATTTTGACTATTTACGGATAAACTTATTAAGATTTTAATAAGTTTCTAAATTAAGGATTTAAAGTGCTATTTACCGATAAAAATATATTACAACTAGGGGAAATATTGACTATATATTTAAAAGAATAAAAATATATTTAATTTATCCGCATGAAAAATATGATTTTTTGAAAATATATTTAATTATAATTTTTTAAAAAGAAAAATTCTCATATTATAATAATATTTCAATATAAAAATAAATTTTTGAATTTTTTTATAATTCTTTATGTTCCATCAATCAAATTATATAATGAGGATTCATATTTTTTCTTTACATTTCACAAAAGTGGACAAACTAAAATTGTCCTGCGTGTGCAGATGATGCCTAGAGAGAGTGACGTAACATGTATTTACGTGATGTCTGTGTCACTGTCTGAGTACAACTTGCTTTCCCCTACCAAACAACAGTAAATTTTGACACCAACCAATTAAGAAACACGAGTTTTCTTGATAACCACACCTTGAAAATTATGGGCTTTATTTGGTTTTATTTTTCAAAATACTTTTCCACTTTGAAAAAAAAAATGTGTTTTGAGATTCTTATTTTGAAGTAATATGTTTTTATTTACTCAAAATACTTATATATAATTTTTTAAATTAAATAATAATGTATCATAATATACATATACTAATTATAATAAAATAATATTAAAATACCTATAGATAAAACATCTATCGATAAAAATATCTCTCATTAATCACAAAAAATAATATTAATAAGATATTTATAGTTAAAAATATATTTTAACATATATCATATTATTTTTATTTTTTAATAAAAAAATCCAAACACATTTTTATTTTCTACGTATTCTCTAATTCAACTACTCAAAATACATTATTTCAAATATTTTTTTCAAGATGCTGGAAATAATATCAAATAAGCTCATGGCTTTCGGCCAACGAGGTTTTGTCAAATAGTTGAAATTGAAGTTTAAATTTTTTATAAATTTAAAATATTGAATTTAAGTTTCACTTGATGTGTGGATTATTAATCTGACTATATATTAACGTGAATTTTTTATTTTATTATTTATTGTAATTAGATGACTATCGAAAATAGGAAAAAGACGTGTGTATTGTAGCACTATTTGATTTTTTGCCTCCTTCGTTTCTTGTTTAGATTAAATCATTATTTGTTTTGTTATTACAGCCTTGGTAAAACTATAAAAGTAGTCATTAGAGAAAAGAGCTTTCGTAAATATGTTTAATCAAAAAACTTATAGCAGTGAATTTTGTTTTTTGGTACAAAAAAAAAAGAAAAAAAAACAGAAATTTTAATGGGAATCTTAGTTAAAATACGTAGCCGCGATTAGCTTATACACTAGATGGTTGATTTTCTTCCTAACTAGTTTTTGGTTTAAGAACTTAATTTTGGTCAATATTGCACCAATGTGCTACATGCTTGTGAAAGTTTGTGTAGTAGGTATATTGATTTGATATAAACAGCATTAATAACCAACAATAATATTGATCGTGACTTTCAATTAGAACACGATAGCTTAAACTTAAAGTTAAAACTTCACTAACTTTTAAAATAATAACTAAATATCTAAATTAGTGAGCAGATAGAACGTTTTCTTGCAAACTATTGTGATTGGAACAAATTCTAAATTTAACTTTTACAAAGTTTTGAGAGTTTTGGTTTCACAACGATCGTAACTATTAATATACGACAAAATTCCTGCACATATATTTATAATCTTATTAGTCATGGATTCGAGTCATTAGAGAAAGTTCAAATAACCAACCAATCATGTATTTTATAAAAAATAAGTTGATAAATAGGTATATAATAATATTATATAGTAAAATATTGAAATCATCATTTTTAATTTAACGGTTCGGAACTCAATTTAGATAATTACTCGCTTGGTGGCATTTCATGAAGCAATCATCCATCTTTTGAGCAGTTTGGATATAACAAATGTATGTCATATGAACAAATTTTTTTTTTTTTTATATATACATTTAAAATTGTACATATATTATTTAATGAAGTTGTGGCTTTTGTTCTGTGACGAAAGCAAGTGGAACTCCCAAAGGTTGAATAGCCCTCAAATCCTACGGGCTTTAATTCCTGCGGCCGGAGGAATGACGAGAAATCTGACTCGTAGATCAACTTGGTTCCCTTAATTTGTAAGCATTAATGCCTATATACAAATTGATAACACTCTGGAGAAATCTGACCATTGGTCTCAAAATTTGACATTTGAAGTAGGAATTAACGGTTTAAAAGTGGATATGTCCAAACTCCCTTCGTTTGTCACGAATTTTAATAGCAAAAACGAATTTAAATTGGGTCTTAAATTTTTTATTTTTAAATTCAATCTATCTAAATCCTACCCATTATTTTAAAAATATATATATATATTTATATAATTTTTATAAAAACAATATTTTTAATTTTTTTTAATAATATTATTTTTTAAAAATATAAATTTTAATATATTTTAAATTATAAAGCGAGTCTATCCATTAAGTGTAGATTTGAAATAAGTCCTTAAAAACATTAACGGATTGGGTTTTGGATTCAGAAAACTCGCTTCAATCCCAACTCATTATCATCCCTAATTTGAGTGGAGGATTTGAATTTTAATATTGAGTGAATTTCAAATTAATGATAATAAATGAGAAAATAATTCAAAATTATTGATATAAATTTGAAATTTATAATAACTGAAAATTATTCAAACTAAGGCAAAGAATTTATTATTATGCAGTAGAATTCATCAACTGTCAGATACTCCAATCCTAATGCAAGTTGTTCTTATTTATGATAACTCAATTGACCACAAGAAGTAGATTTGGTAGTAATTTTTTACAGAGATATCACATCTTAGCATTTACCTCTTGCAGTGAGCGTTTGCTATAAAAAGGTCCTACAAGCTAACATCTCAAGCATCAACTTTTTCTTCTTCAAAAAACTTCAGGTCTCTCTCTCAAGACTCTTTCCCTGATCACAGGCCTGCTTTCTGGAGAGAGAGAGAGAGATGGCTTCTTGTGGAGTTATCAGGAACAGTTTCTTCTCCTTGCTCCATTCTCATGACAGTTCAAGCTGGTTATCTTCTTGCACTACCACTCTACCTATCAAAAGGCAAAAGGTTCCACTCTCTGCGTGTAGTATTAGCACAAGAAATTTTGATTCAATGTTTTCATTCTTATCAGGCCTATGAGAATTCATTCTTCTGGTTTTACCATTTCTGTTTTCAGTTTTCTGGGATAGCAGCTGCTCAACAGGACAGTAACACGACCGAGAGGACTGACATCATTGTGAAGACGACGGAGAATCTGACAGGGCCGAAGCCGTCAAGAACTCTTAATTTTACTGGAGAAAAGCCCTCAACTCCAATATTGGATACTATAAACTATCCCATTCACATGAAAAATCTTTCTCTGGAGGTGATTCTGAATTTTCTCAGAATTTCTTTTGCTTTGACCATAGTTGTCTCTAATTTTTGTTATGAAACAGAGAAATTCCTCAAAAAGCAAGTTAAAATCGATGGAGCACAAGCAATCATGCATGTACACAATGTTTAAAGACATCATGGATAGCATGTCTGTTGCCATTGTTGGAGGGAAATACTTCAAAGTGTTTAACTGTTGCCTTCATATGGGCTTTAAAAATCTCAGTTAAAGAGAATACTTCCAACAGACATAATAATGTAAAGACACACTAAGCACCTTCTATTGCTTAATTCATATAATACACATAAAATATTTATTTAAATATATATTTGAAATTAATTATCTACACGTTGGGACATATGTAATATGATATACAAGATGCCATATAATATTGGAACAGATAATATAAAGTATTATATATGATGCCTAAATTTGTAAATATTGAATTTTTGGACAACCTGAAAAGAAAAAGAAGTACAAGGAATTAATCAGAAGTTTGGACTTCAACAGGTGTTAAAAGTCCAAGTCCAGATTAACCTTCTCTTACTGTCAATGTTGTGGGCTTTGTTCCTTGTAGGAACTAGAAAGATTGGCCGATGAATTAAGGGAAGAGATAGTCTACACCGTGTCGAAAACAGGAGGGCACTTAAGTTCAAGCCTTGGTGTGTCAGAGCTTACAGTTGCACTTCATCACATATTCAACACACCCGAGGATAAAATTATATGGGATGTTGGTCACCAGGTACAGAATTCAAGTTAATTTGTTTCAACAGATCGATCACTTGTAATCTTCATGTATATTGTTCTTATGGCATAATTTTTATATTTATAACTGAAAAACTGGTGGCACGGCAGGCATATCCGCACAAAATTTTGACAGGGAGGAGGTCGAGAATGCATACGATTCGACAGACTTTCGGGTTAGCAGGCTTCCCGAAAAGGGAAGAAAGTGTGCATGATGCCTTTGGAGTTGGTCACAGTTCAACAAGTATTTCAGCAGGTCTAGGTAAGTATATTTCTTTTTGCACTTCTACAAAAAAAATTCACCAACAATTTTAAAATTCTTGTAGAATAATACTAGTTTCTTTTCACTAAGCTGTTTAACTTCTGTTTTTGTTTCATTTACTCATCAGGAATGGCTGTAGGAAGGGACCTATTAGGGAAGAACAACCATGTCATATCAGTGATAGGAGATGGAGCCATGACAGCAGGACAGGCATATGAAGCAATGAACAATGCAGGCTTTCTTGATTCAAATCTTATCATCATCTTGAATGATAACAGACAAGTGTCCTTGCCCACAGCCACGGTTGATGGCCCTGCTCCTCCTGTTGGAGCTTTAACCAAAGCCTTGACAAGATTACAAGCAAGCAGAAAGTTTCGCCAACTTCGTGAAGCAGCAAAAGTAAAGCATTCGTCTTTTCATCTTTCTTCTCTGTTTTAATGGATCATCGATAAAATCAGCTTATTCAGGATTGTTTCACATTCTCAGTGTTAAGCATTTTGTATATGCATGTATTTATCTATGGAATGTCATACAAATTAATCTTTTCATCAACAGGGCATGACTAAGCAAATGGGAAACCAGGTCCATGAAATGGCAGCTAAGTTGGACACTTATGTGAGAGGGATGGCGGGGAGACCTGGGGCTAGCCTTTTTGAGGAACTTGGAATCTATTATATTGGTCCGGTAGATGGCCATAGTATGGAAGATCTTGTTCATATTTTCAAAAAGGTTAAGGAGACGCCAGCGCCAGGGCCTGTTCTGATTCATATTATAACTGAAAAGGGCAAAGGATATCCTCCAGCGGAAGCTGCTGCAGATAAGATGCATGGTATGCGTACCAATATACACAATGCACTTCTATAATGATTTATTATGAGGAATTAAGCATGGGGACTTTATTTTTCAGGTGTGGTGAAGTTTGATCCTAAAACTGGAAAACAGATAAAGCCTAAACCGAAGACGCTATCATACACTCAATACTTTGCCGAGTCTTTAATAGCTGAAGCCGAGCAGGACGACAAGATAGTAGCTATTCATGCGGCTATGGGAGGGGGGACTGGGCTTAACATTTTTCAGAAATGCTTTCCCAACAGATGTTTTGATGTTGGGATAGCAGAGCAACATGCTGTCACCTTTGCTGCTGGTCTAGCAACTGAAGGTCTCAAGCCTTTTTGTGCTATTTACTCATCTTTTCTACAGAGAGGTTATGATCAGGTGAAGAGAATTTTAACCTTTAAAACACCTTTGACGACTTTTATACCATATACATGAATCTCGATGAGAGTAACAATATTGCACTATAAACTTGTACCTGCTTTTGTATGTGCAACATTAATTTAAGAATTAGTAGCACTTAACACAGAATTTCTTTGAAAAACTTTGCTTATTTTCTTGAGGTGCTTTTGTATCAGTTCATTTATCAGATTCTTGCATTCTGGATCCAATATTTCAAAAATCTCATTACAAATCAGTAAAATGCAGGTGGTTCATGATGTAGACCTTCAAAAACTCCCTGTGAGATTTATTATGGACAGGGCTGGACTCGTCGGTGCAGATGGTCCAACCCATTGTGGAGCCTTTGACACCACCTACATGGCTTGTTTGCCCAATATGGTGGTCATGGCTCCATCAGACGAGGCGGAGCTTATGCACATGATTGCCACTGCTGCAATGATTGATGACCGGCCTAGTTGCATCAGATACCCTAGAGGAAATGGCGTTGGCGCACCTCTTCCACTAAACAATAAGGGAACTCCTTTGGAGGTATAGGAGATAGCCGCCTTTGAAATTTTTATATCCATAACTGTGTTCGTATTCTCACTAAGCTATTTCTGAACAGATTGGTAAGGGAAGGATCTTAAGGGAGGGAAGTAGAGTGGCCATTTTGGGTTTCGGAACAATAGTACAAAACTGTTTAGCAGCAGCACAGCTTCTTCAAGATCATGGCATATTTGTCAGTGTGGCTGATGCAAGATTCTGCAAGCCTCTTGATGGAGCTCTGATTAAGCAGTTGGCTCAGGAACATGAGGTCCTTATTACTGTTGAAGAAGGATCAATTGGTGGATTCAGTGCCCATGTTTCTCATTTCTTATGCTTGAATGGATCACTCGACGGAAATCTTAAGGTAAAACTTCTACAGTTATGCATATATCAGACACCTGATTCCAAGATTCAAGGCCAAAAATGGCCTGTATTAAACATTCAGGCTACTACTGTGTTGATGGCATTCCAATTTACACTTTTTCTTGTTTTTCATGTTGTAGTGGAGGCCAATGGTGCTTCCTGACAGATATATTGACCATGGAGCTCAAAGTGATCAGATTGAAGAAGCTGGGCTCAGCCCAAAGCATATTGCAGGCACTGTTTTGTCACTAATTGGTGAAGCCAAGGATAGTCTCCAGGTGCTCAACTTGTAATTTATTTTCATTGCTGCCAAGACTTTTACCTAGAAGAGCATCGATTTCCGAATCAAAGGCCAGGCTTGGCGGCACATTATTTCTCCACAGAGACTCTCATGTTATATATATATATATATGTATGTGTATGTATATATATACGTATCCTGTAAATATGTAGATAGGTTGCTCACAAGACAAATCCATGAAACGGGAAGTTCTTCTTAAGCACCCTTTTTACTATACGAGTTGCCATACTTCCCTGAAAAAGAAATAAGAGGAACATGGAAACCAGAATGAGTTCAATTTGTAATCTTTCCATTGTTGATTGATATCTTGATGTAGAGACGTATTTGACAGTGTTATAAATAATCAAGTGATTGTTGTGTGACCAATTACTCGTCTTGACTCTTGAACTAAGTCACATGGGGGAGCGAGGGTGGGTACAGGAACGCAAGCGCAATAGCATCAAATATTTGAGAATTGGGAGTGGCTTATACCATATATTAAAAATAAAAAATATTGTTAAATAATTACTATAATATATGTTAAAAGGAAAAATCATCACATCCCAAATTACATTTTATTATTATTTGACTTAACAAACTCAAGTTAAAATGATCATTCTTTTTGCATGAGCCCTGGAAATGGTTTAATAAGATGACTATATTTTTGAAGACAAACTTCAAATTATTTAAGTCTGATGAAAGAGAAACCTTAAAGATCATTAAAAAAATTCATAATGGTCAAATTCATTGTTATAACATATCATTTCCAATCTTTTTTCTTTCTTTGTATCAAATTCAAGAATTTCTATTAAGTCATTATCAATGGTAATTGCTAACAAATTTCTTCATTATATCCCATCTTTCATCCCAACAATTACCATGGAGCCCCACCATAAAATCAATTATTGTCACAGCGGCCAACAAAGTTGAATTTGAAAAGTTAAATTTGCTCATTTTGTTCACAAACAAAATCGGTGTTGAATAAATTGAATCCAAAATTTTTAGATGTAAAACATGGCAAAAAAAGGGAAGACAAATAAGTTTTGTCTTTGAGCACTGGATATTACTTAAAAGTTTGTGGTGAATTGAGAAAAATGAAAAGAAGACAAAAATAATTTGACATTAGTACGAAGGTGGGAAATCATTTATCATGTGAGCACATTATGAAATGAAGTTCACCGAAGTAAGACCATAGAAATTAAAGAAATTTACTTAATTTTGATAATAAATAAATATATATATATATATATATATATAATGTGTTGAAAACAGTAGCATGAGAAATGGGCCAGTATGTGATGAAGAGACTTCAATAATATGTGTGTGTATAAATAAATAAATATATATATATGTAGTTATTGTATATATTTCATTATTTTCTAACGATTTTAATTACTTGTTGCCAATTCAATAAGAAAATTAAGTCCTTCAATTTCATTGAATTGGGGAAGATAAAAAATTACATCAATTTTTTAAATCTCAAGGAATTCTCCAAATCATTGTTTGTTCCCACTCTTTACATAATGAACAGAATGACGAAACCGAGTGTGATTGGTTATTGCCATATTGTTGAATCTGGACTTCATGCTGCTACCTCATATAGTTGGCCCCCATGAATTTTAGCAATTTTTTTCATTTGAAGCACAAATTTATATAATTGATCGAATGCTATCAACATCTTAAATGTTGCGTTACCATTCTTTTTTAATTGTTTGTACTTGATTATACATTTCTAAGGTCTTTGGCTACCTCTGTTTTTCGGTTTTCTTCGCCATACATCAAAAATAAAATTCGTATTTTTGGGTCTAATCAATTGAACATTGTTAGGGATGTCCAATTTACGAGACTAATTTTTCATATCGTGCCCAATTCATCTTGATTCTGGTTTCCATTAGTCCTTCCTAGGCGTCGGGTCATTTAGAAAATTAGGAATGTCCTTTTGGTTCGCTCCGATTTATGTCGATCAATAAGATAATGTTTGATTTTGGAATAGAACTGCAACACGAATATATGTCAAGTTAATTGGGTCTTCCTAAAACCTTAAGTCAATAAGGTTGATAACTTCGCTGTGACAAGTAAATTAAGTCAGTCAAAAATACTATAATAAATTGAGCTAATTATTAAAAACATCAGTAAAATGATCAATCGTGGTCGGATGGGGGGATGGGGGCTGCTAGTAAAAATACACTTCATAATCCAGATTTTAAAGGGCAAACCTAGAAGAAGTGGGTAAACACAAATCACATTCCATTCACTTCAGCCCAATTTTTTCAGCTTGTTGCCCTAAATTTAAAGCCCAAATGTTGCAGCTTTTGCCCTAATTAAAAGCCCAAAATAGAACCAAACAACTTCTTACCAGAATTAACAAAAAAAAAAAACAGAGAAAACGTATTTTTTGGTAGCCAACACAAAAGATCTTGATGAGCTACCACAAATTCTAATCTTACCGTCTTGCAGAGAAAGATTGAAGATAATTATCATGTCCTCAAATGGATGTTATAGGAGGGTGTTTGCATGAGCTTATAAGTTATAAAGCACTTACAAGATGTTACGAAATCGAAAAATTTATTGAAACTGTGCTTATAAGTTCCCAAAATAAGATTTTAGGATCTTATGCGTTTTTTTTTAAATTAAGTTGTTTAAAACTTTAACTAACTTTTTTAATTTTGATCATATTAATATATATATATATATATTATTACTAACTTCTTATAAGATTTTATTTTATCCAAATTGATAGACCTAGGCTCAGTTTTCATTTTTGCACCTTTTACTAATAAAAATGTCTAAATACTTTAAGGATTCGTGTCCTTTTTTCACGGGTCTCGACCTGACCCAACTTCATGTTGGACATGATTCGGACAGCACAATCGTTGATATATGTCATGATGTGACCTGATAACTGTATGATCTACATATGGAGTCCCACTATAAATGCACTCTTACCAAGCTATCTGAATAGTTAGTATTCTTACTTTAAATTCATACCTATTTCATACAATCTCAACCTCCAAACTTTTACTAATTTAAGTATTTGAGGGTTTTGGTTCTTAACCACCCAATGTACCTGACATGTATTTATATCGTAGGTCATTCTTGAATTTTAAGCATTCTCAAATCGAGCTCTTGCAGACCCGACCCGGAGTGCAGTGATTCTATGCAAAATCACAATTACTTTAAAATTTTATTTTTAAAATATGTTCTACCATCTTACTACCCAAAATATCTTATAAAATGCATAAATTTATTATTTTTTTAAAATAAATTTAAGGAAAGAGGAGTTATTTCACCTCCAACTGTCCACATCCAGAGTACTGTAAAATACTTTTCTTTAAAATGGACTTAGTAAAATCATATTACGCAGGACTATGTTGGCAAATGTTAATGGAAATTGATAATAAAGAAAAGGATGTCTCCAACATCTTGCAGACCTAATTTCAAGAATTTATTGTGAAATGTTAAAAAATTATTGATTTTCTTTTTCCGATCAGAACATCTATAAATAAACATTTAAAAAGAAATCAATAATTTGAATGTAAATATTTTTTTATTGAACTTCTTTTTTTATTGAACTTTAAGTTATGTCTCAGTTTCGCTTCATTGTTAAATAATTTGAGTGTAAATAATTTTTATTAAATCAAATACAAGTCTAGTTGAATTTATTTAATTTTATACATAATCTATTATTTTTACCTAATCCACACGAATTCAAACCAAGTTCAAATCTTATTGCAATGAAAAAAAATTAAATATAATAAGTTATGCTCGACAGACCACAATTAATTTTTTAACATTTAATTTTAAATTAAAATATGGAATAACTTAGTTAATTTTTCAACCCAAAATTTCACTTTAATATTAAATCAAACCAGGAGGCAAAGAGTTGTACAATTAAAACTAGCCTAAATCAAGTAATTGACTCTCATACATACTTCATATTATTTAATTGCGTATACTTAATCTCTGTAAGGTTTGTTTTTATAATTACACATATTATATAATTGTTTCATATCTTACTTAATACTCTCTCTATCCCAAATTTATGATTCATGTAAGATTTTATTTTTAAAATAAAAAATTTAAAAATAATAATATTATACAACTAATTATCAATCACCACTTTTAAAGACAATTTTATAAATATACTTAAAATTTTCTTTTTCCATTTCTCATCCAAATAGAAAAGGCAATATATATATATATATATATAATATATATATATATATATAACACGCGCGGGCGCACACACCCACAGATAATGGCAAGACACGTCCCCTGCACCAAACGACAGATACTTCCTCCCTTATCAGTGTGGTAGTCTCTTTCCCCAAATCTATCAAGCCACGTGATATCATATCCCATGTGCAGTGAATCATGATGCACAGTCGGACCCGCATTTCCTCCACATTACCCCAAATATCCGGTGATATCCCCTGTGCAGTTGGAGTGGATATTGGATCAGTAGGAGTGGATATTGGATCACATTGATGAAATTTTGAGTTTTTGGTTGGGTACTTGGTTTGTCTGGTAGGATAAAATATTATCCATTATTAATTTAAAATATTTGGGTATTCAAAAAAAGTTGGGTATTCGATGGGTCGGGTTCTTTTTTTTTTTTTTATTGTTGTTTGCAATTTTGTTGTATTGAAAAAAGAAATTATATCACTAGTTAAATACCCACCCAATGATATTTTGATCCAAGCGGGTGAAGATGAATCATTAATATAATAATATTGTATTATGTGTATAACGTAAAACAAATCATTGTTTGATGCTTAATAGAAAGGGTTATAAAATAATTAACTTAGTTTAGTAGAAGGAAATTATACATAATTTATTTTGTTTCTGAATCACAAAAGAATGGAATGCAGTCAATTTATCAAACAGTTGATTGTTTTTTTGCCCTTTGCTAAATTTATTTTAGTCAATAATTAATACAGAACCTTGTAGAATGAAAAAAAAAAGGAAAAATTATGTTTCAGTTAAAACTAGTGGAATTAATTTGTAGTACTGCAAAATACAATTCAAAATACACTTGAGAATTTAATCATTATCTTTTAATATTCTGATTCAGGAAGTTGATAATAGAAGTATTTTACTTTTCTAAAAAAAAAATAAAATAATAAATCATAAATAAGAGTTTTTTTAACAATTGAACTCCTTAATCCTAAATGCAAATATACAATCAAAGTTCATAACTCCACATTGAAATGACACACATTTAAGTATTACACATATATATAGAAAGAGAAAAAAAGACACAAACACAAGTAAAGAGAAAAATAAAATGTGAAACCTATCTTTACCAAGTAGTGTCTAGAGCGGGTGAGGGATGATTTGTTGTGTGACTTTGTTAGGGTGAAGATTTAAATCTAAAAAAGAAAAAGTGATGAGAAAGAGAAGAAAGAGTGGAGACAGAGGGAAACCTGCCCTCTAACCCTTTTTCCATCTATTTTTCATTTTTTTTCTTTTTTTTTTTTAAATTTGGGTACACAATCAAATTCCGGGCAAAAAAATTTCTACACGAAAATCGATCCGATTAAGAGTGATCACGTATCGTGTAACCCGATATTCGAATATTTAAAAAAAAAAAAAACGACCCGATCAGGTCGGGTCCGATTGCCCACCCCTAGTGCAGTGTATCATGATGCACAGTGAGACCCGATTTTTTTTTTATTTTATTTCGTCAGATTTTTTTTATACACTTAAAATATTTACTAATCATTACTTTAATTAAATAATTATATATCCTACTTTATCCCTACTAACTATAACAAAATAATATTGACAATTATAGATAACAATGTGATGAGTTCAAACCTAAATTCAACCCACGTTGGGTGGATTTTTAAAGTTATAAATATGTTCGGAGCGGGTGTTGGTCTTTTATTTTCAAATTCATCCCGCCCCAAATTTGCTTAAGTTTTTGTATTTAAGTTTTATTTTAATATACATGTATTTATATAATATTATATTTTAAATATATATATTTTAAAAAAATAGTGTTTTATTTTTAAAAATATATATATATTTTTAATATTTTAAAATTATAAAATGGGTTTAACGAGTTATACAGGTTCAAGATGCACATTCTCGGGTCCTTAAAATGAGTTTAGGGTGGACGAGACTCGAGTTCATAAAACATCCAAACAATAAAGGTTGACGAGTTTTGACACCGTTATCATCTCTATTTACAAAATATGTATTTGAAAAAATGTTCCAATAAACATAACAAACAACATTAATAATATATCTATAATCAAAAAATGACTACTAAAATAAATCATTTTATTTTTTTCCAACAAAATATCAAAAAATATTTTTATTCTTTACATATTCTTCAACTCCATTAATAAAAATACATTATCCTAAAATATTTTCTCAAAATTTTTGAGAATGAAACCAAACAAAGCGCCAGGCTTTCACTCTTTTGTAGGATCAGTCAACATAGAAATCAGTGCCACACGGAAATGGAAATGCCCACTGCATTAAGTCAGCTACCAATCACTGATTTCTGACTTTCCTCTCATCACTTTTCGAGCCAAAGCCCAATATCTACACTGGGGTGCGGTCCCAAGGGCATTGCCGTCATTTCATCACGCACTTGCTCACGCATTGCGTGATGTATATACACAAGCCACCGATTTAACTGAATTTTAGCTCGCCTAATTTGGTTTGCACTCACCTTGTCCCAAATTGATTCCATTATTTTTTTAAATACAATAGTAAATAATTTCATTAATATTTTAAAAAATTATTGAATAATACTGTAAATATGTCAATTCAAAAGTTTAACATAAGATATGATAAGCGAATCAAAAAATTAAAGAATTTGATTTCGTATAGTCAAAAGAGTAATTATTTTGGAAAATAGTACCACATTGAAAATGACCAATCTAAATTGAAAGAAAAAATAAATCATTAACCTAGTTTTGTTCATTTTTCTTTTTGCTTAAGTGCTTCGATATGTATATTTGTTAAATGCTTGAAACTTAAGACATTCCTTTTGATAATTAATAAAAAACTCAAGCACAAAAATAAATTAACATATTGGTCCTTATGTCAAAAGAGCAGTTCTATTTTTACTTATCGTTCTTCCTTCCCCAATTTTGGGAAGTTGTAGTTGTTAGAATAACGCTCTAGATTGATCCTTATATTCTATTGCATAAACGATTTTATTTAAATATTAATTAATAAATACCAATTCTTCATCTTAATTTTGCATTTAATAATTAGATGAAATCCCTATTCTATACATAATTAGAGAGCATGATCATGCATAGAATTACAAATATGAAATATGTTTTTATGATTTTGGTATTAAAATTATTTCAAGTCAAAGGGTTTATTGAGATAGAGTTACGAGGAGTTCAACAAAAAATGTTGATATTATATAAGATTGAAAGGAGGATGTCTCGCTCTATTAGTGAATGTATGCAAATACTTGTTAGAGAAAAAGTTCAATGAACTATCCCTCTTGAAATTTTATAGTTGAAAATTGTAATTATTGAATGAGAGTTTTCTTATTACAACAGTGCAATAATTAGTTTTTGGATTTGATGCATCATTGTAACTTTATGCATGATATGTTGTATTTAATATATTTTTCAATTGCATGACAATTCAAAAAGAAACATGTTTGAATCAATGCATTCACGTATGGAGGTTAATGAGTTATTAACAAATAATCCTTCACGTATTTAGTTGAATAGATGAATTTTATATTTTTCATGGTCATTGATTAATAAATCCTTGATCAAGATTGAATAAAAATATCTGCTAATTTCATCAAAGAATCAAGAAACTAAGAATTGATTCATAGTTATCAAATCAAATAGGATTTTGGTTAATAATTCATATCCTAAACTTAATTGGAAGAAGATTGACAGATGGAAGAACCCTAGTTCTATGGTACTCGTAATAGGAAATAAGTTCACTACTTCGCTTATATCTAGATAGTCATGATGTATTGTCATATACTTTTTATGACTTCTAGATTGTTGGTATTAATTAATTAATTTGAAAAAAAAATAATTAATTAAAATAATTATATTGTTTAATTAAGTCGTAAGAGTTATGACAAATTTGGATAAGTATATTTATATTTAGAAAATTAATTAATTAATAGTAAGTAATCAATATAATTTAAATTAATTCAAGAATTAAATTCATCCACTTAGAAAATTATATTATCTAATCGGATCTAATTGGATTTAAAACCTCAAATAAAATTAATTAATTAATTACTATAATTAATTTAATTAAGTTGGACCTATTTAATTCAAATAATTGATTAGATCAACTAATTTATCAAAAAATCTATGCGCAAGATTGATAATGGTCTTGTGGGAAGCCCATAATGTATTAGTCAAATTCAAATAATTGTAATAATGACAGTGATTCTTTTCATTATCATTATCAAATTCCTTTTCCAACTTAAAAGTATGCAAGAGAAATAGTTTACTGTATTTGGAGTTTGGTCATTACCTTTAAATTTTTAATTTTGGAGTATGCCATCCTATAATAGTATAATTAATCATTGGACAGAAGGTCAAATTGTATATCTTGAAATGGGATCAAAAGCACTTTCTACTAATTGCAAAAGTTGATAAGTCCATAAAGATTAAGTGCTTACTCCTATTGGACATTCATCTTAGCACATAATTAATTAAAAAATAATAATTCTTTAATTGCCAAGTGCAATAAAAACAATAAAAAAATTGCTAGAGTAGGGCAGACGCGTGGTCGAATTATATGCGGCCGCATACCAGATTATTTACCAATTTATTATAAATTAATTAAACAAAAGTTTAGGACAAAATTTAAGAATAAAAGGCATTTTCATGTGATTAAACTAATGAACTGTCGGTCTTGATGTGTTAATCGAGCTTGCAAAAGTGCACGTGTCGACTAACCGTGAAAAGAGATTGACACTTAGCGAGGAGATCACTCAACTAATAATGTTGATTCTATTAAAAAATGAGGACGTATCATTGACCAAGAAAATGATTAAATTGAAAAAAAATTAAGTAGCGAAGCTACTTTGCAGGAGCAGCCCTGCAGGCAGAAACGGAGTGTTACAAATTTTAAATCAGTATAAATAATATATATAATTATTTAATTTTGAAAATTTATATTTTTTAAAAATTTAAAAATAAATCTCACCACCACGATATCTCTAGCAGTAAATTTATCTGCTTGTTGAATTAATCAGTTTTGGAGCTTAGATTTTAATGAAAAAAATGAATTTTTTCCCTATTGGGTTTGGGCGAAAAATTGAAAAGAAATGTTAGCGCAAAAATATAATTGTGTGTGATGTTTGTTAATTTTATAGTTAATTTTATTTATTTTTTGTGATACTGAATTAGCTTAAATAAATTCTTACTTATTTATCTCAGCACAGGTATCAGTTTTTCTGACATTCAGATTTCAGACACTTAATCCATACACAAAGTACATTAACATTTGACAATGAGTAGTGCATTTATTTGGACCACACAATGTGGTTGCTTGCTCCCTGGCGAGTTCATTGAACTCAAATTTTAGTTAAGAAACCAAATCAAACCGGATTGATAACATTTTAGTTAATTAGTTATGTGGTTGCGCAATCTACATGTTTTTACGAAAACCTTTCTTTTTTTAGCTGGAATAACTGAAAATACCCCTCAGAAAACATGTAACTTTTTAATTCCAAAGAAGTCAGATACGCATTAACAAAATCAGAATTCGAAAATTATTCATTAATTCTTAAAATTTATAATTTTGATATTATTCAGGATAAATTGAAAAAAATTCGATGAAATTTTACCAACATAACAAAATTCGTTGTTAAAATTCACGATTAATTCGAGACTATATTGATATAATGTTCTCAATTATTTTACAAAAATAATGCATTTATGTATGAAGAATTGAAAATTGCTACCAGAAACTATGATATCTAGTAAACTTATATATATAAATTAAAAAAATAAAAAACAACTTAAGATAATGCAATCTTATTAAAATAGGAATGAAATTAAAAAATAAATCACTATAGTGATAACAATTATTAGAATATTTTGCTACATTACTATTTATGAAAATTATATACCAGATTTAATATTTTTTGAAAATATCATATTTTATTAGAACTATTTTAAAAAACTTGAAGAATTTTGTTACTATGGTTAGATACAGGAGTGCCCACAGTATTGTAAATTGACCGAACCAAAGCAAAAAAGTAGATTCGGTATTCAGATTTGGTTTTTATAAAATTTTTATATTCAATTTGATTTTAATTTATCAAATTGAACTGAATACCAAATTATTCTTTTTATATATTTTTATATTTTATTTTTATGTATTTTATATCTAAACATCACTAATTGAATATAACTTTTTTATCCACGAGTTAAGGAAAAACCGTTCAATTTTTTATTTATTTTTTAAATAGAGAAACTCTCTCCATCAAAGTTATGAGAAAGCAGAGTTCTTTTTAAGTGTAGAAAGTAATTCTCGTGATCTTTACTCTCTGGACTGTTACCCTTTACAACTTGAACATGTTGCCCCATCCCAATGTATTTCACCTTAGTTTCACGAAGAAACACTCTGTCCTGTTCAATCCAGGAGACCACCCCCAAAAGCACCACCCCCGCACCCCACCCCCTCCCCACCCCGAAATAGTAGGCCCTACGTCGGCACAGACAAATGACAACTACTTAACACAAAATATCAATTGTGTAATCAAACCTTTTATGTGGCTGAAACCCTATCCACGTGTCAACCCCATACTCGTCAGCAGCTAGATTTCTCTACCCCTCTCTCGCCATGACTTGTTGGATAGATAGAGATGCAAAACTCTGCTTATTGGCACCCACACCACCAGTTAGGCCCAGTCACCACTCACCAATACTATTGGAGAGAAACCCAACTGACACTATTGACTAGAGAGACTGAAGAGAGAAAAATCAAAATTCAGGAAATGGGAATCACAGGTGGTGGAGCTGCCAGGGCCAAGTTTTTTCCGGCGGGGTTGAATGCGGCGGCGAAGCCCTGCGACTACTGCAAGTCTGCGGCGGCCCTTCTCTTCTGCCGTGCGGACTCTGCCTTTATGTGCATAGCTTGCGACGCTAAGGTGCATAATGCCAACAACAAACTGGCGTGTCCGAAACACGAGCGAGTTTGGATGTGCGAGGTCTGCGAGCAGGCCCCTGCCGCCGTCACCTGCAAGGCTGACGCCGCCGCACTCTGCGTCACCTGTGACCGCGACATCCACTCGGCAAACCCCCTGGCCAGCCGGCACGAGCGCGTCCCTGTGGTTCCCTTCTACGACACGGCAGAGACCGTGGTGATGAAGTCCACCGCGGCCACACTCCTGGTGCCCGTCAGCGACTGCAATACTAACATATTTGCCGCTCCTCCGAGCCACCATGACAGGAAACTCGACACCAGCATAGCCCAGAACGGCTACATCCCTGATTCGTGGATTTCTATGAGCCCAATTATTGCAGCCAAACTTCCTGCGGATACCCCTGACATAAAATCCATGGAATTATTGTTCCAGGACTCGGATCAGTTCCTGGATTTCGATAACTACCATATTTCATCACAACCTTACAGCGACAGCGTTGTCCCTGTGCAAACAACCATCAAACCCCCTGTCCCGGCTCGATTAACTCATGATCACTCATCGGAAAACCGGTTCGAGATCGATTTCACAAGATCCAACATCAATTCCTACAACAACAGCTACACCGCCCCATCTCTCAGCCACAGTGTAAACACCACTCACAACTTCTCCTTTTTTTTCACCATTATATGCACCAATTAAACTGTTATTATTATCAATATTAATCTGATCTTACACAAAATTTTCAGGTTTCATCCTCGTCGCTGGAAGTGGGGGTTGTGCCTGACGGAAGCTCCCTGTCGGAAATATCGTACCCCTTCGCGCGAAACATCAATTCAAGCGTTGATCTGAGCGGAAATCAAGGTTCCCAGGTTGTCGGGATGGACAGGGAAGCCAGGGTTTTAAGGTACAAGGAGAAGAGAAAGAACCGGAAATTCGAGAAGACAATTCGTTACGCTTCTCGAAAGGCTTACGCCGAAACCCGGCCAAGAATCAAAGGCCGTTTCGCGAAGAGAACAGATGCTGAGTCTGATATCGACCGGATTTTCGGCGCCGGCTCGGCTAATTTCATCGCCGACGCAAGATACGGTATCGTCCCGTCGTTTTGACGGGAAGGACTGAATCAAGACATTGTTGTATCAGTAATTTTCAGTCACGTGATAATTAGATTTCTATCTACATGTGAAATAATCGAAGGCAGATAATATTAGTATTAGTTCTACTACTGTTTTTTTTTTAATATATCTGACTGTTGAATTTCAGGCAAAATGGTACTGCTGTAAGTGTCTCTGTATCTGCATTCTGAAAAGCCCTGCTACTTTTTGTTGAAGGGCTTTTCAGTAAGTTTCTAAAATCAACTTTTATTTCATTTAGTTTTTCACTTTTTTCTTTTTTATTTTGCTCTTTCCATTCCAAAGTTATGGCTTTGTTTGGTGTTAGTTTTGGTATTTTGGAAAAAAATAATTTGGTAGAATATATTTTAGGTATTGAAATTTGAGAATGTGTGGAAAATGAAAATATACTTGGATTCTTATTGAAAAATAATAATATGATGTATATTGTGGAAAATGAGAATATGCTTGGATTCTTGTTGAAAAATAATAATATGATGTATATTAATTGTACATATTTTATCAATATTGTATTGTTATGATTAGCGAGCTATTTTTTCAGCATAGATATCCTGTCAATATTATATGATATATAATTATTTAATTGAAACAACAATTTATAAATATTTTCAAAATAAAAATATTTTTTCCCAAAACTTTGATCCCTTAAAACTTTTTTCATTTCGAGATAAAGAAAACATTTTGAAAAAACAGAATCAAACAAGCCTATATTTCTTCGTCGTTGTTACCTAATTAATTTAAATATTTTTTGAGTTGCTTTGTTTTTTTGTCAATTTGATTAAAATAATATAAAAGGATGTAACAAACATTAAGATTTAAAAGTTTAGTTATGTTAGAATTATTAAAAAAAAATAATACCATAAATTAATTCAAGCATTAAATAGTTTATTTTTTATCATATATATCAAATGACATTATTTTGGCGGAGCGGTCCATCTGTTTTTGTGGATGTGTCCAAATATTTTTCTTTGGGTATTGGCAAGGTGGATCTAAAACTGGATTTTGGTTGGCAGAGGGGTCTTTTTCAATCAAAAAAATTATTTTTTTTAGCGTTTAATTTAGAAAGTAAGTTAGGTAAGAAAATATAATGGAGCGCTTGGTGGTGCTGATTGACTACATAAAAAATTTGGATTAATTAAGAATACATATGCTCCAATCACATGTCACCAAACCCATTTATAAGCTGTTAAATTTTAGAAGATTTTTGAATTTTATAAGATATAAGATATTATTTTAAAAATAATTTTTAAAATAATTTGAATAAAATAAGATCTTGTAGATTATAAGATGTTATAATGATAATATTATAATTAATTTGATTAAAAATAAAAGGCTTGTTAAGATTTTAAAAATAAATTAAGAATTCTCTTACTTTTTTAAAAAAACTTATAAAATTATAACATCTTATTTTGAGAGTTTATAATTTTTTTTGTTAAAAATTTATCAAATAATTTAAAACATCTTATAAGATTTTTAAGGAGCTAATAAGCTCACCCAAACACCCTCTTAGTTTGGCATGTTTAAAGCCAAGAAATCAATTAGGCCTTAAAAAAGAGGGTGTTTGACTAAACTTATTTAAAAAAATTATAAGTTTATATATTTTATAAAATATTTTTGAAACACATAAAAAGGTATATTCTATTTCAAAAATAGGTTCTTAAAGTATTTAAATAAAATAAGATAATAAAACTTATAAAATATTAGTAATGTCAATTTTATAATTAATATGTTCAACACTTATGAAGTTTTGCTAAAATCTTACAAATAAGTTAGAAACTCCTTATTTTTATAATAAAACTTACAAGATCCTAATATTTTATTTTTCAGCTCACCTCTTAAAAAATTTATCAAATATTTTAAAAAATCTTATAAACTCTCGTGTATAACAATTATGGAGAATTTAGATTTAGATTTCTAATTATTTTAAAAACGTCCTAAGTTTCTCTTGCTAAGTCAAATTCAAAAGAGAGTTTGCTTCAAAGTGAATAACATATAGCAAAACTCTTTCTTTTACGTAATAACAAAAACAATGATAATAACAACAACATTACGTGCAAATGATAAATGTTCATTTGATTTTTACAAGATATTTTAAAGCTTAATTACCCTCTTTAAAATATAAAATTTAAAAAATACTATATCCGATGGTGTGTATCATTCAGATATGTATTTCATTCATATTTTACACATATTCACACATATACATATATATTTATATATATATTTATAAATATATATAAATATATAGTAAAATATATATCGACTCCACATCACGTAATATTTACAAAACCTGGATATAAAGCAAACAAAATTTATATTACGAGGAGTCACATAAAATTGGTCAAACTGATCATGGTAGTCTACCAAATATTAATGTAACATAGTGGGTATTAAATGTAAGAATTCAGTTTCTTTTCAGGTTTTGGTTTTAATTTTACTATAAAAGTCTGCTTTGTCTTGTAGAGAATTTCAAAACTTATATTATAGGGCAACATTATTGTTTGACTTTGATCCCAACTAGTTTTTCATTTCCCTGTTTTTTGAATGCGTACGTTTTTTAGAAAGAAAAAGAGAGCAAAATACGTGTTAAAGAAGAAGTTTTAAGATTGTGATTTGATTTTGACAAATAAAATAATTTTTTTTCTGGTTAAATAATTTGAAAACAAGTTTTATAAATGCACTTTTGTTTCTTCGTGTGCCCTCTAAGACTTTATAAATTTAATATAATTGATCGTTTTTATATTTGTTACATCAAGGTATCACACATATATCTAAATATAAGTAAAGTATAATCTAAATCAAGTATCTCTTTTAATAAAAAAAGCGCAACTAACTCGACTTTAGATGGGTAACTATCTGTTGTTAGTTTTTATGATCATTTATGTTAATATAAAATAAAAAATATGATAAAAATATTAAAAATGAAGTTTCAAAAACAGTTGAGCGTCTCCTACAATCTGATCAAAATATATATTTAAAAATATATATATTATAAAAACATATTAACACCTACACATTCACGAACCCAAATTTTCTTTTTATTTTCTTTTTATTTTTTATTAATTAGGGTATTTATTAGAAAAAGCTTTATGGGTGCTAAACTTGTTTCTATTAAACTTGTGACTTCTCCCCAACTGGACAACTACTTTTTAATCACTCAATAATAATCACTAACATGTGATTTTGAATTACTTGTTTCATTTTTATTTGTAAAACAATTTTACATTCACACTGATTGAAATTTATCACACCCCTAAACAATTATCATTACACGCTCTAATTTTTATTTTTATTTGTAAAATAATTTTACATTCACACTTCGAAATTTATCACAATTCTAAATAATTTTCTTTACATACTGTAATTTTTTTTTAGGTATTGTGCAATATCAATATAACAACCAATAAGGGTACTTGAGAGAACCATGTCGACGGAACTCGATGTATAATCAAATCAATTCCACCGAAAACTCTCATTTATTGAGGATGCTAAGTTCATAAATGATCAAAGTCAAATCGATATATCATTTTAGAGCTACATAGTGAATTCAAAATTTAGAACGCATTTAAAATTTTTGAAGATGTATTACTTCAATTAATTTTTTTTTTTTAAAAAATCCCAGATACACCACGATATTTATAATATCACCATGATAACTCGCACTCCACCACTAGCAACTTCACAACAGACCAAAAAAAGATTTTCATTAATTCAACTAGATTTTCAAGAAATAAACACAAAAAGAAATTCTTTTTCTTGCAAAAACATTTTTTTTTTTTATCTTTTTATTATTTTAAATGAGCCGGGATAGGAACAGGCAATAACAATAATAGCAGTGGGCCTTCCTTACAGAAATGGTCCCAAACCACATGAAGTTCACGTGCGGAGTGGCCGAAACTGCTTGCATGTTGGGGAGCCTTTTTCTTGCTCAACTTTAATGGGGGCCCAGCCCAGTCAACTTCCTGAATCCCGACTTGTTCATTCCCATCTTCATTTTTTGTCCTATGGTAAGACACAGCAAAAAGATGGAAAAATCCAAGGTATGTAATAGCAATCTGCTTTAAGTAACAAAAGTTGATGATCTTAGAACTGGGATTTGCTTTTCTTTTATTTGGGGTGAAACATTTTACCTCACTTTAGTCACACCTCTTTACCAATTTTGTTGCCAAAAGAAATCATGGAGAGTGTGGATTAATGGGTTTATCTTCATTTTTTGTCCTCGTTTATTTCGTTTTTTTTGTATGATTTTAAAATATTGATGGGTTTATATGCATTTATTTTGTTGTATTTTGTATGATTTTAAAATCTCGATTCAGCAAACATATGCAAATCCACGGTCAATTAATCAATCCAGTTCAAGGTCAAGTAAAACTATTTTTTTTTTTTTTTATCATTGTTATTACAAGAAAAATATTGACTGGTTCTTAAATTCTCCTTATGTAAATCGAACTTATGATTAATGAGATTATAGGTGTAAGATACTTACCATCAAACTATTTTATCTTATTTAAGGTCAAGTAAAGATGTATCACTCGTTCAAGAGATAAAGATAAGTTGGTAGAATTTGATTACATCCGTGCCGTGTTTTGCTATTGTATATACAAAACTACACGTTTTTTATGTCAATATGAATATAAATCCAAAGTTCAAGGACCACACTGTCTTTTACCCTTGTATATTGAACTATATAAAGTTTTATACTTAATGAACTTTTTTGGTGGGATTCGAATTTAGAATCATATAATATTTGGAGCCTTCAATTCTTAGATTTTTTTTTATTTTTTTTTTGACACAACAAAGGGCAAACTTTAGGATTGAGGTCCGGACTAGAGCAGATTTATATTTTAGATTGTCAACAAATTTTGAAATTGATTATTATTGAAATATCCAAATAGGGTCGAGATCCAAAAATAATTCAGGAATCGAAGTGAATATGAAAACCTTAGATGAAGATAATTTGTATCAAGCCCAATTTTATTTTATTTTAAATTGAAGTTCCAAATAAAAATCATGCACAAATATTTAAATAAATATGACTTATAAATAAAAAGAACAAGATTTAGGTTACAAAACGAATTATACAACAAAAATAAAGTAACATATAATGAGATACATAATTAGAAATTATCATATCCAACTCTTAAATGAATTTGACAAGTCAAATCCAAGTTTTATTTATTTCGCAAAATAAATCTTTCAATCGAATCATATCCATGAATCTTCTAAATTAAATCAAATCAAATCAAAATTAAATAAAATCTAAATCCAATCGATGTCAAGAATTAAATCAAAATCTTTCAATTAAAGATTCAAGTAATTAATCGCCCAAATCTAAATTAAATCAAATCAAAATCCAATTGAAGTCAAGAAAAACAACAAAGTGTAAAAAATAGTATGATGCAATTTTAATTTTTCCACTATTACGTACATAATATTTACTTGGGTGGATTCATCTATGCATTATATGAAATGTGGAATTAAAAAAATAAAGGTGAAATAAATATTTATTTATAGTTGTAATAAGAAATAAAAAACAATAATCATGAATAATTTATGTAAGATATTTTTTCATTTTTGCAATGACTATCAATATCTAAGTCATACGTCCGTGTACGAAAAAAACGTGAAAGAACAAGTGTGTGTGTCTTTTACTTATGGCCTTGGATGTGAGACTTTTATTGATGTTTGTGCCTTTTAAGGTCTTTGTCTTGTTCTTACGGACATATATATCTTTTTTGGACAAATTTTAATGTTAGGAACTTGTATTGCAACATGATATGTCACGTAAATATCCTCCAGCTAGTGACCACATGCCTTCCAATTTTATGTATTCTTAAATTTTTAATAGATTTTGTACATATTTTTAAAATGAAAATTTTTCTATAAAATGAATTTTTAATATTGACTTTTTTTAAAAAGTGCTTGTAAATATTATTAAGTGTTTGGTAAAAATGTAATTTAATGTCTATTTAGTAGAAATGCAAGAAAAGAAATTCAAAAGCACAATTTTGTACTTCCCCAAAATAGACTTTTGGAGAAGTGATTTATTTTAAAAATTTATTTAAAATAATTATCAAACACATAATTTTTTTATAAATAATTTTTTATATTTTAAAGTTCATTTGAAATAAATATCCAAACACCTTTATTCTTACTACTAGGCAACCCAAATTTTTTAATAGAAAAATTCCAATAAACATGTGAAGAAAGCTTATTGCCAACCTTGTGACACTTTTTCAGCATCCTTTTTTTTTCAAACAAATAGTAAATACTTCATGATCGACCTTTGATAGTTACAATAATTGTAGAACTGATTTTTTTTTTTAATCCCGACGATTTATATGAGAGAAATGATTTTATCTATAGGTATTAGTGCATGAGTCGAGTTGTGGCCCACGATCCGAATTGCATCCATATTTATTGGAATGGTAGCCTTCTAAATTTGTGTTGAAATATATATTTTTTTGTTTGTGATAAGGACGATAATATATGTATAAGTGTACATCTACTAGATTGAGTGACCATAATAATCATGTTTTTTTAACAAATTCTAGATCTCACCTAAAAAATCTTAATATTTCTCTCTATATTCCTTTTTGCAGCATCATTGAAAATTCCAAGGGTTTACGGGTGGATAGCTAAAATAATACGTAATTCATTGATGTGAGCGAAGTAAAGATTGTACTTATGATTTCTTATAAAAGAAGACATTTTAGATATGTTCGTATTTCATTCAATCAAGGCCCTTAAAGGTGAGTTTTGATTTGAACGTGGATCAATAATTTGTATCATTAGGTGAAATTCGAACCACCTATTTGTTCATAAGTTGCTAACAATTAGGAAACCAAGATCAACAAAATAAATACTAAAACTTTGGCTTGAATCCCACCAAATATGTGCATTCATCTATTTTTACAATAGGTGATTGTTGATAATTTTTTAATGATTGATAAGTTGTTGATGTATTCTAGTTGATATCTGATGCAATAATGCATTTAATCATTATATTTTTTTCCAAAAAAAAAAAAAGAACAAAAAAAATCTTAAACTTTTAATAAAGATCAGATTGCTAAAATTCTTCATTTTTACTAACTTTTGTCATGCCTCATCTGTAGATAATGGACCAAACCTTGCCTCTATTATGCTGAGTTAGTCAAAAAGAAATTCTTCATAATGTCCCGATGTATTATTCGATGCTTGCAGCATTTGTGAAGATAATACAGAGTAACAAAAAGCCCTCATTGGATCGAATCTTTCTAAGTTCTGAATTTCTAGCCCACATAGCGAATTTTTTTTTTAAATTCTTGAACCATATGATTTTTTGTGTCCACATTTATCTTACATCTAGTCTAAACTAAGGAAGAAATGGTTTCAATTGATCAATTTGGTAATAGTTTCTTTAATAAATTCAAGAAACTTTTATTTAGTAAAATTTATCAAGTTTGGTACAACATGATCTCGATGTGGTTATCTGAGACATGCAGTATACTAGTAACAATCTATAATCCAAGTACATTTTTAATATCAAATTGTAATAATTTTTTTCCTTTTTTTCACCTAATCTCTTTTTGTGCTTCTACCCTTAGATGCCCAATTAAGTGAACAAAATTTATGCCACTTTATGCATTGGGCCAAATGCCCCTAAGAAAAATGCCAAGCAAGAAGCATCTCTATTTGGTCCATATTCTTTAGAAAATGGTCCCTAAGTTACTAACTACTAAGTACCTATCTATCTACCAGTAGAATACAGCACATACAATGGAATGCAGATGACAGAGTTCCATTGGAATAATTACTTGAAAATTAGATATTGTCCATTCTCAATGCAGCAGCCAACCAATTTAGCAGTAATAGGATTAATTGTTGACATAGTCCTATTGTTCCCAACTCCATAAAAAAATCTTTTTCGTTGTCTGCATTGCTATTATCCTTGACCAAACGTTTCACTGCAATGCTGCATCCATTTGCAAGGTCTCCTCCCACCAAATTTTCTGCACCAAAATGGTGTCATTTTGTCTACTTATAGTCATTTTAACTCATGTCAAGATGAACAAGGGAAAAAATATTAGAACTATGTTTTTTTTTTCTTCCAAGGATAGTTATGATGTGTTCCTTATGTGCTACAAAATGAATTCAAAACTGTATGAACTTATGTGGAAATTGTTTGTAGCATTTAGCTAAAGCACCTTAGCAAGGCTGCTGGTTTTCTTTGTTGACAAAGGCATCATTTTGCTTTCTTGTTCTCCAAGCACAAGATGCACGAAGATGAAATTCGCTTAAATGGGGTTGTGGGCTTCCTGGATTCTGGTTTGCCTTTGAATTCAGTGGCCACCAAAGAAGTATTTGTGTTCCATGATTGCCCTGAGCTTGAACTGTCTTCATCTGTATTGTTCTCTGATTCTGCCTCACAAATACCAGCACTGTTCTTGGTGATGGCTTTTCTCACTTTTCAGGATAGTTCAGTAATTTCTCCTAATGACGAAGAATTTTAAATATAAGAATTTTTTTCTGACCACCTGCAGCTGGATTGATGAACAAATTCTGATACACAACAGCAGACAATTACACACAATGTTAGTTGCAATACTTACCTGGAAAATAGTTGAGAAAAGACATCCTTCTATCTGAGGCTGCATAAAAAAGGACTAATCTTGAATGCATACCTAGTTGGAGCGAAAATCTTGTTTCAGGACTTCAGTTCTGCGGAGCAGGACTAACGAACAACCCTCTCGGACATGCTCACTGCAATACTTTGAAATTGCGGGTGGCGTTTTAGTTGATAAAAGGCTAAAAGTAAGTCTTCAAATTTTCTTGCACAATTTTTTTTTGAATGAGTTGCTGTCTGACCTGTTTGATCGGTTCCTCTTTCCTGTTTATTGTTTCTTGATGTTGTCCTCATTCCTTCCATCAGTAGATTTCTTGTTTGGCTCAGCTGCTGTTCCATCAGACAAACGTGTGAAGAATGCGTCTTAAAGAACCTTGATAGCCCAACACAGAAGCTCCTTTTCATAAGCATCTAAAGAGATGCCTATAAGAATTTTTGCAGGCAATGAAGGAATCATTCTATGTTTCATCTTACCTGAGCAATAAGTTCCCTTCAAAACTGGGGCAGCAGATAATTTCCCTTCAATATATCTATAGGACAAACAAGATAACTAAGATGAATGGGAGACCTTAGAGCTAGGAGCGATCAAACATTCTAACTCGACTAGCAAAAGAAGGAAAAAAAAAAAAAGCTTGAACAATTGCAAGTGAAAGTACTAATTATTCTGCCATTCTCCCACAGAGTAGGTTACTTTGGGCTACAATTAAGTGCTCTGATTGTGTGCTTTGGGGATAAGGAAAGGAGATGACATAAACCTGAAAATATTTCCTAAACCTAACTACATTCAATTATATTTGCCAACAACAATGATTAAGTTACTGGATTTCAGTATTACTGCAGTAATGTCAATGGGAGTGTTTGTTCTCATGGTTACAAGCTAATGATCCATTAGATGATTATGGTCCTGAAATAATGATGTAATAGTTTAATATAGAACCTAAACCGTTACGACAACAGTCTTTGTAACTAAAGTTAATGACAAGGAAGGTATTCAAGCCTGTTTTAATCTAATTCACTGAATGGGGTCGGATATGTTTCACATATATTGCATAGTTAATGCCTATATGTACAAAATGTTTTCTGTATAATAGGCTTATGAAGCTCAGAAGGTCCATCCATGGTCGTCTTGCATAAACAGAATAAATATTCAACTTTTAGACAAAATGCCATGACAATTCCAAGTTTCTTGATTCATATTTACACGTTTCGAAGCTTATGGATTGTTTAACAGAATCATCAAAGTGATACTTGAACTGTAATTAGTATATTGACTTGACAAAGAAAATGACACTACCGATCATTTAAACGAACTTGTTCAATCCAAGAACATGGGAAAAGAATCAAACAATTAAAGCAATGTTCTCAGAATCCAAATTCCCCTGCCACTGCAGGACTGTCACTGCATTTTGTATCAAATCAAGTACGCATAAACAAAGGAAAAACACAAGTAAAACTCTCATACATTTTAGCTCATCTCCTGTCCGAATAACGTCTGTAAGGATCTTGCATCTTCTGTGTCTCCAAGGCACCAAACACACCATATAAACTACTCTCATCTTCATAACCATTTTTTTCATCATCACTTGCCTGATCAAGGGCCATTAAATCTTCACCATACTTAACACTTTTAATCCGCATACTTGATCCTTTGGCATTGGGGTGTTGCCCCCTGAGAAGGGCAACCACTTCCCTCATCGTAGGCCTCTTATCCGCTTCAGTTTGAACACACAATGCAGCTACATTTGTGGTTTGTATCAACTGACTTTCATCAAAATTCCCACGAAGCTTTGGGTCCACGAGATCCTTAAACCTCCCTCTGGTTATGTGTGGCTCTGCCCACTCAGTGATGGTCCTCTTGATGCCACCAGGGAGCTTCTCAATAGGCTTCCTTCCGGTGACAATTTCTAGTAGCAGAATTCCAAAGCTGTAGACATCACAACTCTCTGAAACTTTTCCCCACATTGCATACTCTGGTGCTAGGTATCCTAATGTGCCCTTTACACGGGTTGTCATGTGGCTAACGCCTTCTGGAATCAGCTTGGCGAACCCAAAATCTGCTACTAATGGCTCAAAATTAGAGTCCAGAAGCACATTGCTAGCCTTGATGTCTCTGTGAATAATGTGGGGTGTCACTTCATGGTGCAAGTACCTACATATCATCAAACCAACTGATATGTTAAAGACTTCTTCAACTAAAGGTTCTTAAGTTACTATTGATATATGTTTATTTCAGTACACTTCCAATATTGTTAACCTGCCTAATCACAAATGTATTGGCTGCTGAAAGGCAGATATTGTTGAGGACATCAAATAGAACTATGCAAATGATAAGAATTGCATCAGAAATTTCTAATATGAGGAATGACAGGTTTGAGCATAATGCAATGGCAACTTGTATCTGGTAAGTGCCTGCAAACTGCATACTTCTTGAAATGATTAAGATTTCACTATCCTATGTTGTTCCTCGAAGATCTGATTCTTGAGTCGATTTTTAATTTCTTTTGTGGCCACCTTGAGCATAATCTATTTTGTATAAATAAATGAATTACTGTTACTGGGATGCACTTTTATTTTGGCATGACTAACTATATATGGTTGAAAAAGAGTCTTACAATAAGCCCTCTGCGGATCCCAGTGCAATCTTCATTCTCTTCTTCCAATCAAGCTGAACTTCACCAGCAAATTGGCCATGCAAATGAGAAAGCAAGCTGAGATTAGGCATGTAATCATAGACGATGAGACGTTGATCATTCCCGGCACAATAGCCTCTCAGGCCTAACAGATTCTTGTGCCTCACCCTTCCCAGTACCTCAACTTCCACGGCGAACTCCATCTCAGCCTTGGAATTCATGGACTTCAATTTCTTGACTGCAATCTACATATACAAGACAAAAAATTTCTTAACTCTAATTTCTTTCACTTTTTCAGCTCTTATTTAAAACTCCGTGTCAGTCTAAAACGGGACGTTCGAACTGAAACAGAGGGAGTAACACACTTTACCTGAAGCCCATCTGATGTTTTGCCCCAATAGACACTTCCAAAACCTCCTTCCCCAAGCTTGTAATCCTCACTGAATCCATTTGTGGCGACATGCAGCTCCTTGTACGTGAAAATTCTCCATGGAGTGCTGCTGCTGTTCCCTCCTCCTAACGTCAACCTGCATAAAAAAGGGCCAAAAAGAAACACAGAAACTAACATAAATTGCTTCTAAAATGTGTTCCAAGATTATTGTCTTTCACAAACCAAGCTAAGATGTGCATACCCTTCTTCAACTTTTTCGGAATTACAGCAACCAAGGGATGATCCCATAGTTTCAGAAACTGGATTTTTTGAATTTTTCTGTTAGGCGAATAGGCCGAAGATGATGGTCTTTAAAGCATTACAGATGAAAAAGTTTATCACTTTCAAGGGTGACACTGCCGTCCTTAGCCGGCTGGTCTTGTTAATATAACTTATGCTAATTTCTAACCATCAAGTTGTCAATATTTTCTCTTCTTTTTATTTTTATTTTTTATAGATGAAGTATTCAACTACATTATTATATTATATATTAATTAACGGATCAATAATCATCAATGAAAAATTTACAATTACAAGTACCAACGACCAACTATAAATGCCGACAAAGATGACGGAATTCAAGATCTTAGGGTCTTATCGTTTCAACTTTGCCATAGAACTGGACTTCACTAACAGTCAAAATGAGCGAAAAATCGAGGTTCCAGTTAAGAATTAGGCGAAATTGCCACTTTAAAACCGTGCATGCTAAGAGTTCAGTTCCAAACATGGAGCTGTAGCACCCTTCATCACAATTTGTATTCATTAAAAAAAAAAATTTCTAGCCAAGATGAGGCGCATAGGATTCAGTCAGAGATTAATGTGAATATTGTAGAAATTATAGTACTTGACAAAGTCTGAAGGCGCCTGTTTGCTCAATCAACTCCATGGAATAATACATAAATTGAGTTGCTATGCCATTTGGCTTCATGAGGATTGGAAATTAGCCGCTTCGATTTAAAAATGAGACACGGGCATCAATTTTAATTGTATAAGCAACCCGGAATGATGTCAACATACAGAAAAAAGAAATATTGTCTACTTTTATAATAATTGTTAGCATGAATTGTTATTAGTTGTTAAAGATTGATTGATAATTGTTATAGTTGTTGATGATTGATATTTGTGATATAATAATGGTGTAATTTATTTACTAATATATTTTTTTAAAATAAAGAAGAATATTAATTGATTTCTAATTTTCTTTTTAATGACTTGAACCTATATCGTATTTCATCTATTTGCACAAAAAATTATCTAGCTTTTAGAAAAATTTGGAGTTAAGTGTATTTAACTATGGCTTTGCCTTAACTGGTAAAGTTTATTGTCCTCAACACTAATTAAGAGTAACTAGGTTCAATCTATCGATAATTATGTCTACGTCTATCATATCAGTTTTTATAACTATATGTATATTATTATAAAAGTACGAATAATATGAGATGTTTTATTTTTTAACTTTTTTGCGAAGATTTATAGCGTTAAGCTACTGCATAATTAAGTAATTTTGTAGATATCTAATTATTTTAGAATATGATTAGAATTCCAAAAATATAGATTGTGAAAAAAGAGAAAAAATGCTATATAAAATTTCTAGCAAAACAAACCTGTGGCTTAGTGTAGCACTAGCACAACTAAGCATGCCTTCATACTTTGGATAAAGTTGGGCTCTGAAGGGATTTTTGCAACTAACTCCATAAGTTTTAAAAAAAAAATGAGGGAAGAAGAACTTTATGTATGAATTTAAGTTCGGAATAACGAGGTTGGCTTTTTATGCTACTTTTGGTGGTATGAAAAAAATTACCAATGTAGATAAATTGTATGGGAGTATATAATTTACTTTTACATCAATATCGTTCTTGTACTCATTTTTAAATTATAGAGAAAATATTTTGTACGTTTCACTAAATTATTTGTGTTCACTTTTATTGAAATTTTGATTTTTGATATCCACCTTTTCTGATGTTTATTACTTGCAAAGATCTCCGGATTTTCTGATCAAAGATTTTCTCAAAATTTATATAAAAACCAAAATACCCATAACCTAATATATATGGGGAAAAATCCACCACTTTTAAAATTAATGTATAATCAATTTATAAAATAAAAATACAAAAAGTGAAGTTGATTCAAACTTTGAGTATCTCTTCAATTATACACAATATAATAAATAGATACATGATAAAGTAATATAAAGTTTCAAGTAAAAATGAGATACCAATATTTAATTTAAGGCTATCTTAAAAAATACAAACATTATTGATTAACTTTTTTGTATGACAAGTACTTTGCAAAAATTAAGTTTTTTTCTAAATGAATATTTTGAAAAACAAAAAGTGAGACCAAGTTAAGTTTTATCCTCCTCAATAACTATAGAAAATATACTAGTTTTAATATGAGAAAATCATAATTTATTTAAAATAAGTAAAATATCAAAAAATATAGTCTAAGTCTCCCAAAACAAAGAGTTCAGCTTAACTTTTAGTTGGTTAAAAATTTAAAATAAATAAATAACTATGAAAATACAAGCGAGATCATCTTTTAAAATGCATTTTGGAAAATAAATGAGATCAAAATTTAAATTATGAGGTTCAACAATATATACAATACATGTTATTTAGTTATATAAAAATAATGCATTTGAAAATCACTCCATTTGATTTTTATTAAAAACATACTAACTATAATATTAAAGGTAACCTTTTAATCAAGTTTATGTGTCTCGCTTCATTTTGAAGATTGTGCTTTCAAAAATTGTGAAGCATTTATAATTCTGAAACATAATAAGTACATGTAGTGTTTTCTTTTAAGTTATGCATTTTTTTTCAAAATTATGGGGATTGAAGTATTTTGATCTTTAAATAAAATTTTATTAGAAGTTTTGACTAAAAAGTATTAGAGATATCCAAATCTTAAGAAAAGTGAATGACAAAAGTCGAAATCTATAGTCAAAATCTTAGAAAAGGTGGATGCTAATAATCCATACTTCACTATATGAATTTAATTTTAAGTACTACATTCTTTATTTCTTCAATATATAGTAGGAGATTATAATTGCTCCTGGCTTTTTGGAAAGTTTAATTTAAAATTTTTAACTCTGTACCATGTAGAGTACCATCCCCAAGTTAGTTAAATATGGAATGGAAAATATTTTGTATTTAATTTGTATAAGTATATTATAAATATTTATTTAAAGTTACAATTGGTCAAAATATAGAAAACAAATATTATACGAATTTGAACAAATAAAATTTGAATGTAAAAGAATAGTTGGGAGCAAAAATACAACTTATTTTGATATTATGTTTATATGTATCGTATTTGTACTTATTTAAAAATTACAAAAAAAATTATTTTATATATATCTTTGTATTATTTAATTTATAATTACGACATAACTTAGAAATAGTTATTTAATAATAATTATTTTATTTATTAATTATTAGAGTTTTTATTTTTCAATTGTATGACATTCAATTATTACTTACAAATAATTTTCATATAATTTTAGATTTTAAATAAACATTTATAAATATTTGATGAGATCGAGTATTATTTTCAAATATAATGTGGGATATATATAATATGTGTGGAAAACGTTTCACCTAAAAAGTATGAGTATTATTCGTTAAATTTAGCATATGTATCAAAAATGGAAATACTTTTCAATCATTGGTATGTATGTGTACAGTTTTAACTAATAGAGACCCCCAAAATAGTATTAGATAAAAAATTTGTGATTGGCCAAATATAAAACAATGATGAAAAATTAATGTTAGGAAAAACTTAAAATCGACTTAAAACCAAATAAGTTACTACTAGATGATACACTTATTTTATGAGTATCAATTTGTTACCTTAATTTTGTTGTTAATGTCAAATTGGTATAAAATTTTTTACAAATGCTCTCTCTTATTGATATCCAAATTTTGTCTTAAATATCAAATTGATTCATCTTGGATAAGGAGACAGCAATATTGAGATTAACAATTTCAAGTGTCTAAATTTAGGCTAATTAGACTATAAGCCATGCTCATTTGTTAGAAAATTGTAGTATTGATGATATATAAATAATCAAAAGCACTACATGAGTGATTTTAGTTAGTAGTGTTCGTACAACATAGTAGCAATCGATAAGTTGTATATTAAATATAGGGTAAATAGTAGAATGATACTTCATCCTTTAAATTTAATTATTTTGATACTTTACTTTTTAAAAATAATTTCACAATATTTTTTTTCTCAATTTATATTTATTATTATACTTTATTCCAGTGAGATTTTACATCAAATTTTCATCGAAATGTTCTTTGTCAACTTTTGTCGTGCGTCTTTTTTATTTTTTTTTTCACTCAATAGCTAAGAAAAAGACTTTATAATATTTTTTATTATAATGTCAAAGGTGAATCCACAACAAAAGATGATATTTTTACTACAAATAAAGTTGATTACAAAACATGAGTATGCATTTTCTCCCTATTTATGAATAAAAAATCAAAAAAAATATTTTGTAATATTTTTTATTGCTACTGGTGGTGAATGCACGACAAATTATAGTACTTTTGCTATAAAAAAAATTATTAATTATGGTATGAAAAACAAGTTAAGTGATTGCAAATATTAGTTGTAAATAGTATCAGTGCCGCCACTCGAGACATTGGATTTCATCTATCATATAACTACATAAATATTATATTCTCTGTCGTTGTCGTCTGCAACAAAAATACATATTTTTTGTATTGAGACCAATATTATTTGTAGCGAAAAATATCATTGTTTATTGTGTATTCACCTTGACAGTAATTAAAAAATATTACGAAATATTTTACTTGACTTTAGAGTGGTAAATAGTGGGAAAATGTACAAAGATGTCTGATGAAGAATGTTCTTGTTAAAAATTTGATTTGAAAATATGGTAAAATCAAATTAAAGGGCTAAAATGCTTTTATAATAATTTTGGAGGATAAAATACCAAATATAATGATGAGGAGGGGTGGGGTTGGGGGTTGGGGGTGTGTGTGTGTGTGTGTGTGTAATGCCATTTGCCATTGAATATAATTTTGGCTCTCTTTTAGTGCCTCTAGAATTTTAACTAGATTATAAAGCACACCTTTTAATTTTCTTTTTCGGATTCTCTTTCTCCAGTATTAGGTTTTAGTACTGTGCATTTCGGGCTACAATAATTTGTGAATGTGAATATAATAGGTAAAACCAAAAACAATTAAATTACTAGAAGACGATGGCTTCTGGTTCCACTATGCTGGGCTGCTAGCAATTAATCTACATGCAATACTAGTCCGCTTTTGTGAAATGATTGAAGCCCATGCAATCGAATTTGGAATTCAATTGGGCTGTGTTAAAATTAAGGATTATGACCAACCCAAATGTTATATACCAGGAGCCTGGAATTTGGAAAGATATATCTGCTCAAGAAAACCCTTGAAGAAGACATCATAAGCATTCAAATATTCTCAAACTATGTACCTCTATTACAAGGTTAAAAAGAATTAAATCATCCAAAGTTCAAATCGGGATATCGATCAATGAAGAATCGATTTTAAACTTATGCAATCAATTTCAAATATATATATATATATATATATATTATCTTGAAAAGTAAAAGTATTAGATATATTCATAATTTCGGCTGTAAAGAAATGGCAAAGACCTACTAATCTCCCATCATTTTTATAAGCAAGAGCAATTTTGGAAGACATTTTTTTATATTTTAGAATACAAAATATTATTTGTGAAAATTTTAAAATAAAAAGTAAGGAGCAATGTATTTGAAACAAAACATGAAAACTCACATTGGCACAAAATCCAAAAAAGAATAATAATATAAAAGCACGTAAAAACAACAAGTCATATATATATATATAATCATCCATATTCAATGTCCCTTTTTTGTGTTATGTGGAGAAGTATATATACATTTTTTTCATATTTTTTGACATATTATTGTATATTTATGTTACACTCGATATACGTGTACTGAATGAATGGATCCAAAATGAGATACCTGACATGAAATTTATTATGAAATCTATTTTTCATTCAGTGCACTTACACAACGTGCAAGCATCTAGAAGATCGCCTTACAACACATGTAGATGCACGCACTTCTCTTTGTTGCGAGAAGAAGGTAAATGGTCTCCATTTGTAGCCACAAGAACGAACCCTATAACAACTTAAAGCTTGTTACTGTCAAACCTTATAGAGCACCAATAACATGGGCAACTTTCAATTTGTGCTTCTTTCATATGATCACCATCTATCATTGAAATAATGAAATGATTTTCTGACGCCAAAGCAAATATAATGCAGGTTACAATCACTGAAAAAACAAATCCCCCCACCCCATCTTCACTGGTTCCCACACGTTCTTTGTGGCCTATCCTTAACCACAAGAAACTGGGCATGGGATTTGCCCAAGTTCTCCCTCCAATAGAAATGAGATGGGGGATATAGTATCTTTCAAAACTATTCAATATGAGTTTTGTCGCGTATGTCAGACACATATGTTGTTAAAATTCATGTACAAAACTATTCAATATGCATTTTGTCGCGTATGTCAGATACATATGTTATTAAAACCCGTGTACACGACACAATATTTTTCGACTTTGATCATCGATCCATGTTTTCATCAGCCTGTGGTCAATTCTAGGTAGGTCAGGAGTGAGCAATTAGCCTGAATTGTAGTTCTCAGGTGTGCATTATTGCAGGGAATGGTTTGACCATATATATATATATATATACACATGTGTATATATGAATATAATGGATGCTGCTGTAATGGCACTTAATCATGGCGTGGTTCGAGCTGTTCATGTCTAAGCAGATTTGCTAATAAAACGTGACAATGACTCTAATTTTTTTTTCCCTTGTTCAAGTAAAAACTTGACCACAAATTCTTTGTTATGGTTAATGAGAATTAGCCCTATAGCACTATTGGAACTTTTAAGTCTTGAACAATCTTAAATTCAAGATGTTAGTCGGAGTAGCATCTTGTAATGTTTACTTAAATTATTACGCTATTTTTAAGTTATTACAGTAGATATAAAACTTGAGTCATTTACGTTCCGTCGAATCCAAATGATTTCATTCGACGGCAGCTTAAATTTGCAAAAAATTAACGTAGGTGGAGCTTTGTAAGATGCCAAGTTCTGAGGGTTGTCACTTCTGAAAGACTAAAAGAAGAAAGAAATTTAGCAGAAAAAAGTGTGTGCACACATAGCATCTGCTTCTTTTGGAATTGAAGAAAGGAAAGGCAGTTAAGAGCTGCAGACAAAGCAAGAATAGTATCCTCGTACACTTGTCATTCCCTACTTTCTTACCTGTTGAAAATACACACACATAAGTCACAACAACGCATAATAAGAAGCTGGTACAACTATTCAAGGTTGTGTTGTAAACTGTACAAGTGCAGCATTTTCATGCTGCCGCATCTCCCACTCTTTATCTTTTTCCCTTGATTAATGCTCCATGCATCCTAATATTACGAGTCTAGTTTGAATTGATTTTAATTTTTAATTTTTAATAAGAATTAAAAAGTGAAGATTTGCAATGTCTTGGCTCTATAATCCTCAAAACAAGCCATTTTAGTAATATCATTTCATTACTTATATTACGTTATCAAGATAATCTTAAAAATATAAAAATTATCTTTTTAAAGAATGATACTTTATTCTAAAACGTATGGAGTATGTCAATGACAAGTGTTTTGTACTTTATTTTTCCTCGTGGTCGAGTTTTTTCTACTACTTTTTTCTATACTAATTCCAAAAGTCCCAACGTTTTCATAAAATCTACGTGTGGTCTAGCTTCCTTGTTAGCTACAAATCTTGACATTTTTCATACATATAAGAGATAAATTATATATCTTTAAATATCTCTTCAATCTAGTAGTTTTAGATTTCAAATAAATTAAAAATTCGATATGATATTAGAGCTAGGCAAAAGAAAAATTTATATAAAAAATAATTCACATTCTTATCGTTTGAAAAAATATAATCCACGACGTGAGGGGCCGTTTCCAATAAAATAAGTTTTTGAATAATATAGTCATTCAATCAAGCCCATCTTAAGTTTGAAACGATCAACTTTTATATTTGATGGCTATTTAGTTGGTTGCTACATCGTTTAGCACTTAGAAGTAATCAAGAGGACTTAGCTGTTTGGAAAAGATAGAATTATTCCATTTGGAGTTATTGGTCAATCCAATAGCTAAAAGATGTCAAATTTGATAGGAGATCAAGATTGAATATCAACTTATGATTAAAGCATTAACTTGGTTGCAAGAGGTTGAAAGTCAAAGTCTCAGAAAATGATAAAAAAAAAAAAAAAGGATAATCAAACAGAACTGAAAATTGACTATCATAGTACAAAATCTGTAATAGGTGAAAGAAAAACAAATTATTTGCTTTTAAAAGTTTGTGGCTTAAGTTCTTCAAGTCTAGAATTCAATAAAAAAAACAAAAACAGATTGACTTTGTTTGGTTCCATTTCCTTTCTACCATTTTTCTTATTGGAAAACATAAATGTATTTTTTATTTGTACTATCTAAAAATAATATTTTCATTCTTAAAAAATACTAAATTATTCATTATATATTTAAATAATCTTATATCTTATTATACCTTCGTTATCCATAATAAAATAATATTGATAAAATATTTATAATTGAAAATGTCTCTCACTAATTATAACAAACAACCTGGACAAAATATTTATGATAAAAATTGTCTTTCAAAATACATCACATCATTTCTTTCGAATAATATATCAAAACACGTTTTTGTTTTTCACATATTGGTCAATTCTACTACTAAAATATATTATTTCAAAATAATTTCTTCAAAACAACAAAAATAAAATCAAACCAAATCGGAAGTTTTTCTTCTATTTTCAATTTTGCCTTTTTTTATGTAGTACATCCAGTGCACCAAATGCTTAGGAGAACTTGGATAAGAAAATCCTTGAAAAGTAAAGTCTATATTATTTTTTTCGACCATAAAAATATCAATTTTAAATACTCCTAAAGTATTATTGCAACATAATTGAATATATGTATATATATATTCAATAATCCCTCACAATTATGTACTTAAGAATATTTTCTGCTTGTTTTTCGTCAAAATCGACGAAAAAAGGAGAAAAAAACCTTTCATAATATTTTCTCCACTAAATGTAATATTTTCATAGTATAAATTCAATATCAATTCTTTCATTTGGTGCTAAATAAGACATTTAATAATACATACACCTAATATATATATATATATACACACACATTAAATTCAACATATACAAGTGTCCTTTACTGATTAACGTAGAAAAAATATCCTTTTTTGTTATGTCAGCAAATCATTAACAAGTTGTAAAATAAAATGATAAAGAAAGGTACTTCCATCCACTATATAATCCTCATGATAATCCCCTTTACCCCTCCTATAATTAATCACACCCACCAATAGGACTACTTGCATTCAAACATAGACTTTCCCACAATTAATGATTTTCTTTCTTTAAGGTGGGAGAGCCCAAAATAATGCAGTCCACTCAACAAGACAATGCATGCTGTTGTGTACCACACTAGCTCGCTAAGCTAGTAGCTACCACTACTCCTCCCCCCCCCCCCCCCCCCCATTTACATGCCTCTTATGCTTGATGATGTTGCCATCTTTATGTATGTAAGTGTATATATATATATATATATATATATATATATTTCCATGGTTTCTAACATTTGTTTTTGTTCACCATTTGCCTCACCTTAGGAAGACACTACCCTTTCTTTTTTTCTTGAGATGAAGTATGAGAGTTTTGACAAAGACTTGACTTGATAATTATGGTATCTTAGTTTAAAATTGATTGTTGCTAATTGACAAATAAAGTTGACTAATTTTATGAATGAAATATCAAATAATTTTGTTCAATTTTTTCAAGAATATTTTAATTATGATTAGTATGATAGTCCATTTGTCCCAAATTCATCACTTTTATTTATTTTTTTTGGCAACATCAAGAAAGTATTTTTCGCAAAACGCTATTAATTTTTAATTATTACTTTTGAGGATAATGAAATTAAGATATGCAAAAAAATTATTTTTTTAATACTTATCTAAAATTTTATATCGAACCAAAAGAATTATATAAAAATCAGATGGAGGGAGGAATAAAATAGTTGTTATCTAGAAGTTCTTTATATTAAAATTGTCAGAAAAAAACAATGTAATGAATAAGTCAAAGTTTTAAATAGTTTGTTACCAACTGAACATTCAAATATAAATAGACCGGGTAATAATTCAATATAGATATATTATTTAACTTGTGTAAAAAATTAGTGGAATCTGCTAAGAAACTTAGGTTGTCACAAGTTAATTATTACCTATAATCATCAACATGCATTAACATTTAAGTCATTCGCAAAGATAAATGTAGCATCTAAATAGTTGTTACTAATTAGCTTGCAAACAAGGAGGGTGGGGTTGAAAAATAAATCAACATGCTTGATACTCGATTTGAGATTAGTCGATAAAAATGTGTTCGAATTCGATTAGTTAAACATAACAAATTAAATTTGAACATATTTTTCGTTTGATTATATTTGGAATTCGACTCGAATTTGATTCGATTAGTAAAAAAGATGACAACATATATGAAAAAACATCAAGTTACTCAAATTGTATTCGTATTCGACTCGATTAAAGTATGTTCAAACTCGATTCAATAAATAATTAAATTAAATTTAAATATAATTTTTAAAATTTGATAAAAATTCAAATAAATTTGAATTCAAACGTGTTATACTTGAATCGATTTATTTGCCCACTAGAAGGGTGCCATTTCTCCTGGTGATAAAAAAAAAAAAGGGAATACGCAGACCTTTTCTGTGAACACTAAACTATTTATTCTATTAAATTATGCTCATATATGAACTAACCAACATACTTTGCATCTCTATATAATATTGTGGAATATATTCATCAAAATTACTCCTTTTTCCACTGAATTTTAGTTTATATTATTAGCATGAATTGATTCAATTCTAATAATTCTAATAAGTACAATCCCCATGGGTTCCTTCAATTTCACCAAAAAAAATTGAAATCACAATTATGTCCCAACTCATTTCTGTATAAAGAATTCACAATTCGTCCAGCAAACTTTCATGAATCTAGACATCATTCTTAACAGGATGCAGTACAGTTATGTCCCAATTCATTTATGTTAACTGCAACTTCTTAGTCAATGATAACTGCTAAAAAATCACCATCCCAAAAAGGTGGCAGTTTCCATTATTTTGGCAGCTCAATCCTTCACATTTTTTCCTAACTTTGATAAAAAAAAAAAATATTATAGTCAATTTAAGTAAAAATATTAATTAGACTATACTTCCAAATCAAATAGAGATAGAGAGTTAATAAGATGAATGATGTAACATATCGATATCCTTAAAAAAATAGAGAATAAAAATGATGAGCAATTAATAGGGTAATATTCACTATATGCACTGAGTGGACAATATCTATAATACGTAATTAGTTGATAATATTTATTATTTTTAATATATATATATATATAGATATAGATATAGATATAGTAGCAACTTAGAGTTGTAAACCTGTTGGCGGCCATTGTAACCTTTCAGGTCGCCGCGACTGGAGAGCCACTCTATTTGGGATAGTCCCACGTGTTTATCCATGTGTCACGTGACCAACTTCACAGAGAAACAACTTCTTTTAATGCAGCAATTTTGCTGATGTTTATTCTTGTTTTCTGGTTTCAGTAATTTAAAGTTCTGAACTCTTCCAAACCACCTGATTTCAGACTGCTGCCAATCTATAAATTTACCACAACCAACCAAGGTAAAAATTAAAACCCAAAAAAAATGAGAAAAAAAAAATCTCTTCTTTTCTTGGGTGTAGGTAATATATATTTTCAAATCAATCTACTTTGAAGGATTATAATTGTTACTGAATGGATTTAAAAGAGATTATCTTTTTACAGTGCCTGAATTCAATCAATAAAGATCCCAGCTTTTTTCTGAGATTTTTTATTCATATTTTACTTAGTAATTTACCGTACAAATTGGATAATCTTCCAAATTATCTTGTATATATCCATTGTTTGAGTTGAATGGTTTTTTTAATTTCTTGTTCTCAGTGGGATTTCAGACCTCTTAAGCTTCTGATAATTTGATTCACATACCGGATAAAATAATACGAAGCGTCGGATAATGGAGAAGGATTAAAATTAACCCAGCCGCAAAGATTCAAAGAAGCAACATCATTCAACTTGCAGACAACAAGAACAGAAAGAAATCAAAAACAGAAGAAATTAGACACTGACAGTACACGTTAGAAAAGATTTATATATATATATATATATGCAGATACATAAATTCCCATTCCTCCTCTAAAAACTATTTACATTCCCGTAAAATTCCTAACAAAAAACCAAAATCAATTCTACCAAATTCTACATCAAACTCCTTCCAAATTTTCAAACTTCCCACAAGGGGTTAAATCCAGAAAATCACCATACCCAAGTGACCAAAAAAAAAAAAGAAAAAAAAAAAAAAGATTTCAATGGACCTGATCTGCTGCTGCTGCTGCTGCTGATTCATGGACAGCCATGTTTCCCATATCAATCTGTCGACCATTTTCCACGTTATTCTTTTTAGAATCTTCTCCCGATGACACAGTATTTTCACTGCTACTACTAGTACTACAGGTACTCTTACTACCAAAAGAAGACGCCCTACTCGACATCGGAGTGGCCAAGAAAGTCGGCTTTTCTTGGCCAGCCATGATCACCAGGAACTTCTCTTCCATCACCGGCGGCGATGGCTTAGCGCCGGTGTCTCCACCGTCAGCCTCCCCTGCCTCAAGGTCCCTCTCGCCGTCGCCCCGGTTTTCAAGATACCCGGAGAGCTTCCAGTAGGAGCATGCCAGGATCAAGAGAGCGAAAGCAATGAGACCCAGCATGGCTGCCAATCCTCCGAAGAGGTACGGCACAGGGGAGTGCCACGGCGACCTCTGTACCGGCGATGGTGGCGCTGCTGATGCCCCAAAAGTAGCCATTTTTTTTATATAACAATTGTTTTCTTTTTTTCTTCTGTGAATAAATGTGAAATCTTTGTGTTGTTGAGGAATGTGAAGAGAAAGGTAACAGTGGGGACGGTGGTTGTAGCTGTGGTAGTGGTGGTGGTGGTGGAGTGGGTGGATAGATGTCTTGAGGCGGGCATTTATAGAGGAGGAAAAGAGAGAGGAAGAGGGTGGATTGGATTTGGAGAAGTTGGGGGCCGAGGTGGATTTTATGTTTTTTTTTTATCCGGTGAATTATGTCGTCATTTGCATAAAAAGAAACATTGGGGCCCACATTATATTTAAACAAATGTATATAGTGGTATTGTGGTAAGCACTTGTGACTGGAGAGGATGTCATTCATGGTTTTGTGATTTTTCTTGACGATGATTATTACTATAAATATGAACATTTAAATATTTAGAGAGAGAGAGAGAGAGAGAGAGAGAGATAAGAATATGGGCTTTTTAATGTAAATATGACTCGGATTTTTTTTTTAATAATTTAATTAATTATTTTTGTTTATTGACTATGAATGTAATTTGCTAAAGGAGCCTATTTTGTTGCCATGGTTCGGAGCCTATTTTGTTGCTAAAGCATGTGGGCCCGATCCATGGCAGAATGATATAGGGTACCATCGATCGGAGCCGATCCTCAAAATTTGGCATAATATATATTAGAAGCGACCCGAAAGTATGGACGGGGCGACATCATTTCTATGTAGGCCCAAAAAGTAATTTCATCTTATAAAGAAACTTTTTAATTAGAAATGGAGAATTGGAAAAAAATTATTTAGAGGGTGTTTGTTTAATCTTATTTAAAAAAAATTATATTTTATAAGATATTTTTAAAATTTATAAGATGTATATTTTATTTTAAAAATAAGTTGTTGAAGTGTTTGGATAAAATAAGATTATGAAACTTTTAAAATATTAGTAATATCAATTTTGTAATTAAAATTATCAAATTTAAAGATATTTTTTAAAATAAAATTTTATTTTAAAAATAAGTTGAGGTGGAGGTATTTTTTTTTAAATTTATAAAACTCTCAAACAATTTGTTTTTTTTATCTTATAAATTATTTTAAAAAAATTATTAAATATTTTTTGATAATTTATAAATTTTTAAATGATTTATAACATATTTTGAATAATATATAAACTCACATGAACATCCTCCTATCAACATCTTTAAGAATTAAGACGGTCCGTACAAATCCTCTAAGCACATGGATTCTTGTGCCTTCCTAGGATTCTATGTTACGTATCATACCATACCAAATAATTGTAAGATAATTAAAGAATGTTTAAAACATTAGTTAAATGAAACCAAAAATAAAAAATAAAAAAAATATTCGAGAATTCAAATTTGAGTGATAAATATTTACCCCGACATTGCGGATAAAAAGCAGCGGTTCATGGTACATTTTCGTTGGCATCGAAAAGGTACATGGGGAATGGTTTTTAACGTAAAGTCATAGATTACGTGAAATTCTCCATGTACAAGAAGTTTTTGTCTGCCACAAATTTGTCTTATGCGATCAAATTAAGTAGTTTTATAAACTGCATTATCCCTTTAATCTTTGTTTTCATTCTTTGGGTAAAATACATGCAATTAATCTTTGATTATTTTTTTAACCCATATCACACAGTTTATTATACAACTGGATTATCCTTTCAAGTAGTTTAATTACTACCCAACTCATGAATGTCACCAATTTTCCTGAATAATAAAAAGATATTAGAGATACCTATTTACAAGATAAATAAATCATTAAAAATATCGTAAAAAAATATGACAAAATCCTCCCACAATCTCATCATATGGTCGAATCAAAGGGAAAACTAGTCATTTCTAAAATTAATCAAGACCGTAAACATCTCAGTTATAAAAAAAAAAAATACTTAAAGAAAACAAAGTGTCAATTTCTAGAATGAAATGTCACTTACCTAAAATGAGAGGGGGGCAGCAGTTACAGTGTGGTATAGTGAATGTGTTACAATAGTCCTTATGCTTTTTTATATTTATTATTATTATTAAAAAAATTATTATGCCATTTTAAATATTATAAATATTATGATATCCACTTTAAGGGTACATTAGACCCCATAATGAGTCACTAGGATGACTCATTACTTTGCAAAGGCTGAAACTCAGACGCAATTCCATAATTTCTGTCTAAACAACTTTAGGGTTACCTTTTTATTTGATATTGAAAGAATGATTTTATATATTCTTTTTTTGTTTATCAATTAAAGTTCCGCCATTTTACCTTTCTTAAAGAAAAAAAAGGTGTTGGATTCATTCTTTACAGCCACAAAACACACACACACACACTTCGGTTGCCGTTTTATGACATAACAGGTAACAAATTAATGCGTAAAACGACACCAAACGGTTTCGAAGCTGATGCACATACATATACACGCATCACATGCATGCAATTCTTTTTTTTTTCTAAGTTTACGTTTCTTTCTTTCATTTTAGTGCCCTTTTTAGACCTCCTTTTTCCTATTGTTTTAGCTGCCTGGCTTCTTTTGGTTTGTCTTCTTCTTCTAGTTTATCTTCTTATATCAGATTGGAAATTAGTCTCCTTCAAGTCCAAGGAAGTAACCATTTTCCTATTCTTGAAATTGTGACTTTGTTTCAACTTTATGGCTTTTTTCTTGTTCAATACACGTCTTTTTCATTTCTTTTTTATCTTTGAATTGTTTTTTACTACTATATGCCCCAATTTTCTAAATATTTACACAACTAAATACGTGTCAATCTATGTTCCAAGATTACACAGAGTATAATTATACGAATATATTTAATGTAAGATTATATTCGATGTTAATTACAATATGTACTTGTGTACTATGAATCTTAGGTTTAATGCTTTGCCGTTGTCTTCGGTGGCTCCCACCAGTCCACCACCACCACCACCACTACTCCGACGTACACGCTAAGGACAATTACATATTCCTTTCCCAAACGATACGTCCAAGTTTCCAACCCATGAAATTATTTAAATTTTTTTCAAGCCCCCCACCACTATGTTTAATTATCTTAATCCATATAACAACTTGTTGAAAAATAATCAAGTTTGGTGATTAAGATAATCAACCCACCACAGGTGAATTGACACACAAATCAAAACCGAATCCCACTTAATGGATTGATTAAAGTTTGTTAAAGTACACTTTATAATTAATTAAAATAGCCCTTGTGCTAATATAGTTATCGAGAAATACAATTAACATATATGGTGCCAAGACAACCAAGATCCCGCCAGTAACGAAAGACTAACGATAAAAGAAAAAAATTCAGTTAATTTTATACATAACGACAATTATATTAATAGACGATAAAATAATATAATATAAAATCCAACCCGAAAAAGAGGGATTTATTTTGACTCAACACACTATTTTAGATAAAAAATAAAAAAATAAATGTATTCTTAAATTGTCTCTTGTTGAGATTTAGTGATTGAGAGTTAACAACAGTTCATACTAAAATTTGAATCGATTGAATCTTATTTTTGGAATTAGAACGTTCCAAACCAAAAAAAAAAAAACAAACAATAAATTAGGGATTAGAGAGAGTATTAATTGAGTTAATCCAAATGACACTATCAGAATGTGAATCTTTATTCCGATAAGGCCAAGTGGACAAGATTAATTAATGTAATTATTAATTCAACTATTTATAAATGATTAATTAAACTGATAACATATAATAATAATCTTAGCCTAGTAATCCTATTGAAACATCCATTGGAGTGGGTTTTCCACTAACTTGATCACCTTTTGGCTGCTCAACCAATTGATAATTAAGTGGGTTACCACCAATAATGATGGGTTTTTGGCTGCCCTCATTTTCCGTAGCAGCTTTCCCATATCCGTCATCATAATTATTGTAAGCACTATCATTATAGTAAGGATTTATATCATTGTCTACATAAAATCAGTTAAAAACTTGTTTTGCAAGACTGCAAAACTGTTTTAAATTTCATCTTTCTCCATTTTATATATTTTGGAATAAATATGGAATATTAGTGCTGGATCGAATTCAGATCGAATCATACTATTTTTGAAATCTACATCTGATTATTATTGGTAAGAATTGGTTATGAATTTTTAATTATCAAATCGAATCGAACTGGATGAGAACTTAAAATTCGATTAATTTATGTTCAAGGTTATACGATATAATTTTAAATTTGAAGGTAATAAATATTTTAATATTAATTTCTATTGTACTCAATGATTTGAAGTCTAATTTATCTGGTTCGAAAAGATTGAGTAAATTTATGATTCGAATTCTCAAAGTTTGAAGTATGAATCAAGTTACAACACGTTATACTCATTAAAGTGACCTTCAATCAAAATCTTTCGATACTTAGTCAGTAAAGCAGATGGTATCAACAAATAAAAAGCAGAAGTTTTAAAATGCCAATTATATTTTAATAACGTTATGCAGCAATATTTATAGTAATGGAGTCAAGTGAGTGGCTTGTGCCTTTGTATGTGAATCATCATTTTGGCATATCAGATATCACATCCCATCAAAAGATCAACGGTCGAGCTATCAGATCAAAACTTGATTTTGATTGGATCGAATTTAACATACATAAAAACGTATAAAACGTAACTTGTTTAGGGATTACATTTTAGTATAGGGGTGAAATTGGAAAGACGATTTAAATACCCATCACTTGCTAAAATTCTTTCTAAGTTTAAAGAAAAGAGTAGGGACTTTCATCTCAAATAAATATTTCTTACATAAAGTACTAAACATAAAGAACAATAGGTCTTGTAGTGGAGAAAGCACCATAGATTGGTTTGGCTTTAAGGTGGTACATTAGGATAATAGTTCAACCCCAAAAGCTTAATTAATACATATATTAGGGCAAGCAAAGTAGTGAAACTTCCTAGTACACTTCAATGGGATAATGTTGGAATATGTAGGCACAAAAGCAATTACTAAAGAATAGCCAAAGGGAGGATAAGCATGTATAGTCCATAAAAGGTGATAGACTACTCGTGGCTCTTAACTATTGGGTACTTCAGAATCATAATAATTATTTCTTAGCTTAATTTAAAGTTGTTTTTTAATAAAGAGCGCAACATAAAATATTGAAGATTATTTATATAGCCTTAACGAGCACTACTTGGTAAGTTGCGCCAAAGGAACATTCGTCGAAGAGTTTGAGCTAAGTTGAAATCCAACTCTCCAGGTAAGTTTTGTTCATGCTCTAGTCCAAGGAGGTAAATAAAAGAAGCATATCCCCACGAGGGGTGACTGAGCGGGACGTTATATTTCTAATTTAAATTTATTTTTAATATTTTTTCGATCGAACCTGTTGCACTGAATTTGTATAATGCGATTTACTTGACTCATATGATTTGTAAACTATTGCATCAATTCAAAAAATTATCCAATACGCACCCAAAAGGTAACGGTTGCGAATTTTCATCATAAAAAAAAAAAAAAAAACATCTCATATTCAAGGGAAAAAAACAAGAAGTTGATTAATTAGTTATTCATTAATGATTTAATATAACTATATAGTTAACCATTTTATTCAAGAAAAATAATATGATTATATATTTGACTGTTTCACTAAAAAAAAAAAAAACTTCTGCACTGGGGCAACTGTGGTGTGGATATCAACTTATGGCTGCTTCGGCAATAAAAAGGTGATGCTGAGTCTGAAAAACTTATGTTATTCAGTACTATAAAAGTAATTAAATGATAGGAAAAGATGGACTGAAGTGGCTACTCAATAGTTGGTCAATGTGGGCCATACGGGGTTGGGTTATCTCAACGGTGTCCAAATTATATTGGCAAACATGATTTTAGAGTCGATTTGATCTTGAGATCGGATTAGAGTCGAGATAAAAAAAATACAAATTTTTAAATATTTTAAAAATTTTGGTGAATTAACAGGGATAAGGAGGTAATTGCAGCTATTGTACTATCAGTCTCCCTCAGTAATTAACACTGAACTAAACTGATTTGATTTGTCTAGGTTTTGGTATTCTAAGCTCTTCATGCTAATTGCAAAGGGCACTGTCATCGTCTTTAATATGCAACCATTGGGTGGTGGCCATAAATCCAAGAAAATGAAACCCCATTTTTGTGAACTTTTATTGGTCAAAATTTTTGTTGCACACATCTTGTTTTAACTTCAATGCAAAATACCAAAATTTTTGGAAAAAAATAATTGAATTTTCACCCTTCTATCATCTATAACAAAAAATGCTCGACCTACAAATAAACATCGAACAAAAAAAAAACAACTAATGACAAGAAAAATTATGGCTTTGCAACTAAAGACTTCAATGGAATACCAACTTATTCCAAATGGACCACAATCTTTTTTAAGGTAACAAACTATTAACCAACCATCCATCCCCCTCCCCCCCCACCCCCACAAAAAAAAATAAAAAATATTAGTAGCAATATGAAAATTATTACTAGTTACACAGATTATTAAGTAATAAATTTTTTTATTTGACAATAATAATAATAATTTTGACAAGTTTAATAGTAAATTTTTTTTAAATTATTACTCCTGATAATTAATGACATATCTATAGTGACACTATTCTCACAAATTATAACGATAATTTTTGTTATTACTAATTATCAATAATGACAATTTAAACACTAATTTTTGTTACGTATATATTAAAATAATAATTATTATCGTTTAATATGTATCATTATTAACAATTTCACGTTTTCACTAATGATTTTAGTACTAATATTTTGTTTTCTTGTAGTGAACATTAAATTTACAAGAATCGGTATTGTTTGTGTGAAGTAACTCAAAATACACGAAGCAAGAACAAATGACTAACTCTTATGATAGCACAAACATGTGCTTTGCCTTCGACTTGTAATAGATCATATACACACACATATGCATATATGATATATGTATATTTGTATGTATATATAAGATATGTCACTGAGAGAGAGCTACTTAGTATTGGACTAACTCATAATGGAAGGGCCAAACATCTGCAAACCATCAATCCTCTGTTATCTTTTCGGGACCACTTCCAAAGATTTTTGGTCTATAATTTATGGGTGTGTCAATTTTACCCACAATAATTTTTATTGTAAATTTTATTATATATTTTATAATATTATATTAATTTTGTTATGAATAATATTTTATATATGATATCCTGTGTGAAATTTTAAGACATTAATTTATCCTACAATGAGAATTGTAGTCTTTGACAATGTTTATGTGTATGACAGAAATTGTTGTTTTTGTTTTCATTATGTCAAGTAAGAATCTAATAGAATCATTGCCTTCATTGTACTTGTTGGGGTTGTTTTAGTACATATGCATATGTATTTGTCATTTCACAATTATAGGAAATTAATGACGTAAAATTTGTTGGAAATAAATTTTAGAATTTCCTCATTTTGCATTATTTTTCCAATATTTATCGTTTTTATCTATGGTCTCAATTTTATTGTAGTTTTTATTATATTTATTAAATAACCGATACACAAAGTACTATTTTATGACACTTTTAATATCAAATTTTGTTACATAGTTTGTGAGCCTTTTATTGTCAATTTATTATGTGATTTAATTGATGGGTCATTATTCCTTATAATGGTCATATTTTTATAAGCTTTCGAGAGAAATTATTCTTACACTCCCACAAAATTTTAGGTTTTGCAAATGTGATTGTCGACTGTTCCTAGTCTTCTTGTAGTCGTGCATATGTGATGAGATATTATTATGAGCAAATGAGATATTAATTATCAGAACTTGCACGTAGGAAGATAATAATAACTTTAGGACAGTAATAAGTGTTGTAACTCTCCGTTCATCCAATTTAAGTGTTTTACATGATATAGGTTATTATTTTATGATCACTATGATTCTGTCAAATTTGAGATTAACAAGTTTACAGATATTTTGATTGAGTTATAATTCTATTAGTACTTTAACTAGCTCTATGAGGCCCTTTAATACCCTTAAAAGAGGAGATAAAGAACAGATAGAGAAGATATAAAGCATTTAAATACAAATCACAAATTTCTCATAAAAAAATTAACAACGAAAAAAACTAAGATAATTGCTATATATCATTTTCACAACATCCTTCTCCTTTGTTATAGATATTAAATATTAAACATATTTAGAGGGTGTTTGGAAATTAATTCCAAATGACTTTTAGATATGAAAGTTCATTTGTAAAAATATTATGTGTTTGGTATTTATTTTTAAATGAAATTTTAAAATAAGTCACTTCTCCAAAAATTTATTTTGGAGAAATGCAAAATTGTGGCTTTTGAATTTCTTTTCTTGCACTTCTACTAAATGGACGTTAAAGTACATTTTTACCAAATACTTAACAATACTTATAAGTATTTTTTTAAAAAAATCATATTAAAAAATCCATTTTATAGATGGATTTTCATTTTAAAAGTACTTCCAAAAGTGCGCCCAAACCTTCATTTTGAGAGCTAAGATATTTTTGTGGCTACCTTATTTAGAACTTCAAGTTAGAGCTATGCTAAATAAAATGTCTCTTTATGAAGTAGTTGTCCAAAGGAAAATGATTTGGAATCATTTGCTAGGATAATTGGCCATATAACTTTAGTATTGGATATATAATTTTTCGAATCTTTCTGCACTTTATTATATGACATCAACAATCAAGAAATACTTTGATAGTGGCAATTAGATGGGCTCTTTTGAAAATTGCACTAGAAAATCCAACTTTAGATACCAAAAAACAGTAATAATATGACTTCAAAGTATATCCATAAAGCAAATTGTTCCTGCCCTTCATTGTTATGTTCCCAAAATAAGGAACACTTTTGGTATAGCTCATTATCACCTAGTTTTGCAACTTGTTAGACATATTTTGATTTTGGATTTTTTTTATTGAAATTCAATTTGGATGAACCTAAATTAATTATACCAAACTGAATTTACACTTTAAACGTGATTTATGCGAGAAGAGTGACAAATCACAAAAATAAAAATAAAAAATGGGTACAATTATACTTACCATATACTCCATCCATCCCAAAAATTTTGTTCTACCTGGTAAGAGGTTGCTGAGTTGGTGGAAAAAGGTTGCGTCGGGCGTTATGTTCCGAGGTCGAATCCCCTCCCAACACTTTTTCGGTCGAACCTGTTATACCAGGCTTGCCTAGTGCGATTTATTTGCTTGTGTGATTTGCAGGTTATTACATCATTTCAAGGGTTTATTCAGTGCGCACTTGAAAGATAGTGACTGCGGGTTCCCAGTAAAAAAAAAATTGTTCTAGTTCCATATCGAAAGGAATTTTAGTTGAGAGTTGAAAATGTATAAATTTTGTGTAATTTTATATTATTATCCTTAAAATTAGTAAATATTTATTAGTGTCATATCATTATTTTTATTAGCGGGAAAGTTTTGGAGAAAAAAAATTATTTTAAGAAATAAAGTCTTACTTCTAAATATTTCAATATATAAATAAGAGTGATAAATTAATAACAAAGAGAATAATTGATTGAGTCAAGACAAACCAACATCTACACTAAAATTTAGTAGCTTTTTGGATTATCTTGATACTAAATAAAAAATTGGATGAAAAATTACAAACAAGGAACGCATAACATAATAATAAATGCTACATCATCTAACTTTATGCAGTAAATTTTTGACAGAGAAAACAACAGCAAAAAGAAACATTGTCTAATAAGTTATAGACCATAAAGAATAAAAGGGGTTGATAAATGCAGATCAAATACCTCTGCAACTCTAAATCCAAATCTCAAAAACACTGCAAAAAAATTCAAAAAAAAAAAAAAAAGAAATCCTCTGTCTCTCTCTCTTTCTTCATGAGGCACACAAAAGTTATCTGATAGGATAAGAAACAGCAAAGCAAACATCCAACAATAAAAGTATTTGAGTTTTTGTATCTTGGCCTGATTTCAAAACACCTTATATTCCATAACCTGGGGTACTCTTCTTTTATATGTATTGACAAATAACATATCATGATGACTTCGATGAAAGATTTTGGAAAAGAAAAGGCTGCGCGTGTTGTGCAAACATATATATGGACATTATTGAATAAAGTTGTTTGCTTTTTGTATGAGGTTAATTAAAATAGAAATGAAGAGAGCATATAATATCATTTCATATTTTCTACTATAAATTAGTATTTTATTTTTGATGCGGTGTGTATGTTGAGATATGTTTATGATAATGTAGAATACCTCGTCAGAATTGATTTTTGTAGCTGTCTAAAAGTGCGTTTCTACATGTGATACGAATAAATTTACAATTGTCTAAAAGTTGAATTTTTATATGCGATATTAATACATACACAGTGAGGGGTCTCGAGACTATTTCAGAGGGTCCCCATGATTGTGCCAAAGAAAAACCTCCAATGCAGGATTGTTTCGGAGAAAATTTTATAATGTTTAAATCAGTATATATGTTCTAAAAAGAAAATAATAACTGAACTTAAAAGTTGTAAAATATATAATGAATTCTGGAATTATAAATGAGTATGAATAGAGTATTCATATTGATTCCTTCTCTTAGTAAATGTACAACTTCCCCTCAAAGCTATCGTAGTTGTGTTATTAATGAAGTAGTGATTCAAATTTTCTTAATCAACGGTATTTATATTTGTCCTTATCATTCCCAAATAAATTTCCAAACTACGACAACCTAGTTTTCCTACTACACTCCCAGCGGGATTGAATTTGATCATTACCGAATTTATATCTTAGTCCCAAAAAAAGATTTAAGAAAAAATGAAATTCATTTATAACCCATGAAAGAATATGGCAGAAGTATGCTTATTCTTAGATAATATTATATATAATTCGAGGGCAAGAACTCGGCGCGGCGCGTGCAAACACATATACACAAATAAGGAGATTTCATATATGTACAATTGTACATATGTGGAGGCTGAGTCACTCCATCATAATCATTACTCAGTATGAAAAAAAAAAAAAAAAAGAGGAGGAGAGAAGAGGCCAAAAACAGTTGCTTCCCAGTCCCTGGACACAGGGTTTTGTCCAATTTATAAGTTGTAACCTACCAATGGAAAAGGAGCCAAACAAGCTCTAAAGTTTTGAGTCCCACCACAGTGAATCCACCCACAACCTGGGTCCTTCATTTTCTGGCAGTCTTCCTCTTCCTACACCCTGGATTACTGACCTTTTGCAATCAATGCTTTGATGATTTTCCACTCCCACTTTTTTCTAGTGGATAACTGCAACCACCTTTGCTTGAAATTTTCACCATTTTCACACAATTTTATATTCTTCTACTTTTTTCTGGGATATTTTTTAAAGAGATTTTAGATTTCGAGTTTTAAAATAGTTACCCTAGAGACCTACACAATGGAGAGATTAAATTTTGGACTCTCTTGAATCAAGTATTTTCGACATAAACACTAACTGAGCGGTTGAAAAACTAGATTATTCATTTTATTATTTTAACACGTTACTCTTCATAAATAATTTATAAGTAATTTTTTTTATTAATTTATATTTATTATAGCATTATTCCTCTAAACATGTCTTCATCAACTGTTGTGATGCTGCTTGGAACTTAGGATTTCAACATTGTATTGCCGCACAAATATCAAGTTCTTCGTCCTTGTTATTCATAACCACTTCATCAATTTTTCACAAGGGCCACCGACACTGTTTGTAATAAAAGTATTAATAGTTATTGCACATTCACCATTAACAATAATAAAAAAATATTATGTTGCATTTGGACGAGAGAATTTGATAAGAGTATTTAATAATTTCATATAAAATGAATTTAAAATCAACTCAAAATTTAGTTCAAAATAGAAGTTTAAAAATTTAAAATCTATTATAAAATAAAATAATTTAAATAATTTCAATGAATTTGTTATTATGAATTTGAAATCTTCAAATTATCAATCCAAATGGAGTCTTACGAAATTATTTTGCTTTTCTTTTGAGAAGAAAAGAGTGGGAAAAGATGGAGAGAACGACTGATAAAGAGATTTCTAATGAAAATTTGACCCGACTATAATAAATATAAATTTAAGATTTGAAATGCTTTTTTGAGATAATATGCTAAAAGCATTAAGCGTCATTTACCTTTTTTTGTGATGCAACACTACTCAATTTGTGAAAATGTAATGTATTTAGTTAATGTTTCAGAGAAGTTAATTAAACATCAATATTTTGAAGCATGTTTATGTTCTGCAGAGCTACACACACACACACACACACACACACACACACACACATATATATATATATAAGTAAAGATTTTTTTTCAGATATTTCAGCAGAGCTCAAATTCAGAACTTGTAAAATGCATGGAAATCTGAAAATAGAAAACAAGAAGTTCATTTCACAAGAATCAGTACACATCAAGAAACCAATCTGGTAAAAAATTATTTAACCATTATAGTGCTTGCCCAAAAGCAGCATTATCATGTTCTGAAGTGCCCTGGCAAGATCCCACTCCAGCACCACCATAATGACAAACTCAATCATATGTCAAATGATTTTTGTTTCCTAAGATGCCCCTATAGAAAGTATAACTGAAGTAAAATCGTACAGTTAATTGAGAAAGGAGATTGCTGCAAATCTATGACAAAATTGGAAGAGGGGATGTGTTTGTTTATCTATTTCTTACATACTTTCTATTTCTTGTTATATTTTGATAAGTAACAGTATATGTGTCCTATGGCAACTGCGTTTTAGAGCCTAAAACGCTTAACATGGAGCAATTCTTTGCAGCTGTATTAATTTGTATTATATTAGTAACTTAATTTCAACAGAAACGTCAATAAAAAAAACAAAAAAAAATTGTAATATATATATATATATATAATTCGGAAAGTCAGAAATTACATTATCTACTCCTTCTGACTTTCCGAATTAATGAATTGAAGCATCTTTTTTTCTTCTGAAAAAAATAAAATAAAAATATTATGATCCTAATATGTACTATTTCATAATGTATGTCAAATATATATATGGTCTATTGAATAAAACTAGTGTGCTATTCTGGGTCTTGGGCCAGAATGGACATGTAGGCTGGTACTTATATGGATAAGTGGTTTGGACTGGGCCGTGGCCCTCTAATACTTGTTCCAGAGTTGTATTTCAAGTGTGTGTATATTGGAATGGTCTGACTACACCAGCCATTTAATTTGGTGGTACAATCTCCCACTTCTGTGTGTAGGAGGTCAGAGTTTGACGTGTGTGAGTGAGTTTAAACATAAAAAATATTGGATTGGTCCTCATTTTTAATAATTCATTTTCTTTTTAACTTTTACCATTTAATGGGCTTATTTATGAAGGCATTTAGTGGTATCCACCTTTTGAATTGGTCAAGATTAATTCATATTCAATGCCTTTTGAATTGGTCATGGACCATTCTCGCCAATACCTATGTCAAGCCATCTCGGGATCATATCAAACAAGTCATGGGCCATCTAAAAGAACCTTACCAAAGGTTCTTAGGGTATAATTGATTTTCTACAATTCATCTAAGGCTGAGTCGAACTTGCTCTTCTTGGTGCATTAATGGATTTCTTTGATGGTCTTGGTAGTGAATACAAAGACCTTGCAATGCCGTTCAAGCCTCCGTGACCCACCTCTCTCACCTTTGATAAAAACTACTTACTTTTGAAGCACATCTACAAAAGACTTCACCTTGAATTTCATTGACTGTAGAGAGATCATATAATCATGTTCCACACCTTATAAACTTTTTGACTTTGAGAATTTCTTTGACAATATTGAGGTGGGTAGTAATGCCTTAGTTAAAAAGACTGAATTACCCCTTTAATATGAAGAAAATCACCATACATGATGGGATCGGGATCTGTGTTTTATGGATTAGATTTGATCCGAACTCGACCCATTTTTTAACTTAGATGTTCATATAATGTCACACTAAATTTGGTTGTAATAAAGTCATATGTAAGATCAAAATATTATATATAGTATCAACATCAGATATATGAAGATTATAGATAAGGGTCGCTTTAATCAGAGTTACGACCCCTTGAATTTGAGTGTTCAGGATACAAGATTAGTAAAGTGATATCGAGTTCATTGCAGTATAGAAAAATGAATACCTTCTTTAAAAAGATCGAGATTTTCTACATACCAAATCAAATGTATCTTAAAAATATATTATTTAAAAAAACCACCTACTTTTTCATTTGTATCTCCCATCAATAATATCCTAAGATAACACATGATATCTCTTGGAATTCAGCTGGAGAACATCTGCTATCTCTAATTTGGTAACAAGCTTCTTTTTGTATCAAAATTTTCAACTTATATCTCTCCAAATTCAAAAAGCACAAGCTGGGGCTTTGTCATAATCTAATACAATCTTTTTACCCTCAAGTACTTTTTATAAAAAATCTCAACCAATGTTTTGTTATTACATTCACTAAAATGAACAAAATCACAAACTATCAACATTGCTAATACTAAAATAAATGGCGGACTCACCTCATTAACTTGCTACCCCATCCATAGGCAATATTTATCAAGACAAAACATTAACCACAATAGATAACAATGGCTCCTCAACTGAAAATGTGAGGATTCAACTAAGAAATTAACATGCCATGTTCTGATACAAAACCTGCAGAAAAATACTGCACATTGAAAAATCGTTTCTTTTAAAAATATAAAAAAAATTAGATTAGTTGTGACGTTGATCAGTCTCTACTATTCTTAATGTTCCAAGTTTATATAGCTTCTATTTATTTTTTGGGACATTCTAAAATATAACTCTATTTCTTAAAATTTTTATTTTTTCAAAAATATCATTCCATTTAAAATAATTATATGGCACTATTAACTTTTAACTACAATTTTTAAAGGCGAAATTGTAATATACTTCAAAAATTTATTTGTTCCAACTCTAATAAAACTCGGTATTAAGTCAAATTAGGTACTTAATTTTGGGGTCGAAGGGAATGCTACATAAATATTTTGTTATTATATTAAGAGAAACGATCAATATATATCATTCATTAACAATTCATAATTAAATGGGAGAAATTATTATAAAAAATAAATAATTATCAACATGTAGGTACAACTCAAACTCGAGACTTCTTAATTAAAAGATTTTGAGACCTCAGCCTTCATAGCCAAAACTTCAATGCCTAAACATCTCGATTTTGTTTGTCTGGTATTTTTCATTGTCTGCACATCAAATTAAATTTCTATTTCTTCCAAGAAATTTCCTCAAACTTATTAAACGGGTTGTCCTAACTTCCATAAACAGCTGAAGAACTCGTAATCAGACAACAGAGACGTTACTGGGTAGGTGAAGAAACTAACATATTTTTCTTGTGACGTGTTATGCTAAGGTGGAAAAATATCTCAAGCCTTGAAAAAAAAAACATTTCTTGATTGAAGGGCTGATTGTCCTTTTGTTTGGGATTTTTGAAGCAAAGATTTGAATGAATCAAAGGTTAAACCTGAAAAGTCAAGAATGGATTTTCAAGGTACAAAAATATTATGTTCCTGGAATTTATGAAATCACACCGTCATGCAGATATTATGGACCCTAGAGTTTTAGTTCATTGAGAAATTATTGTGTAAATTAAGCCACGTCACCACTATATGAATTTCACTACATTACCTCTGACTCTCATTATTTGTTGTTTTCACACTAAATATTAATTTTTTTTTTGTATTTTATACAATCAGAATGGAAAACAAGACTTTAATTTTGAGAAAATCAATTCAAAATAAATAAATAAATAAATGATTAGTAGTGTAATTATTTTATAAGTAGAACTGAATCATCTATTAATTTTTCAACATATAAATTTTCAAACTATTGGTATCTTGTCTAAGATAATTACTTGATCTAGAATTCATCAACCTTCTTGGTCAATTATGGTTATACCCTAACTTTACAGTAATTCTTGGTAACATGCATGTTCAACATTCTGTTAATTGGCGAACAAAGTAATAACAATACACAGGGAATCATGACCTTTATTTTGTTTTAAATATATTAACAAATGATAATACTTATACTAAGAATTGATCAATATAATAGTGGAAATTCTAATTTTCACAAATTTATGTACATGCCCATTCGGTTTTGATTCCATTTTATACTTATTCCAGAGCTAAATCTATTTTTGATGTGTCCCCAAATTTTTTTAAGACATTTTTTTCAAAAGAAATTTAGCTCATATCTGATTTGACATAATCTAATGATAAATGAACATTACTTGTCATTTGATCAATAATTCGCCACGAACAATCACAAAATAATTACAATTACAAGAATTATTTCCACAAAATCGAGTTTGAACTATAATTCTCCTTCCTACAAGCACTTTATTTATTTCATTTTGTATTTAAATCTCATTTCTTATCATAGGATTAACTTCTGGTACAGGAAAAAGGATCTAATTACTTGAGATTCTCCGTATCTCTCAGCTTTCCAGGAAGTTTCCCTAATCTTGTATGTCTTCGCCAACTTTCATATGTAATAAATTCGTGAGTTGGCGGGACTTGCTGATAAATTAAAACCAAGCACGACTTAAGAGCTAAGATTCAACGAAAACATGTCGCGTAAATTGTCCATAACCAAGTGAAATATTCTTCTCCATTGAATCATTCCACATGTTACTACCAAATAAATACATTGAAAACGACGTTTTTTTGTCTATAAAATCGCAATTTGAAGGACAAAACAACTTTGAATATTATAAGAAACTAACGACCATGCTAAACAATATCCAAAGCTCCCGTTTATTTGTAATTCTTATTCTTGTTCTCTTGTTCATCATCGACCCTTATCCCTCTGCTGCTGCGAGGGGTGTTAAGTATGGAACCTCTGAAGAAACGAGACCCTTAGTGGTCGTCCCCATTGGCGTAGTTCTTGACAAGAACTCGCCGTTGGGTTCCATGGCCGATTTATGTATGGAAATGGCGGTTTCGGATTTTTATGAAGCACATCCCAACTATACTACAAGGTTGCAGCTGCACACCAAGAATGCAGATACTGTGCTTGATGCTAATTTTGCAGGTAATTAATTTCATTCAAACTCGAATCGAATCGTATATGTCGTGTTTCTCTTGCTAAAATTGATGCTTTTATGTTGGTTGGATCTGAGAGTATGGGATGTTGTCTGAATTATTATTTTTGTACCTTTTTTGGCTGTCTATTAGAATTGTAATGATAAGAGTTGTAATGTGGTTGAGGTATTGGCTTAATTTCGTTCAAATGGAGATGGGGAATGAAATGTGTGGTTCAAAGTGTTGTAAAAATTATTATTTTTAGGTAAAGTCAAAGTCAAACTAAATATATTCAAATTGTTAAATACTCGTGAATACAAGATTTGGCACTTTAAAGCTCCAATTTGCCTTAGTTTGTTAAATATGAAACTTGATAAATTTGATATTTAATATATACGAGTATATTATGAATTTTGTTGAAAGTTAAGACGAAAAAATTGATAAAAATAAAATAAAATAAAATTGAGTAATATACGAATTTATAGACGTACAAATAAGATACGAACGTAAAAGAATTGTTCGGGAGCAAACATATGATTTATTTATATATTATTTTTATATGAATGAGTTTGTACTTGTTTTTAAATTATGCAAAAATTATTTTATAAGTATTTTTATATTATTTAATTTATAATTATGATATAGTTTAACAATAACGATTTAATAATAATAGTATATTCATAAATTATTAGAATTTTTTATTTTTATTTATGTGATAGTCCATTAATACTTATATATAACTTTTAAATATTTTTTAGACTATATTTAAATATTATAAATATTTATTTAAATAGAATATTATTCATCAAGTATTATACCATAAGCATAATATGTATACTAAATGTTTCCCTGTAAAAATATGAAATATTAGCTGGCGGTTTAGAATGTATACTAATTTGAACATAATAAAACTAATTGTATCATGTCAAAAAGTATACTAATGTATTGTATTTAGGGCTGGTTTGGTTTCATTTTCGTTGAAAACAAAAATGTGCTTGGATACAGTGTAGAAATGTTGACTTTTTAAATTAAAAATGATATTTTAATATAAGAATAATAGTTAATAAATTTCAGTATTTTTTCTTCACGTCTCGTCACTCAAATTATGTTAGTTTGGGATACTATTATTTCATTTATTATAATCCCATTATAGAGTAAGAAACTATTATTTAGTTAATTAATAAATTTTAAGTATTTGAAGGTTGGAATTAGTAGTTAGAGCTTTGAAGGATGATTGCAGATATTAGAAGTAGGACAAGGGATGCAAAACCCACATTGAACAATATTAATGGGGTCAATTGTGTATTATATGGCTGCTTTGATATGGTATTTTTTTGCTATTAGACCTATGGAAAAAAAATTCTTTGATAATGCCCAATATAGTAATTAGCAATACTAAAAAATATTTATTTAACAAAATTCATAAATTAGGTTCGACAGGGCATAGTATTGTTATTATTATTATTTTTTTTTAAAAGCTAGAAAATATAAAAAAATCTTAAGGAAAAAATTTCATAAATTAGTTTGATAGAGTATAGTATGGTTGTTTCTTTTTTTTTTTCAATAAAAAAAAAACTAGAAAATATTATATATATATATATATATATTTTTTTTTTCTTTTTCTTTTTCTTTTTTTTGGTGGCAGTGGGGGGGGGGGGGGGGGGGGGGGGGGTGTTGCGGGGAGAGGGAATTAGTGTAAAATAGAACCAAACAAAATGTTTCCCATCCTCAAAAAATTTGGTTTAATATTTGAAAGTAGAACTATATCATGATTTTTCGAAAAATGGAAAAAAGAAAATACGGGGTTATCAAAATCATATAAGTGAACTTAATAATAATAACAAATATGGGTGATCATGATGCAATTTAATTTTTTTATAATTTATTATATATTATTTTATTAAATATTAATTTTAAATTATAATTTTATTAAATAAAATTAAATACGCGGTTAAGGATGATTACCGGTGGTTTTGCTTATTTAATCAACAAAAAAACAACCATGTGATCGAAAAAATAATTTATTTTCAATATATTAGTATAAGTTTAAATTAATATGAAAAATATCTAAACAATAACAATAAAAACACGTCAAGTTTAAATTAACAACAAAAAGATATTTAGACATTAAAGATACTTATGTAAAAAAGAGTCACATAAACCTTCAGTCTTCGATCATACTAAATTTTATTAGACTATTTAAAGTACAATTATAATCATAACTTTACTGACTGTAACATCTACCACCGAAATAAGATTAGTTTTTTATAACATGTTTGAAATCTGAAACTCTACAAGTTTTACGTTGTACCAGCGCAAAAACAAAACTTTTACACGACATAGAAATTAAGAATAAATTATGGTGCCCAGATGCCCGTTGATATTGATTTACGATTAATTTTTTTTATTAAAAAAAACTGCACAGCCTTTTATATAAATTAAGTGGATATTAGATAATTTTATAATTATTAATTAAACTTATTAGTTATTATTTAACATTATTATATAAAGTGTAATATTGAGTTGTAATAGATTGGTTCTCTGCGAGAACTTGCTCTCTCTGTCTCTCTATCTCACTTTTATATATATATATATATATATTAGATATTTTATAATTATTAATTAAACTTATTAGTTATTACTTAACATTATTACATAAAGTGTAATATTGAGTTGTAATAGATTGGTTCTCAACTTGCTCTCTCTGTCTCTCTATCTCACTTTGATAAGATAATTTTATAATTATTAATTAAACTTATTAGTTATTACTTAACATTATTACATAAAGTGTAATATTGAGTTGTAATAGATTGGTTCTCAACTTGCTCTCTCTGTCTCTCTATCTCACTTTGATATATATATATATATATATATATATGTAAAGTTATTTTATGATTATAATTTTTTTATTTTTGTGGGGTGTGTTGATTGCACGGTGCCATACAATTCGGCCGATATTTCAAAATATATGACCATCCTAGTAACAGAGTTTTTGGTGGCTGCAACAACCAATTGCATTTGGCTCCATGAACGTGTGCTTTATGTTCGTGAAAATACCCTTATCAACCTCAACAAGCTCAATATTTGCTTCTTCAGTCCCAAAGAATGCTGAGCCAATTGAGACCCTTCACAATTGCATTATCCACCAGCTTAGGCGTTAACGACCTTGTGTATAGATGGTGGTGGTGGGCTGGCGGAGGAAATGGTGTTTCTAATATTGGGTACAGTTATCCAATACGGAGTGTATAAGTTAGTGCTTCATTTGAAACCACAAAAACAGAAAATTGCCCTGCTCATGAATGTGTGTGTTTTTTGTAAAATCAGAACTAAATTTAAATTAAATTTATGGAGTTGTTAAAAAGCAAGAAGTTACCCAGCTCATGCACATTATATGTTGCCTCGTAATATTCGAGTGCTTTTGGGTAGTTCGACTAATCTTTTCGATGACTGCAAGTGAAAAACTTGCTGAAATGGTGAATTTATGTTTGAATTGTTATGCAGCTCTAGAGTTACTGAAGCATGAAGAAGTGCATGGGATTATAGGGCCACAGGGATCAACAGAAGAAACATTCTTTGCAGAACTTGGGCAAAAAGTTAATGTGCCGATTATCTCCTTCACTGCAAGAAGTTCAGTTCTTTCTTATACAGACAACCGCTACTTTGTCAGGGCAACACCAGATGATGCTGTTCAAGCACGGGCTCTTGCAGCCATTTGCCGGGGATTTGAATGGACTGAGCTTGCTGTTTTGTATGAAGACACAGAATATGGCAACCAATTTCTTTCTTATCTGAATAAGGCATTCCAACAGGTTGAAATTGGACTAGCATATATGATTGCCATCCCCAGTTCAGCTGACAATAGTCATATCTTGAAAGAACTGAACAAGTCAGCCACAAAGCAAACGAGGACATTCCTGGTGCACATGAACCCTTCCCTTGGTTATCGGTTGTTCAATCTTGCTAAAAGGGCAGGAGTTATGAGTGAAGGATATGCATGGCTCATCACTAATAGTTTATCCATCTTCATGAATTCCATGGATCCTGTTACCCATGATTCAATGGAAGGAGTTCTTGGCATAAGGCCTTACGTGTCCCGCTCAAAAGACCTTGAAAGATTCCAAGAAAGGTGGAAAAGAAATATGATTGTGAACAACACTACAGGTCCAATTATGGATTTAAATGTTTATGGTTTGTGGGCATATGATGCGGTAACTGCATTAGCAATTGCGGTGGAGAAGATTGTACCAGTAAATTCTACCTTATTCAATGTGAACACAACTAGAAATGGAACAGATAAGACAAATTTGAGAATCTCATCATTTGGCCCGCAACTTCTCAATGAATTGTCAAGCACAAAATTCAGAGGCTTGAGTGGAGACTTTCAACTGGTCGATGGGAAACTGAAGCCATCAGCATTTGAGATATTCAATGTATTTGGAACTGGAGACAAAACTGTAGGATTTTGGACACCAGACAGAGGAATAATGAGGGAGTTGAGTTCAATTGGTGAAACAACTTACTCAACGTCAACAAAAGAACTCAAAAGTATCATGTGGCCCGGAGATTCTGTTAGACGACCAAAGGGTTGGGCTATCCCTACAACTGGGAACCTCAGAGTTGGAGTTCCTTGGAAACTTGGATTCACACAATTTGTTAATGTGGCAATTGATCCTGCAACAAACCATACAAATGCAACTGGATTTTCAATAGATATCTTCTTGGCTGCATTGAAGGTGCTACCTTTCCCCGTCAATCATGAATTTTATTATTATAATGATACAGAAAATATTGATTGGAGTTACGACGACATGCTACATAAGATACCTCAGGTAATCTGATTTCTACTTCTTCTTCTTTTTAATCCGCATTAGCTATGATAACGTGCATACTTGAACAAAGAGCTATGTTTTTCATTCAGCTTGCGTTTTCTTTTCAAACTAGGAATTTGATATAGTTGTGGGGGATACAACTATCTGGGCTCCAAGAGCAACACATGTTGATTTTTCACTCCCCTATTCTGAATCAGGAGTGGTCCTAGTGGTTAAAAATAAGAAGCCATTTGACATGTGGATCTTTATTAAGCCCTTGAGGTGGGATCTCTGGTTGGCAATAACTGTGGCCTGCATTTTGATGGGAATAGTTCTTCGCATATTGGAACACCGAGTGACTAGCAATGGCGCAGATTCCATAAGGGCACACAAGGAGCGACCTGGAATGATTTATTGGTCTCCAGTAGCAGTTCTTGCTTTCCCCGAAAGTAATATTCTTATTTACCCTGAATTCTATAAGCTTTCCATCCTGTAAATTTTAATATCTCCTAAAATTTTAAAATAACATGTTAAATTTATCAAGCACATACCTTATGTTTCTAAATTAACAGCCTTTTTTTTTTTCTGTTGTATTTTTGACAGGGAATATGGTCTCCAATAACTGGTCTTTTTTCGTGTTAGTATTTTGGTTGTTCATGGCATTCATACTAATGCAGAGCTATACCGCGAACTTATCAGCAATTCTGACAGTTGATCAATTAAAGTTTGCATTTTCAGATAATTACTTTGTTGGTTTCCAGGAGGGTTCCTTCATGAAACAATTTTTGACAGAGCAACTACATATTAGTGTATCAAGGCTCAGGAATTACTCATCAGCCGAAGAATACCATAATGCTATGTCCAGGGGAAGCAAAAATGATGGCATCGATGCCATATTTGATGAGATTCCTTACATGAAGCTTTTTCTCAACAAATATGATTCCCAATACAAAATGGTCGGACCAACTTACCGGACAGGTGGTTTTGGCTTTGTAAGTTTTCCCATTCTCAACTTATGAATTGAGTAGTCCTTTGTATAAAACTATACAAGATAACTTCAAAATAACAAGTAACACAATCATTGTTTGAATTGAACTCTTTTTCCTAAACTTTGTTGTTTAAGAAAAATGTATGCTCTGAAAGGTTTTGACGTTTTGTTGATAACACTAAAACCAGACAAGAAAGGTTTTTCAACTTATGGATTCATCAAAATCTGAATTAGGCACTTGATAAACTCGAGTCATTTTAGACTAAAACAACCTGATTCACAAGCACGACGACAATTACTGCAGGAACTAATAATTGGTATGAACTGAAGTTGTGAAACTGATTGTGGCTTGGAACTTTTGTTTAGTATGACATCTAGTTCTGATGCGAGATATATGCTGTGATTTATTCAGGCCTTCCCTGTCGGCTCTCCCTTAGCTGCTCATTTCTCAAAGGCAATCTTGGATGTTACTCAAGGTCCAAACATGACAGCCATTGAACAAAAAAAATTTGGACCTGGATACTCATCCCAAGACCCACTTTCCTCGACAATCTCACAACAGACGTCGAGTCTTACTTTGCATGATTTTGCCGGCCTGTTTCTTATTATAGGCTCGGCAACTATATTAGCTCTATTCTGCTCAGAGACAGCAATTGGACGAAAATTGACTGATAAGACAGGACATGTTGTCCAGAGTTGCTTCTTTTTTAAGACTTCAAGTGTTAATTCGATGGAGGATGCTAGTGTTGATGGAGATTCAGCAGAAGGTAGAGGGGAGGATAGTCATGAACCTGTGCAGAATAATGTCAGTGCCCCTGCTCCTGGAGAAGGCACAGATGCACATGCTATTGAAGAGGCCCCCCAACATGGTGAGGAAGAAATTCATGAAACAGGCCTGAGTGATGAAACTTCTGGTGCTGAAAATTCTGGATTGAGAATCGACAATAATGGGGAGGGGAATTCATAGAAAGCCGTTATAGTATTATATATGAATATATGTAACATAATTTATTCTGTTTTAACCTTAAATAGTAGTAAATATATGTAATATATTTAGGTATACAGCTCACATAAAACTTGTATGACAAATAATATTATGCAATATGGTATGTGAAATAGAAATAGATGAATATGTGATTAATTCCTCATGTCTACCAATATAAATGTCGCACTCATTTAGCTAAAATCTATAATGTTATTTTTGGACTTAAGACTATTTCCTTTTGCTAGAATAGGGGCACCTTAAGTATGAGTAAACTGTCCTTAACCAGGTCTCTCTTTTCCCCCTCATATTCCCAAGTGTAGAAGACATTGGACAAGTCAGTCAACCCTTGGAGATGTGCATACCAGCCCCAAATTTTGTTTTGACTTGAAAACATTAGTTTTAACAACCTAATTTAAGTATTGAGTCATTGACGATTAATCATGTGGAATTTATGTATGGTAACAATCTAATTTAAGTATTGAGGCATTGACGATTAATCATGTGGAATTTATGTATGATAACAACCTAATTTAAGTATTGAGGCATTGGCGATTAATCATGTGGAATTTATGTATGTAACGAATATGATCTATAGTTTAAAAGTTTGAATACAAGTTTTTTTATTATATCATGAATCTACTATTTTTTTTATTGTTTTGTTGAACCAAATCGTAACTTAATTTCACATTTTTTCATTAACAAAATGATATAGGACTCTAAGAAATTTTCGGTTTCTCAATTCCTTATGAAGGGCTGCCTACTTTTATCCTTGTTTGGGGCTACAACAACTTATATGCTAAAGTATTAAGTGTAGATGATCCTTAAAGATGATAATGGAGTAAGTTCAAATTCGAATTTATCATTTTTGGGGTTGATTTTAACAGTATAAATGAATTTGTGACAGATTTTGAGTTTTCTATTTTCAAACCCGAAGCGGACCATACCCATTTTTTTTTTGTTTTCTTAAACATTTAATATATATATTTATATGCTATTTTTTTAGAAAAATAGATTTTTAAGAAAATTTTAATAGTATTATTTTTAAAAAGTATAATTTAACGGCTCAAGTTTTGAATCCAAAAAAAGTCAACTCAAGCCTGATTCATTGACATCCATAACATGTGAGAATTGATAGTAAATGATCAAAAGTTGTACCATAAGAAATTTATGTTGAAAACTTGCATGAGCAATCAGAAATTTCCAGGTCAATGTGGGAGGGAGCATATAAAAATGCCAGTTTCTTCAAATAAAATTTTTGTTCGGCTCACAAACTGGCGTCATGTTTTGATTCTCAACTTTTACAATTTCATTATTTTCATGATAAGTTCATGAAAACAACATTGAGCACTACTTAATACTAAATAAATCATAATCTTGTATGCCCAGTAGTTTTCACTTATTGATTATGAATATTAAACTCTACACACTGTCTTTTTCTTTTATTATGTTTTTTTTTTCAAGAAATATTCCTGAAAATGATGTCGAAACTACTTTAGATCATATAACTAACTTTAATATTATCATTAATATTATTTTTTGTTGTAGTGGAATGAAAACAATCGTGATTAAATGGAGATTATATTGATGATATACATAGATTAAAAAGATATCAATAAATAAAACCTACAGCTAGTGGTACTATTACGTGCCACAAAAATACTATTTCTTAATATCTCTTACAAATGAATTTTCAAACCATATATTTTTATATTGTCCAAGATAGTTTTAGTTGAGAATTCTTGTGCTCCGTCGCTTGTCACATATTATATATGTATTTGAGAAATTAAATCTGAGCAAGAATTTTTCAAATTATATATATATATATATATATATATATATATATATTCTTGTGTATTTTTCCACATCATGGGAAGTTGACAATTGCATACGATATACAACCTTAATTTGTTAAGACAGTAGTGTTAATATATACAATAGTTTCGTGCAAATTGTGTGTGTTCAAGTCTTCGTCAACTGTGATAATAAAAAAAGAAATGAAAGAATCAACAAATTTACAAGAGATTTTTACTAAAATTATTTAGAAGAGTATATTCTAAGAACTCTTCTGCTCTATTAATTTGCTGCATAATACTCCCATCCAATAAGCATGATTCATTATTATAAAAGCAATTTCAGAATTTCTAGGCCAGGACGCTTCAAAAACTTCTATACAAAAACTATTTATTTATAATATACAATAGCTATTAATATTTGTTAATATGATAGTGTATGGTATAGGTTAGTGTAAATTGTATTTACAGCTAAGCTTTTATTATATATCTAAATATTTAAATATCTAAATAAATATATGTTACCTAGCTCAATATTCGAAATACTACAAATTACTTATATAATATATATTTTGTATATAAACAATAAATTTTAGTATTTTTTTTTTTTGACAAAAACAAGTATATGAATACATCTGTAGACATATATATATATATATATTATATATATATATATATATATATTGATATATTACATGTAAAAATAAAGTCTATACGCATATCTGTTATATTATACTTATATATAAAGGTATATGAATATCTACTTTTAATATAATATATATTACGTTAAAAAAATTTAATAATTTAATATTATGTATATCAAATATATAAATAAATAACCTTATATTATAATATATGTGTATATATGTGTGTATGCATACGTGAATATACCTTATACATACTTAATATGAATATTAATGATGTACAAATAAAATAAAACATTAGATATGCAATTTAAACATATAATATATATATTATTTAATTATTTTATATACATTTTGTGTATATATTTAATGTACTTAATAATAGTGTGAATATAAACCTTGTAATTGATAAACGTTATCTTAATAATACAAAAGAACTGGTTCATTTCCAACCTAGGCTGGGCATTAGAAGAAAAGAAAGAAATATAAGCTATTCCTATTAGAAAGGGACCTAGATCAATAGAAGGAGGGCTGGACCGACAGGCAAGAAGAAAGAACCCGTGAAAGACTAGACCCCAACTCAACCACGCCTCTCTTCTACTTAGAAAAAAAACACGATGGAAAGACGAAAACAGAAAATTCCAGAAAGCCATGCACCAAATTGAATGGGGTATCATGCTGCTGCGAGAGCACGTGAGAAAATTGGGAATAGCAATCCATGAGTAGAGGTGAAATAACTGTTAGAATCTAATATAATATAATTCAATAATCATAATCCACAATCGTCATGTAAATTATCAAAAAATACTTTAATTTTAAATCGAAAGCGTACCTGAATACATGACAATGAAAGCAATTGAGGTATGCGTCTTCACAGTCAAATCAACTTAGAATACTCAATGGGTCTCTCTCTAAGATGAGAAAGAAGAGGAGAGAGTAATATTGTATGATATGACTTGGGGACCATAACCCATAATGTTCTTTATATATTATGTCAAAAAGAATCTCATCAATTCAAAATTTGACTAGTATTAGGTTTCTATATATTACAAAGTGCATACCTTAAAAATATTTCTAAAGTCTCATGGTAAATCACTTATTTGGCTCTATCAAATTAAATACCCTATAATATAATTGTTGTTTAAATATGTAAGTCCATATTAGGAAATTAATTCCAACAATAACTACTCATTACTTTTAGGAATTAAAATTTATACGTTATTTAAAATAAATTTGAGAATAACCATTTTATTCCCTACTTATTCCCCTCTAATTACCAAAAATCTAACTACCAAAAGAAGTCTTTATGGTTCCACGTACTAATTACTCCTTAATTTTGAGCAACGTTAGACTTCTTGTGGTAGTTAGATTTTTGGACCATAAAGACTTTATGAAAGCGGCGGTTGTGGAATACAGAAGATGTTGGCATTGTCTTTGAGAGCAATTATTTAACTCTAACCGGAGTGAGAGTGACATATCTGCCCCAACTCGTCAAACAAATATTTTTTTGGACTGGAGCAAACAATTCAGCCCCTTGTTCACAATTAAAGTGTACATGGGAGCAAACAACACGATCCAGCATGACTTTTACCTTTCTTGATGTTGGCTAATTCAATATTAATTTTTCCTAAAAAATATTAAGTAAACACGGCTTGAAAATCTCCAAATAAAAAATTAGAAAATTAAATCAAATGCAAATATTTGAATGCATTTATTTCAATTTTGCTTCTGTTTAGTACTTTGGGAATTATTATATTTTTCATTAGGGTTTCTAAAATTTCGGCACAATGCTCACTCCCAACATTGTGGCAATGCTTGTTTTTGTTTTGGTTGTTTTGGGAAAGCTATTTTTGGGAGATAATTTGGAAATAAGAATGAATAAAAGTAATGTTTGATTTTATTTTGAAAAAATATTTTTTGGTGTAGATTTCTTTATCTGGTAATATTTTTTTATGATTAGTGGTGTCGTATCAATTTATTTTTAATATAAAAAAAGATGTTATATATTTAATAATATAATAATTGAAGTATATAACTCTATTTTATTTTGGAGAATAATGAATGTGTTTAGAAAAGACGTGTTAAATGCGTTCTCGTATTTTTTTACTTATATTTTCTTGTGGACAATGGTAGTTGACAGTTGCATATTATACAAACATTAATTGATTTTTCCTTTTTGACATTCTCCTTTCCGTATATTTAACTGTATTTGTGATCAGAAGCATCCTCAGATTCTCCAAAACTATATAATACCTACTTCTTTGTGTCATTATATTATTTTAGATTCCAGTATCTATGTGATTATATCCTCTTTCCAAGAAAGTCTCAGGGACTCGCTCGTCCAGCTGCGAACCGAATTTGTGGTTATAATAGTGCCAATACTTCAAAGTTTTATGGTCAATCACTGTTGAATTTTCTCTGTGGAAGTTGTGGTCTATAAAACTGCCTGTTTCTTAGACAAAGTTTGATTATTATTATTATGAAAAATCACCATGCTAAATAATATCAAATGCTCTCGTTTCTTTCTTTTTCATATTCTTCTTCTCTGCTTCTTTTATGTTTACTTCTGTTATGCTCATGTTAACATAAACTCAGAACAAACCCAATCACTGGTCCGCATCGGCGTAGTTCTAGACCTGAATTCGACTTTCGGCACCATGGTGAATTTGTGCATGGATATGGCAGTTTCAGACTTTTACTCGGCCCATCCAAATTACAAAACAAGATTGCAACTACACAAGAAGGATGCTAAAAGCGTGCTTGATGTTAATTTTGCAGGTACGTTAACGACATGGGTTTTTGAAATGCAAGACAAATGCTTCTTTTAGGATAGTGTATTGCTTAGTGGTTTTTATATGTTAGAGTTATTAAATAATAAATGATTTCCTTTCTAATGGTTTAAATTTTTAAATGAGATTACCGTCAGTTAACATTGATATTATCAGAATCATGCTAAATAAAAGGTCGTGGTTAAATACAATGTGTATCAAATGTAGATTTAAGCTTCATTCACATATAACCACATGGATGTGTGTGTTTTTGTGTGTAAATAAAAAATGAATGTTATATTAAATATAATTCATCAAATATAATATTTAAAAGATCATGGTTCAGCCACGCGTTTAGGGAAAAAAAAAGTTGCATGACTAGACTTGAAGGAATGGAGGCTTAGTTTCGTGTTTTGCATTTAATTTGTTCAAATCTCATTTTGATCATGAATTTGACTTTCATTTGCAACTTAGCTTTCGTTGGTAAGACTAAAGTGATTTAAGCTGTGAAACTTTGACTAATTCATATTCAAAGCAAGTCAGTCGTATTTAATCATTTTCAAATTTAAAAAGTCAACTCAATTTAAAAATATCAAGTTCGAGTTTAATTTATTTATAATTAAATTTATTCAAACTCGAGCTCAAGCTCATATACATTAAAAAAAATTGTGATTTTTAAATTTAAAGTGACTGTAATTTGTCAAAAACTGATTCAATCTTTGGAATATTTAATGAGCCGATTCTTTTAAAGCATGATTCAGAAATGCTCACATTATACCCCTTTAAGCCCCCTTTACTTTATTTGATGAGATTGAAATATAGAATTACATATGGGCTAGTCGCTATTCATTTTAAGTAAATGAAAGCCCATTAAAATGGGCCAGTCCAGTATTAAAATTCAAATGTTATTGGATTTAGAATTCAAGCCAACACAAATCAGTCAATCTTAGTTTTGCTATTTACATCGCATGAATGTGTTTGATCCACTATTTTATAAAGGCGAGTGATATCCGTACTTGGATTGATTGGGCCCGGATAATATTAAAGGGCCCAGTTCAATTTGAAAAAATTAATGGATTGCAATCCCAGAATCCAACAAGCCCACAACTTGGTTTCCAAGTGTAATGTCAACTCTATTCTTAATATTGATAAATGAAAGTTCAAATGCCCTTAACTCAAAACACAACAAACAGATATCTTCCAAGTTGTGCGAGAGATGGAGGAAGGCTGCTCTTCCAAATGAAAACAACAAATTGAGAATGACTGAGTGTTTGACAGACAAAGGCAAAATCAATTTGTATGTTTGAATGTTAAATTTCAGCAATGGAGTCTATGCCCTTTTACGGCGGTGGCAAATTGGAAGGTATGGCGGTGGTGGGGGTGGCGGGCTGAGGCTGGTCTTCTACCTTGGGGGTTTGGTGGCGGTGATGGAGGGGTAAAGTGGGAGTTTTGTCCTTGGGGATTTGGGTTACTTTTCCTACCATTTATATGGGCTCTGTTTCTTTCTTGCAGCTTGCTGTAATTAGAGTTTGCCTTTGGTTGGAGTGGGGTTGGTTTGTTGGGATGGGAAAGGAAAAGGAGGAAGAAAGAAAGAATTAAAAAATATAAAATTAAAATTTTAATTGAGATATTTATGTCATAGTATTATATTAATATTTATTTATTTCATAAAATATATATTTAATCAAAATTTATATTAAAATATTATTTTAACAATTAGACCCAACAAAATAAACAGCCTACCCAATCAACACAATTTTTCCCAACCATCAACCAACCTCAATCCCATTAGACAAGTTAACGGCCCTTTAGAAGTTTAATCATATTAATAAACTATTATCCATTTTAAAACAAAAAGTAAATGGTAGGTTACCTTTTTAAAAATATTTTAAAAATAATTTAAAAATATTTTATCCCTTCAACTTATATCAATTAAAGTATTTAATGATATGCGTCTTTTTCCCAAATCTTGCCACAGCTAATGGCATTTGATGCAAATGAAAACCATTGTTGAATCATGATCTAGTTCAAAAAAGGGATGGGAATGGAAATCTATTGGGTCATTTTAGGCAGGAAAAAATAAATATAGGACTTTTATCCTGATAACAGATAATTTGCAGAATGACTTAAATAACCACTCTGTTTCTTGGATGCGTGCTTGTTGTTTGTGAATATGCCTCTGGCAGGTCAGGCAGAAGAAATGGCGGATGGAGCCTACTCTTAAACCACATAATATTAAATATTTGAGCTATTAAGGGTCTTTTTAAGAAGTTGGATAGTAAAATTATGTTTGATGTGCCACGCAGTTCTAGAGTTAGTGAAGCATGAAGAAGTGTCTGGGATTTTAGGGCCTCAGGGATCAATAGAAGAAACATTTGCTGCGGCAGTTGGGGAAACAGTTCGTATGCCAATTATTTCCTTCACTGCAAGAAGCTCGGCTCTGTCCTATACAGAAAACCCCTACTTTGTTCGGACAACATTGGATGATGCAGTTCAAGCACAGGCTCTTGCAGCCGTTTGCCAGAGATTTGAATGGCCTGAAGTTGTGATTTTGTATGAAGACACTGAATATGGCAATCATTTTCTTTCTCATCTGATTAAGGCATTCCAAGATGTTGACATTGGATTGGCATATATGACTTCCATCCCCACATCAGCTGAGGACAGTCGTATCTTGAAAGAACTCAACAAGTTAAAGACGAAGCAAACAAGGGTATTTCTGGTGCATATGAACCCTGTGCTGGGTTGCCGGTTATTTGCTCTTGCCAATACTGCAGGAATGATGAGCGAAGGGTATGCATGGGTCATCACTGATAGCTTGTCCATCTTCCTGAATTCCATTGATTCTGACACTCGTGATTCAATGGAGGGAGTTCTGGGCGTAAGACCTTATGTATTTGCCTCGAAAAACCTAAAAAGTTTCCAAGAAAGGTGGAAAAGAAATATGCTTTTGAACAATACAGGTCCAATTATGGAGCTGAACACTTATGGTTTATGGGCGTATGATTCAGTAACCGCATTAGCAATTGCTGTAGAAAATATTAGACCCATAGATTTGAACACAAATAAAAATGGAACAGATAATACAGGCTTGAGAGTCTCATCATTTGGTCCAAGGCTTCTCAGTGAGCTGTCAAGCACAAAATTCAGAGGTTTGACTGGAGATTTTCAACTGGTTGAGGGCAAATTGAAGTCTTCAGCATTAGAGATATTCAATGTAATTGGAACTGGAGAGAAGAGGGTGGGATATTGGACTCCAGAAAGAGGAATAATGAGAGAGTTGAGTGCATCTGGTGAGCCAACATACTCACCTTCAACAAAAGAACTCAAAAAAATCATGTGGCCTGGTGATTCAGCAATGCGACCAAAGGGTTGGGCAATCCCCACAACTGGAAACCTCAGAGTTGGAATTCCTTGGAAACCTGGATTCAAAGAATTTGTTAATGTGGCAATTGATCCTGCAACAAACCATACAAATGCAACTGGATTTTCAGTGGATATCTTCTTGACTGCATTGAAGGTGCTACCCTTCCCTGTCAACTATGAGTTTCGTATCTATAATGATAGCACAAGTAGTAATTGGAGTTATGACAGCATGCTTCACAAGATACCTCAGGTAATTTGATCTTAAAGTAATTTTTTCTCCTGTTATTTCATTACTTATAGCTCCAATAAAAGTGATTGCTTAAACAAAGAGTCGTGATACCCTTTTCATTCAGTTTGCTTTTTCCTTGTCATAATAGGAATATGACATGGTAGTGGCGGACACAACAATTTGGGCTCCACGAGCAAAGTATGTTGATTTTTCTTTACCATATTCTGAATCAGGAGTCATTCTAGTTGTCAAAAATAAGAAACTATTTGACATGTGGATATTTATTAAGCCTTTGAGATGGGATCTCTGGCTGGCAATTTTTGTGGCCTGCATTTTGATGGGAGTAGTTCTTTGCATATTGGAGCGCAGAGTAACTAACACTGGTGAAGAATCAGTTACACCACACACTGAGCGACCTGGAATGATTTATTGGTCTCCAATAGCAATTCTTGCTTTCCAAGAAAGTAAATATTCTTGCTCATGCTAAACACTAATAGCTTTCTTGTTTTTTATATACGGTGAATTGGGTTTTTCCCCCATATGATAATTGAATAGGCAAAATAACTCCCTCAGAACCATCATATTTCTGTTACTTGATTTATCACAAGCATGGGAATTGTGAAGAAGGGAAAAAAAAATCAATATTCCAAAATATAGCTAGTTATGTAAGAGATGAAACAACGACAAAGTGCAGTTCTCGAACATAGAAGCTGCTGGCTCTCTTTCCGTTATCCTTTTTATTTTCGTCAATATCACCCTCTCGTCCAACTTCAGCGTAGCAGCCGTAAGCTGTACTACCAATCTTTATTGCATTAGCAATAGTGTAAGTGCTAAAAAGTAAAGATGCAGGATCATGAATAAGAAGTACAGAAGCAGTAGCGATACTAGAGAAGGCTTTTTAAAAATTCTAAAGCTTACCAGCTCAGTCACACAGGTCATTCCTAGTCCGGAGCTCCCTGTCAAGAGTTCTTGGGTTCTGTTCTGCCTGTTCCCTTGCTTATCGTAGCATCACTCTTATCATTGTCTTTGTTAAGATCATCTGCAAGCTCAATTTTCCCAAGGGAGATTGCAAATTTGTCTGTCTGCCTAACTAATTCTCTCTCAACTTGATGTTGTGTCCTGGCTTTGATTTCATAAAATTTATTTTTCAGATTTTTGGTATCGTGTCTTAACCGGTCAATCATTATTGATTGTTATTGATAGTAGAAAAGCTAACTGTTGACCATCTTTTCTCTCTGTTATTTTGGAGCTCAGTCCACATCTTCATTGCAATCTCCCTCTGTAGTTTCTCCCTTCAAAAGTTATATCCTCTTCATTTGCCTCGTTTCTTTCTCTATTGCTACTTCCAGGTCAATGTATTGTAAAATTGAAATCATCTTCTTTGTGTGCACACATCAATCTGCTTCTCCTCGTAGCCACCACTTTCCACCGCTCTTGAGTAATCATTTCCAGCATCGAAAGCTTAAGAATGTCGTTAGCTTTACATAAGTGGAATTGAGTTTAAAAATGTCATTTAGAGGCTTAAAAGCCTGTCAAACACCATAATGCTTCTTTAAATGGTGAGCTGGAGAGTCACCCTCCGAACAATGGATTTCGTTGCCTTTTTTTTTTTTAAATTTCATGGATGTGGTCATTTCCCTGCTGATTATTTTCTCTATCTGGTTATCACAAGTGGTTAAAGATCAATTCACCATGTTTTTATTTTATCTTTGAATATTTCTGCCACAGCTTTTATAACAAATAAAAGAACTTCCTATGTGTTTCTTTCAACTTCAAGTTTGTATAATTTATCTATCACATACTTGTGTCTTTTCATCAGCTGATTGTTTTCTATTGTTGTTGACAGGGAATATGGTCTCAAATAGCTGGTCAGTTTTCATACTAGTTTGTTGGTTGTTCATGGCATTCATACTAATGCAGAGCTTCACGGCCAACTTATCGGCCATTCTAACTGTTGATCAATTAAAATTTGCTTTTTCTGAGAATTACTATGTGGGTTTCCATGAGGGTTCCTTCATGAAAAAATTTTTGACGGACCAGCTAAATATTGGAGAATCAAGGCTCAGGGCATATGGATCACTCAAAGCATTCCATGAGGCTATGTCCAGAGGAAGCAAAAATGGAGGCATAGATGCCATATTTGATGAGATTCCTTACATGAAGCTTTTCCTGAACCGATATAAATCCCAATACAAAATGGTGGGACCAACCTACAGGACAGATGGTCTTGGCTTTGTAAGTTTTCCTCTTCATCTACATACGTATGAGTATCCCCTTCTTTAGAAAAATTTGTACAATATCAAATGATAAAGTTTCTGGCCTCTGATCCCCATTTTCCTAAGTTTTGGGATTAGTCAGTGTTGGGAAGATATTATACAAGTAATCATTTGCGGGAGAGAATTAAGTGTTCTCAATTTTAACATCTGATGAAATAGCAGATGATCAAGACATCCAAGATTCTGGTTTGAACCAATTTTGGCCTTCTAAGAAGATTGAACATCCAAAACTTATATTCAATGAGATATTCGTTTTCAGTTTATGGATGCATCTGAAACCTAAGTTGGGTACTTGAAGAATCTAAGTCATTATGAAGCTAAACAGCCTGATTAGCGCACACAACAATACTATCCCTTCCATGAAGTATAACAGATCTGAAGAAAGTTACAAAATTGATTTGAGGCTTAAAATGTTTTTTTCATATGAAAGTTAAGTTCTGATGGAAACTTTTGTTCTGTAATTTATCAGGCTTTTCCACGTGGCTCTCCCTTGGTTGCATATTTCTCAAGGGCTATCTTGAATGTTACCCAAGGTCCAGAAATGAATTATATTGAACAAAAGAATTTCGGACCTGGATATTCTTCACAAGACCCACTATCCTCAATAATCTCGCAAGGGACCTCCAGCCTCAATCTGCATGAATTTGCAGGCCTCTTCCTTTTTACAGGATCGTTTACTCTATTTGCTCTATTCTGCTCAGAGACAGCAATTGGACGAAAACTCACTGATATGACAGGACACTTTATCGAAAATTGCTTCAGTTTTAGGACTCCACAAGTTCATTCCATGGAAGGTGCAAGTGCTGATGGAGACACAGCACATGGTGGAGGGGACGGAAGCCATGAATTCACCCAGGATAATGCCAATATTCCTCCTCCTCCTGGAGATGCACAACTTATCAGAGAGCCCGCTCGACAAGATGATGAAGAAATTGATGAAACAGGCCTGAATAATGAGACCAGTGCTGCTCAAGATGCAGGAGTGAGAATTGAAAATCATGGATTGAGGAACTCCTAGCACCCCAACTGAATCAGGGATCATCAGTGTGACATTTCCATTACAGGTATTTGTTTGTGCGAATAAGTTTGACTGTTCACGTAGTTCTTGTGGAGTAGAGTGGCAATAAAGTGGTTCCCATTTTGCACTTGTGAATGGCCTAAAATGCATGTATGTTGTAATCGCATAACTAGTATTTCATTCACGAAGTAATCTTCTTCATAACTTTCCTGCACATTTACCCAAAGCAGCACAAAAACTTGGACAGAGCAGTATATTAGAGCTTTATGATAAAGCATACTATAAGTGTGGCAGTGGGCAAAACTTTCTTCTCTGTATTATCCTGGAAATTTGTAGAGAAGTTCTCTACATGCCTGGGAAGTTCTTTGTATGCAGCCAATTTTTCTATTAATTGTAGCACGCACTAAATTGGTGGAAATTTCTGCCTGATTGCTGCTTCTGTTCTGGCAGAAAACTAGCGGACACCTTCTGTTGCCAAGCTAATGTGCATCTAAGAGCATTCTAATATTGCAACAACTTTTGTTTAACCTGGAATTGGAACCAGGAAATGGTGGAGATACTAATCTCGAAATTAGTAAATGGGGAATAAGCCTGCCTAACATAATCATTTTTAGTGAAGAGTTTGAACTGCCTAACATAATCATTTTTACTGAAGAGTTTGTATTTATTAACTGTAATATGCACCCATAATATATAAAAATATTCATTCCTCTGACTTCTGAGAATACACAACATTACACAATCTAGCACCACTTTCGGGTCGACTAAATATTACCCCCTAAAGAATGGGTATCTAAAATAGGGATATGCACAACAACTTGATGCTGGAGTAAAGTTGCAGCAAGTATGCGCGCAACAGGAAAATTTTCTGAGAATGAATTTCCACATATGGATACATTCATATATAGGATCAAAACACATGCATACAAGTCAATATTTTCCTTGTATCCTTATGTTTTGAGTCAGTTTGAGTCCTTGGCTTCGGGACATTAATTGTTGGCTTCCCGTCTTTTTGTATACACCCTTGGGTACGCCATTGTATATTGTAAATCCTTTTGATCTATGATATTTAATTTACTGATCCAAAAAAAAAAAAAAAATTGTTGCAGCAAGACATAATTAGCAGAAGCCCTCATGAGGAAGATGCTTTACATAGAATAAAATGTAGTTGAAAACTATTCTCCCCTGACCATAATGGATTGATGTGGTACTTTCTTAATTTCCACAAACGTTGAGAACTCCTTGTTCATGGGTTGTTTCCATGGTTCACCATCCATTTGCATATACGACTTTTTCCATTCTCCTCCTCTAAGCTCAAACCGGATAGCTGAAGCCTGAAGCAGTATAGTTCATTTAATTGAATATCAAAAACAGAGAGTATCATTAACCAGTAAAGATAACTGCAACTTGACTGCTTGTCATACATGGAAAGACTAAAGTATCCAGATTCCTATACCGGACAAATAAAGACCAAAAGATAACAGGATAACAGGATAACTTCTGAAATGTACCAACAATTTGCTTCACAAAAACAGGAATTTGCATTCATGCACTGGGTGCCATATCACAGCTTTTGGTGACAATAGAGCACCTCACATCATTTTAAGACTTATTGGCTTCATTATTCTTGCAATAGTACAAAGTATGAAAATATTAAAATAACTAAAGATCATCTAACCACCAGCTCTTGAAAAGAACACATTCAAAAATGTTTAGCAAAACCAACTTCTAGGATGCTGTCTCCAAATTCAGAAATGGACAGCGTAAGTTCAAATTTAGTCAAGAGACTTTCAACAGAGAAGAAGAGAGGAAATAATCAATCACTTGTCTGGAGTTTATATCAAGCTTCAGACCACACTGGGATGCAACACCAGAGCAAAGGCGGGTAGCCACCTTCAATTTTAGTTTGCCCACTTTACTTGGATGCTTTGAGTATATCAAGATGAAAAAAGTAAAGTAGAAGTCCCATTTCCAACAAGCCGAAAATGAGAAACTGGAAGAAAGGAAACATATAAACACACACTAGGTACAGCCTGTGGAACTTCTCTTCGAGTCCCTGCTAAACAGTTGCTAGCCATTTGCTTGAGAGGTGGCACACAAATGACAAACAATCACTTTATCATTATCAACTTTTCATAGTATAAGAGCTTTTATCCTCCATTTTCAGTGAGCCGATCAACATGATTATATAGGTTTTGACAATTTTGTTAAGCTAAATAAAAAACTTTGAACCAAATCATTAGAGTACCTGGGCTATGTGTTTTGCAGATATCAGTTCAGCCATAACCATTGAAGCATGCCATCCTTGTTTGAAACCAAAGACTTCCAGGAAACCATCATCGGCATGGGCCTCAACAAATCCTTTCTGTGAAAAAAATCAAACAAAAAAACTTCATCAGCTTATGAGCCATAAGTGGTCAGGATAAATCAACTGTCAAGCCACAAGAATAATTTAGAGAATATCTAAAATTGCGTGTATTCATTTCAATAGAGATCACTTGATATACAGGCATCAGACAAGCACATAATTTGGAGATGCAAAGATAGGAGGGAAACATGTATACAACTACACTAAACCATCTAGACCTCATATTTCATGAAAGAATGGAGTAAAAACGACTTTTTCCAATCGAGTTTTGCAACCTCTTATTGCAATTTCTGTCCAGGTGTTTCATTTACTTGTTCTAGTTATGATCTTCATAGTTATTTACAAATTTACTTTAGTGAAGCACTCAAGGAATATGCTTTAACACTGAAAAAACCAAAGCACGTGACACCCAAGAGTGCACTTCAAAAACTTTCATTTTCAAGGGAAAAAGAAAAACCATGCAACATACATTGTGGTGGGGCTGCAGGGAAAAAACACTCAAACTTATCACCTCAAGTAGAATGGAGACGAATATCAACGTAAAGATTCCATAACAGTTGGAATTTGAGAGAGAAATCATACACAAGCTGGACTTCTACTATACACAATAAATTTAATAGAGAAAATGTCCATAAAATCAACCAGGTGAACCATTAACTCTTTCACATAAACAATCTAATAACATTATGTTATCATGCTGTCCTCATATTTGTATCATAAAATACTTTGCATCAACATAGAACAAAAAGTGAATAAATGCAACCGTATTATGTTAATAAGTTCAACTTGTAAGGTGTGATCAATCTAAATACCTTCTCTAGATAATCTGGCTTCAAATTGCCCCATGGATTTCTTCCACTTCCATAGCTAGGAAGATTAAGAGCAACAATAGATCTCACACTGGAAGATCCAAAAAATTCATGTCAATTAAAGCAAACTGTATCAAAATCATATCTTGAAAAAAAAAATAGTAAATGACTGAGAGCACTCAGATCATGATTATTCAACTTAATGGGAGCAATCAGATCATGATTATTCAGCTTAATTTACGGGAAGTAACAACGATAAACCCAGATGGAAATTATAATCTTGCAAAAAAAATAACCTCGATGGGACAGGAATTTGCTCCCACTTTGAACGATTGACCTTCTTAATGTATATCCTCAAGATGTTCTTCAAAGACCTGCACAAGAATATGAACGTATAGCGAGTTAGTTTTAACAAAATTAGTCGCTGTAAGGACCAAGGAGTATTGCACGGCTTCCACGTTTAATTTTTACTAATGTTTTCACTCCAACAACGAAAATTACTGTCAACTGAAAGAAATATGCAATACATTCCACCAGAGAGAGTGATGCATTCAGAATGGTTAGGAATAGATGTACAAACAAATAAAATAAAAGAATATAAATAACAAACTCACTAGAATATTAACAAGCACAATAATCATATTTTAATATTAGTGGTATCCTACTCTTATTTATTGAATTTGAAAAATGGAACTGGACGCACAAGGATCCAGAAATATTCTCCCTGGCCCTTTAAACATGGAAAAATTATATGCCAAGAATAAGAGTTGGATAAATCATAATAGAAGGAGAAACAGTTCACAATGAATTAAGGCAAACAAGCAGAGAAGGAGACATGCCTACTCCGTCCCTAAAACCCACCCACCCAAAAATGTAGAAACTTAATTAGGTAAAATATAAGAACAAAATACAATGGCTCAAGCGTAATCCTCAACTCACGAGATTAAATTTGAAATTCCCATCGGCAACTGACAGAAGAAAGAATTATGAAACAAAAGATAAGGTGACTCAACTACTTTTTAAAATAAAGATAAAAATATATTTGCAAGTTAGCAATAGGAACCATGGGATCAAGGTGACATAGAAAAAGAGCCAAGACGTGAAAAGATTATATGCGTAAATAGAAAGGCATATTCCACTATCACAATCATTCCCAAGTGGAAGCACATTTGTGGTTAACTTGAAATGAAAATGACGTAACTTGTCACTAAGGTTTGAATAAAAAAAGAAGTTGACTCAATAAAAAAAAAAACATTCTGTAAGTTAACTTGTTAAAACATGATATAAATCAATCCTTTATGCAATGTTTGGAACATCTGTTGAGAAAGAGTTTAATAAGCAAATACCAAAAACCAAGATTTCACTGATTCACAAAGGCCAACACTTAATAGCAAAGTTAAATAGTAGACCTGTGCGATACATGACATGTCCAGAAAAGATTTAACTAGGGGCATATTTCTGAATAGAAAAATTCAATTCCCATTTCCGGAACGTGTGAGACAAAAACCTGACCTTAAACCCGGATCACGGCTGCATGGCGTGAAAAACCACCCTTGCTTGCAACTGTATCCAGAATAGATTATCTGCATTCATAAAGCAGAATTTGGAATGCCAAGAAAGTGGAAATTATAGAAAATGAATTCACAACTAACTGAAAAGAAAGTATACGACCTTTGCACAAATTCAGACATAATGGCAGTAAGCAGCACCAAGATATGTAAGTTGAAATCGAAAACTAACTTCATCGAGGAAGACAGTAATTAAACTTTCAATTTCCAAATCAGGTTTCCAACCATCATGTGCTCTTGTATTAATCTATTTCCACAATGTGAAGAATAAGCACAAGTATCAACACTTTTCACCTATACCTCAACCCTGTTGGCAGGCCTAGAAACCCAAGCCTCAAATAAAGTTCTAGCAGAATTAGACACAGCACATTGTAATAGAAACATAATTTATGAAGGAAAAAAACATTCATGTTCTATCTACATCCTCAACCCTCAGTGCTTCATAACATATTAAGTTTTATCACTTCAACTCATAAGGATACATTTAAAAGGGAAGATTGAAGGAAGCATAAACATCCTATCTGAAGATTCAGGATCTTGTTGCTGTGAGACTTGAGTTTCATACATCCTATGGTCCAGAATATCAGAATCTGAATACTGGGAGTTAAGCATCACTTCCACAACTAAAGCAGGTGTAGAGAAAATTGAGAATTAGTCTTAGAGATTGGAAGAACAATTTTTACCTTGTTTGAGATGGGACCCCGAGCAAGGTAAGGTTTTTCATTGCGTAAATGGTGGAAACCATGAGCCACTTGGGCATCCATCCCTTCATTCACATAACACGGTACTTCTCAACCAGAACAATATAAACATATACAGAGAGAAAGAAATTGACATTCAAATGCGGACCTATGCTGAAATAATTATAAAAGACTCCTTGATAACAGGAAACCTTCTCTGGTAGCTCCCCTTCGACTTCCAGTTCCTGCACCATCAAGAAGAAGTTTAAATACACAAACATGAGGAAACAGAACCAATAAAAGAGACAAGTTTATTCCCTTTAATCAGCAAATGGTGAACACAATAAATGGAAATCTTTATAATAGTTAAATTGCATATAGATTGGGACCATACTCAAAAAAAGAAAATGCATTTAACTTTATAATTACCAGCAAAATACATATAGTTCCCATATATGACGGCAATGAAGTTGGTCATGCACTTATATACACGAATTAGTGTAAACTGAGCAACAAGATGCCTGAATAAACTATCATAATTTTGATCTTTTGGCTTTATCACCAAAACTGACGGTGCAAAAGAAACAGATCAATAGGAAAAGATACAGAGAAAACAGTCCAGTTATCAATTTCAAAAACTGAAAAAAAAAAAAGAAAGGAGGGGAATGGGGACTATTCTAACATTCATCTTTTATGATTCTGACAAGTGGCAAATCACAATTTGCCTTATCCCTTTCAATGCTATGCAATATGCTCTAGCAGCTTGAGATGAGTATAGAAATTGCACATAAATTTTTTGGGGGGAAAAACGAAAAGAGAAGAAATAAAGAAATAAGCTTTACGTGAATACATTCTTCGGAACTACAAAGAACAAATTTCACCAAAAAAAAAAAGACAAAGTATATGCACATGTTCAAACCAGAAATACTAGCCATCAAAATTTCATAAGATTGAGATAGGGCAAACAACATGAATAGAATGGGGGGTTCATTGAGAGTTTTTGCATAGAACTTAGTTTGCATTATCCTTAACTTAGGAATATCGTCTAAATCAGGTATCTGAAATAGTTACCCTATGTTGAAGACCATGTTCATAGGATTTAGGTGCTCTAAGAGCGCTCTAGGGAGGAAGAAGACGGCGGTCTTCTAGGCTATGAACTATTTGAACTTGACCGAGCTAATTTTATAGTCAAAACTTTTCCAAAAATCTTTTTTGTCTTAATACGTTGTTGTCATGTTTTGGGCAAAATTTAAGGGGGAAAAAGCATATAGGCCCCAGAAGAAAGGGATGTTGAAAGCTTATAAGCTATTTTAAAGAAAATGACCAGACCTTGACTTGTTTTCAATATCTTATAAGCTCTTCAACTTTGACCAACTATATTGCCCTCATTTAGTTTTTTGTCATCACAAAGTTATTATTCTCTTCAAATATCATCTTATAAACTCATAAAGTTTATTTCATCCATAAAAGTTAACTGGTTATTTATTTTGAATAAAATCTAATATCTTACAAGCTCCAAAAGCTAGAGCTTATAAGATATACTCTTTGAACTTACCAAAACAAGCTCAGAGTAACCAGTATACATAAAAGATAGACTACGTAGCTACTTATTCACTCTTTCATCATGAAAATTAACTTTTACATCATGTAGTAACAGCTAGCACTGCAAAATGAGTAAGCAACTAAATAATGACAAACCGACAGAAAAGGTATGAATCAACAAAAATAATAAGCTCTACTGATTGAGTAATAATTATACTCCAAAAAAAACAAAACAAAAAATTAAATTCAGCCACAGACCTGATCGAGAGGTGTTTCTTCTGTTGCTTTCAGAGAGTAAGGTGTCTCCAACTCCTCCCCAGCTGGCATTGATATTAAAACCTGCCAACTGCATATTAAGCTGCATTTGGTAAAACTGCAAAGGCAGAGGACCTCTAAAGAAGAAAAAATATAAGAGATGATAACTAACCAGAAAAGACATTATAAAAAGTTTACAGGTCCTGATAATACCAAGGATAGATCAATTACACTTTTTAATCAATTATTTGTGTGTGGCAAATTTGTACAAGTACATCTGCCTGAGTTGGCATATTATAGAAGTTGTGGAGGTATTTAAGCCATTTTTTAATTCTAGGGACATAAGAACTCAACACCTTCAGATATAACACAAATTATACAGAGTATCTGTATTTAATACTTAATATTGACAAATAAATGGCAGTTTTATAACTTATTTCATCAAATTCAAAGAATCCACATGTTCACTAACTATGATGCCTCACTAATGTATTTTTACATCCAATTGGGTGGTTCATGCAATTTCAATTCGCAGCTTTGAAATTCTTTTGTGATTTGAATTTATTCAGAGTAAGTATGTTATCAAGAAATCCATATCCCACTCATCATCAAAATTTCTGTGTGAAGTAAATTACAAACCCTTATGTTTACGTTCCAGTTGCAATTGTGTACAAAAAGAATTTTGTCATCAAATGAATGCCACTATAGAATGGAAAACAGTGAATCCTTTTGCATCTTCTCTCAGCGCCCCCCCCCCCCCCCCCCCCACCAAAAAAAAAAAAAAAAAAACACCAGTTGACTAAATCAATGTCAGCAGTACAAACTAAGATAGTAAGTCATCCACAAGGAATTTATCAAATATATGTATTTTCTTTTCATCAACTAGTAAAATCACAGCAGTACCATCAACACAATATGAAAAGATTGTTCAAGGTAACAAACTAAAGACGTCACCTATCCAGACGAACAGTAGGACCATGGGCGACCTTGTCAAGAGTTCTTTTAATGGATGATTTCCAATTAAAAGGGAATGAGCCACCCTGCAAAAGGACATTGAAAAGATCCCTAAAAACTGGTTAGACATGAAGGAAATGTGAAGTGAATGCAGATGAGAGCTTACCCAACCAAAACTCCTTGACAAGTCATTTCCTGTACCAAGTGGAATAATTCCAGTTGGCGGAACTGGCAGCCTGTCCTGTTTGTTAAGCTCTCCAAGACATCCAAGTACCCAGCCAACAGTGCCATCACCTCCCGCCACCTGTCAAAGACTAGGCACATCAAAGTTTTCCATGTAAATTGACCATAACCACAACAATCACAAGAGTATTTTTGGAAGGAAAAGTGGTAATCTAGCGCATAGTAAAAAGTCAGTCCATGTACCACAATCTTAAGTTTTTTACGAGTCTCTTCAGCACATGTGTCTCCAAGACTAGCAAAATTCTCCAGGCAAGACAATCCATACTGAACAAATTCATGAGGCTTCACGGCCGAAAGGTCAAAAACCTGGTAGTATTTAAGAGGAATCAAGAAAGACAATTTATACCAAAAGTCATTGTTGTACTGAACTTTGAACCACAATTATTTGCATAAGATTAACAGGGGAATATATATTAAACCAAAAAAAACTTTGTACTCCCACTGTCCAAAAAATGAATGATCCCACATTTTACTGGCTAGTTGCATTGATCCTTTAACAATGTTGATACAATAACACTTCAAATTGTAATACTTGTTATGTTGTTTAATATGTATAATTCATATATGTTTTTTTTTAAATTAAATAAATAGTTAATTATTGAACTTATAAAAATAGTCAAGTTAACACGTCAATAGTACCATGTGTTATGGACAAGTTTTTATGACTAGATCACTTTAATTTATGCCTGCAAGCTCTTGACAATAAAACCATCTTAGAGTAGCATATCATTAAGCAATAATTAAAGTCCTAATATTTAAACTGTAAAATCACTTCTGTAAAACTTAAAAACTTATATCAAAGTAATACCAACAATCAATCAGATGTCTGCAGATAACCAACATGCAACTGATATAAACAATTCCTGCTACAACTAAATGAAACATCTAATCAGAAAATAGAGGTCAAGATGCATACGACAGTTCAATATGTTCAGCCATCAGGTCTTATCCCTCAAACAGAAAAGAAATGTAGATATAAATAACAGAAAATGAGAAGAAATAGAAAAAGTTGCACAAATATTTTGATCTCATTCTCTTGTCACCACCCACCCGAAAATGCAAAACATCCACAATTAAGAGACAGGTGAAATTGCACGTCCAAACTCAAAAATAAGACTTCTTTCATTCCTACCGCAAAAACTAATTTGACACTTTGCTATCTCAAAAATGCTAATTTTGGCACTTTTCTCCCTCAAGAAATTCAAACACTTTCCATTTAAAAATGAATCATCTGAAAGCACTTTGCTATTCAAAAAATGATAAATTTGGTAGTTTGCTACCTTAAAAAAAATTAAAACTAAATTTGCTACCTAACAATGTAATTACATTAGCACTTTCTTACCTCAAAAATTAAAAAACAAAAGGCACTTTATTACCTTAAAAATGAAAGACCTAAAACACACACCTTTCTATCCAAAAAATTCATTGATTCACATAAGTTGCCTAAAAATAAATTAACTAAAAACTTGATAAGAACAATTACAAACTTTTCATTCAGCCCAGTAATAAACTTTTGCAAGAAATCTGACGAGCAATTAAATCTTTCTAACATAAAAAATTATGGCGGCACTTAACTACTTAAGAAACTAACAAAATTTATTTTCAGCACTTCTCTATTTAAAACTTACAAACAACCAATTTGTGCACCATTATCAGATAATAATCTGTAATAATGCAAGAACCTCAAGGAAAGTTTTTCTTGGGGGGGGCAAAAGAAATCTCCTTTGACATTTCAGTTTAGATAGTAATATGCTAGAAAATTTTAATGGTTTGTAGGAAGTCTTGTCAGATTTTTATTAGGCATGAAGCAAATTGCTTGGTTAGTTATTACCAGATTTTAACTTTAGGTAGAAAAGTATGAAGGTAATGTTCTAGACAATTTATTTGGTTGAACAAATTTATCCAGTGGAAAGTGCTTCATTTAAATAATTCATTCTTAAGTAATAAATTCAAAAAAATTTGAAGTAGGAAAATGGCAAGATATAATTCATTTATTAAGCAGCTAGCGAAGAGCTTATTTTTTTCCTGAATTTTTGAGTTAGCGAAATATCAAAACTTTTTAAAGTAGGAAACCACCAAAACTAAATTAATTTTTTGAGGGAGAAAAGTGCCAAAAAATTGTGGCTTTGTTTGATTTTGTTATGAAGTTGTTTTGTGGAAAATGTTTTGTTGGGAAATATTTAGGAAATGTGAGGAAAATGAAAGTATGTTTGATTTTGTCACACAAGGTCTTATATTATTTTCCTATTAATATAATGATTGAAAGATATATATTATTATTAATAATGACTAGAAAATGTAAATATATATATCTTTTATTGATATAATGATTAAAATGTGTACAACTATATATATGATACCTGAAGTATATAAATATCTATAGTAATAATTAGAATTTTTTAAAATATTTTGTTTGAAGAGGGAAATATAAACACTTAAAATGTATGGTTTCATTTTTTTGGGAACGAAAAACATTCCCCACAATAAAAACAAACAAAGTCTTTTTGAGGGATGGAACTGCAATTTACCATAAGGGTTATGTGAAGATAAGCCATGCACCCATGACCCATTAAAATAAAAAAAGGCATAAATACAAGCAATTGATTATCACAAAAATAAAAATAAAAAGCACTTATTAAACACATTGCAATTACTATAATTGCACCCGCACAGAGTATTATCCAAAAATAAACGAACTGATACATACAATTCATTATACGTATCTACACGCGAGAGTATAGTGTACGTATTCGGCAGGTACGTGTATACTTACGAATATATATCTAGATTACCTGTTCTTCGCCCATGAGTTCCTGGAGCCGGGCCATGAGTTGGGGTCCGTGGCGCCCACCACTCTTCGAATTGATAAATACTACCATAGGCCACTCAGCAGGCTCAACCGGCTCCGCTCCTTCGGCGTGAGCCGCCTCGTAGAGCTGAACCACGGCGGAAGCGCCGACGTTCTTGGCTCGGATCGCCTCCCTCATGGCATGCCTGAGGTACTCAGGAAACGTGATTTTCTTCCGGAGCTCCTCCTTGGGGATACGCACGCCGGATAGCGTGAAGCCGCGTAAGGAGTCGATTACCGACGAGCGACCCGAAACGGAGCTCCGGCTCGGCGTGCCAGGGTTGTCCATTGGCACTGGTTGAATTTCCGATTCTACCCTTCAGCGAGAGGTGGTTATCGGAAAAGTAGTTTTCCCGGTGGTGGTGTAGGGTGTTTTATGAGTGGTTTTGGGGATGGGGTGGAATGACGGAAATGCCAGCACGTGCTCAACGGTTTAACCTGTCGCTCGGCTTTCGCCTATTTGCCTATTTGCCCTTTTTCTTTGTTACCACTTCACTTCCTTTTTTCTGAACTATGTAGCACTTGAAAAGGGCAATAAGTGTATTAAAGACAAAAAACACGGACACTACGCGGTAAGGATTCTTGAAGGAGCATGGAAATAACAGGAAATATGGGAAAACTACAAGGGCCTAATTGTAATTTCACTCAAAAAGACTTGAGACCTCCAAGTCCAATTCAATACGTCATCTAAGAATCTAATCAATACATCCATCCTAATACTGTGTTTTAAATAATTATAAATATTGTTACATATGGTGTTTTTTTTAATATTTTATAATTTTTCGTCGTTCGTTCATTATTTTTGTACTAAAATTGACTTCAACGTCCTAAAATTTTCATAGCGAACCAAAATTTGATAACTCGCAGTGAGTTGATTTTAGAGGTTGCATGTCACGATACATTAATACCCAAAAAATATGAAATTAAATTTTCAATAAATTCATACAATTTTATAAATCCTGAAATTCTCTATATAAAACGAAAAAGTGCCAAATTTGAATAATAACAAAGCTAAAGAAAGTTTGAAGATAAATTTCATATATTCCATATTTTCATTTTTAATGCTACAACAATACGAATGTGCATAAATAATGTCTTTTTTTTTTAAATTATTTTAAAAATAATAATATAACACCACGTTAAATAAAAAGTTAGAATAGTATAGAGCAAGCATGCTAAGCTCTGGTCCTAGTCTCATCGCAAAAACGTTCGGTCGCTACTTTCAATATTAAAATATAAAAATACTATGTCTTTCATTTTTTAATTCTCATTTAAAGAAATATATATAGTTATAAAAAACACTTACTTAATTAGATGTATTTTTATAAAATATTTTTTTTATTTTATATATTTGATTGTGGTATATTATATTCTTTGAATAAATGAAAATATGTTTATTTATAAAAGAATTAAATCACAAGACATGGAAGTCAAAAATTGAAAATTGATTTTCATAAGCCGAAGTCTCTTCGTCACTGTACAATTGAGTGAGAAAAGTTGGCTTGCTTCTAGATTAATGCTTTGACTTGACCTAGCCCATGATTTTTTACTTTTCTGTTCGGATTATAATTTTTCTTCCTTTATCGTAGTTTTTTTTTGGTATGGAAATACTGTCTCTAAAATCATTTGAGACTTACTTTAAAAATACAAGTACAACTAGGCCAGGGTTGGACTAGAATGATGGGATATGACATATCCAGGGTTAAATCAGTAAAATTCAAAGGTATTTTAAATTGAGAGTAGATTCATCAACAAATGAAAAAATAATAATAGTAAATAAATTATCCTTGAATGCAAGGATGCCAAATAAGACATAAATAGAAAAAGTCGAGGATATTTCACAATATTATAATCAAGTCAATAGTGCAGAATTTAAAAATCTTAAAAAATCAAAGTGTGGAAGAGACGACTTACCAAAATGGCAAAATAAAGTATTATTTATATGGGAGTCACATATAACATTCCCTCTTGATGTAATGACCATTTTGCCCTCATATTGCATGAATGAACTATTGATGGTGTAGGTTTCATTATGGTCCTTTTGCATTAGTGTTCATTGTTGTCCTTGAGAATTGAGATGAGCTTGTATTTATGCTTTGGCCGGTTTAGAGTTTGATTTACATGATTGTCCCCTCTATTTCGGTGGGTGAATTACTAAATTGCCCTTGGTTACTTTTGTGGCGACCATATCAAATTTGAGCAAATGTTAGGCAGCCTAAAACTTAGATATGGTAAATAATTAATGGATATTTCACTCCTAATTGATTGACAATAATAATAATAATAATAATAATAATAATAATAATAATAATCACTCCCTGGTAGTAGATTATAGGGTAACTATGGAGTAGGGGGTTTAAGATATGATAATCAGCGATCTGTCCTTAACCCACTTTAGAGATAAATTTTTACTATTATAAACGGGTTTGAAGTGAGTTCTGAATTTTTATTTTTAAATTTATCTCATCTCGTTTTTTTTTTTACAAAATAAAATTATTTTATATATATTTATGTAATATTTTTATTTTATTAAAAATATATTTTTTCTAGAATTTTAGTAGTATATTATTAAAAAAATAAATTTTTTAATTCTTTTAAAAATTATTAAACGAATTTAACCTGTCAGATTCGGATTCTAAAAAACTTAGACGATCTTAGATTTGGTCAAACTCTCTCCGAACCCACTCAGTTGTTATTCATAATAAGAGATGCTGCAATTGGTAATATATATTTAACATGTATTTCACTACATATTTTACACACAATTATATGTATGTATGTAAATATATGAAGAATATATAGTCCGTTACCACACGACGTAGTATCTACAAATCCGGGGCAGGGATAAGCTAGTTTAGCTCTAGATAATTTAAGCTCCTCCCATTTTACTCTAATATTCACCATATTTTTTTTATAACTGGTATGGGAATTTGGAGTGTGTATAGTTGTTTGCTTGTTGGATGCTTGTGTTCCAGTATGGAAGGAACATAGGTGCTGTAATGTTATCTTGCAGGCTTGCTTTGTCCTTATACTAGTCCAATATAATATACAGAGAATCCTTTGCCTTACAACAAATGAAGAAAAGCCTTTTTCTAGTATTCTATTCTTTCCCTACTTTGATAATTACATATATATATTTTTTAAAGGGCCTTTTCCAACTTTTATAATTAGCCCTGGATGATCAGGTTTCAGGCTCTTGACTTGTGCTGAAGGGATAGATTGATGACCCACTTGGAGTGTAATCCAGGAAATGGTGTAGCTGTTTTTTTAATCCAGGTGGCGTGTCTGAAACTACAAGGTCACATGTATCACACCAATAACCAGCCAAGAGTCCAGAGAATGTTTGGATGAGTTTATAAGATTTGTCTATAAATTTTTTAATATTATTTTAAATGTACTCTTACAGTATTGCATAAAATAAGATTATAAAAATTGTAAGATATTAATAATAGTAATTTTTTTTATTAAATAGTTAAATCAAAAAAGTTTGTTAATATTTTAAAAAATAAGATGTGGCCTCTTTACTTCTTTTTGTTCAAGTAATTCTTGAAACTTATTTTCTATTTTTTTTTTTTTTACAAAACACTGCAGAATATTTATAAACTTTAAAACATAATATTTTAAAAACTTTATAACTCAGCCTAACACCCTAGATGTTGTCAGCCTACAGGGAAATTGCAGTGTCTTATAAAAAGAAAGCCCAATCTTGATTAAATAACTCGAAGATTTGAGAGTTTGGATTCTTAATATTCTAGTTTTTTTTTTAACTGAATATGGGCACCTTGAGCTAAGCAAACCAACAAGAAAACAGAATTGGAAACCTATTTACTGAATACAAAATACTCCTGGATAGAATACCAGGTAAGAAAATAAGACAATATTTGATTTTGTTTTCGGAATTTTGGGCAAAGTGTTTTTAGGGAATATGTTTTGTGTGAATGAATTTAGGAAGAAAAATATAGTTTGGTTTATAATTTGAGAGAAATATTTTTTATCGTAAATGTCATATTTTGTAAGTTTTTTGTTGCTTGGTAGTGTTACTTCAGACTATTTTAATATTATGTGTTGTATTTTTAATGTAAATATATATATATATAGTAATATAAATTTAAAAAAAAATAATGATGTTGTTATATAGTTGATCCCATTTTATTTTGGAAGAAGAAAAATAGTTTTGGAAAAAAGAGAAAAACAAACAATATTTGATTTTGGGAAAAAGAAAACTCTTTTCCCGAAATAAATCCAAGCATAATCTAAGGTAGCACGACTAATATCTACATTAGGATTTTCAAACGAGAATATTCAAAGTTGAGAAAGCCTAAATATTCCATCGTGGGACATGCACTTCAAATTTGATACAAGTGATTCTATGAGCTTATGTATATCGTGTCTCTCTATTTTGCGACCAGCTTACACAAGTACGTTGTGGAACCTTCTTTCCTGAACGTACGAGGAAAGGCAAGGAGCAACAGGGCCACTATGTAAAGCTAGACGGTAGCACGCATTTCTTAGCATGGACTCGCAATTAGAATTACAAATGAAAATGGGTTTTATATATTGCAAAATTTGCATATGTTAACTCTATGATATTGGCATTTATAGCAAATCAGATGAAAAAGTCATGCATAGGTTGAAATGTTGTGAAAATGGAATGGAAAGTGCAGGACTTGTCACATTACAACATTGGAAAGTTATTGTTTTTAAATTGATTTATTTATTAATAATTTAAAGTGATTCTTTGTTGATTTGATGGGCTTGAAAAGAGATAATCACAATAGATTATTATATGAAATTTTTATAATGAAATATTTTTAAATAATACTTAAAAATTATATGCATTAACATACGTCGTCACTTTTAGATTATGATAATCATAATTGAGTATGATACAATTGAGAAACAACTTGTTAATATCTTTACCAGAGCATTTAATGCACAACATTTTGACTCATCAAAAAAATTATTAGGAATCTATGTGTCGTAATTCATGTGTACTAAACTATTGCAACATGGTGTTACCTTCGTTTATTCATAAATGTAAGATTGTGTACTAAGCTATTGTAACATGGCGTTATCTTCATCTATTCATATATGTTGCAAGATTATATGGTCATGTTATAACATTGTCATACACATAGTTTTGAAATAGAATTTCATGCATTGCATAATAAGAATTACATTAGGCATTTTGCATAGTCCGTAGGAAATAATTTCAAGTTGAAGTTTTATTGTTTCACTTTGGAAAACCTTTGCTCAACTAATTTATATTTTGAGTCAAGAAATCTTTCAACATCCCTAATGTTTTAAATTTAAAATGGAGATCTTTGACAAAAAAAAATTATTTACCTAAATTGTGGAGCTATCTATGAGCAGTCTGATCTTATATATCTACAATTGTGTAAAAGAAGATCAACTATGTGAAAAGAGTTACTTTAGAAATAGAGTGAAAGCTACCAAAGAGTTAAATCTATTTTCAAAGTAAAAAGAGAAAAATGTGGTTAAAATGATAAGATCTCTTAATGATTTCAAGAAATTGGATTGCATTAAGACTAAAGATTCAAATGCTTATATGTTTGATGAGTTTTTCAGTTTGAAACTTAGAATTTGATTATTTGAAATTAATTAAGCGCTTTATCTCTGCATTTCAAAAATGTCAAGATAGGTGTTAATTGATTACATATTTGCTTCCACAATTTTAGGCATATATTAGGGTTTTTAAAATAAAAAATAAAAAATGGGGTGTACCAACTTTGAAAGGATAAGTATGAAAGTAGTGTTGGATTATCTTGTTGCAACAAGTTTTTATCACAAATTATTGGAACTAAAAAGATAGATTTTTTTTGAAAAATAGAATGACACTACACTTTAAGGGGGAAAATGAGACTGGTATTAAATGGGTTTAATCTCTTCTCAATGTTGTTGCACAGACTCTGATGATGAAGGTTCCAGTAGTGATTTTAGTAATGCTTCGAGTTCTAGCTTTTAATAAATACTTAATCATTTTTTGCTAAAAAACAGTGAAATAATGCGCATGATGATCGTGGATATTTGTTTTCATGATTATGATTTGTGATGAGTGATGGCAAATATTATATTCTTGAATTTTTCTATTAGAATCATGAAAATAAGAGGAGATTTGTAAGATTGGTCTTCTACTATTCTGATATGATTGTTATGCGTGTTCAGTTTGTGCTTCAATTTTTCATTGCAATCTCACATGCAAGGGGAGATTGATTGGATTATTTGACCTATGTTAACAACATTAAGTTGTTTGATGATTTCAACTGAAGTAATGAACACAAGGGGTAGGTAATGGTTATAACCAAAAATACAAAAGGGGGAGATTCTTAAGTTTATGGTTGGCATTTATGGCAAACTAGATAAAAAAATTCATGCATAAGTTGAAGTGTTGCAACAATGGAAAGTGTTGAACTTGCCATTTTGCAACAACCTAAAGTTACTATTTTTAATTTATTTATTTATTTATTCACAATTTAAAGAGATTATGTGTAGATTTAATAAGTTTGAAAATAGATAATGACTGTAGATTATTAAATGAGATTTTGGCGAAGAAATATTTTACGAAATTGACAATATTTGATATCTTGGAGATAGAAAACATATCTTATGAATAAGGAAAGAAGATCGTAGAAATTTTGCAATAAATTAGAAAATATCTTAAAGATATATTCAACATATCTAGAAGATTTGAAAATCAATTTTTAGATATTTCAATAATGTTGTATAAAAGGAGAGTTAAGGTAAATAACGTGATCAAGCTTCGGCTTCATAGAAATTCACAATATTTTGTTTTGAGCATTACATTGAACACAACACTCTTCGGGAGAGGAGTGACAACTTTTCAGGAGAAAGATGTAATTCTTGAGGAGAAGAATTTAAATTTTTTTGGGGAAAAATGATCTTTCGTTTGAAGAAATTTCAGCATTGAAGAGAGTTTAACAGTGCAAATTTCAAATCGAGGGCATCTGACTGAACAAATTCGTCTAATTGGGTCATTCAAGAACAACATCAATTAAAAGAGGAATTATAATTGTAACTTGAATAAGTGAATTGTAGTGTGACCTCGTGCATATAAGATATTTGATATCCGAAACACATAAAAATTCTTGTGATGATTTTTACTTTCTATCTTATGTTACACTTAATATTACAACATAACAAAGATATTTGATATCCGAAATACATAAAAATTCTTTTGATGATTTTTACTTTCTATCTTATGTTACACTTAATATTACAACATAACAACAGGGCTAATTTAGTTAAAGTGAATGAAAATGTTAAAAACAGGTATTTCAACATGTTCACTAGGGCAAAAATATATGTACATTATTTCTTTTTGAACCACCAGTAATATGCATTCGCTAATGCTAGTTCAGAAAGCGCGTGATTGTTTTCCAAAATTGCCTCAAAATATAAGAAGTTATGACAAATTAAATTTCTTTCAATGACAACTTTGGAATAAGGTTTTAAAATGCGAAGACAAGGAGCAAGGCATTTCATATTTTTGGGGGCAGAAAATAATTAGTAGAAATTACAAAGAATTGCAAGAAAAATTATGCAAAAGAATTTCATTTACTTTGATGATGTCAAAAAATCCAACAATAATCAAGAAAATTTTAGTTAAATGATAGTATCTTAATATGAACGAGTCTTGCGCTGAATTGACCTATAAAGTGTTGGAAAGTGTCCAACATAAATACTTTGATGCTAAAGTTAGTAAAAATAATCAAGAGCTTTAATCAATCAAGATAAAATATCTATTTTTTTATCAATATATGTGTGTAAAACTTAAACACCATATCTCATGTCTCGTTTTATAACTATGCATAAACATAAATAGTGGTTGAATTGGAAAAAAATTCCTTTACCTTATGGGACAACGCTAATCTTTAGGAAAACGATATGACCAATCCCCTAAAATGTTGCTGACTAATATGGAATGGTTTCTTTCTTTCTTAGAACATAATGCTTATTTATTTACATTTATCTTTAATTCGAGCTCACCACACAATATTATGCAGCTCAAACATACTATTTCGCATACCAACTCTATAATATTATAGATTTGAACTACACCAGTTTGGAACCCCAAGTCAATAGTGTAGGTCTGCTCTACTTCAGTTCGAATACACCCAGAACTGATAGAGTAGATCTAACCAACTTCAACTCGATTAGACCATCTCATCTTAGCAGACTAATCAACTCATCATCAATAATCTTTAAAATCAATACTACCTAACCATCACCAAATACTCAGCTCAAATTATGAGCCATAAAAGGCCCATTAAGTATGTGGTCAATTCCAGACTACATCAAACTTAATTTTAGAATAAAAAATAAAAAACAAAAATATATTTTGAGCTTTAAATATTATTCTTATTTATAAAAAGATTGCAAAAAACGAATACAAAATTGTTATATAAATAGGAAGCCTATTAGAAAGTAAGATGAATATATTCTTAAAAAAATGACTTTATGCAAGAACGTTTGGGGTTGGGTAGGACAAGAGTTTTGAATGCTTTTTGTTTTTGTTTTTGTTTAAGAATTTAATTTACAATTAACCTCTTTCATTTAACAACCTTAAATTAATTGTGGGCCACAAATTTTATTTAATAGTTCTTGTATTAGATACCCAAATTCCTACTACACCATATTTTTTTAAAAAAAGAAATTGACCAAATTCAATTCAAAAAAGAGGAAGTGCTTTTGGGAGCGAAAAACATCTCAACGATCGCCCCATGCCATCGGGCGTATGCCGACACGGGCTAAATGCCCCTTTCTAACAACGCTCAAAACGTACCTCAAAACGTCTTTTAAAACACTATTTTGCCAATGAAGATATTTAATTAGAGAAAGATTTTATTAAATTTTTGAATAAAATCATGCCAAATTTCAAATATGTTAGAACACAACCATGAATCGTGTAGCAAAATAAATTAATTGGTGTATATTTTTTTTTTCAAATCTTTGACATAAAAAATAAAAATAAGGAATTTTGATTAAGAGTCACACTTTCATGTTGTTGAATACATTACATATTCAAATGTTTATCATTAAATTTACACCAAAGCTACGTAAAGTAGAAAGACCTAACTCAAATCATACCTTCACCTTTTCATGGGCGAAAAAGACATCATCTGTGCTTAGCCACAAATTAAATATTACTTTTCTAGCATGAAGGAAAAATCACTATTTTATCTACTCTTTAAGGTTAGGCAAAGAAACTAAATTATTTTAGATTAAGTATAAGATATTGTTTGTACATTACATTGTATTGGATGTACTTCATGTTAGTATAGTGACCTATAAACATGTATTAGTATATTAATTATTGAATTAATAAAATAATATTTTATACTTATTTTTATGCATATTAGTATGCTAGTGAATATCATAAAATTTTTGTTTATTTATGTAACCATAATATTAATATATAAGTGTGATATACAAGAGAATTAAGGTTATGGATAATAAACTAAATTCATTTATAATGAAATTAATTAAAGTTTGGATCTTTCATTAAATCATTATTAGTGCATTTCATTAAATTTAAGAATGTAATAGTCTTATCTGGATTATTGATGTGGTGATATAACAATAGAGACATTTTATATAATATGATTATATAGGATTGAACTAGATGTAATTTGAAATTTCACATAATTTTCGTTGTTTTCTAAAAGTTCAAATAATATCAATAGATAATCATATATGGGTTGATCTTAATCCTGAGTGATTATAAACTCTTATTTATTTCAACATAATCTTTGATTTGCTCGTTAAATATTTGTTAGTTAATATTCCTAAACACTTGCATTTGGGGATCGTATTGTAATATGTAGTTGGGAATGTAACTTACAGATATGGAATCCATACCTTCCCGCGGAAAGTGAAAAGACGGTTCCATTGATTAGTTTTATGTAATTGAACAATAAAACACTCAAATTTATAACTTTGTTATAAATTAATTGTTAACTAGTGAATTAACGGTAGACAATGAACAAAAGATAATTAGAGAGGTTAACGAAAAATCTAACTCTAATTATGAATTATCTATAAAGGGTCAAATCATATGTAATGATTATATCGATAAACTACTCAATATTGATTAAAGTAAATTATTATATAAATACAAGAATTCAATTCCAAAATTTTAGTGGAGTATTCTTAAAATTAATAAATTAGAAGAATTAATTAAAGAGTTTAATTAATTATTTGAATTTCTTGGAGCTTGCAATTGTAGGTCCAGGTTCCCAATCCATCTTCGTAAACACTCAAATGAATTTTATGCAATAATTTTAATTGTATTTGTAACTATAGAAAATTATTTTTTAAATTGAGTGTTAATTATAAATATAAAAGATTAACGGAAATATCTGATGTTGTTGGGTAATAAATAAATATGAGATATTTATTTTGATATTTATAATTGTTATCTTGAATTATGAATTCTAAATAATTACAAAAGGAAGTTAGTAATAATTTTCCTATCAGATAAGAGTATCTGCATATTAGAATTAGAGAATGATTAGAAAACTAGTGATTCATCAAGTATAAAAGGAAATATATCCCTCTCTCTTCAGGAGATGCATTTTTTCACTAAAAGAGAGAAAAAGAGAACATTTTTACTTTTTCTCTCCTAAGAGATCCATTATTTTCTAGAGAGGAGTTCTTTTGACTTTTGCTGAATATTTTCATTTCCCTCTCTTAAGTTCAATTTTGTAATTTCATGAGTTGAAAATATTATTAGATAAATTATATAGTATAATTTAATTTAGTGTTGATAATGCTCACTCATTCTTATTAGTGTGGAGGCTTGGATTGGAAAACATTGGTATCTAATTCAATCAAATTGAAGTTTGGTGAGTAAAACTTGAAAATTCTAAAAGCGTTATTAGAAAAAAAAATTGACTTTTTCTATCAGATAATATTTTATGAAACTCTCCTCGATATAATTGCTATATTTTGTAAAACTGATTAAAATTACACATTCATACAACTACCTACTACATCTTATGCAAAAATAAACTAATTTTTTAAATACTATGATTTGTGACTTAATATGTAATGAAAATCTTGAATGTATTATCAATGAATTAAAAGAGAGTTGTCGCAGTAAGTATCTTGGTTAAAGATAGATCGATAGAAAATTAGGAATCAACTTCTTCCTAAGAATGTTGTTCGGATGTTGGATCCCTTATTGCGACACAAATAGATGGTTAAGGGCCCAAGATTTATTTTTGAGAAAACCCACTGATACTTAAGTTGATAATTATTCACAGAAAATAAGATCTAAATGATGAAATTAACAGCATGCAAATGAACCAACGTACCTTCGAAAATGCATATGTCATAACCAAAATGTTTAAATATGTATATAGAAGTAATTGTTGATTGTGAGTAATTTGTGCACCCACACACATGCTCAATTTCATATGCATTATAAACTATTATATTTTTATATACCAATTATACATATGTGGGGTAATATGTAGTTGTGCATTATATAAACTTTTTTTATAAGGAGTGAATTATATAAACTTAAAAACATATTTACGATAGTAGATTTCCAAATTAATTCAATAAAAAAAGAAAAGGATTAATAATCATCATAAATTAATGAATAGGGGCTGGGGTAGTCAAGAATGACAATTATGCTATAGGATTTAGGTCCTATTTGAACTTTAAACTGCAAAAAGCAATTATAAGCTTCACAATTAAAGCTATAAATTCTACTCCTAATTTATTCTCAGTAAATCAGTGAAATATATTAATATATTAATAATATTAGCAACGAATTAAGTAAAAATGTTAAAAAAAACATAAAACACTCTCATATTTTTTATTTTTTCAACTTGTTGTGGTTTTTTTTTTTTGTTTAGTAACCTTTCAAACTAATATTTAATTTTTTAATTTATTAAAAATATCTTTTCAAACTTACCCATTTGCATGTAAAGAATATGCATAGAATGTAAATAACCATACATACAAGTGGAGGGAGAAAGAGAAAGGGTGGGATGTACTTAAGAAATAGTGGTGTTGGTGGAAAATGAGTGAGGAAAAAACCCTAATGTGAGAGAGATGATATCATTATGATGAGATGAGATGAGATGCAATATGAGAATCATTATGATGAGATGAGATGAGATGCAATATGAGAGTGAGATAAGATGTAACATGAAATACCAGATGAGATATGATGTGAAATGATATTATGAGATTATAGAACTCAATCATGATATGACATGAGATGATGAGATGAAATATGAGCTGTAATATAAGATGAGGTGTGACGTGATATAAGAGATGCAATGATGAGATGAGATGTGAGATGAGGTGATGATATGAGATGTGAGATGATGAGATAATATACGAGATGAGATGATAAAATGATGAGATGTGATGATATGATATACAAAATGAGATGATATTAAATAAGAGATGTGACGAGATGTGAGATAAGATACGAGAGATGGGATATGAGATATAAAATGTGAATCAGAAATAGCGGTGGTGGTGGAAAGAAGAGTGAGGATAAAAGTGCAACAATGGTAGTGTGAGAGAGATGAGATCATTATGACGAGATGAGAGATGAGATGTGACATGATGAGATATGATGTGAGATGAGATTATGATATTATGGAATCCACTAATGAGATGGCATGAGATGATGGGAAGAAATATGAGATAATATACAAGATAAAATGAGATGTGAGATGCGATGTGAGATGAGATAGATGAGATGAGATGTGACATGATATAAGATGAGATGATGAGATGAGATAATGAGATGATATACCAGATGAGATGATGAGATAAGACAATATAAATGATATGAGATGTGAGTTGATATACGAGATGAAATGAGATGTGAGATGAGATAATATATAAAATAAGATATGAGATAAGATGCGAGATAAGATATGAGATATGAAATGTGAATCCAAAATAGTGGTGGTGGTGGAAAGATGAGTGAGGAAGAAAAGATGAAGAAAAGGCAAATGAAAGTGAAGAAACAATAATGTGAGAGAGATAGATCATTATGATGACATGAAATGCAGTATGAGAGATGAGATGTGACTTGAAGTACAAAATGAGATTATGAGATACCGATGGCTCCATGCCAGGAAGACTTAATTAGACCTATGTAGGCATTCAAGAAAGCATCTATCCTCCAATTATTCCAGTCGAGAATTTGGAAAGGTTTTTCCAAGACACTAGACCTGAAACGACTAGAATAGCATTACCTATGTAGAGGTATTTTAAAAATCTAAATGTGTAGATAAACTAGAAGGGAAAGGCCAACTCTTACCAAGTAGGCATAAGGAGCAGAGTCGTAGCATACGGGGATGAGATGAAATGAAACGTGAGATGAAATGAGATGTGAGATGAGATACAGGATGAGATGATAAAATGAGATGAGATGTAAGATGATATATAAGATGTGATGAGGTATGAGAAGAGATAATGAGACATGAGATAAGATGATATATGAGATGAGATAAAGAAATAAGATGTGAAATAATATATGAGATGAGATATAAGATAAGATGATGAGATGATATATGGGATGAAATAAAATATGAGATGCTATTAAATAAGACATGAGATGAAATAAGAGACGAGATATGAGGAAGGTAATATAAGATGCCAGATGAGATATGAGATATAAAATATGAAACTTCAGCATTGTGCTGTCCTCTTCTTCCTCCTAGTCAACTCCCTTTGTGCTAATTACCTGAACCCATCAGCCTCCTGTGTCGCCTTTTCACACAAACATTTCAAGATTTGTTAAAGGTCCCAGTTCAAGATTCAGACAAAAAATTAGGTTTGCGCCAAAGAAAAACAAAAAACATAGACACAGTACACATAATTCCTTGTGCAGAAACACATTCAAAGTCAGTTGTTGTTTTCATTCTCACGTCATTTTAACTGAACCCAGATTAATGGTAAGTGCTTTATCCTCTTATTCTTTATTTCATGTGGGATTATATAATCGCTTAATTAGAGTAGCAGTTGAAATTTATTGCTAATTAATTTTGCTGACATTTTTCACACACATATCATAACCGGAGCAAGTAATACAGTTGGTGTTCAGAGTGTAATGAGGTTTTATTAAATTTATTTTCTTCCAAATGGGGAAATTAGTTTCAGGGTTTTTGCTAGCATTGATGTTGCTATTGTTGTTTCCGTTGTTGTTACATTTTCCATTTTCTTGGTTGGGAAGCAGTTTCTGGCTTAAAGATAGATTCTTGAATTTCAGAAGTCACAATTTGGTCCATCCAATTCATTCCCTGTCTAGAAGGTAGTAAGGGATTCTCCTGTTTTTTATGCTCTGTTATTTTTCCCCATAATTTGCTCTTATGGGGATAAGATCAAACTTGCAAAATCCTCTTTACTGGAATAATGTTATTTGGTTAGTTTTATATGTATGAGAATCAACCTTGTTCAAACCAGAAAATAAAGTAAAATGAAATAGATCAGAGAATGAAGATTCTCAGTCTTGTTTATATAAACTTCTTTATTATATACTTCCTGTTATAACCTTATCCTGTAGCTTGAGAAATTTATGAGGGTCAATCACTCTTATAGTCCCTAAGGTGGAGTTTGCTATTATAATGTGGATATGGAAAAGAATGAAATGCATTTAGGAGTAGACTGAAGGTGCCTGTGTGCAGGATTAATATCGAATGTCTTATGTTTGTTATCTTCAGGAAATTGAGACAGTAGCGAATATAAGTTCTCCATCTGTATTCAGTTCTTGTGCTTGAGAAGTACTTTGAATACATCCGATGGAACCAATTCAAAGAAAGAACCAAGCATAAGAAAGAACCAAGCATGCCCTGATATTGATGTGATTAACCCTAGATCATACTCTATGCAATTGAATTGAAATTGTTAAGTTGCTTAGTCATCATAAAATCAAATAACAATGATTATAAGATAATATTAAAATCAAGGGTGTAGGGTATAATTTTTTTATGTACATGGTCATCCATTGTCTATTCCCTCTTAATCTATCGATGTCTTTTTGTGTGTTTTGAATCTCCATTTGAGCGTGTGTGTGCGATTTGGCGTATGTGAAGATCTCTCTGGATATATGTGTTTGGACAATTAAAAGTCCTCTTCAAGCTGATTGCTTTGAAAATAAAGTAAAATGAAATAGATCAGAGAATGAAGATTCTCAGTCTTGTTTATATAAACTTCTTTATTATATACTTCCTGTTATAACCTTATCCTGTAGCTTGAGAAATTTATGAGGGTCAATCACTCTTATAGTCCCTAAGGTGGAGTTTGCTATTATATTGTGGATATGGAAAAGAATGAAATGCATTTAGGAGTAGACTGAAGGTGCCTGTGTGTAGGATTAATATCGAATGTCTTATGTTTGTTATCTTCAGGAAATTGAGACAGTAGCAAATATAAGTTCTCCATCTTTATTCAGTTCTTGTGCTTGAGAAGTACTTTGAATACATCCGATGGAACCAATTCAAAGAAAGAACCAAGCATGCCCTGATATTGATGTGATTAACCCTAGATCATACTCTATGCAATTGAATTGAAATTGTTAAGTTGCTTAGTCATCATAAAATCAAATAACAATGATTATAAGATAATATTAAAATCAAGGGTGTTAGGGTATAATTTTTTTATGTACATGGTCATCCATTGTCTATTCCCTCTTAATCTATCGATGTCTTTTTGTGTGTTTTGAATCTCCATTTGAGCGTGTGTGTGTGCGTGTATGTGTGTGCGATTTGGCGTATGTGAAGATCTCTCTGGATATATGTGTTTGGACAATTAAAAGTCCTCTTCAAGCTGATTGCTTTGGGTGGCCGATGGCATGGGACAGTATTGGAATCAGTCGTCTTGGATGGTGGTCAATGCAAAATGGGGCTGAACTAGTGGAAGTTGGTTATTTAGGCTGGAAGAAAGTGGGTGGATTCTTTTGGGATGTAAATCTTTCATAGTTGCAATGTGGGTGTCAATGCATAGGGTATGAGGCTTGGTTGGTCAAAGCAAGAATGTGGTGGCTAGATGAGAAACTGTTAGTGATGGCGTAGTGACTGGGAAGGTGATGGAGATTCTGGATTTTAAATATGAGGATAAAATTTGGACAACTTAAAGGATATGTGAAAGCACTTGGATTCTGGCCAAACAAAATTTTTAGCATCATTAAAAAATTATATGCTGATTGGGTTCTATTTGTCTGAATATTGAAGTCCTCAAAATTTGTATCTTTTCCTGTTCTGTTGGTAAATCAAATGATCCCTTGGAGGATGAATCTGTGCATAACCAAGGACTTCGGGAGCCAAAATGAGTATTACCTACAGGAATTTGTTGAGTTCTTTGTCTGCTCACTAAAAAATGTATTAAAATTGAAACATCATTGATGACAGTGAGACTTCTTTGAATTTTTAGGATTATAAGGATGATTTGTCCTATTTTTTAATTAAGATAGCATACACTAGCGTAAGACGTATAAGCATATGCCACCAGAAAGCATTTCTTTTCTTTCCATCATAATGTATTATTACTATTATTTTGTGGGAACTTTACCTTGAACCATCTTGAATTTTATGCAGTGAGGTACGGAGCATAAAGGCAAACACCACAATATTTTCAAAGATGAAGAATGATACTTTCCCTTGGGTGCCGCTGGTTGAGGAGTTCACATTTTCTGCAAACTCAGCCCCTTTCAACAGCTGCCATGCTTCTACAATTGTAGAGGTGTTGCTAGGGAATTAAATTTTGTCCTTGCCTTAGTATCAGCTAAATATATTATATTCTTAAATTTGGTGTTATTGTAGGTTGATAAAAATCATCTTTTGGTTGCTTATTTTGGTGGTACAGCAGAGGGAGCACCTGATGTGAAAATTTGGATACAGACTTACAAGGTGACCCATGTACTCAGGGAGCCATTGTATCCTTGTTCATTAAGCCAAGTTTAATTTAAAGATGTAGAGAAGAAGATTTATTGTGCGCTCATTTGCACGAATCTGTTGTACTCGTATTATTGAGAACAAAAAAATTGAGAAACCTTCTTTTTCAATCTTTATGTGCTTCCAGGATATATAAGGTCACTGAACCCGCTTTTCTTTTGGGCCAAATAAAATTGTAGGGCTAGTTGGTGTGTTTAACTCTTCAGTTTCACTTGCTTGCATCAGTGTTTTACTCTTATTTCTCCTCTGAAACAATCAAGTTTTTGGTCTTTCTTTCTCTCCTGTATGAACATTAATTCCGTCACTAACAGCTAGTTTATTCTTACGCTACTAAATCAAATGGCAGGATGGTTATTGGCACTCTCCTATTATTGTTGATGAACAACCTAATGTTCCTATGTGGAATCCGGTGCTATTTAAACACCCTTCCAATGAGTTGCTACTATTCTATAAAATTGGTCAAGAGGTTCAAAAGTAAGTCTTCAAGTCTATCCCTTGTTTCTTTCATTTTCATATACATATGTGTGTGTATATATATATATATATATTGTGGCCAGTAATTGCAAAAGACAATGCTTTCACTAGTAATTATGAAAATGTTCAAGTTTCTTCCATTATAAATGGGATTGGATCATATCCCTTTTACTTCTCATATGATGTATTTTTAACTGAATATTTCAGCAGTAATTGAATTTGGATGAAAACTAAGATGGTACCATGGCACTGTGAGGTGGGAGTCAACAGCCAGTTGGTCTGTCATATAAACTAAAAAATGTGTTTGGGCAAATTGTTGGGAGAAAATTACAGATCTAAAAAAGCAAAATTCATTTTTTCTAAGACTGAATTGTTACAATATAAGATCACATTCAAACTTCATGCTACCGTCTGCTAATTTAGATGGAGTGGATGCATGAAGCGATCTTATGATGGTGGGGTCACTTGGTCAGAGAGAAAACAGCTTCCTCCTGGCATATTGGGACCAATTAAAAATAAGGTATAGCTGAATTCATTACGCTTATGTCTATTAATACATTGAGATTTATAAAATCTCCGTTGGGATTTGAAATGAATTTTCTTCTGCAGCCTATCTTGCTGGAGAATGGGGACTTGCTCTGTGGATCTTCTGTTGAGAGCTGGAATTCTTGGGGTGCATGGATGGAGGTTTTACTAAGAATTCAACCTCATCTCTTTTTAAAAGAACTTCAATGGTGAATGGCTAACAAATTTTGTAAATTTTTAAAACAGATAACTGCTGATTTGGGTAGGTCATGGAGAAAATATGGGCCGATATACATTCAGGATGAACCTCTTAGTGTGATTCAACCTGTTCCATACAAGACTGCAAAAGGAAACTTGCGTGTTCTCTTGAGGTCCTTTGATGGCATTAATAAAATTTGCATGTCAGAGTCCTGTGATGGTGGTCACACCTGGGATTATGCAAGGCCAACTGAACTGCCAAATCCAAATTCAGGTTGTAAACTAAATAGACCCTTTATAAACCAAGAACTTGTTATTATGCCCCCCTAAGTCAATTACATTTTTATCTTTCAGAGTTCATAGGCTTTCTTGCTCTCTGTAATCCACAGAGTCCAGTTTTATTGCCAGCTTATATAATCATTTTCATGCATAGGAATTGATGGAGTCAAGCTGACTGATGGTCGTCTTGTACTTGCTTACAATACCATCTCCCGTGGTGTACTCAAAGTTGCCGTTTCTACAGACGATGGTAACTCATGGAACGATGTTGTTACACTAGAGGAGACTGTCGGAATGGAGTTCTCTTATCCGGCTGTTATTCAAGCAAGCGATGGATTAGTTCATATCACTTATACATATAATAGGACACAAATCAAGGTAATAACCCTTTGCTTTGGATAATCTATGATAGTTACATTTGACTCACTTAAACTTATTATAATTGTTTTTGTTATTTGGTGTTTATCATACTGGATACTATTTGAACCCCTAGTAAAGCCTTTTTCATGGATGAAACTGATCTTTTTCTGGTTATTTTACCTTTCAGCATGTTGTCTTTCAACCTAATTGATTAAGTGGAGCATATCTGAGGAAGCATTTTGGTGTGAAAGGTACTTCATTTCCATATCATAATTCAAAACCGGCAATTATAGTCTTCTTATTTTATTATTCCTGTCAATAATTACCAAAGTAGAACTGTTCATGAGTTTAGAAATACTCATTTGGAATCTTTTTCCCTTATTTTATTATTGAATTGGGTAGATTGAACTTTAGTCAAGGGATGATATCCATTCTTTCAACATCGTTTCGAACATATAAGTTCTTTATAGCCTCAAGAATAAGGACTTCCAAATTTATTCATCAAAATGATGCTGCCAGAGAAAAATTGGTTTCTATCATCTTTGTTTGTGTGTGGTCAAATGTTTTTTAATGATTGATTGGAGACAGAGAGAGAGAGAGAGAGAGAGAGGGCTACCAAAATGATGCGGCCCGCAATAAGTTATTCTTTAGCATCCTTGGATATCTTGAGTTTTGTCCAATGTTTTTCATGATTGATTAAGGCCATTGGAAATATTTTTAATTAGCTTATTTAGTTTCACAATCCAACAGTTTCTTTGGGTTTATTTGTGTTTAAGATTTTTTCTTGGCCTGGGTTCTTCAGAATCTTTCCTATGCAATTTGAATCTTTTATCATTATACCATTACCATGCTCTGGTATTGGTTTGCCGTATTGCGAATTTTTGAAGTTTAGTAAATTTGTTCTCTGGTTTCTTGGTTGAGTTCACTGCTCTCCACAATTTGATTAAGATTGGTTTCTTGGTTGACTTTGGTGCATTAATCTTTGGTACTAAATTTCAGCAATAACAGCATGTGATATTGCATTCCTTTGTAGTGTTGAATCATTGAGCTAGAACTTAGAAACGTTATTGAGTTCTGCAACTTATACGGCCATCTCTTAATTGATTGGGCTGGTCAAACTGCAAAAGATTGATTAATTTGCTGATGTTGCTCAAAAAAAGAAAGCAATTGTGAACCTTCCGAAAGGATTACTGAGGAAGTAGCTTTATTTTTTTCTTGGAAGTTTTGCATTCTTGTATACCTTGGTCTGAGCATTTTAACTGCTTGACTTTCCATGAGAACTACGAATAATGTTATCTGCTTAGACTGTCAAACTCATTGACTGAGCAAAAGCTAAATGTGATGGGGTTTTGAGGTTCTGGAATTTCAAATAGAAAAGACGTCCTGCCTGATTTTAATGAAATGCAGCCTCTCATATTTAACCTTTTCTCCTTGCTCGTGATTGTTTGCTGAAAATTTTGGGGTAAAATCTTTGTCACTCCAGGAAGGACCCTTTAACATCCACGACATCTGCATTATTTAGTTTTTGAGAAAAAATGCCTGAAAGTGTATTACTTTCTGCATTAACAAGGTATTGGGTGTAAGTTCATGGCCTGGTACTGAACTTCTTCCTCGTTCCCTATGATCTTGTTTGTCAATTTAGTTGCTTCAAGTGCACTGTCACGTTTTGCTTTCACAAATTTATTGAGATTAATTAGGTAAAACTGCAATGAGCTATCATATGTGTCGTTTATCTGATCCGAGTCCTCAAGAGATGCATGTATGTCAAGTGTAATCCAAATACATGATTATCTCATATGTCTGTCTAGTAGATTTCTATCAGTTTCAACCACAGTGATTTCTCTCCACATCCAAAAAATTGTCAGATTCTAACTTAAAGATGTCTCCACATTAAGGTAACCACATCCATAATTTTGCAGGTGCATGGAACTCTCAAAACACATTCCTCAACTTTGCTCTATGTAGAAGTGGACTGCCTTTCTGATCTCAAGAAAAAAACGATTCCAACTTTCTTTGATGTGTTCCTAAACTCTATCGACAGTTATTAACTTCATTATATGAAGCTTTCACAAGATTGTCAAGCCCAAGAATCGACAACTAGCACACCCTTTATATATCTGCAGATCTTCCGGCTTTATAGTATTTCCAGAATCCAGGTCCAAACTGACTTGTCATAATCCAAGAATAAGGTGTCTCCGAGCAATAAAAGAAGGAAGAGAGTTTGCTAGTACCCTTTATCCTATCCTGGTTAAAGTCTGGATTTAGAATGATTAAGCATTCGTATCGACTGATTGGAACTATCAGGCTGTCGAATTTCTAATTGCAGGTCGATGTATCATACGGTCACTTGGGATGATTTGGAGAATAAATGAGCATGAATCTTGTCCAAGTCCTGGGACAAAGTTATATTCTAGTATTCCATGAAGTTGTTCAGGTAACATGTTGAAAATTGATATGTAACCTGTGGTTTGTTGGTTTTGCAACACCAGAGTGGAAAAACCTGTCCTGTAATATCAGTGTTGGTTTGGTTATAATTCATGGCAATCCTCATAATAAATAAGTGAAAATAGAAAACCTTTATTGTGAAAGTAGTATGTGTTGTGGCCATTGCTTGGTTATCCCCTTAACTAAATGATGCAAAAAATTAAAAAATTAAAAAAAAAAGTGTTTTTAAAATCTGAGGCCTTGTGAAATGTCTTTTCAGCCTTTTCTTTTTCTTTTTCTTTTTCTTTTTTAATATTTTAATATTCCCCCTTTATTTTTTTGTCTTATCATTAATTATGTCGTCAATCTTTATGTCGAGTTTGGGATTTTAGATGATGTACAAATATTTTAGAAAAATATCAAATAATATAGTAATAGTAGCAACTAACAACCCATACATACCTGTCGTGGGGTCTAAATTAATAGAAATAGTAGCATCCAATAAAACAGAGATTACATTAATTTAAAAAAAAAAAAGGAAAAGAATAGAGAAAATAGTACTTCATTTGTCCAAATTCATGGTTCTACCTTTTTTTATTTTTTGTAAAGTCCAAAATAATACTTTCCAAAATTGCAAAAAATTAAAAAATATTTATAATTTGATTGAAAGCTGTAATTTTCTTATTCTATTTCATGAATCGCAAGGAAATTTTATTTCAGTCTTCATTTAATTAATATAGGCTATACTACAAATAAGATGGCTGAATTATGGACATAGAGGGGAAGGCCTGTCTATTGCTATAAAACTAGAAATTAAACATCTTGTTATAGAATGTGACTTTATGTCTCTTATTAAATGCTTTTGTATGAAAATATTTTTATTAAATGGCCCCATGGATCCCTAGCCAGGCTAGTGAAAACGAAACTCGATTATGGATATATTGGCTAAGAATGCCTCTATGTGGATTGTACCCTTTTATCGTATTATGATAATTATCATGTTTTTGCGCTATATATTTTGTACAATAAAGTAAATTAAATTGTTATTTGACTGATAGTAATTTTCTGTAATTTTGTATTGATCTTAAGTAATTATTAGTATATATGATGAGGCACTTATTGCTAAAAAAAAAATTTAAAGTTTTTCTAACTAAATCCAAAATTTAACTTGTCAAACCATTGTTACAATTTTATTTTTTTTAAATAATAGCCATTGTCACAATTTAACTTAGCACAAGAAGTCATTAAAATTAAAAATTTCCCAACACAAAAAATTCGGAGAAGTGTAGCGTAAATTTCGGGGGGCTGCACCTCCTTGGCCATGCAAAATTTACTTTTGGCATTAAATGAGACTTTTTTCCTGCCCTTTCTTTAATGGGCAACTTTGGAATATATTTTTTCCACTGCAGATTTTGAATCATATTTTGTCAACTTTGATAGTCGATGTTCGTATTAGATGTATGATTTGATTTGGAGTCATTGATTACATTTAGTTAATTTTTTATATTTTGATATAATATTGAATGATATAATTAATCATTTTTTTTTTTTAAAAAAGAGTAATGGTGCAATGTGTTTGAATTAAACTTATTTCATTTTCTTTTATTCACTTAGTTGCGAAAATATTGTGCTACGCATGAGCTTTTAATTTGGAACCATTTGGATGGGTATTTTAATTTTGTGAAAAATTGGTATATGGTATGTGTACATTAATTTAGCAGTTTCGGATCCTATATTTTCAAAATTGATGTTCATAATTACTCCAATAAAATTGACAGAAAAAAATAAATGTATAGATGCTTTGTGAATATTCATGCAATTATAGTCTAGATAATATTAAAATATAACAAACGTTTTAGTTGCCCAAAAGTCAACCTTTTTGAAAAATAAAACATAGACCATATATATATATATATATATATATCATTGGGTTAAAAGTTCTTTAGGTACAAATTTTCTTATGGAGATACTACGTATTTAATAGCATTGCCAATCATAATAACACTTTTCCCTAAATATAAGGAACGGTATTTAATACTATTTTCTTCCAAAACACTTTTCCTCTTTTTCCCAAAATATTTTCAAAACATTCTAATCTTTATTTTACATGCGCACACATAAATATATTTCAATCATCATTTATTTATTTATATGTGTATTTTTATACATATTCAAATCATTACATCAATAAAATATATATAGTTACATCCTTCAATCATTACATTATTATAAATACATAACATCTTATTTTATATAAAAAAATAAAATAATAAATTAAAAAAACTGATGTGATACTAACCAGATAAAATTTTACCAGGCAAGACATTTACAACAGTAGATAAAATAAAACATATAACTTTCTTCCAAATTACATCATCCAATTATTTCCAAAATAAGAACTAACATATTGCATATTTCCCAATACATTTTTCGAAAATATTTTTTTTTCCGGGAACATCCTAAAACAAAACATTTCTGACATTAAGTTTGCCAAGGAAAACAACTTTTTCCACATCCGGCCAAGGAAAGGAGATGCAGTCAAGTGCGTGCATGAAAATGAAGTAAGAAACTTCTCACATCTACAGTTGCGGAAAGGAGAATCTGAAACATACTTAAAAGTCAGAAATGTACACAAGAACGTTCTAATTGCATGAGCCAAAAAAAAAAAAAAGACATCAAAAAGACATTTATATCATGCATGCTTTATCTTTAGTGAAAAGGAAAGGGATTTGGGGGGAAAACAAAGAAAGTTCCAATCCATCTACGCACAATGTGTTCATTTTAAGATTTCTTTTGCTTTGGGATAGTTAGGATTAGAAATATTTCGGCCCGTTTGTTTTTATTTTCATAAGAATCTTTTTATTTTTTATTATTTGAAACTCTAAAAATATATTTATTTTACCTATTTTATTAGAAACATAATCTATTTTTATTTTCAAACCTATTTTCAAATATACTAGTATTTCATGTATTTTCTTGTATTTATCAAATTTATTTTTAAATATACTAATATTTCATATTTTTTCATGTAGAAAACACAGATATATTTTCATTTTCAAACATATATAGTCTATAAAAAAAAGGGATTTTTGGGGGGAAAACAAAGAAACTCCGAATCCATCTACATATACTTTGTTCAGTTTAGGTTTGTTTTTTGCTTTGGGATGGTTAGGGTTAGAAATATTTCTCTTTTATCTTTTTGGCTCCAAGTGCAAAAAATTATGTTAGGATGGATGAAAAGTTCGCCAATGGAGTACAATTCATAAAAATGAACACCAAAACAAGTATGCCAAAGCAATTGACCGACAATAATTTTTGTACAACTTCTTTCTACAATCATGTTCTGAGAAATATTTATCATCCGAAAAGAGAAAAAAAATAAAATGATATTAATATTTTCGTTTTACTTTGCCTATAATTAAATAGCTAGTTAAGTAATTGAGATTAAGTCGAAGTGTAAGAAATTAGGGTACAATAAAAAAATTTCCACTTAAGTATAATTTCCTAAAATGAACAGCAAAACAAGTATACAGAGCCATTGATCGACAATAATTGTTTTAGTGCAACCATATTATGAGAAATATTTACTATTCCAAAAGAGAAAAAAAATAAAATGATGTTACTTTTTTTTTTCATTTTACCTTGTCAACAAATAGCTAGTCAAGTAATTGAGATTGGGTTGAAGCACAAGAAATTAGGGTACATGATGGAAGAAAAGTCTTCCCACTTAAGTACAATTCATTAAAATAAACAGCAAAACAAGTATACCAAAGCAATTTGATCGATAATAGTTTTCCTAGAACAGGTTTTCTTTGCACAAAACAAGTATACCAAACCCTTGATTTCATAGATAATATCCATCTATCCCACAATTATATAATTTTATATTAATTAAATCATGCGACAATTTTATCATTTTGAATTCTCAGTTTCAATGTATTTTATTATATATTTTATTTTATATCATTTTGAATTCTCAGTTTCAATGTATTTTATTATATATTTTATTTTATAGATACAGATCAAATATATATAATCCACAATCAAGTATTTATTTTAAAAAAATATTTTGTATAATAAATATTTATTTATAATAAAAGATAAAAAAGAAAACACCAATTTATAATAAAAACTTTCAAACTACACTTTTTACTATATATGTGTCCACATTGTGTAGTACTACTGAATTGACAATGAATAGTATTACCAAAGAACTGCACAATATAGCTTTGATGTTATCCTGTTGGGACCTGATAATTGCTTGTTATTTCCATGCTTAATCTTGGGATTGAGACCTTCTTCCTTTTCTTTCTCTAATACTATATTTGGACATTGAGTTTTGAGGAAAAACTAAAATAGAAAAAGGAAAAAAGTATTAATAAATAAAGTATAAAGTAGTACTTTTATTAAATATAAAAAAATATTTTTCTCATTAAAATTCAAACACTAAAATATAGATCACATTTCTTGCTTTATTTAAGTTTCATTTGGACCTTGAGATTATGTCCAATGTGATTTTCAATTTCTCAAACTATCAAGGTTTCTCCTCTATTGCAACGTAGCTGTCTTTTTGACAAACTAAAATATCTTATTCGAATTAAGTTAAGCAGATGTAATTAATGAGTAAAACTCATTTTGATAAATTATTATAAATGTGAATTTGATGTATGACTTTTTAAAAGGGTTAAATATACTTTTACCCCACTTACTATTCATTTTGTACTAAATACCCTCTTCTATTAATAAAATATTCAAATACCCCCCTAAACCAACAAAAAATATATTGATGGACTAAATATCCTTGAATTAAATAAAAGATTAAATTCACTTTCCCCCTCTATTATAAATTATGTAAACTTTGCCCCTTCTATAATTAAATGTCAATCAATGTGATCCCATGTTTTATTCAACACTAATTTTTTAAATAAAATAATCTTTAATTAAATATAAAATAATTAAATAGCCTAATACAATTTTAATAATACAGAGAAGATACAATAAATTTTAAAAAAAACTATATCACATAAATTTATATTACTATCATTTCAGATATATAGCTTTAATAAGTAAGAGTTAAATTTAGAGTAAATTAAACTAATATTACTTAATGGTGTAAATAATTCTATTATGTAAATTGTGCATGTGTAACTCAAATATATTAAGAATTTAAATTTAATATGTAGTTATTTATATGTGAAACATAAATAAAAAATAGAAAATAAAAAATAAAAAAAGTTTATAAAGTATATTAATGTAATTAAAAATTTCGAGTGAAAAAATAAAAATAAAAGTCTAAGAGATGCTTTCTAAAACAATATGTATAAGATGAGAGTAATATTAATTTATGTGAAATATATTTTTTTAATTTAATATGTCTTTTTTATATTATTAAAATCATAGTTTGTTATTTATTTAATTTGAGTTTAATTAAAGATTAATTTATTTAATAAAATTAGTGTTAAATAAGATTTGGAATCAAATTAATTGACATTTGACAAATAAATTACTACAACTTGGAATTTAATTATAGGTTTGTTTATTTAATAAAACTAGAGTTAAGTAAAAGATGGGATCAAATTAATTGACATTTAATTTTAGAGGGAGCAAAATATGAGATTTAATATTTTATTTAGTTCAATGGTAATTTTGTCCATCTATATATTTTTATTGATTTAAGGGGTATTTGAAAGTTTTATTAATATAGGGATATTTAATGCAAAATTATTAGTACAAAGGGTCAAGTGTATTTACCCCTTTTTTAAAATGTTCTAATTCGTACTCTTGTTTTACTATAAATATTAAATTAACACACATGAAACAAAATAGACATAAATTTTCATTCTTACATTGACAGTTCTATCATCTTAAACCCTATTTACTTCAACTTGTTCTTTCAATTTTTCGTATTATATTTCATAATGGTAACATAAACATAAACTTTTTCAAAAGTACACCACCAAATAAATAAGATATAGAAAATTATAATAAAACAAAAAAATTGTTTGGATTAAAGTATATTTGGATGAAGAGTATTAATTCAAAATTAAGACATAAATTTTTTGAAAATTATATAGAACCCATATTAATAATTTAATGATGATAATAATGCATTTGCAAAATTCATGGACCCACTATTTATGCCATGTTATAGTAATATTATATCGGGTATTTTATTTTTTTGTTAAAATAAAATATTTAATATAAAGTTTATATATGTATTACAAATATATTAGGTGTACTATCGATAAGAACGAGATAAGGTGAGGAAATTGTGGCAAAAATGCCGCCATGTGTTAAACATTCACCTCTTACTTTGGCTTCTCTTGTATACCTTCTTGTCATCTATTTGCTAGCTTGACCGACATCATGCCTACTAGCCAAGATTCAATGTATTATTCCCTTCTATCCCATTTAACTGCCAAAAATTGAAAACCAAAACAAGAGTGGGGGGGGTGGGGGGGGGGGTGTCGGGGGCGGTCGTGCATGCATGCATTTACATTAATGTGCGTTTTTCTAAGGAGGACTATAAATTGTGTCAATATGCCTAAAACGGTGGCTGTGGGAATTGAAAATTTATAATTTCCATGTTCCTTACCTAAGGAGGTAGGAAATCAACACACAAACTGTGCTTTTTTTTATGTTTGATTTTATTTTTCGAATAGTTTATAATGTATATTACATTCACAATATAAGTTATCAATAATTAATAATAATTAAAAAGTTTATTTCAAATAAGAATATTATTTATTATGAACTAATCGATTATATTGTAATCAGACTTTTAAATTTCAAATTTAAATTTTGTCATTTGAGTTCGGCGACTATTTTGTAAGATGATTTGGTACAGTCCATTTATAACTTGCGAATGCATCTTTTTTCTTTTTCTTGCTTTCTTGGATGGTGTATTTGCTTGCAAAGTGGCTTATGACTTTGTGATTTGTTTTTTGTTTTTTATGTATCAATTTTACATTATTTTTTAGGGTTTCTGTGAGATTAAAAACCAAGATTTTTTTTAAGAAATTTGTGCTGATTTTGCTTTGCTGTCGTGGGTTCTTGGTGGGTTGCCAAGTGGGGTGGTTCTGCAGAAATTCTTGGAATTGGTATTTGCAAATTTGGCAGATGATGAGCCAAGAAGCTTTTGCATATTTGTTTATGAAATTATTGATGATATGACAGTATTTGCAATATTGGGACTATATCATTTGCAGGCCAAATCAACTCCAAATAGGACTGTCAGCTTTGGGATTTGGAATATGCTATTTTTAGAAGTGGATAGGAAAGAACAAAAAAAAAAAAAAAAGGCTTGAAAATAATTGTACCCAAAAAAGAAAGGTAATTTTTACCAATATTTCATATTGTGATTTATATCGCCAAAAAATAAGAGTAAATTTTGATGTTTTGTTAGTTAAAATTGATACTATATTCAATACAATATATATGCATATGAATAACTAAAAATTATTTTTAATTTTTGTGCACATTCCAAACTTATTAAATAATACTTGTACTTTTTATATTAAGTGTTTAATACATAAATTATTCTTATTCCGCATAATATTTAATAATAATACTCTATTTTTATAAATATTAATAATATCTAACTAAAATTGAACAATTATATAAAAAAATATTTATAGATATTAATTGAATATCATATGAATTAAAAATAACTCCCTTTTATATTTTTTAATTAATTTTTTTATTATAACTTTTAACAAAAACCCATAATATACTTATATATATTAAATATCGAATTTTTCTCATCCCGTAATTTACTAAATAGGCTTTGATGGGCATTTTTCTGTGGAAGAAAACAAAATAGTCACCAGACATTGCCTCTAATTTTTTTGCTTCTATAAATGAAGAGCTTATGAAAACTTTTCAAAGAGAAATGAACATAAATGATCAGTCTTACCACAACAAAGATGAAGTAATTAAATACTATTACTACTAATTAATGCACTATTAATTGGCCTATAATCAGGCTACCACATGCAAGGTGGCTGGATCAAAACAGATTACAAGTGAGATTTGGATTCTGGATTCTCAATTGGACCACCCACAGAGATCACAGTCCAAGAGCATGTATGTATATATATATCACTTTAAAATTATTCTCTTGGACCAAAATATCAATGAAGAACATGAATTTGTGGGGAATTAGGGTTAATATATGTTTGGTTAGAGTTCCTAATATCTAGGAAAAGATGGAAAGCATTTTTATTTTTTTTTTTTTGTGCCACTAAATCAATTTTTTGTTCATTCTAAATCCTAGAAAAGTTGTTTCAAATCCAATTTTGAAAATCGTTTTACCAAACTAGGATAATGTAAGGATCATATCTATTCTTTAAAGTTTTGTTTGGATTGAAGAATTTAGAATTGACAATTTGAGATGAGAATTGACGAAATGACTTCACATAACTCCATATTATGTCAATTTCAAATTCATCGCAACGATTCAAAAATTATTTGTTTCAAATTCAAGAATTTGCAATCTATTATAATATGAAATTATTCAAACAAATTAAATAAATTTATTATTTTAATTTTAAAATTCTTAATTTCAAATATTGGCATTTGACATGGCTTACTTTGGTTTGGTCCCCCTCTTTAATAACATCTATTGCCAGTGTATCTTCAAGTGGTCACTAAAATCATAAAATGCCACTTTTGTCCAGTCCAATTATCTCTTGCATTGAATGTACAACTAGGAGTAGTATGATAGTAAATATAACGTATGAGGTATGTCCCAATGTGCATTAATGTATATAGTTGAGTAGGATGTACTCAGTGACAGAGCCAAAAGTTTAATCCCCTGGGATGAGATTGAATCTTTTTTAAGAAATATTTTCAGTCTTATAAAGATAATTTTATTATTTTTAGATGAGTGATTTTTAAATTTTAATAAATTTGTATATAAAATTTATGTTTATATAGACTTGATGAGAACGACTACCCTTCTAGTCCCTCCTCCCGTGCTGTCTCTAGTTATACTCCAACTTCAATTAAATGTATATATTTTATCAATAATGTTTTTCCCCATTCTTTATGTGTGTGTGTATATATATATATTGGTTGCAAGAATTTTACATAAAATTTTAAATGAATCAAATACAACACGCTAGATAATTAGGTCAATACTCTAAAATTGAATGGTAGCACTCGACAGAGTCTTAAATGACAGGTATTTAAGTCTTTCAATATGCATGTAAGAGTGCTATACTTTATTTCTTGAGGCAAGTTGTTAATGAGATGTGACTTGGACATTATTTAGAGAATATTTAATTGCAAAATCATACCAAAAATAGGTAAGACATGAACCCATTTAATTTTTATTTATATTTATGTAATTAGTGGCATTTTTTCATTCTTTCTTCATAAATTTCTGGTAAAATTTAATTAATTAATCCCGGCTAAACTCTCCTTAAAAGCACTTTTATAAGAAATTCAAATACTTACTTCAGCAGGCATAGTTCGAAATGTTTAAAGTCCAAGGACCTTGTACATATAAGCCAAAATACTCACATATAACCAATGATTGAATTGAAAAATTAAACCAATTCAAAGATCAATGTGGGAATTGTATTAATCTAACATTAATTCTTAATTCTGCAATTGTGCCCTCCATGATCCATCTAGATAATTTCAACCAAGTATAAATTAGATTAAGGGCTTAAAAACTTTATAATCAAGGGTCCTAACAGTAGTAATTATAGTGGAGACGACTTTGTTGGATGGTATGACCGCAATGAGTAGTTGAGATTTGTATAAAACTAGGTTATTATTCAAATTAAGATATGATTAGATATCATAATTAAAGTGAATTTGTTTGACTACATAAAGGGTCACATCAACCATTTCTTTATGTTGTCATTAATCAAACCATCAAGAATAGATAGAAAGTTAGAGGGTGTTTGGTTAACTTATTTAAAATATTTTAGAAAATGTCTTGCATCTTATAATATACTATATCATATATTAAAAATAAAAATTTAAAATATTTAAATAAAATAATATCATAAAATTTATAAGATATTAGTAATGGAAATTTTACAATTAATACAATGAAAACTAAACGAAAATTTTAAAATATTAAAAATAAGTTATGAACTCTTTTTTTTTTTTAAAAAAATAAGTTTATAAGATCCAAATATCTTATTTTGGGAGTTTAAAAACTCATTTTGTAAAAATTTTATCAGACACTTGAAAATATTTTATAAACTATCAAACATCTTATAATATATTTTAAGAAGGTTATAAACTCATCCAAACAACCTCTTAACCTCAATGTACCAAAGAAGAGTATATGAAGAATATATGAAGATAATAATTGTAAGGCTAATGATAAGGTAACATGTAAATAAGGAACTTGAAAATAGAGATGCAAGAAACCAACAAAATGAGGGAAAAAGAAAAAAGCCCATTTTACATAAAGATGATTGAGGGCTTGTTTCTACATAAGTACTGTACAAAGCTTTTGTGATCAAAATATATACAAAAAAAAAAAAATAAATAATGGCTAAAGTACCTATATACCCTTGCACAAAGTATAAAATATAAGCATGTCCTTTTTCCTTTTTCATAAATTAGGGCACCCCACTAAAAAATGTAAAAAAAAAAAAGGAACAAGTTGAAATTTTAGGAATTCCATTGTCAAATCTCTTTTTCTTCTTATTTTTTTTTCATTATTTTTCCCCTATTAAAGTCTTTATATAACACAGTAGATATAAAAGACAAAAAAAAACAAAAAAGATATTCGATTAAAAGTATCAAAAATAAAATTTCCACACGTCTTTTTAAAAAGGTTTTAGATCGAGACTCATGATTCAACAAAAGTAATTACAAGAACATTACCCTTAAAAAACACACTACTACCTTAAACTATCATGATACGAAATCAAACAGCATTTCCTGTGAGAATCATACAATATTATTACAAAAGCAAGTGCATAATAAGTTGCAGTACATTGCATAAACTATTCCACAATGATATGGTTCTTGAGATAATATAGAAAACTCATCAAATTAAGTTCATAGTGATTTATGAATCGGAAAGCTTGAGGAAATATCGAGTATACCAAAATAATAAATTAAGCACTTAAATAAAAAAAAAAGAGAATGTTTCTTAAACTTGCTGCCTCCGCACTTCATGCTCCACCATCAGAAATATATAATTACCCTCTTACGTAAATTAATCATGTTCCTTTGGGTAGAAGGGTCTACTAAAAGATTTGTCTCAACTTTTAAAAGCAGGATTTAGAGCTTTATGGTTTAATTGTAATCTATTTGCACAACCACACAATTAACAAGGGTTTTAAGTACTGTCTTAGCCATGACTTTTTCTAACCTTAAACGTATCTGTCCAAAAGGATGAGTAATTCTGTGGAAGCTTTTCTTGTTTCCTGTTTCAAAAGTTGGAATGCTTCTGTGTAAAGTATATGTGATTAGTGCTTCATAATATACACCAAAAAATTTCCATGTCATTAGTGGAGGAAAAGCTATGCTTTTCTTTTGCACTCCTTTTGAGTGGAATTTCCCATTTGTTGGTTATGACCTTTTTAAGGATTTTTTTTTTTTCTATGGAACATCAAAAGTCGAAGGAAGTAGATGCCATGTTCTTTATAAACAATATCTTGGCATCTATTATTTGCCCCACAATTTTAAATTTTTTTTTTGGGGTGGGGGGTGGGGGGTGGGGAGTGGTGGGAAATAATAAATTTCCTATAGATGAGGGGTGATGCTTCAACTTCTAATAGCTCTTTACTATGTAGAGAAGGTGAAATCACCATGCTGGCATAATACACGGGGTTGCAAAATCAGATCCATCAATAAAAGTTTGTCTAAACACTGTTTGGTAACTTAATAAATTTAATTTGAACATATTTTTTTGTTTGATAAAATTTGAAATTCAAACAATATGATTAACGATTAAATCAAATTCAAACACAATTTTTAAATCTCGATAAAAATTCAAATAAGTTTGAACAGTAACATGTTGGCCTCAACTCGATTAATTTATACCCCTAATAATGCATGTTGGACCTGGTGTATTATTCGCCGGTGGTAGACTATTCAATTGAGTATTATTTAAGTGAATTTATAAATTAAATAAATAAATATAATCACAAAGTAAAATGTTATTATCACCATATATAATTTAATGATTCACAATCCTCTCAAATAATACCCAAATGAACAACATCCCACGAGACACGACCCATTGATAAATGTTGTACTAACATAAGAGATTGAATTTGGGCAAAAGGTTGGATCATGAGTTGGATACCAAATGTGAAAATTGATATGCCTTTCCGTCTAAGTATTTTAAGCGATGAACTTCTTTAATCACATCACAATCCACTATCCAACTTTTCATACTCTAATGATCTGCCATTTCTTCTGAAAATGATGGCACGATTTCTTCTACTTGTGAAAAGGTTAACCAATGGCCATCTTTTTCTTGATTGAAGCTTCCTCTCCCATATATTGCTGTCTCGTGGAAAAAGTAAAGCCACTTTCTCCTATAGTCTTTGTGAACATATAAAATGGGGAGGGTAGAGGGAATTAAAAGTGAACTTGCTTTGAGAACAATAAGCCACCAAAATCTTTTTGGAGAGGTGCATGGCTGGATTTGTGTATGTGTATAAATATATATATGTGTGTGTATGTGTGTGTACCTGTGCTTGTTTTTTTCTTTTCTTTTTTTTGGGGTGGGGGGTTTTGAAAATAATTCTTGATTGTTGGTAAAAAAAAAAAGCAGTTGATTCAGTATCATAGTTAGAATAAAGATCCGGTATTATTGTGTTACTAAAAAATGACTTGATGGGATAACGAATTGGTCCACTACAGAAATGATACTTTATAAGTTCAGGAACTTGATAATGAAATAAAAATAAAAAAACTCAACTATATATATATATATATATATATATATATATATATGTGTGTGTGTTTCTTTTTTTTTTTCTTTTTGTGGGTTGGGGGGGGGGGGGGTTCTCCCACCCACATGTGGGTAAATTGTTATAATGTGTTTGCTTGAAGTTTTGATCTTGATGGCATGATTAAGTACATATTCATACATGCATAAAGTGGTGTGGGGCTTGACTTGCACAAGTGAAAAGAGTTTATGGGCCCTAATGTCTCTCAACAAAACATCAATTAGCCTTTGAGAGAAGCTTTTAATGATCATAAAATCATTGATTGCAAGTTTGAATTTGAAGGCAAAAGAGGGCTATTGGGAGTAATATTGGTCGAATTATGATTAATGACAAGAGGGAATTTTCTCCAAAGATTTATTTTTGGCAATCTTTGATAGTAGGAAAAAAGGAACTTTAAATCATGTATATCTATTATGGGGGTGACATTGAAAGAATAAAAAGAATTTTAGTGGGGTAAACTTTTATCTCAAGGAGGAGCCAACCATACATGAATTGACACTTGTATATTTTTTATTTTGAAATGAAGGTAGGACAGAAAAAGAGAAGAAGAATGAGTTGAAAGGAATGAGAGGATTTTGGGAGTGATGAAGGGAAGTCATGTCTTTTGGAGCTAAAGGAAATATTATGGTATATATATCATTTCATGCTTAAAATATGGGCATGTTTGAGACAAAAGCAAACTCAATTTTAACATGTTCAACTGAACTCCCCCCAACCCCAACCAACACACACTCAAAGATCACCTATACACACCCACACACACCAGAGAGGCGCATGGTATCTTTTCCATTTTAATTTTGAGATATTTGCAAATGATTTTTTATTTTGAAATTGATAGTTAATGCATGTGTACTAGAATGACACCTTTTGAAGGCACATAATTTGGCAAAGCAAAAATAATAATTTGAGGCTAAATACAAATGTTTTTGAAAAATATTATTCCCTCCTTCCAAAATTACTTATCCCATTTCACCAACACACATACATTTAAACGAGAGTTTGAAAAATCAAAAATTATGAGTACTGAAATTCATACCAATTCAAATGTGAATATTGGACAATGAATAAAAGAAGTATGTATGTGATGTAATATGAATTCAAATTTTTAAACGTTAGCTCCTTATAAGTTTTCAACTGTTAAGTGGGTTCATGTCTACGACATACACAAGTCGTTAGGGCATCGAATTGTTCCAGTAAAAATCCTCCGATATTTAAATTAGAACCAAATCAAAATGAATAATTTGAAAGTAAAGAACTGTATCAAGCCAATAACCCATTATTATAATTACACAACTAAACACACGGTGCAATATATCATACATATTATCATGTTTCATATAATTTTTTGAGTTTATATCATGAATTAACTTAATTTACATTTCTCATGGGCTTAAAAATAGAGAAAAATGGGTTTTTTAATAGAGATTCTAACTAAAAAATTAATGGGAAGTCAGGGATGGGGACTATATTGATGGATTTTAAAACTATTAGGGACAAAAATTAATAAGGCAGAGACCAAAATTAATTTAATGGCATGGTTAAGAGATCAAAATTGAAATCATCCCTTTCTTCTCCTCTTCGTTATCATATACGGAAACGACAAGCCGACCAGCTTTAGATGATGACTTCAATTACGTTGTCGTTTGGTTAACGAGAGAGAATATTTGATTTCATATGGGTCATTTCCAAGTCAGAGAAGAAGCATTAAAATTTCAACTTGATGTCCGACAATTCTGGCTCTCAATTTCAACTAATCTCTATTCATTTTGGGCTTTGTTCAAAGAAGTTAGCTAGCAGAAGATAACCCTAACCCCTAGAAATTAAGGTTTGGGGGTTGGGGGGTGCGGGGGGGGGGGGGGGGGGTTACGTATATTTTGACATCCTTCTATGGTTGAAATCTTTAATATGTAGTTTTATTTTTTTATTATTATAATTCTTTTACAATATATTAGCAATTATATATGACACAATTAAGAGTTTCTGATTCGTCCGTGATTGACTCGTTAGTATAGTTATAACTTTAACCTGATTGATTTTACACTTCCATGAATTTTTTTAAGTTTGTCAGTATAAATATCAAATTTTGTTAAAATTATCCCAAATTTATTCGACTAATTTTAACTTTTTCATCTTTTAAGGAAAGGTGTTCATTCGATCAAATCAAATTGAATCTAAATTTTGATTGATCAAAATTATAAATTGAATATCGAACCAAATTAATCGATTCGATTCGGTTATAACTGAACTTTTTAATTTTTTGGTTCGATTTTTCGATTAAGCAAATTGTTATAAAAAAAATAAAAAAATAAAAAAATTGATAAAAATTAAATAATAGAATTAAAAATATATTTTTTATTTTTTATTTTTAGTTTGGGTGAAAAAAATAAAAAAAGTATAAAAGTATTATATATAAGGATTATATATAAATATATAAGAATTATAATTCAATTTGGTCCGATTAATCAAAATAAAATCAAAAAATTTAAAAATATATTAAAAAATCAAAAATTAAAAATCCAATCCAAAATTTTCATTTCATATCGGTGCAAACAAAAATCTCAGTTCCAATTGAATTCAATCGATTAGGCGAGTTGTGTGTACTCGTATTCAAGAGGAGGTTAATTAGGCTTAAAGCTAGGGATTCCTAATGTACTGTACCCGGGTTTGGTCAAAATTTCTCTTTTATAGTTCTGGAGGCATATTCCAAGTTCACATAAGCATAATTCTCATTGAACCAAAAACCACTCAAAATTCTGAATTGATTTTGTTTTCATTAAAAAAAAAAAAGAGATTTAAAAAAAAAATCGAAGTAAAAAAATGTTTCCCTAATGCTGCAGATAGTTTGTTATCTTGCTAACAATTAAGTCAATAGGATTTAATTTGCCTAAGATATAGGTAATTCTTTCCAAAAAAATCTAGATAATAAACCTCTATCCTTTGACATTTGTCCTAGCCAATAACACTAATGAGATCTTGAATTATTTCTACTATAGAAAGAAATAATTTTAGTAATGTAAATTGCATGCGACAAAAACAAAAAAAAAACAAAAAACATTAATTTCCCACTTGATTTAATTTGGTCACTTAATATAGTATAAATATTCAAAGTCAAAAAGGGCTATGTTTGAATATAGGAGGCCAAAATTATTCCATCTTGACTTTTGCATTAGTTTATTTCTTATAATGTGTAGTGTGTAGGCACATTGTTTTGCTTAAGTGCTAGGCTATGAATATCAAAGGGGTTCTGTCATAATTTTGGTGGTTGGCAATCTACAAGAAAGAAGAATATTAATAACAAGATGCTAATTAATAATATAGAATTATTTTTAATTATTATATTTTGTAATTAGAATGTTTATTTTGTTAGTACAATTATTTTTACAAACTTCATAATAATTTTTATCATATTTAAATTATTATTATTGTTAATTAGTGATACATGCATAGTGATAGTGTCATCGTCACAAATCATAGTAATAATTTTTATTATCGCTACATATGTCACTAATTATTAATAGTGACAACTTAAACGTTATACATTGGTCACTAATTATCAACAGTGCCAACTTACAAACTAATTTTTCACTGTTAAACTTGTGAGAACTATCATTGAGATAAAATAATATTCCTTCGATCCTACAAGATGTTCGTTTAACTTTTTTTAGAAAATAAGAAAAGTTAAAATTCTAATCCTTTTTTCCATAATTGCTATTACAAAGAATAAGTGAGTTTTGTTTACATTTTATAACCTATTATACATTCAAATATCATGTCATTTTTTATTATATAAAGATTTTGGGAGAACACAATATTAAGTCCTAAACTATAGCATATATGTATATATATGGAAATATAGTACTAGCTTGGAACCATCGCCTTGAAAAGAAGCTTGGACCAAGAATAAAGCCATCAATGTAAATTGAATGGCATCATACTTAAAACGAAAATCTCCTTATTTTTAAAGTATGGGGGACAAATGAAAATAGAAAGTATTTATTATCATTTAATACATATCATTAATAATAATTTTTACATTTTTCATTAATATTTTTTTTAAGGATGGCATCCCTTTAAAAACTTTTAAACATAGGTTTTGTTATATCAGATTCTAGATTCCATGCTGCCAAACACACTACTTTGCGTGGGGTTTGATTTAACAATTTCATCACTAACCTAAAAATAGTTCTTGGTAAGACATATAACTTATAATAGTTTCACCCACTATTTAGAATATATAAGAACATAGGTCGTGCTATCTGTATTTATCATGTGCTTTATTCATACTCCAAAATGAGTAATTAGTTACTAGATTAGTATAATTATATTAGGATAAATTTTAAAAATTACACCTGATATTTAGCCTAACTATAAAAAAAAATTATTATTTTTCAAAATTATAAATACCCCATTAATTTTTTTTAATTTTACAAATACCACTTAGTATGTGCAATTTATAAAATAGAAACAAATATCAACAAGTATTTACAAATTTAAATGAATCTTTTTATAAATTACTCAAACATCAAAGATAATTTTTATAATTTACTCATATATTTATTTTGTGATTGAATTTAAATACACTAAAATTTTTTTTGGGTCCTTATACAAGTCCACCACCTATAGACACTCTAGCTCACTAAAACCACTCTCTAGCATATATAAATCTTAGTATATTTTTTTCTTTTTCGGTCCTTTTTCATATTGACTTTTGAGTCAATTTGAGATAATCTTATTTGAAAGTTAGGAGGGACCAAACTTGAAAATTAACAAAATTTAGGGGCAATTGTTACTCTAAAACAAATTTCATCCAAAACTTTGAGTTTCACCCGAATATAATGTCTATGTTCCAAGGATAAACTATAATACTCAAAATAAAAAAAAAATGCAGTGTGGTTTATTTAAACTCAATTACGATATAAATATAATTATACTAGTCTAGTAAATATCCTTTCCAAATTTTATCCTTTCATATTAATGCCTCTTTTCCAAATACTATTTCTTTTTTTTTCTTTGCATGTCCCAAAATAATGTCCTTTTTTAAATAGTTTTATTTCTCTCAATGTATTACTATAACTTCACTAACTTCTAATCATTATATTTGTAAGCAAAAATATAACGATAATGATGTAGTTTAGGTGATGACTGACTCCTATAGCTCAAGTTTTGACTAGGTTAGGTGTTTGATAGTTGAACCAAATCAGGATTATCGTCCGTCAGCTATCTAGAAAAGTCACCTATAAAGGTAGTAGGACGTGCGCCAGAATAGTGTCGACTCGTGTTAAGTGATAACTACAGTACAATCGTGCTTTTAAAAAATATAGTAGGTCAAGTGAAACAGTTTAGCTCGGTTGATGCTTGAGGTGAACTTCCACATGATACAGTCAAACAATTTGAGTCATACATGAACTACTGTTTTGCATGAGCTACTGAGTGCTATATGAGTTGAAAAGTCCTACATGAGTTAGTGAGTCCTGTATGAGATACGGAATCATGCATAAGCTTTTGAGTCCCGCATGAGCTATTGAGCCTTGCGTGAGCTAATGAGTCTTGCATGAACTATTGAGTCCTACATGATCTATCAAATAGGTCTAATTGGCTCGTTCTTTAGGCCCTACTTATGAACGGTTGAATGATCTATTTTTAAAGTGAGATAGGTTAGTTCATCCTACAGGACCTACGTTTCTCAGGTTATGTATATTTACGTAAATGGATAAGGCCAAACGGTTATTTATGGATAGTGATAGAGAATCTGATTTAGGGTAAATCAGATAAATGACAACGTGTACACTAAGCAGTTATAACAAATTAAAGTTTGAAATCTCTTCTTTACTCCTGCTATAATGATTATAAATAACAGGAATCAACCCAAGAAATAGGTTCTATTCTGCATACTTTACATACACTTGTTTGCTATTTACCTTCTTTTAAAGCAACTCAACTGACTTAGACGTCGGAGTCTTTACGTCGGATCAACCCGATATCTGTTTTACAGGTCATCGACGATAGAGTTAAGAGTGAAGAGCAACGATTTGATTCTTGAGATGCATCAACAGACTTTGGAGCACATCATATACCCAAAGCTTTTATTTTCTCTACTCCGATTTAAAACTTGTCAGACCAAATTGGAAGAATAAAATTAGGATGGATATAATGTTTAAGAAGCAAAATTTATATTTAGGGCAATTTAGTTTTGTCGCATTAACAAAGTAAGCATCGCTTATTTCTATCATGCATGTCGAACGGGATTAATTGAAGAGTCATATTAAGCAAAATATCATATTACGAGGGATTAAGCAATGTATTGAATAAAACAAAAGGGTGGGCGGGGGGCATAAATTTAATTACACTAAATATACTATAAAAGAGAGAATGTTAGAGACAAGAAGTTAAGCAACAATTCAAAATTGTTAATAGTTATATATATTTATATTATGTGATAAAAAAAAATTATTTTATTAGGATAATGATCACAATTTTAATAGTTATAAGAATTCTATGAAAATTGTTGACAAAAAACTTACGTATAAAATTATCTTCATAGACAATTTGTGATATATATACACTGATTACTTATTATATTTATATTGTCATTATACATGTGTCAATATAACAATGACAAGTTAAACACAATTTTTACTATTATAAAAAAAAATCATATTCTTACAAAATAAAAATTGTTGCTACTTATTATTAACGACAACTTTGAGGTTATCACATAATGTTTCGTGATTAATATTATTTTTAGCTTGGGTACAAAGTCTAACTTCACCTTTGGATATTGTCATGTAGGGGTATTCAAGTCTTTTTGAACTTAAAAAGGAAGAAAAAGAAAAAGAAAAGGAGAGAGTTGATTGGGTCTTTTCTTGGGTAAAAAGCCAATTTTAACTCATGAGAAATTCAACAACATTTGTAGCAGAAAAGACAAAAGAGGGACAGAGATGCGTGACTAGTAATTAATGTGAAAAGTTAGACTTGAAACTCACAATTTTCATGTTTCACTTTACCACTTATTCGTCCTTTTTTTCTCTCCACGCCTCATTTCTCTTTATCGTCCATTTTTCATGGGATTCTTATGTTCGATTCATGTAGATTTAATATATATTGACACTCAAGTCTTCAACATAATCCATGAAAGATCCTAATACGTGGAGGGTCAGGTCGCCCAGAACTCAAATGTTGAATGGTATTTATCTACTATATAAATAAATTATTAAATACAATGAGAAAATTTCGATAAAAAAACGTATCTAAAAAGCATTAATAAAAATTTTCGAACATTCAATTTACAATCAAAGCAAAACAAATTTATACGATACTATTTATAGTCGTGAGAATGGATATTTTATTCTCGTATGATAGGATGTTTGTACTAATAGAATATCTGAAATCTGTGGACTTGAGCCTACTAAATTGGATCTATTAATTTTTTTTTGGACTCAAATTATAATTTAGAATATTAATATTGTAAATTAATATGCTAAATTTAATTTTTGTGAGTTTTGATATATGACGTGTATTTTTTAAAAAAAACGACAAAAAATATTTTTTTATATTTCTAGAAGAAGTCGACTAGGAAATGCGATAAATTATAATATATAACATTTTGTTATATATATAGAAAAGCGGGCAACATTTTGTTTATGGATCTATTTGCCTCCAAGTATAATGTAGCTCCCATCATGAATCATTATCAAGATTCTAAAATTCAATTAATATTTACATTAATTTACAATTCTTAATTCTAAATTCTTCAATGGAAGCACTAAATTAAAAACAAAATTCATTTACTTTTTCTTAGTCACACTTTTAAAAGTTAAACTTTAAATTCAGTAATTTTTACAACCGTTCGTCAAGTTCTTTTGAGAGAACCACCTTCTTCCTTTTTGGCTATTATTATATTTTCCTTATAATTAAAAGGGTCATAATTAACTCCTAAAAGTTAAATATATATTGGATTAAAATGTCATTGATTGGGAGAGAGGGGGTGGTGGTGAAAAGTAAAAAGTTGGTTGTAGGCTCGAAAAACGCGTAAAAGGCAAGTGAAAGCGTGCGTTACCAAAAGCCCAAAAGGAGAATATGATGATGATTTTTGTTTATGAAGACTTCTTAAAGGAAAAAGCGATTTTTAGAAAAGGTACAATTCTAACGACTATAGAAAAAGAAAAGAAAATTCACAATGGGGCCACATCACTTTTTTTTTATGTACATAGAAAGCTATGTTCAAATAATTAAATACACGATGACCAACCTATGTTTATTGGCTTTAAAAAGACCCCACCCCCCACCCCGCACCCCCCAACCCTAAAAAAACACAAAAAAAAAATAGAAAAAAAAAGAAAAGAAAAATAAAACCTTTCTTGCTAATTTAGAACCTTTAATTTGAGGTTGGGGTATTTGATAAATTCATTTTTTCCTGTGCCTTATATGATCTTGTTATGGAACAATGCATGTGTATTAAATAAATACATATATGGTAAATAATAATGCAATATGTGTACATATTTGATACTCTTTCCAAAGTTTGTAAGAGCCTTGAAATCCATAGAAATGAAGAAATATTCACGTCAATGGTGAAAATAAATTTTATCGAGTCGAATCTTATTTGAATTTTAATGAAACTTTAAAAATTATACTTGAATTTGATTTAATTATTACTCGAAACATGAACGAGTTTTAATCGATTCATATATGAAGCAATATCAAGTAAATTGATCTTTTACATGTATTTATCATTTTTTTACTATTCAAACCGAACTCGAACTAAGTTTCAGATTTTATTTTATCAAATAAAAAAATTTGTTTAAATTTAATTTTATAATATTTAAAGAATTAAGTTCAAACTAATTTTTAACAATCGATTTCGGGTTGGGTATTAATTAATTTAATTTATTTTTTAACCTAATCCCAAAAGATAATATTATCAAATATTAAGAAAATAACAAGTTAGCTAATTTAATGACTTAAGTCAAAAGAGAAGTATAATTAATAAGATTGTCACTCTATACGGAGTTTATTTAGTTAATTTGAACCAATTAGATGTGCAAATGATTCCCCTTACATTTTCAATATATGCCATGATCATTTGAGGACAAATCGAGATGTAGAACAAATTTTCAATAAAAATTTCAACGAATACACTGCAAATTTCTTATATGCCAAGATTTCAATTGAAAATTTGATATAAATAAGCAACCTAATTTATAAAGACTTTAAAGATTTCAACGGATATGTATTGAGTTAGTCGTTGATATTTTAATATAATAAATAATATAATTGATCGTTTTTTATAAAAATAAAATAAAGATCAACGATGATTTTAGTAGAATGCCAGATAAATATAGTAATAAACATTTAAGTATTATGAATAGTCATGCATCAAGTTTAATAACTAAATTAATACAAAATAAAATAATATATAATTAAACTATTACTCACATTTTTTTTTTGAATAAATTGACAAGATATCTTATAATCTAAGCATTAGGATCTTGTTTATATTAACAAATCAAGTACCACAATAGATTAAGCACATTGTTAGTACGAGTTTATCTTAGCAATGCTTAAATCTAATTGAGAAGCCAATGAGGTTTAGCTCAAACGGTAAAATTGAGGCTTAAAATTATTAAGATTCGATTCTCTATTTATTTTTATAATAGTTGTTAATTAAAGGTTGAATGTTTGTAGCTGAGATTGATTGTTGATTAATATATTATTGATAATTAATTGATATTTGTGACTAAAAAAAATCTACTTGGGTAAATGCTACTTAAGCACAAATTAAATTAAGCAAACATCATTAGCTTTATGCTCAGAGAAACTAGGTAAAAGAAAAAAAAAATCAAATGCCCAATGTTTATTTATTTATTTATTTATTATTGTTGTTTTAATTTTACTTTTATTTTTTTGTTTTTTTTTGGTTGGACTTTGGTCTTAATTCTTGATCTTTTAGTTTATAGGGGTGTCATAAAAATGTGATCATAAGTATAAAAGGTCCAGTCAAAGGTAATTATATCAATCTAGAAATATAACACATGTAAAGGAAGATTCTTCCATTTTTGCTTTCATTTTCTTGAAGTTCATATTAGATAGCTACCAAATTTTACAAAATTTTGTTCATATTTTTTCTTCTTATATCATAGCATGAAATTCAAATATGATGGACAAAGTCAATGGTGTTTTGAAAGTTGTTAGTATTAATTTAGCATCGCGAATTTACCAACACAGTGCAAAAATAGTTGCACTAGTCACTAAAAAAAAAAAAAAAAAAAGGAGGGAAAGATAACATTAATTTAGTTTTCAATAACGCTAAAATTTATGTATTTGTTTTATTTATTTTAATAAAAATATTTTTTATTTTTATTTTTAAATTATTTTGATCAAATTGAAAATAAAAATACATATATCAAATACATAGACATGATAATGGAGTACATTTGTCAAAAGTTGAAATCCGTCCCATCAACATTTTTAAGGACTCGGACCCGATAGTTCCGGTTTAGACCCTTATTTTATAATTTAAAATAATATAAATTAATTATATTTTTTAAAATAACACCATTAAAATTTTCTAAAAAATATATCTTTTAAAAATAATATTATATATTTACATATAGAATAATAAATAAATAAAAATTAAATGAGATGGGTTCCGAACAGACGAATTTAAAAATAAAAAATTAAAACCCACTCCTACCCGTTTATAAGAGAGTCTGAGTTTAGATCCCCAATTGTCATTTCTATAGACATTGTTTTACACCTATTAATATTTTATATATTTTTTATAATCAGTATAAAAACATAATTAAACAAAATATATTTTTATTTTTATGGTAGAGTCTAATAAAAATATTTTCAATCATAAAGATATTATAAACATAAAAATAAAATTTAAAATAAAACCAAAAGAACTCATACAAATTGCATTTGTAAAACAAGCAAAAAAAGTGATACTAGAAGATTTGCAAAGCTCATCTTTTTATAATTGCAATAGTATAAAAATAATTAAAGTGGGATTTATTATTTTGGATGACAATTCCCCAGATACAAGGCTGTTTTTGATTTTTAATATCATAAGTAGACTTTTTGGCTGTAGGTACTGTACCACAAAAGGTAGGGGGGGTTGCCCAAAATATTTACCAAAGTATGTTGCCTTTTTTAATGCACAGAAAAGAAAGTAAAAGAAAAGGTGGGGAGGAAGAGTTTAAGTGTGAAAAGGGGTGATAGCCGTGCTAATGCGGATGCCCCTTTCCCAGCAGTTGCGTGCGAAAAGTAAAAAATTGGTTTAAAAGGCAAACATGAGTGATTAATTATTCAACTCTCCCACACTATCCATTTGCGCGTGTTTTCACTTTCACTACGTGTAAAAATATTGATTTATTTAATGGAGGACGAGGACGAGGACGAGGACGAGGACGAGGTAATATAAATAGGATCGAATGCACCTGCACTGGATAGATTTATTTGGAGGAAGAAAATTTTCTTCCAAGGCTCTTATATACCATCATTAAAATTTAGGTTAGTTTGAATTTTAAAATATTGATGTTTATAGTATTTTATTTTTTTTTCAAAAAAAAAAAAAAACAAAAAATTTAATCGTGCATTTGTCATCATGATTATGAGGAGGGGGTGACGAGAATAAGAACGACAAAAAAACAGATGAATAAGTGAACCTAGATGGGTTGGAATGATGTATTTTAAATATATACATAAAGTTAGGTAATAATAAATTGAAAAATCATGGCATTATCGTATATTTTTTACGTTTTTGAAATATATGTATTTTACATTGCATTTAAAACTTCTTATAATCATGTTTGGTGTTTTTGTAAATTCAATTATCTTGTACTCAATTAATCGATGGCTAAAAATCTTAGCTAGAAACTAAAATGCTAAAATAGGCCATCTTTTATGCAAAGGTAATATTTATAATCTAGGTAGAATTTCCAAAATTATAACCTACACCAAAGTCAACTTTCTTTATGGTTGCACAAAAGAAAAAGTTTACTAATTTGAAAATTTTAACAGTTAAAAAATACAAAAGCCAAACACACCCCCCAGCCACGCGTAGCAACACGCGGGACCTAGCAAATGTGGGATTCCCACTTTGTCAATGATAGATCAGAACTAAATACAAAACAAAATGAGGGCTAAAAAGGCAGTCAATCCATAGTCATGCATGTATTGAGAGAGAGAAACTAAAAAAAAACAAATTAAAAAAAAAAAGTTAGAGAGAGAAGTAAATAAAGTAATGTTTACCACTCATGAATCTCCTCATCTCCTCCCCAAAAAGGTTCATTTATCTTTCTTTCCTCACCTTTCCATTATCTTTTTGAAATAAAACCTATTACTTTATTCTCTTGATGCAAGAGAATAAGGGCATATACTACTTAGTTTAATTATCCAATAAACAAATCAAAGAATCCCAATTAAATATTGGGCCTAAAACAATATTACACTAAAAAGCATGGCTAAGTCACTCTCTTTTATTTTAATTTAGTGTTTTATTATATATATATTTTAATATTCCTTTTGATGTGTATTAGGTATGGTGAATGTAAATTGAAAAAAAGAATGAATTAAAAAAGTATATAATTTTTATTTTATATATTTTTTGCAGAAATCATTGCAACTGAAAGTACTTCTATGTCCCTATTTTCCATAAATTCCTTTTTCTCCAACCTCTCTTTCCCATCCCATTTAAAAAACAAGAAAACAAACACTGCATGCTCTCTTTCTCTGACACCTCCTACTCAAACTTTTAACACCTTTTGGCTTTTTATGCTGTTTTTCTTTATATATCAGCAAATATTAAAAAAAAACAAAATTCTGTAAGTTCATCTTTCTATCTATTTTTTTTCCCTCATTATTATGTCATTCCCACAAATGGGAAAAAAAAGTAAAATTAGAAAATAATAAAGCTTATTATGCCATCACCATTTCTTTTTTACAATCTGTTTTATGTGTTCATGTGGGAGTTCAGGGAGGGATATTTTGGGTGTATTGAATGAGAAAGAGACGGGGATTTGTATGTGTCTTCATTGCTCATATATCATCAACTCCTTTTAGAGAGATAGAGAGAGAGAGAGAGAGACTCTGTTAGAGTGAGAAAGGAAGGAAGGGTAGAGGCGGGGTTTGTGTGAAGGATGTGGTCTGATCTTTCCTTTTCGCGTTGAATTTCTCACACAGCTTTTTAGTTTCACACATTCAAAAACTAACTCATAATACAGAGAGAGAGAGAGAAAGGAAAACCATTTCCAAAAGATAGAGAGAGATCATATTCAAGAAACCCAAAACCAAACCAAAACAGTCAATCCATCTTATTCTACACAATCAAGATTCAGTCTTTGGGTTAAAATTTCAATTTTTCTGCTTTTGGAGTTAAAGGGTCTGCTTCTTTTACCTCAAAGGCATCATTCATTCCTGAGAGTTCAGATTTTTCAGCATTTGCTGAGCAATTTTCAAGATTCCCAGTTGCTTGTTATTACGGGAAATTATCTTTCTTTAGATTCATTTTATTTCTGATAAAGAAGAAGAATATGAGAGCAGGCTTGAGCACTATTCAGCAGACACTAACACCGGAGGCTGCCAGCGTTCTGAACCACTCCATAGCGGAGGCCAGCAGTCGCAACCACGGCCAAACGACGCCGCTTCACGTGGCGGCGACGCTGCTGGCGTCGCCGTCGGGATTCTTGAGGCAGGCATGCATCCGCTCCCACCCCAATTCCAGCCATCCACTTCAGTGCCGCGCCTTGGAGCTCTGCTTCAGTGTGGCTTTGGAACGGCTCCCGACGGCTCAGAACATGGAGGCGCCGGGGATGGAGCCGCCGATCTCTAATGCCCTCATGGCGGCCCTCAAGCGGGCTCAGGCTCATCAGCGGCGGGGTTGCCCTGAACAGCAACAGCAGCCGTTGCTCGCCGTGAAAGTGGAGCTTGAGCAGCTGATTATATCCATACTCGATGATCCTAGTGTGAGTCGCGTGATGAGGGAAGCCAGCTTTTCAAGCCCAGCTGTAAAGGCTACCATCGAGCAGTCGTTGAATAGTTCCAACGCGCATGCGCATCATCAGCATCATGTTGCCGGTGGGAATGTGAATTTTGGAGCTAGTTTTGGAGGAATTGCGCCAAGAATGATTTCTAATCCTGGTCAATTAACAACGCCGGTGGCGCAGACTCCGTCTCCGGTTGTCCCCATGGCCAATCGGAGCGTGTATTTGAATCCGCGGTTGCAGCAGGGGGCTTCTGGGCAGATGGGGAATCCGAAGGGTGAAGAAGTGAAGAAGGTGTTGGAGATAATGGTGAGAAGTAAGAAAAGGAACCCGGTTTTGGTGGGTGATTCAGAGCCTGAGGCCGTGGTGAAGGAATTGTTGAGGAAGATAGAAAACAAGGAATTGGGAAGTGATGGGGATTTGAAGAATGTTCAGGTTATATCCATGGAGAAAGGGCTTTTATCCGATAAGAATCAGATAGCAGCAAAGATCGAGGAATTGGGAGGGGCGATTGAGAGTAGGATCAGGAGTGGAGGGGTGATTCTTGATTTGGGGGATTTGAAGTGGCTGGTGGAGCAGCCGGTGAGTTTTGGTGGGGTGCAGCAACAACAGAAACAGCAGGTGGTTTCAGAGATGGGGAGGGCGGCCGTGGTGGAAATGACGAAGCTATTGGCGAGATTCGGGGGAGGAGACAGTGCTAATGAGGGTAATAAACTTTGGTTGATTGGAACTGCGACGTGTGAGACTTATTTGAGGTGCCAGGTTTATCATTCCACCATGGAAAATGATTGGGATCTGCAGGCTGTGCCTATTGCTTCAAGATCGCCTCTTCCTGGGATGTTTCCGAGGTATATTTTTGCATCAATATGATAAAAGATGGTGCTTAGCATAGCTACAGTTTTTCTAGCCCTGTTTGCCGTGATGTTTAAATTTCTTATGCTACATGAATTACAGTTCCATAGAATTGCATATTTGGTATGCTTCGTCACGAATTACTCTCTGAACAGTAGTTTCACTGCAGATTGGAAAAATTGATGAATTTTGTGAACTAGCTTGTTTTAGAAGTTGAAATGCATGTATAGCCAGAGAAAGAGATTATCTATTTTATATTTTATTCATAATTATGATTTATAGTTTCTTTTCCTGTCCAAAAAGTGATTGTGCTTGATAAGCAAATTGAAATTGTTTAGAGAGATAATATTCTTCATCTTCTTTTATATGTTCGTGGCCTTTTGGACAATAATAAAGCTTGAATTCCAGTACTAGGTTTTAGTATTCCCCTCCTCTGTTTCTTTCTTATCCCAATCTTTGTTCAATCTTTGCGCAGTCACTTGTTGTATCATTGAACTTAACAAGATGAAAATTACAACTAAAGCAATTCTTTGGATCATTCAAGTTTATTTACCATATTGATCCTCTGATTTGTGATTTTGTATTTTAGGCTCGGAACTGAGAGAATTTTGAGCAATCCCGTGGAGTCTTTAAATCCATTGAAGGCTGTTCCAAGTCCACTGCCCGCTTTAACAAGGCGTGTATCTGAAAACTTGGATCATGCTCAAAGATCAACCTTTTGTCCTCAATGTTCAGAGAATTATGAAAAAGAGCTGGCAAAACTTGCAGCCATTGAGAAGTCATTTTCAGAAGCTAAACAAGAAGCGACTCGACCATCTCTGCCGCAATGGTTGCAGAATGCCAAACTCAAAAATACTGATGCTAAAACAACAGATGAATCACAGGTATGTTTTGTTTGAATTTAAAGTTTGGAACAACCAAGTTTAATTGAAATAAAGGTGGCTGATATTTTCATAGTTTTACAGGGCAAGGATCAAGGACTGCTTTCTAAGCAGAAGACTCAAGAGTTGCAGAAAAAATGGAGGGATACATGCTTGCATCTTCATCCCAATTTTCATCAGAATACTCGGTCTGATAGAACTGGTCCACCAGCTCTGTCTATGATGAGTTTGTATAATCCAAACTTGCTCTCACGTTCACCATTCCAGCCTAAGTTGCAGTCAACCAAACCACTTGGAGAAGCTCTACAATTGAACACTAATCAAGTTAGCAGCCGACCTGCAGAGCTTGCCAATAGCCCTCCTGGAAGTCCAGTGAGGACAGATCTGGTTCTTGGAAGGAAAGGAACGGATAGCATACCTGAGAAAGCTACTGAAGATCAGGCTAAAGACCTCCTGGGTTGCATCTCTTCTGAACCACAGACTAAGTTGCTTGATAAGTTTTCTAATGCTTTGGATGCCGATACATACAAGAAACTCCTCAAGGGCCTCATGGAGAAAGCATGGTGGCAGGCAGAAGCAGCCTCTGCAGTAGCTTCAGCCATTACACGATGCAGATTGGGCAATGGAAAACGACGTGGTGCTGGATCAAGGGGTGACATTTGGTTATTGTTCACAGGACCTGACAGAGTTGGAAAGAAGAAGATGGCATCAGTGTTAGCGGAGCAAATATGTGGAGCTAGTCCAATAATGATATGCCTGGGCATACGACGGGATGATGATGAATCAGATATGAACTTCCGTGGTAAGACCGCAATTGATCGTATTGCGGAGGCAGTTCGAAGAAATCCATTTTTGGTAATTATGCTCGAGGACATTGATCAAGCCGATATGCTGGTGCGTGGGAGCATAAAACGAGCAATTGAGAGAGGCAGGCTCACTGATTCTTATGGTCGTGAAGTCGGTCTAGGTAATGCCATATTCATCGTCACAGGAGATTGGTCTACAACTAATCCTGAAGCTTTAAGAGATGGTCAATTCGTGGATGAAAAGAAGCTTGCCTCTGTAGCAAGTGGCAGTTGGCAGTTGGGACTAATAGTAAGAGAAAAGAGCGCCAAACGCCGAGCGAATTGGTTGCAGGATGAAGATAGTCCTCTGAAGCCAAGAAAGGAAATGCGGTCTGGCCTGTCTTTGGACCTTAATCTTGCAGCGGCGTACGCTGAAGATGATAAAACAGATGGATCCCACAATTCAAGTGACCTCACAATTGATCATGAGGATGAACTTGGCCTTGTAAACCGGCACTTCTCTATTACATCAGTGCCTCACGAGCTGGTAAGCAATGTCGACGATTCCATAGTATTCAAGCCTGTCGACTCTGCCTTTGTTCGACGTGAGATCAAGAAAACAATATCCATGAAATTCTCCATGGCTGTAGATGACAATTTGTCAATAGAAGTAGAAGATGATGTCCTAGAGAAGATCTTAGGAGGCCTATGGCACGACCGGACCAGTCTAGAAGAATGGATGGAAAAAGTTCTGGCACCAAGTTTTGATCAGCTCAAGACAAGATTGCCATCCGGCGACACGAGCAGTTCAGTGGTTCGTCTGGTGGTAGAGTCAGATTCTAGCAACCGGGGCAAGAGCAAGGGCAATGCAGATTGGTTGCCTAGTAGCATCCTAGTATAAGGAGTGCTGCGAGGTCGAGGCTTCCGGGATACAAATGATATTTCTGCTTTCTTTTGGGCCACCTTTGTAAATATTGCAACTAGTAGTTGGCAGGATTATAGACTGTCAGGGAAGGAGAGGAGGGTTAAAAAGTAGACAGTAAAGAGATTAAAAAACAACCGTTAAGAGTGAGATGTTGACAGGTTAACGAATCTTCAACAGCACTCAGTAATTTTATTTTTTTTTTGTGGGGGGGGAGGCCTTAGTATTTGTTAATTCCTTTTCATTTTCTGCCATAAATGTTTAGTATCAATTATTATTACATGGAATATGATGAATAAAGAGACGAGGGCATTCCTCTATTTTGTCATTTACTATTTTTCTGTATGGTGTACTTATTTCTGAGGGGCGTTATGGTCATTTCAACTTGTGAATGGTGGGTGACTGGCTTTTGCTGACTGATTCTTGATTCAGTGTGAGAATCGACTGTAAAAAGATGGTGGTGGTTCAGAAACGGTCGTACTAATTGACGGTCAAAAATGAACTTTTTGCTTTGATTATTTATGGTGAAAAAAGTGGGGCCCAATTGGCATTGGTTTGGTGTAGAAGCTCTGCAGAAGTCACGTTTTTGCATGTGCGACGTGTCGCCTCCCCAAAAGGATGTGAGTTTAAAGAGAACTAAGGGTGCTCGGGACCATAGAATAGAATATCAAGTGTTTTTACCATTTCACCCCTCGATTTCTAGTGGATCCAATGTTTCCTACAAATCCTATCTTTTTAATCTCAATACTACCTCAGTTACAAAGTGAATAATTTATACTATCATTCACCATTTAATTTAATTATTTCTTTTTTTGCCCAACATGAATAATTTAGCTAATTTTAAGATTTTAAAGTTTTGTAATACTAAAATAGTCAGTTCATACAATAATAAGTAATAAATAAAACATTCATTTTAGACACTGAATACAATATAACGAATGAGACATGAATTCTACGTTTGACAATTAGATGAGTATTATTATTATTGTTAGTCATGTTTAAAAATCGAATTGGATTGATTATTTGATCGAATCGATAGTCAGTTCGGTCTGATTTAGGGTAAAAAATTAAAAATTCATCAAATTAATCTGTCAAACCTATTTTTTTATTTTTTATTTTTTAAAAAATTTAAATTTGGTATTTGATTATATGTATGTAGTTATTTATATTTTAAGTTTTATTAAATATATTTTTTAGTTAGTAATTATTTTTTTTACTTTGTATATAATAATTAGTTATTCTATTATTATTTTAATAATATAAAAAATATATTTAATTTTTATCACATTAATTGAATAGATAGTTGAACTAATATAATCAATTGAACTATTTATTAATAATAAAATCGATTTAATCATCATTTTAATTATTTTATTATATTGCTTATAAATCATGTGTGCCTTTGCAAATTGAGTGCGACGTAAATCACAAGTATCTAGGCATATTTATTTGTCTTAAAGTCCACTCTTATTGAAATCATTTCCTTATATTTTTAATATATTTGTAAGGTTGTGAAGAAAGCAAATAATGGAAGTATTTTGCCAGAAAAGTAGTTTGCCAACCTGTCTGAAAATTTATAGAGGTTCTGCTATTTCAACAACTTTAGACTCCAAGAGCAAGCTAAGTTGCTATAATATCTTTATATCAAGGTGGTGTTTGGCCTAATTTTTTTTAAATATTTCATATGTTCCTATATGTTATGTTAGGCTTTTAAAATTTTATAATTAAAATAAATTATTGAAATTTTTGTGTGAAATAAAATGACGGGACTTATAAAATACTAGTAATAAAAAAATTTATAATTTAAATAATCAAATTAAATGAGTATGTTAACATTAATTTTGCCAGTCAACATCTTCTCATTAAGTTCAAAGTCAAGGATTGCTGCTTTATCCATGGAACATGGACATTTTGGTTCATTTTTTGGAAATATTTGATTCCAAATCAAGTCATTCTACTGCTTAGTAGTGCTATAAATGCTTAAGAAAACATTTTATAAATATAATTTAATGAACAAAATTCTTTTTTCATGGTCAATTTCGTGAGCTGAAAAAGCTTACTACTTCGAGTATGATTTATTGTCATACCCTATCTTTCAAAATGTTGTACTAAAAGATTATTTATTGTTAAAATTAATTAGTCTAACCGGGTCTATGTCTAGCATTTATACTAAAAGTCTAGGTGCAACGTATGCTCAACCACAAATTCCATTGATTTAGGGCTTTAAGTAAATATTAAATAAAAAATTATATAGCGGAATAATTAATTTGGACTTGTTTTCAGCGGTAGGGTGGGGGTTCAAATTTTGATGGAAACCTGCAAATGCATTTCACTATGGATCAATCACTCTTCTACCAGTGGGACCCTGCGACTGAGGTGTCTCGAGCGATCATTGTGGGTTGAAAAATTGGGTGTTGGTTGATACATATTCCACGATTTATTCATATTAAGTGTTATAGGTAGTTGTTTAAGAGGTTTAGAATTAATTCGGCGCAAGTCGAGAATTTGAGTTATAAAAAAAATTATAAATTCGTAATATGATTTATTATCGTACCTATCTTTCAAAACGTTTGCACTAAAAAAATTATTTTTTTGTTACAATCCCATTAGTCTAAGCGGGGCCATGTCTAGCATCTGTATTAAAAGTCTAGGTGCAACGTATGCTCAACCACAAATTCCATGACTTACGGCATGATGAAAATATTATATAAAAAATTATTTAACAAGTATAAATTCAAATCGAATTTTCTATGCGCGTTATTTTTGCAGGACTATTTTATAATTCCTATTTTTTTAATGCAAAATAATGTTGTCTCCTTTAGATAACCAAGTTGAGCACTACAAATCGTCCCCATGTCAAGGGGTCAAAAGAATTGAGTTTCGACCAATTAAGGAATGCTAATAAAAAAGGAAGGTATAACTCAAAAAGTGTTGGATTCCATTTTGAGTAGGGTTATTTTATGAAGCAAATAAATCCCATGTGAAAGAAATATCAAACACAAATCATTGTTCCACCTCTCTTTACTTTTGCACCAACTCAAATTAATAATGATCACATGCCCTATCAAATCTACTCAAACTTCAAGTCCACACACACGCATCTGGACATGTGCGTAGCAGATATACATGAAAAGGTGAAGCTTCAATATCCACATATATAATTTTCATTTGGGTTGCACGTGTCTTGCCCTAATTTGAGTGCGATTCATATTTTGCTACTATAACATAGGATGAGATAAGATAATTTATTAGTAAGTATTTTACAATTAATTATTTACGAGTTCGAGTCATCTAAAAATGAATTAATAAAATAAATCAGTATCGTTATATAAAGAAGAAAAAAAAATTAATGTAATATAATTCTCATCTTGACATATGTGTAAAATATATAGATAAAAAGGGAACCTTCAATATCAATATATGTAATTTTAATTTGGATTATATGAGTCTTGTCCTACTTGAGCGTGACTCGTATTATACTAACGTAGTATGATTCTTATTGTTTGATACCGAAACATTTAGATTTATAACTTTTTGTGTTTCGTTTTTCCGGCCATGATACTACCAAAAACAAACCCATTAAAGAAGAAATGAAATGGGATTATTTTCAGGGACAAGCAGAAAACATGCCACCACAAGAAAACTTCTATTCTTAGCCATTTAGACATTTGCAACTTCTTTTCTGGTTTTTCTTTTCCCTCTCCGATCATTTCAGGCCGACATGATATATTTAGCTAACAGACAACCGGCCTCTTTAATGCCCCTCTTTGTTTAAGAGCCACTGGCTCTTTCAATAGCCACAAAATGAAGTCACCACAAAGCCACTACTTCCCTTCTCCCTCCAATGCATGAGAAAGAGCTTTCCCAAAAAGGACATCTTCTTTGAATCTAGACACAAATAGAATGTAAGAAAGAAAGATGAACAAGACAAAAGTGTTGCAATCGTGGCTCATACAAATTGTCAATCATCTGGCCCATTGACCCCTTAACCCATGCATGTGTTCTCATTTATTAGGCCCCTTATTAGTAGTTTTCCTTTCACATTGTCCCACTCAACTTATATATTGCCCCTGCACCGAAGTTGGTTGGACAAGTGTATAAGTTTATCTTTTCAATTGCGGGCGACGAAATTGATAGATTATATTTTTTATTACTACATCAAATAATGACGCGTTAATCTACAGTGGATGGATGAAATGTGTTGTACTCGATTGATTCAAAAAAAATTTACATGTGTAGTAATAAAAAAGAGATAAAGGTGATGAGATCCATAGCCACACATACAGTTCCCCATCCCAATTGAAAATAATTTCTAAACTAAGATTAAAAAAAGAAAAAAGAGGGTTCTTGAAACAAATTATCTCCTTTTTTATTAGTGAGTTTGAACGTATTACACCCGATCGATCCAAAAATTTCACACAGTGAAAACAAGATAAAGGTGGTAAAGTCCATAGCCACACATTTCTCATCCCAATTGGGAATGCTTTCTAATCAAAGATTAAAAAAAGGAAAAAAGGAAAAAAGGATTTTTTGAAACAAATTATTTCCTTTTTTATTGGCAGAACCGAAGGTGTTACACCCAATCGATCCAAAAATTTCACATAGTGAAAACAAGATAAAGGTGGCCGGTAAAGTCCATAGCCACACATACATTTTCCATCCCAATTGGAATGCTTTCTAATCAAAGACTAAAAAAAGAAAAAAAATGATTTTTTAAAACAAATTATCTCCTTCTTTATTGGTGGGACTAAACGTGTTACACCCAATCGATCCAAAAATTTCTCATAGTGAAAACAAGATAAAGGTGGCCGGTAAAGTCCATAGCCACACATACATTTCCCATCCCAATTGAGAATGCTTTCTAATCAAAGATTGAAAAAAGGAAAAAAGGAAAAAAAGGTTTCTTGAAACACATTATCTTCTTCTTTATTGGTTGAGTAGGAGAGGTATTTTTCCAAGTAAAGGATATACGCGTTGGCCTGATTTTGGTTTTTTTCTTGACCTTTTTTTGGGTGTGTAGGGCCACTTAAATTCAATCAGTGCGAGGAAATTTCATCGATTAATTATAGTTCTTGTGAGATTTTCGTGGCATTGTGGACTTTGGTTATATGTAGTGAGAAACACAAGAAATGCTTTTTCATCATTGCGTCGGACGTTGAAAAATTAAACACGCGTTTGTGCAAATAGTCAAGGAAAAATTCGAGGAGAAGAAATTAATGTGAATCTTACGTACGGAAAATATATCACCTTTATATTTTTGACCTGATGGCTTTTACTATTTTTTTATATATCATAATGAGTGGTTCAGTTAAATTATCTAAAGAAAGTCCATGCATATTAAACAACATAATAAAAATTAAAAAATGAGACTTTGCCGTACCAAAATCATAAATAAATAAATATATATATATATATATATATATATATATATTATATATTAAGACCATTTTAATATTAAACGGTTTTGACTTCATACTGTAGAAAAATTGAATATTCATTTTGACATAGAAGGAGCAAGAGCTCGACCTCCCTTAGTTAAAGATTCATTTGAGTTGAAAGAATTTGAAGTTTTAAATGAAAATTAAAAAAAAAAAAAGTTTGAATGTCATTAATATTTTGTCCTTAATCAGCAAATGAAAACGGACGAGTAGGGGCTGAACTTGCAGGTCACCCCTTACTTGTTTATAATCTGAAGTTTTATATATAAATTACACAAATTTTCTAAATTGCCCTCCAGATCTATCTTATTGGCCTGTAGAAACTAAAAATGTCAGACTCTATCCCATGGTAGAAAGATGTCAATGTCATATCATTATTTTAAATAAAATAAAATTTATAAAAATAATATTATCATTTTATATAAAATTAACATTATTTGTAAACATTTCAGAAAGATAGTAGGAGGAGCATTCAATTTATGCAGAAGACTATTTACCTTTCAAAAGTTGCTTATGCAGTTTTCATGTATGTGCAAACTTTTCTTCAGTTTGGTGTTAAATTTTTAACCAACATCTGCATGCAGAAGGATCCTGTCTCAACTTGAAAATTTTAGAATGTTTGGTTTCATTTGCAACAATTTTTTTTTTTTCAATTTTTACTATTTAAAATTTTAAAAATATATTTATTTTGCTCATTTTTATCAGAAATACAACTTATTTTTATTTTCAAAATTTATTCTCAAACTGATTAATATTGTTTACGACATTTCATACACCTATTAAATTAAATTTCAAATCTATTAATATTTTTCATTTATTCATGCAAAAAAAATACCATAAATTAAATATATTTTTATTTTGAAATATATATAATTTACATAAAAATACAATTAATTTAAACATATTTTTATTTTTACGCAAAAACCTAATAAAAATATTTTAATTCTAAAAGTATTGGAAATATATAAAGGGGTTTGAAAAAGAAACCAAAGGGGCACTTAGAGTACTTAATTTATTTGGCTATGCTTATTAACAAACACTAGAATAAACCAAAACTCAATGTTCATTAAATTAAAGTCAAAGTTTGTTTCAATAAAATATAAATAAATAGAGTAATTAAGTAAAGAATGCTAGTTGGGCATGGCATGCCTGCATCGATTGCATAAATAACGAGTAGTGACAAAGTCGACGTGGATTGTTAGAAATTGTTAAAAGATAATATCAAGGGATCAAATCAAAGGTCATAATTAAAGATGTTATTTTCATCAAGATAGAGATGCATGGTCCCATATAGACTTTGCATTTGCCCTTCTCTCATTTTCCACTATCATTATCAAAGTTAAATGTGATATTTATTAAATTAGATGGTGAAATACATCATTTAATATGTTATGATAAATAATTAAGTATAACATAACTAATAATCAATTATTAGCGACTTGAACCAGAGAGTTCGAGTTTTGGAACATCAGCTTTGTCGGTAGTGCTAGACGACCTCATTGACAAGTAATATTTATAGATTAAGGTTATGGTTTTGGTTAAGTTTTGATTGTTTTGGATAAAGGTGTTTTAGGAGAATGAAGAGAAAATGAAATTAATGTTTATTTATGTTTTGGGAGAATGAAGAGAAAACAAAATTAATATTTATTTTTGGTTAAGTTTTGATTGTTTTAGATAAATTAGTTTTGGGAGAATGAAGAGAAAACAAAATTAATGTTTATTTTTGGTTAAGTTTTGATTGTTTTGCATAAAGGTGTTTTGGGAGAATGAAGAGAAAACAAAATTAATGTTTATTTTTGTTTTAGGATGAGACTATTATTGTTGTAGCTATTAAATTATGTAGAATTGTGTTGGGAGTGTCACATCAGTGTATTTTAATATTATATATTGTATTATTGAATGTAAAAAAATATAATATATATTTATAATAATATAATAATTGAAAAATGTAATGTCCGTGTTATATATGAGTCTTATTTTATTTTGAGAATGAATGAATTTATTTTCGGGTATGACTTTGCCAAATGCAATCTTGCTCTAGTTAGGAAATGAAAATATTCCCCTTAATCACAACCAAACATAGTCTAAGTAGCTTTTATATGTCAATATACATAAGTGGTTTTGATTGAAAGCAAGAGCAACAAGTTGCGAAAATTTGAAGAAACTAATAAAAAGTCAAGAAGATATTAATGTTTTAAATTGCCTAAGATTCTATTTACTGGGTTGTCTTTGAAGTCCACCTATATAATTAATACATTCACCAACATTCTTAACTCTCATGCAAAGACTTCTAAATAAGACAGGAAAATTCATCTAGAAGTACTTTACATTGGAAGTCATCACAACTATTGACTATAATGTTTATCTTGGTAGTCTAAGGAATTGAAAAAAAAAATGGAAAGAAAGAAAGAAAGTCACTCATACACATGACTAGGTTTGATGTGTGAATTATAGTAGGTATACACCTACCATTACTATTCTTAATACTTGTGATCAACATATTTTAGGAGTGTAATATCATACTCCCTTCTTTTTTTTATAAAGGTATAAATGAATTGAGTCAAATCGAATACATTATTGTTTATTTGTTTAAATTTTTATCAATTTTAAAAAAATTGTGTTTGAATTTGATTTGATTGTTAATTGAATCGAACTTGAATGAGCTTTAATCGAATCGAATATAATTCAAGCTCGAGTAACATGATTTTTTTTATATATATTTTTTTATTTTTCACTAATCAAATTGAGCTCGAGCCTAATTTCAGATTTTAATCAAACGAAAAAAATGTTCAAGTTTGATTTGTTAAGTTAATAAATCGAGTTCAAACAAGCTTTATTTTTCTCGAGTCGAATACCAAGTGGCTTGATTTATTTTTCAGCCCTATTTCTATCCCATATGGAATGTCCCAATTTCAATTAGGTTTTTACATTTTGTAGTTTTGTTTGAAGAATATTAATAATAAATTAGTAATGTTACATCATTATTTCAAGTAAAATGATATTTAATTTTTTTTAAAAACGAGACCTTTAAAAACGAGATAAAAACATTCTTAATTTGGAATCGTTGCACTTCTAAAAAATTATTATATCAAAAACTCAAAAACATTATTGGAAGCACTTATTGATCTTGTAGTTCAAAACAGTCTTAAATATTGTGCGTTTGTCTACTTTAATAATGTTGAATGCTCTTTAATTAATGACATTAGAAAAGAATCAATTATAATTTCTTATTTCAATGTTGTTCACTTTATCTTTGAATATCATATTCTAGGACAAAAAAAGAAAAGAAAATTTATTTTCATATTTTTACCCTTCAAATTTAAAACCATAAAGACGATACATAGAATCAATATTATGAAAATGATTATGAAATGTGCTAATTATCTCTAAATTAAATTGGGGTGAACAAATTCAAAATATTAGAATTGCGGTCGGAAAAAAAGGCAAGAAACTAGGGTTACTCAAGTTGGGAAAAATTTAATAATGCTCCTTTAAATTACAGTATAATTATATGAATTAACTCAATAATTACCACACGACAAGTATAATTTTGCTTTGAAAAATGATAAAAATTTAAGCCAAGGGGCAAGTTGCAAACCAACCCCTCAAGATAAGGCGATTCATTAATTTGAAGATAATGTAGGGCCTCAATATAAAAAATTGTAAAATTTTGGGGTGAACTTTTCCTTTTTAAGTATGACTCCTAGATAAATAATTTATACTAATTTTGTAGTCAAGTCATTGTCTTATTACTATATTAAAGATTTATGAGTAGAAATAACGTAATCCATCATATCTAGGAAAGCAACAGTTTAAGGATTTTAAAATGTAGAGCTTTTGGTCACAGACAATGTAAAATTAGAAGAAAAGAATCAGTTACACCTACTAATACGTAAAGGAGAGTGATTGTCGGCTATTGCTAGTGTGCTTCCTGCACAAAGCATTATCTATATATTTTCTATACTACGTATATAAAAAAGAAAATTTGTTTTCACCAACGTGGGAGAAGATTCAAACTTATTTTTATATTTTTAATATTTTTTTAAATTAAAAATATTTTTATTGAATTTTTGTATAAAAATAAAAATATATTTATTTTATAATAAAAAGAAGTGAAATATTAATATATTTGAAAATAAGTTTGATCGGTACATAAAAAGACGTGAAATATTAATAAGTTTGAAAATAAATTTTAAAAATAAAAATAAATTATGTTCTTAATGAAATTTGGTAAAATAAATGCAATTTTGGAGTTTTAAATCGTAAAAATGAAAAGATTAATTGTGGAAATAAAAATAAAAGGAGCGAAAACCTGTTTAGTTTTATTTTCAAACTCATTTTCATATTTTTAATATTTCCAGGGTTGAAAATATTTTCATTAGGTTTTTGTGTAAAAAATAAAAATATATTTAGATTAATTATATTTTTAAGCAGACTATATAGGTTTGAAAATAAAAATATATTTATTATATAGTGTTATTTATATGAAAAGACGTAAATATAAATATATTTAAAAATTAATTTAATATATGTATGAAAAGATGAAAAATGTTAATAGATTTGTAAATAGAATTTGAAAATAAAAATAAATTATATTTTTAATAAAAATAAGTAAAATAAATCTATTTTTAATGTTTTAAATAGTAAAAAATTGAAACATTCCTTATGTAAATGAAATCAAATGGGCTTTGAATTTTCATTTTATTTATACAAGCGCTCCGTTTTTTTGAAAAAAATAAAAAATTACAAGTCAACATAGGGATAAGGTCATGGTCTCACAACCATATATGTGTGTGTGTGTACACATAAATAGGTAGGGACAGATATGGTTTAATGACAAAGAAAACTAGAGTTCTTTTGTCAGGAAGCAGAAAAAGTTGGGGAGGAAAGTAAAGAAGGCAGGGTGGCATTTTCCTCTCCAACCCTACATTGCCTTTACAACTTTATACTAGTTGTCCTTGCTGCCGTCATATCAGCCTTTTAGCAATAAAGACAAATTACCCTCTCAACTACTCCCATCAGCCCCCCCCCCCCCCCCCCCCCCCCCCCCCCCCCCCCCCCAACCACCCAACTTTCCTTCTTAATCCTTGAGCTTTCACCTACATGTATAGTTGGGTCCATAATTTTTTCAAATCAACCCACTCATACCTATTTAGTTAATTTAATTTTCATGGTTGAAAGCCAATGTGGGCTTTTTTATGAGTATAATATGTAGGAGTATAAACAATTCGAGTCGAGTCGAATATATTATTATCTAAATTTTTATTGACTTTTGAAAATTGTATTTGAACTTGATTTAATTGTCGATTTTTGAAAATTGTATTTGAACTTGATTTGATTGATAATCAAATTGAGTTTGAAAGAGTTTTAATCGAACAAATACGAAATGAACTTGAGTAGTTTATTTTTTTTATATATTTTTTTTATTAATCGAATTGAGTTCGAGTCGAACTTCACATCTTATCGAACGGAAAAATGTGTTTAAGTTTGATTTGTTATATTTAACGAATCGAATTTAAACGAACTGTTATCGATCAATGTCGAATTGAATATTAAATAATTTGGTTTTTTCAACCCCTAATAATATGATGTTAAAACAAAGAAAAAGTTTTCTTTTTGGCAATGATGATTTGTCTATTGTCAAATTAGTTTATGAGGTTTAATCATTTGTATACCATACCTTTTTCGGGCTTCTTTGACTTAAAGCCCGCTTCATTTCATTCGGCCCATGTCCCTTATTACCCTGGGCTTCACAAAATTTCAATAATGTGGCCCAAACCACAGTGCTGCGCCTTTTTCCCATGTTTTATGTCAATTTTGCACCCCTACCCCCTCCTATTGTAATATTTAGGATACAAAAATATATTTAGAAATTTTTTGCAGATTTTTGTTTTTAGATTCATTAGTTTGTTAAGCAACATATTTATTTTAAATCGATTTCCACTCAAGATTGGTAGACTTATTAAAACCTTAGCATATTCAAATTTCACATATTTTTCCCCCTAAATTCCTTGATTTTTTAAATCATCGCATCTACTAATAGAAAAGAAAAAAAAACAGCTTACGATTTTGAATGCAAAGAGGCAAACTTTGTCGAACAGAAGTTTGCCCCTTCGAAATCAAAATCCTGACTCCATCTCCAATCAAATGCTCGTTGATCAATGCCCCCACATTAAGTGGCGCAGTGGATAGCGCTTAGGGTACCAATGTGAAGGTGCGGAGTTCGATTCCCCCTGGAGGTTTAAAAAGACTGTTTGAGAGGTGGGCTCAAATGTATTGCTGTTCCAGACAGGAGTAACATCCGAATTATCAATCCAAATGTGTGTACATTGTGGACACCACGCAACTGATTTTACCCGAAGGATGTCATTGGGGATGGATATTTACTACAGTACTTATTTGAGGCGTAAGTTTTGAATACTTGAATATAAAAAATAAAAAAAAATCTACAATCAACTCTTTTATTCCCAAATCCTAACCCTTCAAGAGGGAATTAGTGAAACTTCTGTTTAAAATTGTCATGAAATCACAAATTTATTTTTTATCTGTTTGGTCAACAAAAAGAAGACATGATCAAAGGGAGTAGTCTTAATTTTGGTACCTGTTTTTGTCACTCATAAAATGAGTACTTTTTCATTGGCAAAAAAATTCAGCAATGGAAATTAATTAGCTTTGGGCGGCCCCTTAATGTGCTTAGAACTTCCCCAGCAAGATATGGTCGGCAGGTGACTTCTGACCTACTTTTCATATTCAAAGCTCATTCAATTATTTTCATGAATATTTCTGGTCAATGAAACATGATATACAATATACTTTTCATTGATTTTCAATTTTTTTTGTCGTTTATTATGATAAGGAAGTCCCTAGTTATTAAAGAGCATTAATTGTTAATTTATTGACTAATTAAGTTGTTAGATAGAAAAGTTTAATTACGTAAAAGAATCAAATTGAGTTGAATAAGTTTTTCCAGTTTAATTTGAATTTTTTATTAAATTTAAAATCGTGTTGAACTTGATTTTGAAATCAATCGAACTATGATCGAATCGAATATGCATTGAATTCGAGTGACTTGATGTTTATATATATATATATTTTATTATTTTTTTTAACTTATCAAATTAAAGTCAATTCGAGATTCGAATATTATCAAATGAAAATCGTGTTTAAACTTGACTTGTATAATTAACATACTAAATTCATACAAGCTTTTTGATGATTGATTTTTAGTAAAATCACAATGCATCAATATTAATAAATGCAGGTGAAAAATTATATTTGCCGCAACATCCATAAAGGCATACATGCAAATAAGAAAAAATAAATATTTGTTTAGATAAATTGAATAACATAAGCACCATCCTCATTATTTCAACATAAATTCCTAAAAAGTTGTTTAAATATTTGCAAGTTCACTGACAAATCAATAGATTGTGCCAAATTTCTTTAATAAATTTAGTACAAAGACCTAAAATGTCTCGTATCTACGAATAATATTCATACTACACCTACACCTGATACAATATATATTAGGTGTTTGGAATATTGATAAATATTTTATTTTATAAAAAATAAAATATTTATTCACCATTCACATATCCAATATATTGTTGAAATGTAGCATCTCAAAAAACTTAATCTATGTACTAACAAATCAATATATTATGTCAAATTTCTTTAATAAATTTAGTACAAAGACCTAAAATGACCCAAATGTAATCTATAAGAAATATTCATGTTATACTATTTATTTAAGAAATTGACAAATATTTTAATTCATAAAAAATAAAATATTTATTTATCATACACGTATCATTCAAAGATCTTGATGTGTATCAATTTCATCAACCTATTTGATTGAGAATGTTTCTTTCCCAATGTCTCTATAAATTAATCTTTTTTTTTTTAGAAAGATATATAAAGACAAGCAAGTAAAGTTTAAAGTATTAGTTGAGGTTAAAGTGCTGTTTTAACCTAATTCGTTTCTCATTGCTTTTGTCCACAAGCGCACACATTATTTTCAAGATTCGAAGTAGGTCCCCACCAAATTACCTTTACACCCTCGGAAAGAAAACAATTGTCTTACAAGGAATATTCAATCATTCAAACTTTTTCATACACGACACCCTCAAAAAGTAGAGGCTGACACATGAGTAGATTTAACTTTTTTGCAAAGGGAGGATAAGGATAGATAAGAACGTGACAAACAAAGAATAACTTCCCCTTTTAAATAATTCAAAGAAAAAATAAAATATTGTAAAAAAGGCTAAGAATAAAGAAACATCAGTGACATGATTTTAGGCAGGGGTAAAAAAAATTTACGACTTTAAATTCCCAAAATGACCTTGTGAATTAAAGTAAGGTTAAATTTGAATCCTTCCAGAGTCGTCTGCTTTAAAAATCGGATCGTATAGCACGATTTGATTCGCCCAATCAAGAATCAATTCAATCCTTTTGTGCAAAAAAATAAAATTGATTGAACCAAAAATAGTCAAACCAATCATTTTTTTTTCTTTTTTTCTGTTTTTTTTTATTTATATTTTTTTATTTTTTTTATTAAGGTTAAATTTGATATTTGATTATATGTGTATAATTATTTAAATTTTAAATTTTATTAAATATATTTTTTAGTTAATTATTTATTTATTTTTATTTTTTATATAATAATTAATTTATTATATTATCATTCTATATATTATAATAAAAATATAATTAATTTTTATTAGATAGTCAGACCTAAAGTTGAAACGGTTCAAGCGGTTGAATCGCTGATAACAACAAGGCTGATTTAGTGATAAATTTATTTATGAAAACACTAATCATAATTATTTATATATATGTGTATATATATCAATTGCCATGAATTTGGATTCTTTACGTCGCTATATTTTCGTACGTGTAACTATTATTAATTTCATTAGCTTTCAATAGTTAGCGATTAATGTGTTTCTAAAATTATATGGCCAAGTTAAATCATCTTGTACTTTTTCAAGGCACAATGTTTTTTAGGGGCAATTATGAGTTTATGACATTGTTAAATACCTTGCGGTATATTTAATTATCCTCATTATGTTCACCTTAATTACCTTTTCCACCAACTTTTTTATTTAAGGTGTGATTAAACTATACTAAAATGGAATGAGGACTTTTTTTTATTTATTAAAAGGTGATTTTATCTAAGGGCAACTAGATGACAAATCAGAACATACCATCTTTTTGCTCCATGCTTACCTGTTCCCATATATCTTGTAAGCAATATTTATATAATGGACTTTTCTCTCACTACCTTTTCAAAATACAAAATATTATAGAGAAAAACCCATAATTACAAAATTTATGGTCAAAAGACCCCTTTCAATTTATTTAATAATATAGGTGGGAAAAAAACAATTTGGGTGGCCCTCATGTAGACCTGACCACGGTTCAAGAACCGCCGGTTACGGTTCGGAACCGCCGGTTCCACGGTTCAAGAAAATTTCGACCCTTAACCTTAACCGTCAAGGCCGGTTACGGTCCGGGTTCTGGAACCGCCGGTTCCGGTTCCGGTTACGGTTCCGGTTAACCGCCGGTTCCGGTTCCGACCCTTATATTTTATTTTATTTTTTAAAATTTTTTTGAACTTAAATTTGCAAAAAATATTGTTACTTTTTGAACTTAATGAAAAAAAATAAACTTAAATTTGAAAAAAAAATAACTAAAATTTAAGCATATGATCCAAAACAAAAGTGACTAAATTAATTTTTAAAATTTTTAAAAAATAATTTTTTCATTTACACTGTATTGATAAAACACAATTTAATAAATTTTAGTTTTTGGAGTTAATATTATCATATAAAATCGATTAAACATTACAATAATTTAATAATATTAAATGAGAAGTTGGGGAATAAACAGTAGATATTGTAAAGTAACATTATTAAATATTATTAAATAATTACAGATTTACTTATTATTAAAATAATTGTAAAGTAGCATAATTAGATAATTTCCAAAACTTTATTTATTATTAAGATGAAATGTAGAATGCTTAAATATAGGACTTGATTTGTAATTTGGTGAAACTAATTAATTAAATTTAAAGAAGAATACAACACCAATTATATTAATTTTCAGAAACAAAACAAGTAATTTGAGGGGAAAAAAAATAAAAAAATAAATGATGAGACTTATTTATGAACTTATTCAAAATTATAAACATATGGTTCATTAGCTTAGTTGGTTAGAGTGTTCTATTAATAGTTTGGAGGTCTCAAGTTCAAAACCTATATAACACACTTTTACACAATTTTGATAAAAAAAAAAATTAAAAAAATTAAGAACCGCCGGGTCCAACCCGGCGGTTCACGGACTAGATGAATCGTAACCGGCCCGTGAACTCACGGGCCGATTCACGGTTCCGACCCGTGAACCGTGATCAACGGGTTCTGACCCGTTGACCACGGTCCGGTCACGGGCCGGGTCCGGTTTGGACCCGGCCCGTGGTCGGGTCTACCCTCATGATCATCTTTGTGGCAAACGGGGGCCGGGGGGGGGGGGGGGGGGGTGAGGAGGATAGGGCAATATGGTGGAAATTATAGAAAAAATTCTAGTATATTAACTTTGGATGCTAAAATGAAATCATTTGAAAATCTTAAAATTTGTCTATCATTTTTGACAGCCCAATTAGATATATTAATAGATGTAATGTAAGTGAAATTTTGAGAAGCCATATATGTTGGAGTTTTTATTATATTAAAAGAATATTAATTAAATTAAAAGATATTCTAACAAACGTGACTCTTGATTAAGAGTTGTATTCTTTTATAAAAAGTTCTTGAAGGGAGACATTTTAAATTGATGTTGGAATGTTTGGGGTGGTTTTGTTCTATCCCACAAAAGTGATTTGTCATGTAATTAACCAATAGTAAATTAGTAATGGGAGTAAATATAATCTTAAAAAAAAAAATTACACGCTTCAAAATTATATATTATCATCGATTATTTTATTCTCCAACATGAAAAAAAATTCCAAATAATATAATTAAAATTTGTGGGCCGACAATAAATATGAGTTGATCCAAATACTAACTCAATAATGTATAATTTAAATAATTATGATTGTCCGACAACTTGAAATGCCAATACCTCTTATTCTCTTGGCAAGTGGTAGTGGTGTAAGAATAATGACAACATAAATACTAGCAAATTAGATCCCAACTTTATCAAATGTAATTGTGAAGTAAAATGATAATGTGTTGGGTAATAAATAAAATCTTTTTTACTAGGGTTGAAGGAGTAAAATCAAATTTGTTAGTGGATCCAAATCCTTTTTGCATGGGTTAATGTCTAATTTCTAGAACCCTTGGGGATTGCATAAGTAGGCTTGATTTGTCAACTCTGTCAGGTCTTTTGCCAATTCTATTGAGTCAATGTCTGCTGTTAGACTTCAAATCAGCATGATCTTGATTTAAAAGACAAATAAATAAAAATACAGAAAGAAAGAAGGAAAATGCCACCCCATTAGCCTCCTAAGTCAAAGGAGCATTTTTGAATGTGAAAAGCATTGGAAAATATTTGATTTTCTTCCCTCAAAATAATTTAATATTTAATACTATTTTTTCTCTAAAAAAATATATTGTTTTTTCCCATAATATTTTAAGAACATTATAATTATTACTTTACATACATACATACATACATACATACATATATTTTGATTATTAAATATTTTTACATGATATTTTTTCATATTCATATCATTACATCAATAATATATATATTGTCTTTTAATTATTATATTATAGATATGTATCATCTTATTCTAATACTAAAAAAAAACAACATAAAATATTAAAAAAGAAAATAATGCAACACCACTACCCAGAAAGAAATCTTACAAGATAAATATCTATTATAGAAACTACTTCCCAAAAATAAAATCAAATTTAATTTCTAAAACACATCAACTAATTATTCCCAAATTAAAATCAAGCATACACACATTCCCCAATATATTATTCCAAAATATCTTTTTTTAAAATATTTTTCCAAAATATTCCAAAACAAAACCAAACATCGTCTTGCAAAGTGTGCGGTAGTTTAAGATCACCTACTTCAAGGACAATTGAAAATTAGAAAAATGATTTTTTAGGTATGCTAATTAACAGATAAGAGATTCAAAGAAAATATATATTTTTATAGTTTTCGCTAGTTGGACGGACTGCATGCTGGAATTTGTGTTTCTAAATTAAGAAAACAGTAGGCAAAATTTATTAAGATAGTATTTGAGTTCGTAACTCTCATATATATTGGATCTTATATTAAAATGAGTTCTTAAATTATTTAAATAAAAAAAATTATAAAAATTTAGAAGATGTTAACAATGATAATATTGTGATCTAATTGGTCAAATTAAAAGGGTTTTTTAAATTTAAAAAACAAGTTTAGTTACTTCTTTAAGGAACCTAAAAATTTCCTTCTTAAAATTTTAAAATCATTTTAAGCTATCATATAAAATATTTAAAGAAGATTAACAATTAGGCCAAACATCCTCTAAATATATACAACATAGTTTGTGCTCATGTTAAAAAATAAAATCAAATTAATCAATACTCGATTTGAGATCGATTATTAAAAGTTTGTTTGAGCTCATTTTGTTAAATATATCAAACCAAGTTTGAATATATTTTTTCTTTTGATAAGATCTGAAGTCCCCTCGAGCTCGACTCATTTAGTATAAAAATAATAAAATACATATAAAAATCAAGTTACTCGATCTCGATTCGTGTTCGAATCGATTAAAACTCGTTCAAACTCGATTCAATTAACAATCAAATCAAATTTAGATACAATTTTTAAAATTTAATAAAAATTCAAATAAATTTAAACATACTCATCTCAATTTATTTAGCTAGAACCTTGATCATAATAGTATCCATTGTCAACTTATATGAGATGCCTAATTAATGATATTTCTTTCTTGCCATCATATCAAGATTCCAAATCTATCAAAATTTGCTTTGAACTTTCAAATTGAGTGATCAACCAGATAGTTTTCTATTTTGAATGATCATACCATAATTACCTTTAAAATTGTGCCACGTGAGCTATATTTTATTTTAACTTGGATTAATCGTGTCTAAAAACCAATCATCCACAGTTTTCTACCTACACTAAAAAGCAAACAGCAAGCTAAAAATAATTCGTGTGGCCCATTTCATTCGAATTTTTTGGGCTTATCCATGGGCTGAACTTTGTCTAAGGCCCACATATGAGATGGGCTTAAGTTTACACAAAAAAGAATTCACAGCTTGTCTCAAACTGGGCAAGTTTTCCTGCCTGAGACCCATGAGTCATTGAGCTATTGCCCAATCTAAGCCCATATGTGTTGGTTCGAGCAGAAGATTTAAATGGATCATAGTTTGTGAAAAAGTCCGAATTCGACATAGAAATTAATTGAAAGATTTAAAATCCAACTTATATTAGACAACAAAAGCCAAAATTAATTAAATCCCACATAAAAGGATGATTTGTTGAGGAAAAGTGAAAATGAAAAACTAATGTTCCTCCCATTGCTTCCTAACAAAATAAGTTCTAACAATTTTTGGAATTTCTAAAATCAATGCCGAATATCATGCAAAAAATAATATAATAAAATAAAATATATTTCACATTATAGTTAACAAGTTCTACTTTCAAATACTAGATTCAAAGAAAGTATTACTGTAGTAATAACTGTGTACAGAAACCACTTAATATTAAAAAAAAAAATGAAAACAGAAAAGGAAACTAGAGCATAAAAAGGCCTCATGCTTTATAATGGATCCTAACAGCCCAATATACCAAAACAAAGAAAAATCAAAGATTTTTTTTTTTCGGTTTTTATGAAATTAAACTTCAGTTTTAAGTAAAATGGACTAATGGAGGGACCAAAGTGGGCCTCTGCAAATGTTCAAGAAAAATCCAATCTTGGTTCTCCACAATCTTGTTTCAAGGGAAGAAAAATGAGAGACACAAAATAGTTGCTGCCAATCCAAACGCGCCCTAATCCGTCCTAGTTCTAATTTTTCAGTGTGTATGTGTGTGTGAGTTCTTGTGGAGGGGGGATAATGTTGATAACAGTGAGGCAAGTTTCTTCTTCTCTTTGCTCCACCACCTCTCTAACACATAATTCCATTTCAAGAAAACAATCTTTTTGTGCCAAGCCTCTCAATTATGTCCACAAAAACCATAAGAAGTCCATTTGCAGAGCCACTCTCACTATCCACAGAAAGAACACCAACAGCAGCCACAAGCAAAGGTAACCATATATGAAACTCCTCAATATCCAATTGTTTTAAGTTTCAAGGTTTTGAGGTTTCTTATATGCGGATGGGTTTTCCTTAATTGCCCTCCGTTTTCTTGAAAACTCTGGAATTTTCAAGTTTTTATAGTTCTGTGGATTTCCTTAGAATTTTTTGAGGTCTTCTTGCAAAAGGGTCCTGTTTATCGCCTTTTTTTTTTCCCTAATTGGTTGGTTTGGAATCATGCAGTTTTTTTTCTTGAATGTTATCTTACACTTTCTTTTGTGCAAATTACCTTGCATACTGATAGTGTTATGGCATGGTACATAGTTTTTCAGTTTTCTATATTATTACATTTGCTCATGGTAACTATATGATTCAATTCTTTTGAGCATGGCAAATAGAGACTGAAAATTCTGAAGCTACTCGAGACAAAACTATTCATTGATCTTGTAATTTATGAAATGTTTAAGTCATTTGAAATCTTTACATACTGGATTTAGTTATTGAATAAAATGGAAGGCTTTGACGTATGAACTGAGCAAGTCACACAGTAGCATGCTGTCATGCATTTAGTTTCTCTAAGCAGAAAAATTGATTTGCCAGTATTATTATACTACTTCTGAACTATAGAAGGACATATTTATGAATTCATATCTTTAGACAAAGGTTTTACTTAGTACTTATGAATAAAGGAATCTGCTTGGGTAATATGTTGTATGCAATGATGAAATAACTCCACCACTGATTTCAAATTCTAGAGATTGAAAAACAATTAACACCTTGATGCTCGGTTGAAAAACTTTAATGTTATTCGGCATTCTAGTCTAGGATAGTTAAAACTTGTCGTGGCATGTATCTGAGAACCAAGAAGGGAGCTTAGTAAGTTAAAAGGCATAAAAAGCATGAGTTGCCCCCAAAATTGCTGCTAAAATTAAATAATTTCTGAAATACATGAAAAAGAAAATCTAAAAATTGTTCAAGGATTGTCCTCAAATTACTAATGACATGAACTGATATAAGTTGCAATTTAGTATTGCTGCAGTTCCTGGATCTTTCTGAAGATATAAGGCGTGTTTTGAAATTTTTTGTGTAGAACATGATATGTGCTTTTCTTCAATGGAATTTGCCTCGCTTCCGCGTCCTAAAATAAATGGTGTCTCGTTTTGATTTTTGCATAATTTCTATCTTGGTATTGTATTTAAGATCTCTTTCCTATTAGTCATTTCAGCACGTAATTAGTGGATTGAAATATCTTTGGAAGTCTTTGATTTTCTGTGGTTTCTATAAGGGGTTCTCGTATTTGTCGATTTGATATGTGTCATAAGATTCGCTAGTGCTGTTAGAAGCAGATTCATTGTGTTCCTTCAGGTTTATATATTATGAAGCTAAAGGAGGACTCAGTATCTCCATGAGTATGGAAGAATAACTTGCTAGAATAAGAGTCTCATTTGGACTCTGGTTTCAAAATGTTGGATCTTGGGATTGCCAGCTATACTAAAGCAATATCTCCTTTTGTTGGGTTCTTTTCTTTTCTTTTTCTGTTTTTTTTTTTTTTGGTATCATTTTCCGATGTGTTGTATGTGGAGAATTCTTTTGAGTCCAAAGTATTCATATTCCTGGAATAGTTTGGCTTTTGATGACTTAGGCTCACGCGGAGCTGCCAATAACAAGAGTGCCTTATAAAGCTTGAATATCACATACATAATGACCATTATTTAATTGGCCCCCTGCTCGCCTAAAATTTTCATGAGTGAAATTCTCCCCTTCCAGACAAAAGAAACAGCAAACAACTGGAGTACTTTGTTGAGTGTTTCAAATTTTGTGAAAAGGCTAAAACAAGAGGTGCTGCTGTATTTCCAAGTAATTCTATTCTAAATAAACTTGATAATATGAGATTCACTTGGTGATTATTGTTTCAGTAAATTGTAAAATAGAGGACTAACTTGGACAATATTTCATCTATAATAATCCAATCAATGCATGTATTCTATTCTAGAATGCGACTCTAGATTTCATCAACCAACTTGGATTTTATCTTTAGTGTTGTATGATCTTCCAACCTGGATTGTGATTTCAACTACTATGGTTTATTTTCACATGCTATATTAAGGCCTTAAAGCCAAAAAGATCACCAGTCCTCCTCCTTGACATTTTCAAATTGCAGGTCTCATGAAGTGTAGATTTTTAATTAGGTTTATATAGTGTATGTGTAAATATATCTTTTATCTTTTTGAAGTCCTCAAATGTAGTTTATATTCATTTCTGAACTAGTTAAGTCAGACCATGTATTGGAACATGAGAGTTCACTAACTATAATCTCCAGATTGATCTCAAACTTTTGTGGTATGATATAGACATGGATTTAAAACTATGCGACTTTGATTTCTGCTTGAATTGAACTTTTATTTAGAACTTGAATGAGGTTCTAGTCAATACCATACTATTGCCTCTTATGAAGAGAAATATCTTGGAAAAATGTTGCTTGATATGGTGGCTTTATTTAATTTTGTTTTAACCAACTAGAAACTGTTGTAAACGTCATCTAACATATTCTTCGATCAAACCTAGATTCTTTATTTCATTTCTTTGCGAGACATTCTATAATTACTTCCATTCACTATGAACCAGAAAAAAACAACTGATATGTCTTCATTTCAAAAAATTTCTTTCTCAATGGGGTACTACTGCATTGGCTTCAATGCTTTATGTTCCTGTGTTGAGAAAAACCAGACAGTTCCAATCAATGCTTGGCATTACATTAAAGTCTTGAAATTTAAGTTACAAAAGTTTATTGAAACTCATTGATTTTTCCGGTTTAGCTAAATGTAAATATAGTGGTATAAGTGTTGTATACAGATATAGGCTCATTGCAATGGCATTATGATCTGGGATGGAAAATCTGGAACTGCAAGTTGTTGTGGTCCAGTCACTTTAGGCAAACCTGTAACAATTTCACTACTCAAAGAGTTAAACTCACACCTGGATAAGTTTGTTAAGTGCTAAGACTGCGATTGGCTTTACCAGTCTTTAAATGGCAATCATTTCAATTTTTGAGTTTCATGCTTTCCTCTTCGAAATTTATATCTTGTTTACTTATTTGGTCGATCTCTTGAATTTTGCTAATTTTCTCATGTATTGACACAATCTTTTTCGCGATTGAAATTCTTCCCAGCCACGAGAGTTCTGTATTTGATCCGCTGGGCATCTATCCAGATGGACTCTCAGATTTAAAAACTGCTTGGGAAAGTGCTCTAGAATTATTTTCTCAAACGCTTAAGAGTGCCTCAGGCACTAGAAAAGAGAAAGCTTCATCAGCAAGAGGAGTGGCAGGTTTATTTATCATTGTATTTATTTTTATATCAATGTCTTCTATAAATTTTTACCTGCTGCTCTTGGCCCTTGATTAGGATTCTTTGACATTTTCCAGCTGCCATTGAAGATACCAGCATTGATATTGGGGATTTCTTCAAGGGTCCACTGCCTGGAAAATTTCTCAAGCTTTTGGGCTATCTGGCCCTGTCACGACTTGGAATATACATACCTCTTGGTGGTGTGAATCGGGAGGCTTTTGTTGGTAATCTAGATCAAAACAGCCTGTTGGGCACTCTTGATTCATTTTCTGGAGGGGGTATTGGTCGGCTTGGAATAGGCTCTCTTGGTATTGTGCCCTTCATCAATGCACAAATAGTTTTTCAGCTGCTCACTCAAATCTACCCCAAGTTGCAAGAACTCCAAAAAAGAGAAGGTGAGGCTGGAAGAAAGAAAGTGCTGCAGTATACTCGCTATGCATCTGTTGGGTTTGCGATAGTGCAGGTAAATGATACCTGATATTCAGATGCTATACATACACTTGGACAGGAAAATCTCTATATCATTTACTCTTTCTGTTTCATGTGCTTGTCAAACTGGCTAAAATTTTGGATTTTAACTTTTTAGACTTGGAAATGCATGAAAGTACTTCATGGGGTCAGTTTGAAATGGAACATATAATAGTTTGGGACGGCATTGATACCAGAATTTATTCATTTGCAGGTTTTACTATGAAACTGTATTTGACAATTGATTTGAGTTTTTTCATGGCAGGCAATTGGCCAAGTATTTTATCTTCGTCCTTATGTCAATGACTTCAGTACTCAGTGGGTTCTTTCTTCTATTATTATGCTGACTCTCGGCTCAGTTTTCACAACTTACATTGGGGAAAGAATAACCGACTTAAAACTTGGAAACGGTACATCTCTTTTGATCTTCACAAATATCATCTCCTACCTGCCAGCATCCGTTGGAAGGACTGTTGCACAAGCATTTCAAGATGGTAACTATGTTGGGCTTGTTGGCATCATTGTTTCTTTCTTCTTGCTGGTCCTTAGCATTGTATATGTTCAGGTGAGTGTTAATTTTACTCATCAAGTTATTCTAATACTACCTTGCAGTGAATTTACTGAAGTTGTTTATAATGTTTCAGGAAGCAGAGAGGAAAATCCCACTTAATTATGCCTCAAGATATACCAGTGGAGCTGGGGGACTTCAAAAATCTGCTTACTTACCCTTTAAGGTCTATAAGCCAGTTTCTGATGTTAATTGAGTTGCATCTATGTTCTTCTGTCAAGTATATTAGGACATAGACTAGCAGTAATTGACTTACATTATCCAGATTTGCTACATGGCGCTACTTAAATTTTTACAAAATTCATTTGAAGTTTCTGCTCATGCTTACATATTTGTATCATGTTTTCTCAATGCTTATGCTCCCTCATCCAAATTGAATGCTCTTATTTCCTTTTAAGGATGTCCACAAATAATGTTCCAGTTCCTAATGTAATAACTTTCTTTCAAAAAAATTATGAGTAATGATTGACTTCTATCAACTCCCAACATTACTTTTGAGGGCAATGGTTTCAAATGCCTAATCTTTCATTTTTCCAAATCTTATATAAAACTCATTGCCAATTCAAAAATGGCATCCAAATTGGGATGGATGGTCTGTGGTGTACTTTTTTACAGATTATATGGCTGAAGCTTCCTGTACTTTAAGGCCTTGCCTTCTGCTCTTACTAAATCTTCCTTATTGTAAGTGTCATGCACAGAAGACGTGATTGTTTGGTTTGCTTGTCAATTTTCAGTTTTCACTTCACAGTAATTGTTAGTAAGTTTCCATTAGCCGTTATAGCATCTCTATAAGAATTTCCTCTTCAGTTTGTATTACTGTAGTCTTTGCTCCGTACATTTTAATTATATTAACAGTTGTTAATGAACAGGTGAATAGTTCTGGAGTGATGCCAATCATCTTCTCTACTTCATCCTTGGCTCTTCCAGGAACTCTTGCACGCTTTACTGGTCTGAGTTTTCTAAAGAAGGCTGCTGTAGGTTTAAATCCTGGGGGTATGATAAAATAACTGTTATGCTTTTTGTGTCTGTTTGTGTGCTAGCATTGAGATAGTAACAGTCCTTTAAACATTTATTTTGAATAAATTAAACTTATTTAAAAGCATCTCGTAGACCATATAACTCTTAATCAAATAGGTTTGTGTTATTTATAGCCACTAAAACTCGGTTTCTTGATATGCTCACTAACGGTTTTATTTTAACTCACAAATAGGTCACTTTAATCTCTTACTTTTAGTCTCATGCAGCCCCTTACCCCAACCCCCACTCCTGGTGTACTGCTTCCCCTTTTTTTTTTGGGTGGGTGGGTTGGTGGGTGGGTGGGTGGGGGGGATTGTGGGGCGGGCCAGCATGAATTATCTCCACTGCTCATGCATTGAAATCAAATCCCCTAAAAATGTTGTGATAAAGTTGAGCAAAATTAGATGCTATGCTGCAGTGGAGAATTCATTGCTGTACACTCGTTGAAGGGAATTGACATTTTCTGATTTTGGGGTTTTCTCTGCAAAATTATAAAAGTGAAAAGTTATCAGATAATGAAAGATGAGGACAAGAAGGATAGCGAAGAAATAGCTCTGGATTATTGCTGTGATCCCTGAAGAAACATGTACTTGCTTCTAACCTGATAGTAATAAATAAATTTCAGGTTCATTATACTTGCCAACAAACATTTTGTTGATAGCATTCTTCAATTATTACTACACGTTTCTGCAATTGGACCCTGATGATGTCAGTGAACAGTTGAAGAGGCAAGGTGCCTCTATCCCACTTGTCCGGCCTGGAAAAAGTACTGCTGTATTTATCAAAACGGTAACATTCTTTCTCAGAATAATTTTTGTTTTATGGCTATATTGGTTTATGCAGTATTATAATCTTGATGACCTATATGTTAAACTTCCCTTCTAATGGTTAAATGTATCTGACCTCCTCATAAGTATAGGGAAATGCAAAAAAATACTTTCCTATTCATGTCTGTTGAAGTTTGTGAGAATGTATTTAGAATTGCCACCTTAAAGTACGATGAAGTTTGTGAGAAAAGGAGAGAATCTGAGCTGACTAAGGATTGTAATTCTTTTCTCGATTGCCACTTTCCTCTGAGCTGCTTAAATGTGAAGAAGAAATAATGGATTTAATCATTTTCTTTTTATCATATTGAGAATGTGGAATATGAAATAATTAACTTAGAAACCTCAAGTTGTGCTGTTCAAGGTTTATCTTCCTTGTTTATTTTGATTAAAAAGAAATCTATAACAAAAATCTTCGGGTTTGCTCACTTGATAAAATGACTTCATGATTATTGATTTGACTGTAGAGGAATCCATGATTTTTTTTTTTCTGTTTACTTGTTATTAATAAGTTGCAATTGATATTGTCGTATAGATGTTGCAAGTTTTTCAATTAAACATTGGGTTCACTTAATTTTGTTTAAATGTTGGATGTTCTGAATCATGTGTAAATTCGTCAGTCTATGATATAGGCAAGAAGTTTCTCTGACATTCATACATGCTGTGTTGTTGATGATGCTTGAATTTCTGAGCAAGAGTTCTAAACCTTTCAAGCCCACGTTTATCCCATAAATTATGCTATTGCAGAATTTGAAGAAAATGTACTTCACTTGGAGGCTGCATACCTGTCTCATTTTAATCTCTGCTTGAAAATAAATATGTCAGCTTATGTCTGTGCTTGTTGATTTATAGGTTCTCAGCCGGATATCAGTCCTCGGTTCTGCCTTTTTGGCGATTCTTGCTGCTGGTCCTGCTGTGATCGAACAAGCCACACACCTCGCGGCTTTTAGGGGTTTTGCGGGCACCTCAGTTCTCATTCTTGTTGGTTGTGCAACTGATACGGCTAGAAAAGTTCAGGCAGAGATCATATCCCAGAAATACAAGAGTATAGAGTTTTATGACATTGACAAGTATTGACCAGCGTGCACAAAGTACCTGTAATAGCACACAAAATTTGAATTAGACTCTTAAGATGGTGACACAGTCCATTTGTAAATTTTTCAATTGAGTTTGCTTTTTTTTTTTCCTCATTTTTTTGGGGGTTCCATTTTGATATAGCTTCGTAATTTTTCCTTAAATTTGAGATCTTTCTGTTGTTTCACTCTCTAACTTCACCATAAAGTTCTGTAAGTGGTGCAAATTTACGAAGTACCTAAATAATGGTTAGGCAAGTCATCTTGTTCTTTCTGAAAGTAACTTAAACTGATTTAGTATAGAGATCTAGTCTCACATTAATCATAAGTAAACAAAAGATAAACTTATCATTGTTATTTTGGCTGATATTTTGTTCAATTTTGTACTCGTACAAAGTTAGAAGGTAGCAACTAGTTACAACTAGTACTTAATACAGAATGGCTGTAGTCGTCTAGCCGGCTTCAGATCCCACAATCAGACATAAATTTACTTGCCAGAGAAAGATTCAGAAACTGCCCTTGTAAAATGCACTATCCCTTCATAGGCACAACAAATGGGAGAGAGTACATCATATTGAAGCATAACAATCTACTCCAGATCTCCGAACAACAGACTTCATTGCAGTTTTTTTCTGTCCTGCACAGAACAAGCATGCGCCTGGCTGTGAAAGTAGTTATTCTTGTCTTAGCTGATGTGTAAACTAATCGTCTGGCTCAGCTGAAAAGTCGGGCTCCTCAGGTTTTGGTAGTTTTGGTAAAACTACATCTTTAATCTTCTGAACTCCTCTTCTTGTGTTTGCAGCAAATCTTGAAGCCAGTATTGTGACCCCAAGGTTTGCTTTTATCATGGAGGGTACTGAACTATTAGGAGATAGATCCAGTTCCCCCTCTTCGGTGTTAACTTCTGTCATCTCATCCGATGCAAAGGACTCCATTCTGGCAAGATCCTTTGCCAACTTTCTCCTTTTATATCTTCGCCAAGCGGCCTGTATGAAGCATGCAGCCCATGTCCTCCAGTGATGAGAATAAAAACGGAAGGTGTGCTGCAACTTCTTGCTGTGGAGCCGTCTGAATTGATTAGCCACAAACTTGAGATCTTCAGCTCGCAATGCGAAAGCTTCCACTTCAACAAGTGCTATAACTGTCCTCGTTGAAGAAGGCAAGTTGACAGCTGATTTTGGGAGCAAAGCCCAAGCAAGAAGCTCCTCTCCACAAAAATCTCCAGGTCTCAGGGTGATGGAATTGAAGAAACCAGTCCGACCTCCATTTGTAGTCGAACTCTCAAGTCGACCTCTGATAATGAAGAGCATCTCTGAGACAGGGTCACCCTCACGAACAATGTAAGTACCCTCGGTGCTCAAGGAAGAAACTAATCGCTCACATATTGCATCAAGCAACTGATCGTCCATCTGTGAGAAAAAAGGAACCTGGCAAATTTGGCAAAAAAGATATGTAGACAAAAAATAGAGGTTAGCATGCTAGTAAGCATAAAGATGAGCACAGAAGGAGCTTTTAATCTTGAAGCTGCAAGTTCCAATGGAACAACCATGACACATATCCTTCTCGTCAGATTACTATGATCAGAAATCATCCAGCATCTTTTTATTCTACTGAAACAAGAGAGTGGTGGAGAATCATACACGTCGGACAAGGTCCAAGCAAAGGTGACGTTGAATATCACGACTAAGATCAGCAGGTAAACCACGCAAAATAGCTTCTTCATCTACTCCTCTAGTTGCAAGCCATTTATATTGAACAAAACGCCTAACACGTTTCCTCAGATCTTCAGGAAGTTGACGATGTCGCATCCACTCCTCGGTGTCTCGTCGTTTAAGTCTCCATTCCTCGAGCCTTACTGTTAAAGACTGCAAGTATGTCTACACACCGAAATAGATGGGAGTACATCATACAATTTTGGTATGAACGGTATGGTACATGCAAAGATAAAACAGATACTATTTCCCTTATTCCATCTTGTTGCCCCCACTGGCCATATAGCTCGAAAAGACAGCAAGTAACAAAGAAATGGATTATCCAAAAGTTTGAAGCCAAAAACGAAAGGAAACATGGAAAAGGACTCTCTGAATCATTTGAATAATTAAACTAATCATAGCCATAGGACTAGGAGGATCGAATCCAGATAAGATAATCTACAAGCCAAAAATGGCTCTCTTTGCAAAAGACCTTTCAGCAATCAGCACTTTCAATTTAAAGATGGGATATTCTAGGAGCTGCATATATCAGGAAAACCAATGACCAGAAAAAAAAAAAAAAAAAAAACAAATGATACAAGAGAGCCAAATATGAAGAAAATTAGTTGCCATGAGAAGTGAAATGAGGCAAGCAGTTCCAGAAAATAAATAGGATCTTGACCATGTCAGATTCAGAGAACTCTGCCAATGAATGGTGTAATGGGCCAAGGAAAGAGAAATCAGCAACTTTTAGGAAAATTAGATTGCAGTTGAAAGTTTGTTGACCAAGTATATAACAATATAATTTGCCTTACAGAATTTGTATGGGACTCATAAGGGTTAAAAGTCATAAAAAAAGGGTGAATCTTTTAACTGACCTGCATATTTCCAATAAGATGGGCGAACAAAACAAGACCCAAGATGGCAATGAGAATGGAAAATGATGTTTCCCCGATAAATGTGCTTGTTGACAAATTTTGCCCATATGAACTGAGAGTACAAAAGAGGAGTTAAAATAGTTTCATTTTCAATGAGCTAGTAGAGAGAGACACAACGGAATATTGAAATTTAGTTCCCAGCTCTCTCAAACTAAAAATAGCAGATATGTAAATGCACTTGTTCAAAGTTTCCCATTCATAAGAAACATCCAGTATCAAAGCACAATAACAAGCAGCAGTATCAGTGCAATGTTCATCTCCAAGTAGACCAAAAATTGTCAAATATATATACATTAAACAAAGCTATTAAAACATGCTGATACAGCTTGTCCTATTGAGCCTACCCCTCTCCTCCACACGCATGGGCACATATCCATCCACCCCTTAGTTCCCCAGACGTCACATACATTGAGGAGAGAGATAGAGAGAGAGAGGTAGGTTGGGAGTAGGAGGAAATGGAGAATAGAGAAAATACAAAAACTGGTGAAGAAAGTAAAATGAAGGAGATAAATTACCACCAAATTCAAAAAGAGTACAGTTATGAATTTGACTGAAAAATTAAGGAAATGTTTGGTTTTGTTTTGGGAGAATGAGTTTTGATGTAACGTATTGGAAAATGTAATGTATTAGTAGGAACATGTATTGGAAAAACTGATGTACGTTTGATTTTGTTTTGGGAGACAGATTTGGGATTGGTTTTGTTTTGGCAAAACAAAACCAAATATAGCCAGGTTCTAGCTGCAACTTCTAGCTTTATAAAACTATTTGTAATTTCTGGTAGATATTCTCTCTCTTCATATAAACGTAGATTCACTGGTATGTCATCTCTATCTTCTAGCTCTTTGAACGATTCAAGGATTCAACTTCGTTGTAGTCAACCTTAATTATAAAGAGACCAGAACATCTTTCTCTTAAGAATTTAACCTTCAGCGTCTATGATTTATTACCTCCCTTCCAGGAACTTCATCTTAATATCAGATTACTAAGTTTTTGCATTGACTATTAGATACCATTCAGGGTTGATAACCAAAGGCATATTGGACTGTCTTTGAAGTCCAGATAAGTGATATAGGCTGAAAATTTTTGTGCCCAAAATGCATCAGGCTTAACATATATCTTTATTTGGATGACGAGTTTCAGTAAAGATTTTTTACATCCAGAAGAAAGCAATCATGAATCTAAGTAAGCCCCATGGAGACATTCCATGAATCTAGAGTCCTGTTACCTTCCGACTTTTTATCAGTAAACTAATTCTTCAGAACATTTAACCTCAATCAGAATATGTTTGTGTCCAGAAATGTCATCAGGTTGGTTTGTGAAATATTGATGCACGTGTCACGAGTAGTGCTCAGCAACCATAGTCTCAGCTCTTTTATATAATGATGTATCAATAAGTCCATTACCTATTAGTCTGTAGAAGCACTGGCTTGCAAAGATGAAGAGGAACAAATGAAAAGTTTGTTCTTTGCTCTAAGAAATCTTACTCTACTAAGATCTTGTCACAACTGCAGCATTTCATTTCTTAATTAAATTAGTTATATTTATGTTTTCTTCGGGTTAAAGATTCAATTAGTTATATTTATGTTTTCTTCTGGTTAAAGTCATTCAAAAGTACCAAAATAATAATTAGTTGTGCTATAGCTAAGCTGGATTAACGAGAGGCTCTACCGAACCCAGCAGCCCTATAAGCAGATGATCTTTCTTTTTTAGAAATTTTCTTAGACATTTTGACTTCCTTTGGACAAGACTGAATGCTGCAAGGAGCAAAGTTAAGTAAAACAATTAATAGACTAACGTAGTCAACGTTGACAAACACTACTGAGATAATGGTAGGATAACTGTTCACTGCAGGCCAATATTATATAGTTTCAGGGATATTAAGGACATGAACCCTCTCAGGTAACTGACATTGACAAAGACAACACATACATATCAGTTTAGAAAATGATATTATTAGATGCATTTTATGTAGAAAGTGAAACCTAAATTAGAATGATTTAAGCATTCTTTCTATAAGTCAAAGGAAGGAGCGGCCTTTTCCTTTAATAAGGAGGAAAAAATTATTTTAATTAGCCTTATGTCATGCAAAGTATATGGTAAGAAAGCATCTAAATGTTACTTGTAAATGCGAGATGAACAACCAAAGCAAGTAATACTTCAAATTCATAAGGAGAACCTCATGTTTGACCTCACCATTATTGATGATAGTGGTTCTCTTTGAATACAGAGAAGCTGGCAAATAAGCAACATTTGATACCGTGAGAATATTCGATTTGTCTAAGAACAAAGTATAGTTATACAATACTTTGAAGAAGCTGCAGGTAAGTTGTTCTTTAATGGATCAATTAGCCAGTTTGATTCAGTCCATCTTCACAATTAAGATCGAGGAGTTAAAAAAAAAGAGACTGTAACCAAGTAACGAGTAAATCATCTCCTTTGTTGATGAGAATGCTTTGTAGTAATTGTCAGTGAGTAAAAATAATAAACTGTACCTTAAGTTCTGTAAGCCCCACCATAAGCAATAGAAGTACTTGCGGACAAAACTTGAAGAGACAACTTGTTTTGTGACAGCATTTTCAAAAATTCCGAATTTGAATGTAATATCCTCGTCAGGATCACAACTTTGGAACACATTCGTGCTATTGATCCAAATGTTACGTTGTCCACTGTCAGCAGTGTCACAACTCAAATATTCGAGCAAACATTTTGTAGGACTGTCTTCTCTCTTGCATACTGATTTCCAGCAAGACAAGTAACGGTCAACTGACAGTACATACCATGCTGCACCCAAGACCTATAACGATATAATATAATTCAATTGAGATAAGAATAACCAGTCTTCAAGCAAAAGAATAACAATAGTTAAATCCACATCAAAATTACTAATGTCATAATAAAGAAACTAATCACATGCTTCCAATGAAAATAAAATAAAATTACATACATGGCTTGCCAGCATGTAGAGTAGCAAATTGTAGGCAGCCCCTGCCCAAGCAGTTTTGGTGACAACTCCAGTTGCTTTTATAATTTGAGAACTCAATGGGAAAATGAGGTATAACCTGGGAATATATTGGAATAGTACAATCAGAGCAAGGGCATTGTTATTACGATTTGTTCGGTGGTTTCTTGTCGCAGGTATGATAAACCAGATGACAATCTGTAACATATAAAGTTAAAACAAAGCAACTTTAGAAAGGGAAGAAACAGAAGAAACAGAATCACACATCACAGAACCACAGTTAAAAGAAAATGTCATCATCCCCATCAACTTTAAGAAATGGAAAAACCAGATATGCATTAACTGTAATAACAGAAAAATGTGTCGTCTTTGAGGTTCATCAAGATACAAAGAATGAAACAAAATGGGAATATATATTTAAGGTGACAACCTATGATTTTGACCCAGTGTAGGATATCAACAGAATGTCAGAACCTACTATGTTTTACTAATGAGAAAATGCTCAAAGCTGAAGCTAACTATATAGCTTCTCTTCTTCAACTATTACAAAATTTCACAAGCTTTTCAAAACTCAGGTCACATTATACTCAGCTTTATTCAATACAAAATTTCCATAACTAGGCCGACATACAGAAAAGCTTCACTGAATCCTTCACATACTCCAAACTGCCTTTTGCACACAAAAAAAAAAATGCAAAGCTAGAATGGAGCTAATAAACAGGCTTCAAGGCTCAAGAAAGACTAATCTTTCCAATTTATTTGCACAAGCCACAAAGAGTAAGACACAAGATGAAAACTAGGCCCCATAGCAAATGGAGAATGCACTACAACTGCCAATAGAAACAATGAAGACAGGATCCTCTTTCTCTTAAAAGGGTTATTTGGCTTGAATAAGAACAATTTTAGCCGCATATAGTGCACTTTCTAATTAGTGCAGTAAGCAGTCAATTAAAGATGAAGCAGGCCATCCATTTGATGAAGTAGAAAGCTGGAAATGGTAAAGTTACCAGCCAGCATTAGGATGGCATAAGTAGCTTTGTGGTTATTTTTCTTGATCGCAAAGGAGCTAGATTAGCATGTCCCCAAAACGTCAATTATGAAAGTGAAGGTTCTGTTATTCATAAGAGTAGGTAATACAAAGCCACAACTCTAAGAGATGCAGAATTTATAGTTGAAATATCAAATCAGTACCAGGAAGCAGTTCCTATAATCTGTTTAGGTGAAATAAGTTGCTTGTTTTGTGACTGAATCAAGTATAATGCACTCCTTACCACACGATAGAGTTGTCCAGGATAACACAAAAAGCTGTCTCCTTAAATCAAAGAAAAAGGTGCATACAGAACACTCATCTAAAAGTTAATTTGTCCACTCCCAGAGGCCAAATGTTTGGAACTAGAACATTTACATCCTTCAAATCATCCTTGACAGAAGCAGAAAAACAACTACACGTGACACAGAATTCAAGACCAAAGCAACTCATTCCTATAGTAAATTGTGTTGAAGGACTAATTATAACAGGAGACTCATTAAATGAATGCTATAACAAAGGACACAGAACACATATGGGCACAGACTTGCACCTACAATATATAGTACCTGAGGCAGAGGCAATGTCGCAATAAGATCAATGAAGAAGTCAGATCTTATATATCTTCGGGCAATTTTCTTGGGATCCATTACAAGCTCACCCCTACCAAATACTCGTGAACTTGGAGCCACATACGCTGTCCTAAACTTAATTACCACATGCAAAAGATAGAATAGATCGGCAATAGTGCGGAAAAATGTAACAACAATCCGCAACTTGAAATCTGTCTTTGAGCACCAGGAATTCTTGCTCCCTCCTATACTTGGCAAGTAAAAGTACAATGGATCGACAAAAAGCGCCAATAGGCAAGAAACTATGAAAACCCTGTTCCAGTTGAGCACAATCTCACTACCAGGGTCAAGTATATGCTTGTGCCATGGTTCATGATCCTCAGGATACACCTTGGAACCACCAAACTTGAGGGAATCAATAACCTTGCATTTTCCATCAGAATTTAATAGCGACGATGTCAATTTGTGCCCTGCAGATGACTTCTCCACTTGGGAGGAGTCAGTTTTCCCTCCCCACGACATAAAACTGTTTTTTTGCTTCCCATCAGAATAAAACCTAAGCATTTCAGAAAACCCAACAGGAATTAGCAAATCCCCACACAAACATACACAGAGAGGAAGACAAACCAGTTAAAATCTCAGAGAGGACTAAATAACGATTCACTTAGTTCATATGACTTAAGCCTCCAGGTTAAAATTTTTTTGATATAATAAACTTCAGTACTTTCAATATGTCCTTTTCCTACATTTTGAGCGAAACCCAACAAAACATGCCACCGCCTCAAACAGGTGAATCAGGGAGAGCGAAGGAGAAACAAAATGGGACATACTTTTTCCAAGTATCTTGTTTCGATTAACAGAAATTTGAAGTCATAGGTTCAAAAAGATAACTCCTTTTTAATCTCAACTCATACAAATCCGATCGTTTCAGAAAAATGAAACATGTCCTTATTTTAAGAGAGCAATTATATTTTCCTGACTTTCCCACCATTTTCTCCCCTACCAACCCACATAGAGAAAAGTAGTTACATACCTCACAAGCTTCTCGTTCTTCACCTCCATTCTAAGAAGGCATGAAACTCAATCTCTCTCTCTTGAAATGGAAATCCAAGACTATATATACCAACAAGAAAAGATACATAGAATGACCTATTAATCACAATTAAAAGAATAAAACATTCTTGATCATGTTACTAAGTCTGATGACTGTCAGACAGATTTGCAGAAACCAAATAGGAAAAAGTAAAAAAGATATTTATTAGTTGGAGAGGGTGTCGCTGTGTGAGTGTACAGGGATGTGTGTGTGATTTGTTCTTGGATTTGGAATAATAGTCTGGATTCAGAACTTGTTTATTAAGCTAATTACCTATGCAATCAGTCCACAATTGCCTTGACCTGTGTGGCTCATTAATTAGGATACCAAGATGAAAATTCCCTACCAAAGCCAATTTTATCATATTAAATAGAGGGTGGGGTATGATATTTTGGAATTTTTCTGAAGAAAAATGGGATGGCTGCTCATGGACTTGCAAGTTGACCCTTTTTTTATTTTTTGTTTCAATGAAATAGAACTGACCACGGTTAAAGAATCATCGATTACAGTTCACAATTGTTGATTCCACAGTTCGAGAAAATTATGATCCTTAACTATAATTTGTAATCACGGTTATGGTTACGGTTCTGGAACCGACAGATTAGTTCCGATTAATCGCCAGTTTCGGTTCTGGAACCGACCCTTGATTTTTTTTAATTTTTTTAATTTTTAATTTTAAAAAATTATAACTTTTTAACTAACCATTAATTTTACAAAATTGCAAATTTTATATAACAAAAACAAGGGTTGAAATCTTAAACTTAAATTTGAATGAAAATTTTTGAACTTAAATTTTTAAAAAAAAAATTCATTAATTTTTGAACTTAATGAATAAACTTTAACTTAAATTTGAAAAAAAAATTGTTATCTAAAATTTAAAGTATCAAATATTCTAATTATAATAAATATAAAAAATAAAGAAAAAATGCTCAACTTGAAATTTTAAAGTTTAAACTTAAATTTCAATAAAAAAATTTCTACTTAAATTTTTAAAAAATATTAGTTAAAATTTAAATTATATAATTATAACTATTTTTAAAATAAAAATAGGTTTGAACTTAAATTTAAGTTGCTTACGTATCCTCTTAGAGTATAGATTCTTAGAGTATAGAGGAATCAAAGTTCATGTAGTTTTCTTACCTTTTTACACTTCTTACCTTAGGGGGTGGCGCGACTCAATCGCTCCCACCCGTCGTTGTTCCGTCCATGTCATTCTCTTGATTTTCCTCCAAACTCGACTGACCTTGTTTTCGTACAGTGGCCTTGATCCAATCATCAAAACATGCTTGAACTTCTAAATTCTCGGGAGACAATATATTGCCACCCGCTCTAAAAACTTATTCTGCTGCAACGGTTGAGGCGGGTGAAGCAAGTATCTCTTTCGCCATCACGGATAAAATTGGGTAAGTTTGCTCCTTTTGCGATTACCATCGCAAAATATCAAACTCTCCATCATAATCTGTCTCATTAAATTCAAATGAAATATTAAAATATTTTTTAAGTTTCTGGTTGAAACTTGAGGATCCTCTAGAGCGTTTATTACGTTCTCTAAGTAAAAATTGTGTGGCCGTAAGTTTAGAACTACTATTGCTACTAATACATTGTATATCAAATTGAGTTGTTTGTAAACCATATTTTGAATTATATTCATTATAAAATTTATTTAAAATTGTTCTAACTTTAAATATTATATTACCTATAATATCATTTTCATAGCATCTTAAAGCTTTATAATAAATTATTAACATATCTTGTAAACCATATAATTTAAGTCTAGGGTAAAAAATAATGGCGACTAAATTAATTTTTGAAATTTTTAAAAAATATTTTTCTCATTTACACTGCATTAATAAAACACAATTTACTAAAATTTAATTTTCAAAGTTAATGTTATCATGTAAAATCGATGCAACATTACAATAATTTAATAATACTAAATGAGAAGTTGGAAAATAAATACTAGATAATTATAAAGTAGCATCATTAAATATTTTGAATGGCATACACACATGACATTTGGAGGGCATGCTAAAGTCCACCTATTAAGTGTCATAATACTTCTCATTGGACGTAGCACTATTGTAATTGATGTAAACTCAAATCCAAGTCATATCCATAAGTTTTGTTAAAAACCTTAAATTGGAAAAACTTAATGGGATAAAAACTAGACAGAAGAAAAAAGGAGTACAACGCACCATATATATTTTCGCTCCCCCTGAAATGAGCAATATAAGCCTCTTATGTTGGGTTAACAATCTTGCTTCATATTAACTCTTCTCATACCTATGTTATATACCAATTTTTCACATGTCGATGTTGGCAAGGATTTTGTGACATGATCAGCAAATCAGCAAGGTTGTGACATGATCGAATCTACTGAATATCTATCTCTCCATTTTTCTGAAGCTCATGTGTATGAAAAAACTTTGGTGAAATATGCTTCGTCCTATCACCTTTTATATATCCACCCTTCACTTGCGCTATGCAAGCTGCATTATTCTCATAAATAATAGTAGGGTGTCTGTAACCGATTTTAATTGACAAGCATTCAGTATATGTGTTATAACTGATCTTAACCAGACATAGTCTCTACCGGCTTCATAAAGAATAATTATTTTTGAGTGGTTGGAAGATGCAGCTACTAATGTTTGTTTAGTAGACCGTCATGATATGATTGTACCATTATAGCATCTATATCCCGCATCAGCATAACCAACTAACCCTCGGTTGGTTGCTTCTTTTGAATAGAATAACTCTAAATCTATAGTACCACGGAGATAACGAAAAATATGTCTAACACCATTTCAGTATCTTCGGGTCGGCTCAGAACTATATCAAGCAAATACATTTACCGCAAAAGCGATACCTAGTCTAGTACACTGTATTAAATACATCAATGCTCCTAGTATTGAGATATGACACTTCAGGGCCAATTATCTCCTCATCAGGTTCCTTAGGTCAAAATGAATATTTCTTAAGGTCCAAACTGCGCACGACCATAAAGGTACTCAAGGAATGAGTTTTATCCATGTTAAATCGTTTGAGCAATCTCTCAATATAAGCTGACCGATGAACAAGTATTCCATTATTTTTATACTCTAGCCCAAGACCAAGACAAAGTTTGATTTTCTCAAGATCTTTAACCTCATACTCTTTCTTTAGGTATTCAGTAGCGTTGGCTAACTCTTTAGGAGTGTCAATTAGGTTCATGTCATCTATATAAACTGCAATGATAGCAAATTTGGTATCTGATCTTTTAATAAAAGTGCATGGGCAGATGGGATCATTTTAATAGCCTTTTTTGATAAGGTATTACTCAATTTATGATACCACATGTAATCGGATTGCTTCAATCCATACAACGATCTCTGTGATTTGATTGAGTATAGCTTACGGGGTGTGTCTAACTTAGGCAGTTTAAATCCATCGAGAATTTTCATATAAATATCAGAATCAAGTGAACCATACAAATAGGTTATTACTACGTCCATTAGACGCATGTCCAGACTCTAGTGGACAACCATATTAATAAAGAAACGGAAAATGATTGTATTCATTACAGGTGAATACGTTACATCATAATCAATCCCAGGTCTCTAGGAGAATCCTTGAGCAATGAGTCGGGCTTTATATCTCACAATCTCATTTTTTTCGTTTCTCTTTTGAACAAACACCCACTTATATCCAACGGGCTTTACATTGTCTGAGGTTCAAGTAATCGGCCCAAATACATTATGTTTCTCTACGTATAAATATCATAACATTCGTCTCATCTCTACCATTTGCCTTTTTGATATCCACATAATTCAGGATTTTTGTAAGGTCCAACTCCTAAAGATGTAGTTTGATATCTATGCACCATGATAGATAGTTAATGTCGGTAACATCTAGGATTTGGAATTTTTGTTTTTCAATTTCGGCCATTTTCTGCAAAACAAAGTAAGTAAAAATTTATATAAAGAAATTCAAACTTAATTTTACAAACATTTTTTGAGCAAAATCTCGTGCTGATAATGTGTTATAAATAACCTCTATTTAATACAATGTGAGTGTGAAAAATGATAAAAAAATACATTAATATATTATTATATTTTTGAATTGTCGGATATAACTACACATTTTCTGTATATTTTTTCTTACAAAATCTCTTATTATTAATTGATATTTATGAATTTATTATTATTTAATATCTCATATAAGGATGTATTGATTGCTTTACTTAAAAAAAATGAACTTTTTTATCGTCTTTTCTTTTGCCAAAAGGCCCAAAACTAAAGGAACTTGGTGTCTATATGTCTATTTTTATTTTTTATATCCTTTAATTTTTTTATTTTGCACTAGCACTTTCCTTGGGTAAATTAATTGTTCAGATAATGTCATTCCTCTATATCATTTTGATGAGTTTAGTTTGATTAGACATGTAAATTATAGATAAATGTTCTAAAAGTAAAAGTTTTACGTATTTTTGTATTATTCTCTTCTAAAGTGGTTGTTCATAGTTACTGAAGTTACATTATTTATTTTTTTATGATAGTGTAGTTTTGGAGAAAAATAATTTTTAAAAATAAAACATTTAGGACATTTTATAAAGAAAATATGGTAATAAATTTGAAAACATAGGGGAATATGATTTACATTAATTCCTCTCTTTCAGATAAGTTGATTTAATTTTTCTGACTAGGAGTATAAGACGTCTGTCTAGATTTATCAATGTACAAAATATTTTATTCACTAGTAGACACCAAATAAGTTAATTTTATCAAGTATATTCTGGTTTATGTATCATTGTTATTACTGTGTTTTAGTTTCATTGTGTTGTTTTTTTTTTCTCAAAAAAAGTTGTCATGTTTTAATTTGTTTATTAGATGGGTCTTGGTTTAGATACTTTATATTTGCAATGTTGGGATCTTGGACGATTGTGATCTTCAATGGTTCGAACCGATGTCAATAATTTAAATGGGATAAAATTTTCAATCATAATATTGTTAAGTTTGCTAGGTGGACCTAGTCTAAACCTTTTAGCATTTAAGTCAGTTTAAAGAGGTCGTCAAGAGCATATAAAAATAGAAAATGATTAGGAATTGCCTTTAAACAATTTAGCTGAAAATTCTTACAATAGAAGGACTTGTTGAGCACGTAAATGACAAATATCGATATCTTATCTATTCTAGAGGAGATCTAGATCGGTTGAATTGGATCTGCATAAAAAGGTACAGATCCTAGCTACTTTAGAAAATACTTTTTAGTAATACGAGTATTTTGGTCCAAATGGGTAAAACGCCTTATCATTACTCCTGACTGATAAGAGCAACAAGCAATTATTCAAAATTTGAATTTCCAACCACTCTTGGAAGCTGCAAAATCTCTTCCTAGGTAAATCTTAAGGTGACCATTTAGCATTTAAGTTAGTTTAAAGAGCTCGTCAAAAACATATAAAAATAGAAAATGATTAGGAATTGTCTTTAAACAATTTAGCTGAAGATACTTGCAATAGAAGGACTTGTTGGGCGCGTGAATGACAAATATCAACATCTCATCTATTTTAGAGGAGATCTAGATCGAGTCGAATTGGATCAATATAAAAAGATAAAAATTCCTAGCTAGTTTAAAAAATACTTTTTAGTAATATGGGTATTTTGATTCAAATGGGTAAAACACCCTTATCGTTACTCCCGACTGATAAGAGCAATAAGGAATCATTCAAAATTTGAATTTCCAACCACTCTTGGAAGCTGCAAAATCTCTTCCTGGGTAAATCTTTACCCCACCCCCCCCACAAGCCTTTTGGTAATAATTTTTGGGCATTCCCATTCAGTCATTCCCATTTCTGTAAGTGAGATTTTGAGTTGTCATAGTGACCTCAATTTTATTCCTGCTCATTCTTTTCGCATGAAGTATAAGGGGTTAGAGATTCAACCCTTTCTCTAGGTCTTTTATTTTCTTTTTTAATTTACATCTCGTATATGGCTTCTCAAACTTCTTTCCAAAGAACACATAGTAGATATAGATCTAGAACCAATTACTCATCTAAGAGCTCTTCAACTTCGAGCTTGAGTGCATATGAAGGAGATGTTATCGGTTCCTTTAGGGATTGGGTAGGTCCAATAATTAAAAAAAAATGTCGAGCCTCGATCTAGAATTGTTAGGATTCTTGACCTTGTTCCTGAAGGAAGCAGATGAAATGATTTTCGACCCTGAATTAGAGCAAAACAACATTAGGATAATCGCTCCATGGTAGTTAATCAAATCAACCTTGTACAAGAGAACGATGCTTGAAATTTCAATGCTTAAAATTTGACCTATTCACCTTGTCCCCAATTCCAAATGTTGTATTGTAAGTTTTGTAGTAATGATGAGGTTCTTCGATGTAAAGCCTTTGCTCGAATATTTTTGGTCTTTGTACTCTATTATCACCTCGATGTAAAATTAGGGAGAGATGATTTTTCTACCTCGCTTGACCCAATCGCAAATATTTAGATAATCTCGTTTCTTCTCTAGGGCTATGGAAAGATAAAAATTTGTTCATTGAAAGTCCTCAAAACTGATCTTTGGGAGATAAGAGATTGGCCGCTTGAGCTGGCGATGAACAAGATGAGAGCCAAGAAGAAGGAATTGATTGTCAAGAAAATGGCCAAACCATTTTTGATAAAAAATGAAGGGTGTCTAATTTAGGTAATTGTCAATTAAGGTGTCTAACCTAATTTTTTGTCTATTTTCTTATCTAAATTTCACCAACCCATATTTTTTGAAACCTATATAAACCCCCTATCTATCATTTGTTGAGCATCTTAAAATTAGATAATTAGAGAGAGTTTGAGAGAAAAATTTAAGAGAAAGCTTGTGAAAGAATTTTGTGGAAAAAAATTATTGTGTGGGTTGTGAGTTGTGAGTATTGTAAACACTTGTATTTTTTCTCACTTTAGTAAAATGATTTACAGTGGTTCGGAGACGTAGACATAATTGATCGAACTCCGTTATCAAATTTGTGTGTGTTATTTTTGTTCTCACTAATATGATTTATCGGGAATTTTTATAATTTTTCAACAACTGGTATTAGAGCTCCAGAAATAGTCAAAAATGATATGGAGGAAGTCAGATTCAAGTGGGAGCGATGGCCACAGATAAAGGGAATGTGAAACTCGAGAAATTTGATGGCGCAGATTTTAGGTTCTGGAAAATATAGATAGATGATTATCTGTATCAAAGAAGCCCATATCAACCTCTCTCAAGGAAGAAGCCAAAGGCTATAAAGAAAGAAGACTGGAATTCTTGACAGATAAACCATTGGAGTTATTCGATTGACGTTATCTCGCAATGTTGCTTTCAACATAACAAAGAAAAATACCACGACAGGTCTTATGGCAGCTCTCTCCAGTATGTATGAGAATCCATCGGTCTCAAACAAAGTTCACTTGATGAGGCGTTTGTTAAATTTACGAATGACAGAATGTGTATTAGTAACTCAATATTTCAATGAACTTAACACAGTCACAACCTAATTAAGTTTAGTTGTAATTGAATTCGATGAAGAAATACGAGCATTGATACTTTTGTCTTCTCTACCAGAAAGCTGGAATGCTACTGTCACGGCTGTGAGTAGCTCGTTGGGAAGCAATAAGTTGAAATTTGATGATGTTCGTGATTTGATTCGATAGAGATAGTCGGGTAAATCATCAACCTCTTCAATTTTGCATACAGAGTTAAGAGGAAAAAATTCAATTAGAGGGAATAGACGTGGCAGATCAAACTATCGAGGTAGATCAAAGGACAGAAGATCTAAATCCAGGAATCCCAGTAATTCTCATAACTCGAAAATCATTGAGTGTTGGAACTGCAAAAAAATCGAACATTACAAAAATCAATGCAAGAATGGACCGAAAAACCAAGAGACGAAGACATAGGTAAATGTTACTTCCATCTCAAGAGAAGATGATGCGTTGATATGTTCTTTAGAGAGCAAGGAGGAGTCTTAAGTGTTAGACTCTAGAGTATCATTCCATGCTACTTCACAGAAAGAATTCTTCGAAAGGTATATCCCCAAAAATCTTGGAAAGGTATATCTTGGTGATGATCAATTGTGTGCTATTGTTGGCAAAGGTGTAGTAAAGATTAAGTTGAACGGGTCTGTTTGGGAGCTGAAGGATGTTAGGCATATCCCTGACCTGATAAAGAACTTAATCTCAATAGGGCAGTTGGCTAGCGAAGACTACACTACGATCTTCCATGGTGATGTTAGAAGATTTCAAAGGGTGCAATGATGGTTGCTCGAGGCAAGAAGAGTGGCACTCTTTACATAACAACAGGGGCACGCTATTCGATTGCAATTGCAACAGACAATGAAACTCCAAATTTGTGGCACCAGAGGCTAGGCCACATGAGTAAAAAGGGGATGAAAATTATGCACTCGAAGGAAAAACTTCCAGGTTTATAGTCAGTTGAGACAAACATGTGCGAAAATTGCATACTTAGAAAGAAGAATAGGGTCAGCTTTTAAACAAGAGGCAGAACCCCAAAGAAGGAAAGACTAGAGCTCGTTCACTCTTATGTTTGGGGACCAACAACTGTCACATCCATTGGTTGGAAAACACTACTTCATGACTTTCATCAATGATCACTCTCAGAAAATATGAGTTTACTTTCTAAAGCATAAGTCTGAAGTGTTTAAGACTTTCAGGAGATGGAAAGCTATGGTTGAAAATGAGACAGGTCTCAAGATTAAAAGCCTCAAAACCAACAATGGTGGTGAATATGAAGACACCAAATTCAAGAAGTTCTGCTATGAACACGAGATCAGAATGGAGAGAACTGTATCGGGTATACCTCAACACAATAGTGTAGCTGAGCATATGAATCGAAAGTTGACAGAAAGAGCTATAAGTATTCATATATAGTCAGGTTTACCAAAGCAATTCTGGACAGAAGCAGTCAACACAACAACTTACCTAATCAACCGAGGCCCATCGGCTCCATTGGAGCACAAAATACCAGAGGAGGTATGGAGTAGAAAAGAGGTAAAACTATCACATTTAAAAAATTTTGGTTGTGTAGCATACATGCATATTAGTGATCAAGGCAAGAATAAACTTGATCCTAAATCTAAGAAACACACCTTTATTGGCTATGACGAGGATGAGTTTGGCTATCGCATTTGGAATGACGAAAGCAAGAAGGTGATCTATAGCAGAGATGTGATTTTTAATGAAAGTGTGATGTACAAGGACATGCATAAAACATACTCCACGATAGTGAGTCAATATTTGTAGATGTAAATATTGATGATGTCCCAGATAGTCCCACGACGGAGCCAATTGTAGCAAGTTCTCAACTAGAGGAAATCATTGGATAAAACAGTGCGCAACAGTCCAACACACCGCAGTCTCCTACTCCAACTCATGTATTGAGAAGGTCTTCTCGACCTCATATGCCTAACAGAAGATATATGAACTATCTGTTGTTGACTGATAGAGGAGGGCCTGAATGCTATGATGAAACTTGTCAGACTGAAGATGCCAACAAGTGGGAGTTTTCCATGAAAGAAGAAATGAAGTCTCTAATCTCCAACTAGACAACGGAACTAGTTGAACTACCCATAGGGAAGAAGGAACTTCACAACAAATGGGTGTATCGGGTGAAAGAAGAGCATGATGGTTCCAAGATATACAAAGCTCGACTAGTTGTCAAAGGATTCCAACAAAAGGAAGGAGTTGACTACACTGATATTTTTTCTCCCGTTGTGAAACTCAATACCATTAAAACAATATTAAGTATTGTTGCTAGTGAAAATCTTCATATTGAACAGTTGGATATAAAGACTGCATTCCTTCACGGATACTTGGATGAAGAGATATACATGCACCAACCAGAAGGTTTATCAGAAATAAGGGAGAAGAACATGGTGTACAAACTTAAGAAGAGCTTGTATGGCCTGAAATAAGCTCCAATGCAGTGGTACAGGACATTTGACGGCTTCATGCACATGGAAAGTTTCCAGAAGTGCAACACCGACCACTGTTGCTATTTTAAGAGATATAACTCCAACTATATCATTTTACTACTATATGTCGATGACATGTTGGTAGTAGGTCCAAATATAGATGATATCAGAAGATTGAAACAACAATTGTCAAAGGAGTTTGACATAAATGACTTGGGTCCAACAAAGAAGATTCTTGGAATAGAAATCACAAGAGATAGGCAGGGAGGTTTTTGCAATTATCTCAGGCAGAGTACATCAATCGTGTTTTACAGAAATTCAACATGGGCAGTGCCAAGCCAGTCAACACACCCTTGGCTAGTCATTTTTGCCTATCTAAAGATCAGTCCCCTCAGACGGAGGAAGAAAGAGAATTCATGGCTAAGGTTCTTTATGTTGGGTTCGCGTGATCCTGAGAGACGTATACGCAGCGGAATTTAAAATTTCAAAAAATATAAATATATATATTACATCACATGTAATTAAAATAAATCTCGGAACCTTTTCGCGATTATTCAGTTGTGCGTTTTCTGATAGTTAAAGTAAGAATATTTTAGAAACTCTTACCTTGATTGCACTCCGCCTGATGTAGGGATTGAAACGATTCAAATCGTTATCCCTGCATAAAAGTATCTCCATATTCTTCAATTCAAAATCCCTTTGATTGAAATCTAATTCACTTCTAGGATCCCAAATGTTATCCCTCTAACGGTATCCACACCTTGGATGCCCACTCACAATTGAATCCTATGCTAGTAGTTTTCGATTTGATAATTCTATCCTAGAACGATTTTGTTTGGAACAAGAACACACTAACAATTAGTATTTTAGGTGTTTAATTTAATTCTTAATTCAATAATTAAATCAAGAATTAAACTAGATAAAAGGTTGGTGAACATTTGGAGATTGAAAGGAAAAGAGGGACGAATTTTTGGGGATGAAAGAAAACTATTTTTTTTCACAAAAATCTGCAATTAAAATCCCCATAAAAATATCCAAAAAGATTGTCAATCAAGACTATCATAAGTTCTTTTTATATAGGACTCTTCTTCCTTTCTTATCTCCAACTATTTTGGTAAGTTTTCTTATTCCATAAAAACTTTTCTTTTTCCTTATTATTTCATAGAAATTGAATTCTCAATTTAACTTCCTCTAGAAATGGGCTTCCTACAAGCCCACACCTAATGGGCTTCCTACAAGCCCACACCTAATGGGTCTAGGCCTAAGTAATCAATTAGACTCTACTTTAATTGATCCAATCAATTAAATTAATTTATTTAATTAATTAGGTCCATCTTATTTAATTGATCCAATCAATTAATTAAATATTCCAATTGGGCTTCCTAATCCAATTAGATTCAATTAATTAATCTAATTAATTAATTGAATTAATTCCACACTTGAATTAATTTAACCCCATTAATTAATCACATTAATTAATTTAATCTAACACTTGGATTAATTTTTAGGCTAAAAATGGACTTGTCCAAGTTTTGTGTGTGACCCCTTAGGTTCACTTTAAACTAGCCGTGGGCTCACAACTCTTGTGACTTAATTGAACAATTAATTGTTCTGATTAATTAATCTAATTAATTAATTCTCTTGAAATTAACTCATTAATTCCAAGAACCCACAAGACATGGAAAACATCTAGCAATGTATTATGACTCCTAGTCTAAGGTGAATGTGCGAACCTATTTTAATTACGAAAACCATGCAACTACGGTCCTTCCGTCATCTAATCTCCCGATTGAATCTAGGGCATGGATGTTAAGTCGAAACCCTATTAACTCAATAACTATGTTTCCATTCCTAGTAGCTTGACTCGATGATGAATAATTAGAAAACCCCACGTCTAATTTTCATCCAACCTTGGCCAAGGATTTTAGAGTCAAGTACAATGGAACACATAGGAGATTCACCTATTCATCTAGATAGATGACGAATCCTTTGTTGGCCACTCGTTAATCTCCATACATGAAGATATTACATTCAATATAAACCCCTTGTGATTGTCATGCAATCGAAAAATATATCAAAGTACAACATGTCATGCACAAGGTTACCATGGTGCCTCAAGTCAAGGATTAATTCTTGCACTATCGTAATGAGAAAATTCCATTCGATAATAGAATATTTTCAATTAGGAATTTTCAGATGGGGTTGTTCAGTGTACTTGTTCCCAACAAGCACCCGCATACATGCACTAGTATCTCCACACCAATACCTATAGAACGAGACATCCTCCTTTCGAGTCTGCATCGTATGCGCAAGTTTCAATGGGATCAATGATGTCCCATCTCATTAATCCTTAACTTGAAACGTTTTAAGATCACATCCTTAGAGGCATATTCATGATCACCATCATATGCGCAACCATGCCCCATAAGTATGTATGATCTAAGGACTTTATCTAATTCTTATAATGAATTTAAGATAAAGATTGCCATTTAAATGATATTAATATAAATAAGAATGATTCACAAGAATATAAGAACGACCAGAATAATTAGCACGCCGAGCACTACTCTAACAATCTCCCACTTGCCCTAGAGACAATTGCCATCGTATTAAAGCCCATCTTCTGAAGATGTCCTTCAAATACTTATCTAAAGGGTTAAAATAGTGGGTCTGCTTTATTTTCTGTCGAGGCAAATCTTTCCACGCTGATATTGCCTCTACCAATGATTTTTATAACCACGGTATCACTAATCTATTTCTGCTTGGATCCTTTGATGAGACCTTAGCTTATTTGCTTGTACAATAGCCCCCATTGTTATTGCAGTACTCCAGTACTCAATCAACAATGGTTGAACTACATCTAACATTTAGATTAAATTCCTTATCCAAACAATCCATTTTTGAAGCATCGTATGCCAAGATGTATTCAATCACGGTGGTGGAATCCACAGTTGTTACAAGCTTGGAACTTTTTTCAACTAACCGTCCCACCATTTAGGATGAACACAAATTTAGACATAGACTTCAAGTCATCTACTTTAGACTAAAAACTAGATGAAGCATCTAAGTTTCAATTCTCCATAACCGAACTCCAAAAAGAAATTCTTAGTGCTTCATAAGTACTAAAGATCATCTTTACGGCTTCTAATGCTTTTCGCATCAAATTGATTGATATTTTGCTCGTAACACTTAAAGCATTTCTAATATCAAATCATGTACATAGATTTGCATATTTTATGCTTTCTTTCAAGGATGCATAAAACATGCGAGTCATATTTCTCTTTCATTCAAAAGTCTTTGGGACGAGGATTTCGAAAGAAAAATCCCATGACTCATAAACAAGAATCTCTCATAGGATTCTTCTATACTAAACTTTTTTAGCATCTAATCTATGTACTTGGATTTAGGATAGTCCAAGCATCCTTTCAGATTTATCTCAATAAATCTCAATCCTCAATCCCTAGGATGCTTATCCCAAATCTCTCTTGGAGAACTTTGTAGATGACAAGTCTCAGTTGACTGCAACATTTCTACATCATTTTTATGAGTAAAATGTCATCAACGTAAAACACAACAATCATCACCATACTCTCACTAACCCTCTTGTACACATATAACTCATTTGCATTCCTAAGGAATCAAACCATTTGATTGCTTTAGAGAATCGAATGTTCCACATTCGGAAAATTCTCTGAACCTCGCAAACTTTTTGCTTGTATTTGTTTGATATGAAGACCTCAAACCGCTTAACTTATATCCCTTTCTCAATACACCCCTATTGAGAAAGACGGTCTTCATATCCCTTTGCCATATCTAGTAGTCATAATACATAAATATAACTAGCATACTCTAAATGGACTTTAGCATCACGTCTGGTAAAAAGTATCCTCAATAGTCAACACCTTGACTATGAATGTAACACTTTGCTACCAGTCCTGCCTTTATAGGTCACCACCTCCCCATGTTCTTCAATTTATATTTGTAAACATGTTTGCAGCTAATGAGAACCATTCCTACTAATGGGCCCACCAAGGTCAAACCTTGTTGGAGTACATAGAGTCTATTTTGGATTGCATGGATTTTTCCCAATTTCCGAATTGATGTCATACATCTTTACTCCTTAGTTAAATCAATATTTAAAAAGGAGATCCTCCTTGCTACTCTTTAGCAAGAGACTCTTATCATATAAGTAGCCCCGAGATCCTTTCAGATCTCATTGGAGGTTGTGTACTAGAAGTTTTAGTAATTTGTTCATACACCATTGCTACTTGTGAGACAAACTGTGGTTCTTGAACTGTTTCAAGTTCTATGATCTAGCAATTTCTATCTAATAGAAATTCCTTCTTCTCAAGAACGTGTTGTTCCTAGAAAACAAACTATTTTGTTATTAGGAACCATAGAAATGGTATTCTTTAAATTCATTTAGATACCCCACAAATTTACATAAGCTGGATTTACATCCATCTTATCTCTCACTAACTGCTTTAAAGAAGCAGGCCCATTTATACCCTTAGGTATATATACGAGGGGTCTTTTACCACATCATATCACATATGATATTTTGAGCACCGATTTAGATGATATCCTTACTTGATAAGAATATTATCGATTCTAGGGTGAATTCCCAGAATGAAGGAGGAAATAAGTGAAACTCAACTTGAATTCACTTAAAGTGAGAATCTAATTCTCCATTAGATAATCAAGAACTTACCACCTTAATATTCTCTTCATCGATTACATCGATTGATTTAATACTTTGGTCAATTTAATTCTCTACTTCATGTCTAAATTCTTTGAACCCTTCAAAGGATCTTAGAATAATGAAGTAAGAATAGTTCGCTTGTACACTAACACTTAGTGGACTGCTTACATTCCTTTTTCATATCCAAAGGCATGGTTTGCTTCATTTGTCCCACAAATGGTGATTTGGTCATGCTTTCCTAAATATAAGATTTACAAGTTGGCACCTCATGCAAGTCCAAAAGGTCAAGCAAATGTACCATCTTTTGAATTCTTTCTTTAGAGATATGATCTAATCTAGTTAACCACAAGTATGCATTGTTTTGATTATCTAATTCTTAGATTATTTTGTTGATTATGTAGCATGGAATGTTGGATTGTATAGTTCATTTATCAATGTAGCAAAGACAATTAACTAATACTATCATAATTCCATCCAAAGTTAAGTGGATCATTCCTATAGCCAATAAAGCAACACTTACTTTATTCTCAAGCTTAAGGATCGTCCTTTATCTTAGTCTTCATTTTTCTTATTATCCACTGCAACTCATTGCAAAGATGGGATCATATCCGATATCCAATATCCAAGAAAAATTTATCAACCTTAATGGTTGATATCAACAATGTATAAACTTGAATTAGAACCCTTTCTAATTCAACAGAGCAAGTCAATACTTGTGTTTCCTCTTTCTATGCTCTAAATATCCACAATGGTGATAAACATCTATATTGAGCTAGTAAGTTTATCTGTTTGTCTAGATTATCCTATGTGGAATTACTAGCAATAACCATTATCCTATGCGAGGCAGAAATTTAAGCATTCATTCAATTAATATTCATTTATGATATGGTCTTTAATCATAAATGTCTCCCACTATTTTATTCAAATCCCATCATCCTCTAAATGAAAATTCGAGAAATCTAATTTCTTAGTGGGCTTGAAGTCCAATTAGCCTTGCCATATACCCCAATTTTATAAGTTCATACAACAAAACTAAAAGGTAGCTAACAACATTAGCAATTGCATTCCCATGCAACCCTCAAGCTATTTTGCCTCACCTCTTCCCATACACCCCAATTTTATGAGCCCATATGGTACTAAGTGTCAAACATTACCCATCAAACATCCATGTAGATGGAGTATCTAAACGTCCCACGACTCATGGCCAACAATAAAGACGAGTCTATCCCATGGGCATCTCAATGCTTAGTAGTGGTCACAGCTTGCCTACACTTAGCACATCCCACGACTCATGGTCAACGGACTAAATATGGTAGCGTATTGACATGCCACTACTTTTGATGGAAGGCATGGACAATTGGGTCCTACCTAATATTACCCATTTATGCTTGATATCGAACTAATCAAAGTTCTCAACTTGAAATATTTTCAAGTGAGGGTCATACTAGATTTATTATACAAGGTCTCATCATTTTCTTTTCTTGTTTATTTAATGTTCACTATCCTAACGATAACAAGCATACATCATAAGGAAGCATTAAATAAACACAACATGTATCACATACATCCTAAAATAAATAGATGATCATGAGCCTTTAATCCTATACGATCCACTTGAGCCAAAGTGGATCTAGGTCAATCTAAGGGTGATAATTAAAATACAAATAGACCTATCTATTACATAAATATATCTCATACATTCATGGGCCTTGTATCCTTGTTTTTTCTTCGTCTTTATTCAATATTCTTGTAATGTCCGCCAAATTACAAAAAGATTAACCTCACCGCCTAATTCTACTCTTATTACATTTGCTAAAACTACAAGAAATCTTGGAATAATTTCAAGGGGAGATACATAGGAGGACATAGAAGTACATAAAGAATAAAACAGAGAAAGGTGAGACTCGCAGGCCTCATTTTAATTAAAACCCAAAATAACCAATTATGCATAAAATTAAACCAATCACATTGGCCTAAGCTCCATGATCACCCAACTAGCATGCTTAACATAAATCATCACATGATAAAAAACATATAAATTTATCGATTAGTTATGTGCAATTTCTTTCAAATTTGGGATTTTTATGAAAAATGATTTTTCAAAAAATTAAAATTAAAATTTAAGTTTAAAATGAAAAATCATAAACTTCACATAACAATTACGTAACGAGGCGGGATGGACAACAGTTCAACAAGGCTACTGCTTGTCGAGTGTGGCTGGGCGCCCGCACGTTGGGTGCCGACTGCAGACCCGATGCTTGCACGTCGGTGCTGCTGCCCACCCGACGTCACACGTCGGGTGCCCAACGGCCCACCCGCACGTCGGTGCCAACGGGCGACCCGGCGCCCAACTTTGGGTGGCCGACAGCCCACCCGACATCACACATCACGTTGTTGGGCGGCCCACGCCGGTGCCAGTGGGTGACCCGGCGCCTGATATCAGGTGGCCAGCAGCCTACCCGACGTCACACATCGGGTTGCTGGCGGGCGACCCGGTGCCCGATGTCGGGTGGTCAGCAGCCCACCCGACGTCACACATTGGGTGGCTGGTGCCCACGCCGGGTGACTGGCAGCCCACCCGACGTCACACGTCGGGTGGTCAGCACTCCAATTTTTTTTTAATGTCCAAAAATTCAAGATTTTCACAAAATCTTGATTTCATAGTTTCTTGATCTCATCAAGAAATTTTGAAAACTTGATAAAAACCAATTTTCTTGATCAAGAAATCAACTTATTTGATTTTTTTTTAATTTTTTATTATTTATTGCCACGTTTCAAGAAATTCAATATTTCACAAATCTTGAAATTTTTGGATCAAGAAATTCAAGATTTCATAAATCTTGAAATTCTTGAAAATCAAGAAATCCAATTTCTTAACTCATCTCAGTTTTTAAAATGTTTCAACATTTAAAATGATTAATAATATTAATCCCAAACAAAGAAATTAATTGATTCAAAATCAATCACACATATAAAAATTTAATCTATCACATATATTAAATAAACATAATTGAAAAATATAAAAAACACGCGAACCTGGTTCTGATACCACTGTTGGGTTCGCGTGATCCCAGGAGACATATACGTAGCGGAATTTAAAATTTCAAAAAACATAAATATATATAATATTACATCACATGTAATTAAAATAAATCTCGGAACCCTTTCGTGATTATTCAGTTGTGCGTTTTCTCATAATTAAAGTAAGAATATTTCAGAAACTCTTACCTTGATTGCACTCCGGCTGATGTAGGGATTGAAACGATTCAAATCGTTATCCCTGCATGAAAGTATCTCCATATTCTTCAATTCAAAACCCCTTTGATTGAAATCTGATTCACTTCTAGGATCCCAAATGTTATCCCTCTGACGGTATCCACACCTTGGATGCCCACTCGCAACCGAATCCTATGCTAGTAGTTTTTGATTCGATAATTCTATCCTAAAACGATTTTGTTAGGAACAAGAACACACTAACAATTAGTATTTTAGGTATTTAATTTAATTCTTAATTCAACAATTAAATCAAGAATTAAACTAGATAAAAAGTTGGTGAACATTTGGAGATTGAAAGGAAAAGAGGGACGAATTTTTTGGAATGAAAGAAAACTATTTTTTTTCACAAAAATCTGCAATTAAAATCCCCATAAAAATATCTAAAAAGATTGTCAATCAAGACTATCACAAGTTCTTTTTTTATATAGGACTCTTCTTCTTTTCTTATCTCCAACTCTTTTGGTAAGTTTCCTTATTCCATAAGAACTTTTCTTTTTCCTTATTATTTTATAGAAATTGAATTCCCAATTCAATTTCCTAATGGGTTTCCTACAAGCCCACACCTAATAGGTCTAGGCCTAAGTAAACAATTAGACTCTACTTTAATTGATCCAATCAATTAAATTTATTCATTTAATTAATTAGGCCCATCTTACTTAATTGATCCAATCAATTAATTAAATATTTCAATTGGCCTTCCTAATTCAATTAGGTCCAATCAATTAATCTAATTAATTAATTGAATTAATTCCACACTTGAATTAATTTAACCCTATTAATTAATCATATTAATTAATTTAATCCAACACTTGGATTAATTTTTAGGCTAAAAATGGACTTGTCCAAGTTTTGTGTGTGACCCCTTAGGTTCACTTTAAACTAGCCGTGGGCTCACAACTCTTGTGACTTAGTTGAACAATTAATTGTTTTAATTAATTAATCTAATTAATTAATTCTCTTGAAATTAACTCATTAATTTCAAGAACCCACAAGACATGGAAAACATCTAACAATGTATCATGACTCCTAGTTTAAGATGAATGTGCGAACCTATTTCAATTACGAATACCATGCAAGTACGGTCCTTCCGTCATCTAATCTCCCGATTGAGTATAGGGCATGGATGTTAAGTCGAAACCCTATTAACTCAATAACTATATTTCCATTTCTAGTAGCTTGACTCGATGATGAATAATTAGAAAATCCCACGTCTAATTTTCATCCAACCTTGGCCAAGGATTTTAGAATCAAGTACAATGGAACACATAGGAGATTCACCTATTCATCTAGATAGATGACGAATCCTTTGTTGGCCACTCATTAATTTCCATACATGAAGATGTTACACCCAATATAAACCCCTTGTGATTGTCATACAATCGGAAAATATATCAAAGTACAACATGTCATGTACAAGGTTACCATGGTGCCTCAAGTCCAAGGACTAATTCTTGCACTATCGTAATGAGAAAATTCCCATTCAACAATAGAATATTTCCAATTGGAAATTTTCAGGTGGGGTTGTTCAGTGTACTTGTTCCCAACAAGCACCCACATACATGCACTAGTATCTCCACACTAAACCTATGGAACCAGGCATCCTCCTTTCGAGTCTGCATCGTATGCACAAGTTTCAATGGGATCAATGATGTCCCATCTCATTAATCCTTAACTTGAAATATTTTAAGATCACAACTTTAGAGGCATATTCTACTATCACCATCATATGCGCAACCATGCTCCATAGCTATGTGTGATCTAAGGACTTTATCTAATTCTTATGATGAATTTAAGATAAAGATTGTCATTTAAATGATATTAATATAAATAAAAATGATTCGCAAGAGTATAAGAACGACCAGAATAATTGGCACGTTGGGCACTACTCTAACACCTTATACCTCAATCATTGGAAGTTTGATGTATGCAATAGTATGTACGAGACCAGATATTGGCCATGCAGTGGGTGTTGTTAGTAGGTTTATGTCAAATCCAGGAAAAGTTCATTGGGAAACAGTCAAGTGGATTTTGAGATATCTACGAGGCACCGTAAAGAAATATTTGTACTTTGGAAAAAGAGAATTAAAAGTATAAGCTACGTAAATGCAGACTTTAGAGGTGAAGTCGATCACCGAAGAAGCACCACCGATTATATATTCACTGTTGGAATTACAGCTGTTAGTTGGATGTCTCAGTTACAAAAGATTGTCACTCTATCTACTACAGAGGCTGAGTATGTAGCAGTAACTGAAGCTAGTAAAGAAATGATATGGCTTCAAGGTTTGTTAACTGAGTTGAGATTCAAGCAAGAGAAGAATGTTTTACACAGTGATAATCAGAGTGCGATACACTTGGCGAAGAATTTAACATTTTATTCCAGAACCAAGCATATTGGACTTTGTTATCACTTTATCAGATCTTTATTGGAAGATGAAGTGCTAATATTGGAGAAAATCTAAGAAAGTAAGAATCCAACAGATATGTTGACAAATACAGTGGCTATCGACAGACTGAAGTTGTGTTCAACTTCAATTGGCTTGCAAGAGTAACAAGACCAAAAAGATCTGCTGCATAGATCGAGGTATGAAAACAGATTGAAATAAGTTTTCAAGTGGGAGATTGTCAAGAAAATGGCCAAATCATTTTTTGGTAAAAAATGAAATGTGCCTAATTTAGCCAATTGTCAATTAAGGTATCTAACCTAATTTATTACATAATTTTTTATCTAAATTTCACTAACCCATATTTTTTGAAGCCTATATAAACCCCTAGCTCTTATTTGTAGAGTATCATAAAATTAGAAAATTAGAAAGAGCTTGAAAGAAAAGCTTAAGAGAAAGCTTGTGAAAGAATTTTGTGAAAAAAAATTATTGTGTGGGTTGTGAGTTGTAAGTGTTGTAAACACTTGAATTTTTTCTCCCTTTAGTAAAAAGATTTGCAGCAGGTCTGGAGACATAAACATAATTGGCCGAACTCTGTTATTAAATTTATGTGTGTTATTTTCGGTTTCATTAATCTGATTTATCAGAAATTTCATAATTTCCAACACTGATTACTCTCACTCAATCTTCTGGTTTAGTTGTTCAACCCTCATCTTCACCTCAACGGCCTGAGATGAAGGACCTGCTATAGCCAATGGTAAATGAAATGGCTTTGGTCCCTATTCATGTCTTTTGGTGATGCTCCTATGGTGAACTAGCGGTGGGTGAACGAGCCCGATTGATGGACAAAGTGCAACCAATTGAGGCCAAGAGCAACCCAAAAAGATTAAAAAAAGTTGAAAATGGATCAATATGGATGGTACTTTGAGCAAATTAAAGAATGGCATAAGAACAAGTCTAGATGGAAGAAACACAAGAGCAAAGGCAAGATCAAGAGCAAGAGTCATAACAGTTCAAAAAGGATTCTTATGGAAATCGCAAGAGCAAACGAGCTGAAGTAGATGAGCAAACTAAGGAGAAGAGAGCTCCTGAGATTAAGACTTTAAAAGGTCTAGACCGCACGACAAAATGGCTAGTTGAATCTCACAAACAGACGCTCTCGCTGGGTTGTAGGCCTTCCAAGGAATTTGGCCTCAATTACAATGAAAATTGCAGTAATTCCTAGAATTCTTCTTGCTTGGATTTTCTTGTCTTCTTGGGCATTGCAACATGTTGGAATTTTCTATGGCCGTCAATGCACAGGTTTGTGCTATTGTGAGTGGGATAGTTATGAAGCTTTCTAAATGAAGTTTGTATCCAAGATGATGCCCTTATCTATTATCTGTCTTGTCACGAGCTCTTTTGAAATTCTTCATCCACTCTTCATCTTTCATAACATTCATTTATTCCTCACGTATGTATTGTTAAGCCATCTCAGTAAGTTGTTCCACATCTACGGGTGGCTCCCTAGCTAGCGTTAACGTGAACAAGCCTTTCTTCAATCTATGTATAAGGTGATGTATATTTATAGATGTATAAAAAATATATATGTATCTTATATATACTCATAAAAAAATATAAATATAGTACTCTTATAAATTAAAATAGTATTATAAAATTAATAAATAGTTAAACATATAAAAGTAAAAAGTATATTTAAAAATTTTAATTTTTTAAAATTAAAACATGTATATATAAGTTAAATAATTAATTATTTATTGATAATATTATTTTCTCGTCATTAGAAAGTTGTGATTATATTATTTTTTAAAAAATATTTTTAATATTTTTAAAATTATAAATCAAGTTTAATGAGTCAAATCCACTGATTATCGAATTTGGAACGAATTCGGGTTCAAGTCCATAAAAATTTTGAAGGGTCGGGTTTGCAATCCAGACCTGACCATGGGCCAGGTCCAAATCGGACCCGACCCGTGGTTAATGGGTCAAAACTCGTTGACCACGGGTCCAAATTTTTCGAACCCATGAACCGTCGTGTCAACCCGACAGTTCAAGGAAAAAAAAACAAAAATAAAAATCAAAGTGCCATTGCCAATGGCAACGGCTATGCTGTGCAACGGTAAAAAATTTGACCGTTGCCAAAGTCAAACTGTCAAAAATTTGATCGTTTGACTTTTTTAATTTTTCTTCTATAAATACCCATCAATTCTTCATTTTTTCCACACTTCAACTCTCAAATCTCAATTATCTAACTCAACTTTCAATTCTCTAATCTTCACTCTTAATTATTCATTCTCAATTCTATATTATTTTAATGCTTTCATTAATTTTTTTCATATTTCATTTATTTCATCTTTAATTATTTATTATTCAATTCTATATACTAAATTTTTATCATTTATCAAAAAATGGTTGGTCCAAGCAATAAAGGTAAGGGAAAGATGCCACAACCAACGAGCAACCAAGGTTCAATATCGATTGTGAAGTTGAGTTAAGTAATGAAGAGCAAACTTACTTGTATACTACTCAAAAAAGAATGAGTGATGCTCATACTCGATCTATTCTATCTCTCAAATCTTCTATTTTTACAAAATATTTTGATAAAATGACACTTGTAAATGGAGATATGCGAACAAAATATAAATATTGTTCGCAATCTTACAAATTTCAATTCAGAGGGGGTTATGGATCCTTGAAAAGACATGTGGAGAAGAAACATCCAGTAGAATTTGGTATTGATCGTACCCAAACTCAAATGCCATCATTCGCATCTTCTGGCGCCAGTGGAGGTAACGATCTTTCTTTATTTAAATATAATAATATTAGATGTAGAGAAAATTTAGCTAGATTTATTTCTGTTGAACATCTTAGTTTTAGTTTTGCAAATAAATTCTTTTTTAATAAATTAATTCAAACAACATATAATCCGACGGCTAAAAGTGTTCCACGAACCACACTAACACGCCATGTAAAAAAATTATATAATAAATCTAAAAAAGAGTTAAAAGAATTATTAAATAATATAAATAATAAAATTTCTTTATGTAGTAATATTTAGAGTGATCATTGACAAATACATTGGATTGATGATTCTTGAACACTTCAAAAAAGATTACTTGCATTTAAAGTTTTTGATAGTCCACACACAACGGCAAATATTTCACAAATTATATTTTTAATATTAGAAGAATATAATTTAGTTAATAAATTTTTTTTAATATCATTTGACAATATTGCAGCTAATAATGCTAGTATTGGTGATTTTAAAGTTGTATGTAAACCATCAATTGGTGGTAAATTTTTTCATATTAGATGTATATATCATATTTTAAATTTATGTGTACAAGATGGCTTAAAAGTTTTAGATAATCAACTTAAACCAATTAGACAAGTATTTTTTTATTTATGGACACATCCATATATTAATAAACAATGATTTAGATTTTGAAAGGCTAACGGTGTGAGGCCTAAAATATTTTCACGGGATATTCTAACCCGTTGGAATTCAACATATAGATTTTTAGAAGAATCTATCGATTATAAAGATTTATTATGTCAATTTTTTGTACAAATTATTTCTACTCCTTTTCATTTATATCCACATCATTGGAAAGTATGTGAAAAAATTTATAATATTTTAAAAATATTTAATGATACTACTTTACAATTATCTAGTGTTTATTCTCTAATTTTTCATTTAGTATTATTAAGTTGTTATAATATTGCATTAGTTTTACATGAAAATATTAACTCCCAAAATGAAAATTTAGTAAATTGTGCTTTATCAATTCAGTTGAAATGAGAAAAATATTTTTTTTAAATTTCAGATATTAATTTAATTATTGTTGTTTTTGATCTTAAACTTAAATTAGATAGTTTACAAAACTTGTTATTAATTTATTACAATATTTTAACACGTAATGAAAATGATTATACTATAAATATTAATAATATTATATTTAAAATTAGAACACTTTTAAATAAATTTTATAATGAATACAGTTCCAAATGTGGTTCACAATCAACTCAAGTTGATATATATAAAACTAGTAGTAGTAGTAGTAGTTTTAAACTTACGACAACACAACTTTTGCTTAGGGAACGAATTAAACGACCTCGAGAATCCTCAAGTTCTAGCCAAAAACTTGAGAGTTATTTTAATATTTTATTTGAATTTAATGAGACAAATGACGATGGAGAGTTCGATATTTTGCGATGGTAGTCGCAAAAGGAGCAAACGTATCCAATTTTATCCGTGATAGCGAAAAAGATACTTGCTTCATCTGCTTCAACCGTTGCAATAGAATAAGTTTTCAGTGCGAGAGCCAATATATTGAGTGAGAAATGCTAAACGTTGTCTTCCGAGAATTTAGAAGCCCAAACATGACTTGATGATTGGATTAAGGTCTCAGTACGAAAACAAGATCAGTCGGATTCGGAGGAAGATCAAGAGGAGAACACAGATGGAACAACGACGGGAACGGATGAGAGTAATTGAGTCACACTACTTCCTAAGGTAAGAAGGGTTAAAAGGTAAGAGAACTACGTGAGTTTTGATCATCTATACCCTAAAAGATACGTAGGCAACTTAAATTTAAGTTCAATCTCATTTTCATTTTTAAAATAGTTTTTAATTATATAATTTAAATTTTTGCTAATATTTTTTAAAATTTAAGTGCAAATTTTTTTATTGAAATTTAAATTTAAACTTTAAGATTTCAAGTTGAACATCTTTTTTTTTATATATTTATTATAATTAGAATATTTGATACTTTAAATTTTAGATAATGATTTTTTTTTTCAAATTTAAGTTAAACATTCATTAAGTTCAACAATTAATGATATTTTTTTTAAAATTTAAGTTCAAAATTTTTCATTCAAATATATGTTTAAAATTTCAAACCCTTATTTTTGTATTACAAAAGTTATAATTTTATAAAATTAATAGTTAGTTAAAAAGTTACAAAATTTTAAAATATAAGGTAAAAAAATAAAAATAAATTCAAGGGTCGAAACCGGCGGTTAACCAGAATCGGCCCAGCGGTTCCGCAACCCGGACCCTAACCTCCCTTGACGATTAAAGTTAAGGGTTGGAATTTTCTTGAACCATGGAACCGGCGGTTCTTGAACCGTGATCAGGTCTAACCCAACCTATTGTTATTCATAAATTTTATTAAATATTTTTATTTAGTTTAGGAGGATAATTTTGACAAAAATAAATATAAATTCATTCCTTATTAATTATGAATAATTAAATTCATGGGAGGGAGGAAATGACTGATGATTCATTTGAAAATTAGTATTTTTAATACTAAATTATATTAATAATGTGTTTATAAATAAATTTGAGAATATGTATTTTACAACTTACCAATTAAAAAATAAACAAAAGCTCCATTAGTATATTGTTAGAGATAGTGTCACAAAGGATAGTGTCACAAAGGGAGCGAGTTTAAGAGCATCGTAGATCTGTACTGGAGAATTTGGACTTAAGAGAATACACAGAGATTGAAGGAATGATTGATTTAAAAACAAATAAATAAATTATAAAAACTATTTTTGAAATTGGCCTAATTATTAAAATCTTAATTAACTTTAAAAAATATAAAAACTAACATTGAAGTTTGGAGGTATGTATTAAACTTAATAAAAATTACAGAACATCATATTTGCCTGTGACATAATTTGATTAAAAAAAATGAAGAGACCATTTTACCCCAAGTCAAAGTAAATTTTAACACTTCTTCCCATCTACCATAATCCAACAATCCCTAATTTATTTATTTATTTAAAAAAAAACATATGTGCATATATATACACACACATATATAAATATATATACACAAATATATATACACGCATATATATTCACATATATACACTCATATACATATATATATACATACACACATATATATACAGGGGAGGAGGCTGGGGAGGGAATTTGGGGGAGCTGCGCGCGAGGGGTGGGGAAGGGGGAGGATAGGGATGAATGGGGTTTGGACTTGGGGGGGGGGGGGGGGGGGGATGTGGGTTGCAGGAAGGGTGGGGGGTTAGGGAAGATGATGAATAGTAAACATTTTTTTTTAATATTTTTATGTTTTGCAATTTACCTTTTTAAAAATTTTCTAATTTGCTTTTATATTTTACTAATAATAAAAAATAATTTTGATATATATATAAACTTTGGTTTATTTATATTTTGAATTTAAATATATTTCTAGTAATATCTAAAGATTATTATTTTTATGATAAGTAATTAAATATACTTAAATTGTTATTACTTATAATATAATAAATTGGTATTTTTTGTGTTATATTTTCATAATATATATACTTTTGTTAGTTTTACTATTTAAAATATTGTCATTTATTTAAAATTTGATTTTAAATATTTTTTAATTATGAAGTTAATACTTACATATTTATTTAGTTTTATGCTAAATCATTATTTTTTATTTCTTGTGCAATAATTTTTAAAAATATTTATATTTTCAATTTCATTGGATATTTTGAAATTTTACAAAGATAAGAAAATAAAATTTTATTTGAAATCTTTTCTATTTTGTTTAAAATTAAGAAAGTATAAACATAGTTATACAAATAGTAAATTTATATTTAAATTATATATAGCTATTTATAGTATAAAATAAAAAATTATAACAGTTACATCCCTAAATATTATGAAACATTACAAATAGCTCCAATGATATTTTTGTCTGAAATAATTTCATAAACAATTTCATCGCAAAGGAAAAAATGAATTTTCATATATTTTTTTGACTATATAAGCATTTTCCGTAAAGATACAAAATGTAAGAAGAAGACAATCCACAAAGATGATTTTTGTAATTTTAAAATTTAGTTGAGTTTTTTTGTAATTAGGTTAAATCTCGAAAATAGTTTTTGTAATTCACCAAAAAAAATTACCAAATATATACTAAAGTGTGATGCATATATGAAATAAGCAAATCATAAACAGACCACTTGATTTTTGTTTAGTTCACAAATATTTGAGGTATAATATGTGCAATTCAAGTAGGTTTTCTAACAAAATGTAAGACATCAAATCTTCACATCCTGTTGACAATTATTGGTATTAGCATCAACATTAAATATGATGTAATATGTTAAATCGTACATGCACATGCATTGTCGATATATGAGTTAGAGAAGAAATTTACAAACTTGATTAAGAAATTTAGCACTCTTCCAAAAATCGGCACCCCACTCCAATCCAAGTGTGAAAGGACTTGTGCAGCAATTATGTGTATGGACTTGTGCATTTGTATGATGATTTCTCCAGGTGGCATGATTTTATTTCTTTAGATAGGATGTCATTTGTAGCATAATATACTCCTACGTGACAAGTGGAAGAAGATGATATTTAGTGTACAAGGTGATAATAGAGCATTATTCTATTAAGTCAGTACAAAATGTTTTTTCTATTGTTGTAAGATTGTTAAGGCCTATCCAAGTTGTGGGTGGGGTGCAGCCCACAAGAAAAAATAAGAGAGATTAGGCTCGCTCAATTGTAGTTGGTCGAGAGAATAGCTCCAAATCCTAATTGATTTGATTTTCCAATTGGTATTGGCTAGAAATAAAAAGAAAATGGTGGTTTTTTTGCATTTTTTAGGAATTTTTACAAGGCAAAGTGTTAAGAGTAGCAATGAGTCAATTACATTGGTTAGTTTTATATTTTTATAATAAACTTTTCTATGTATTTAATATCATTAAATTAGGCATTCTTTCATCTTTATTTCCTCTTGATTAAGTTTAGATGAAGTTCCTAGACATTCATAACTAAAGGGCATCGAGTATATAACGACGATAATGAAATATGTCTTTATAACTTTGATTTTAAATGATTCCAAATCAAGAATTATTGAAACAGAGACGTCATGATTTAGGAAGACTTCCATATACAATGCATGCTCATAAGGAGAATGTGTCGTTTTATGAATATTACTACAGAGACATTATTACATGGATATGAATGCTTGATAGAAATAAATATATTGAACTACCACGTCTAGAAATTTTACATGATTAGTTATTGGACTTGAGGCACTATGACAATCTTGTGTATAGTTGGTTATACTCTAATTTATTTTCTGATTATATGGATAAAATTAGAAAAATAATATTTTAGGTGTCATTTAATTATATATAGAGATTAATGAATGATCAATAAATCCATCACATATTTAGATGAATATGAAATCTCCTGTACTTTTTAGAGGTACTCACAAGTTTGTTTACCGACTGAATTAAATTGAAATCGAAACCGAAACTGAACCAAAAATTTTGATTCGATTTTTTATTTTTTATTTTCCAAATTTTTAGTTTCGGTTAACATAACCGAACTGAAATTTTTAATATATATTTATATATAATTTCATACAATATTTTTATACTTAATGTTTATTTTTATACTATTTTTTTTACTCACCCAAACTAAAAAATACAATTATAATTTTATTTATTTATTTATTATTTTAAAAAAAATCAATTAATCAAAAAACTAAAAAAAAATCAATTATAATCGAATCAAACTGATTAATTCGATTCGGTGTTCGCATTTATGATTTTGGCCAAGTCGCTTCGATTCAATTCGGTTTGGATGAATGAGCATCCTACTATTTTCCACGGTTGGAAGTCTTTGGCCAATGCTGGATTTGAAAATTAGAAAATGAATTTTCTAATTTTCGTTTTCATTGTTGAATCCATTGTTTTGAAAATCGGATCGAACTGACCGATTCAACCAGAAATTGAATGTCGATCCGATCTGGTTAAGGGTATAAAACCAAATTTTTGGTTTGACCGGTCAAAGAATAGTCAAACCGGTTTGATCGATTTTTATTTTATTTTATTTTTTAAAAAAAAATTAAATTTGATATTTTGTTATATTTATGTGATAATTTGGATTTGTATTTTGTTAGATATTTTTTTAGGTAATTATTTATTTTTTTACATTTAAAATGTATTACATAACAATTAATCTATTATATTATCATTTTACATAATATAAAAAAAATATAATCAATTTTCATTAGATTGATTCGACCGGTTGAACTGCTAATTATTAATAATACCGATTCGATCACCAATTCGATTATAAAGATACTGGTTGAATCAATTAACTAGTAACGAACATATATTTATTAGATTATTTAGATTTGAACTAATAATTTATACCCTCGATCCAATCAGGATATTAGTTCAAGGACCCGGTACTTATAAAAAGTTTGGTGCTTTACATATATACATATATTTAGATTTTTATAGCCTGATGCTAGATGGTACTAATGATTGCTAGGCTCTTAGAAAAAGGGTTAATTCTAAGAGGATTTGTTAATTAAATTAATTAATTAAAATAATTTTAATTATTTAAATAAATTATAAGAATTGTGAGCCTACACTAGTTTAGTGGTAAACTTAATGGTCACACATTAACTTGAAAAGTCAATTTCATGCTAAATGAAATAATTCAATTGTTGGATTAAAGTAAATTAATTATTTTTTTAAATTTCAATTAATTTAAGTATTGAATGAATTTAGTTAATTGATTGACCAATTAATTGGACCTAGGAAGTAAAATTGGAACAATTAATTAATTGATCAAATGAGCCTTTATTAATGCATATGATGGATTAATTGAATTATATGACGATATCAATTAATTGAGTTTAATTAATTCTAACCTTAGGTCTAAAATGTATGGATTTGATGGGATGAAGGGCTGCTGAAATTAAAAGATAAAAAAATTCTAATCCTAGAAGAAGGAAATAAAGTAGTTGATGAGTATAGGATATTATCGGTAATTACCTATTTGGACCAGAAACTACCTTATGAAGTTTAAATTTGGATTTAAAAATAAATCAAACTATTCAATATTTGATTCGAGATCAATCACTAAAAACTCGTTTGAACTCGATTCGTTAGACATAACAAATCAAGTTTGAACATTTTTTTTTTCGTTCGATAAAATCTGAAGTTCGGTTCGAACTCGATTATTGTTCGACTTGACTAAAGCTCATTGAAACTCGATTCGATTAATAATCAAACTAAACTCAAGTACCATTTTTGAAACTCGACAAAAAATTCAAACAAAGTTGAATAATAATATGTTCGGCTCAACTCGATTTATTCACACCCTTAATTGAAATCCCACATGGAACTGGAGGGCAGAATTTGGTGTGTTACATAATTTAGTATATGTAATTTTTGTCCAAGCCACCCAAAACCCCACCCCCTTTCTTCTTCCTTTTGTGTTCTTTTATTCTATATTCTTGAATACAAAAATTCAAAAATAAATTTTCCATACAGTCATGAGTCATTGCTTCCAAAACACTATTCTCTTAGTTAGAAATTATTGAATTAAGTTTACTAGCATAGATTTGATATTTGTATGCATCCAAGAGTAGATCAACTTTAGAAGAGAAGTGATTATGTGTCTAGGGTGAATCAATTCTAACAACGAAAATGATTTATGTTAATTCAAGATGATCAGAAGCGTTCTGATTTTATCCTAAATTAATCAGATAGGGTTCTAGAAGATCTGATTGATTCAAGAGTCTGTTTTTAGTAGTGAGAGCTAGAGAATAATTTGGATTTTCAAAATTCGCTACGATCAGTTTGAAGCTTGAGATAAAAAAATTTAATTTATAACACAAAATTATTTTGTATAATCAATCAAATCTGACTGGATACATGAATAATTATAATTATTTCATAAAAAAAAATTAAATTCCCACTGCAACTATGAAAACCCAATACAAAGGGAGACCCAATGTAAATAAATTGGAGTCAAGTTTTTCTTATTTTGGGATTGTTGGAGTTGAGGAGTATTTTTGTTGTAGGACACACAAAAGAGATTTTGCATTTTTTTCATTATTACAAATGACTCCTTTTAGGTCAAAAGCTTAATTATTTGTAATTGGTATCTTGATGATTTCCATTTTGTATTTCTACCATAATGAATTATTATCTAGTGTTTGTCTTGATTGGTCCATTCCCTTTTGCAACATGTCTGTTTTTTTCCCTCAAAACCGCAAGGTATTTTAGGATTTATTTTAGGTGTTTTAGGAGAAGTATTTTAGATGACGTATTTTGAGAGAATGTATGGAAAAATAAAATATATTATGAAAAAAATGTATTAGAGAACGTAATCTATGTTTGTATATATTTTGAGAAAATAAATTGAGAATGAAAATGAAGATCGAGAATAAATCCAAACATTGGCTTAATTTATAAAAAATTAGGACTATTTCTAAAATATCCTAACATGAGGGACTAAAATGGCGGATATCTCTATCCTATGAGACTAAATGGCAAGACGAGTTCAGGACGAAATGTGTGCATTTTTTAAAAAAATTGGGACTATTTTTGGAATCTCGTAAAGCACATGACTAAAATTGCAACTCCAAAAACAATAAGTGCTAAAAATAAATAAAAGGAAAAGTCTAATGACTGCTGCATTATCAAGATAAAGAATAAGAGAATGGTACAAATTATCCACAAAAAAGTAGCAAACTTGCAGAAAGGTTTAACTTAAAAATTAGTAAATACAGAGTGAAAAGAATTTGTGAAATAACTATATATGCAAAATTATCCCTTTATAATTAAGTTATTATGTACGCTAACTTAGTGAATCCTTGTTAAGACTATCGTTCGAGATTAATTAGTTAATTGTTTAATTAATTATTTGTTTGGATTGAGATTAATGGATAACCAGATAGTAAGTGTTGCTACTAAATATAAGATTGTGCAAAAGGGACTCGGAATTATTAATTTAGAAAAGTCTGAAAACATTAAAAGCAATTAATCCATGCTAGGATATGTGAAAACAAAATGCAAAATCATTTATAGGAGTTGTCGGAAAAGTGAAATATACATTATTAATCAATATGGTCCCATTCTAACAGAATAAATGTTTTCTTAAAGGGAACAAGTTATATCAAAATCAATTGACAATTTGAGCACTTTTCTGTTTCATAACTTATGTCATAAGAAAAAGCATAGAAATAGAAAAATCAAATAAAATAACAGTAAATTGATAAAGTATGTATAGACTCACAACTGATTTAGGAAGGCCCAACGAAAAATTGGAAAAAAATGATTTTATATTTCCTCCTCTTTCCCTCTACATAAATAAAAAAGAACTTAAAATACATTTTTGTTAAACACAAGGACCTAAACAAAAAGGAAAACCCCCAAACCCAAAAAAAAAACAAAAAACCCATTAGTTAGCTCTTAGGCAAGATTGAAAATCAAGAAAAAATGAATGAAAATAATAGTAGTAAAGACATTTTCACTAATTGAAAATTCTGCCTTTCTTTAGCCAAAATTACAGAAAAACATGAGAGAAGAACAGTGATGAATCTGATGAAAATTTCGTAAGAGGAATACATAACCCTGTCTCTACAAAATTCTTGAAAAACAGCTGGATAAGACCTCAAAAAACCAGGTATAGAACATCAAAAAGCCAAGTTCTGTAACCATATGTTATCTGTCTTGGGACAAAATTAATCTTCTGAACTTTGCTGTCAAAGGTTAAATATATACTTCTAACATGACAACGTTGTTATAATACTATTAAATAACAGATAAGGCGCAGAGTAGAGCTCCACTCTTTGCAGCAGTTTCTTGGTATGTACTCCATTAGGAAGTATGAAAGGTGTTGCAGAGAAGTTTTGGGGATAGCTGAATGTAGCAGAAGGCTACAGTAAGTAAGAATAGACCTCTACAATCTGCCTGCACTATGGCTATGCAAATGATGAGAACATAATTTTGAGTGATCTTGTTTGCAATGAAAATTAGACTCTGTGGAAATGCCTAGCACAAACAGCTGATAGTCAAACTAATCATGCAAGCCAGCTTCTTTGAAGACTCAAAAGGGACTCGAAAATTATAGTAACATACTTCAGTTTAGGGATATGATCCAGTATTTGGACTAATTCACATCTCGAAAATGAGCAAAATATACATCAGAGACGGAAATAAGAAAAAAAAGAGAACAAAAAGAAAAGACAGAAGACGACGTGTAAATGTACCTCATTCAATACCAAGAGTTGTAAGAAAGGAAAACATTAACATCTCAGAAGAAGAAATAAAATGAGAGTCTAAATTGTTAACAATTCCAATTTATGTTCTGTATGTTAGAGTTATTGAATGGTTTCTCTGTATAAGCTGATTTACTTGGGAGAACTGTGATGTGGTAAAAGGGCAACGTGTGACCTCACATATGATATCTGGATCGAAATCACTTCTCAATCTCCATGATTTAGTGATGCATTTTCAACGTTAATTTCATTTGTTTGACATGGCATTATCAAAAAACGTATGCATGAGGGGGAAAAAACAGTTATCCCCATCACTAATCTATAAAGAAAACCACCCTGAGAAACAGCTTGAATAAACCTCCAACATCATATGGAAAACTTCTTATCTGTTTATGCGTAAAAGTTCCTTTTAACTTGTATAGTTTGCAGTTAAAATTATAGGTCCCGAAAATATAAACTAGGACAAGAAAAAGACAACTCCCTACTGGTAGTGGGGAAATTTAGTTCGGTTTTCTTGTTTGGAAGAATCCAATCAGTATCAAACCAGATAAAGAAAATTTATAGTAACCATATGAACAATAGCTAATCAAAAAACAAGTCCTTAAGCTGCAACATTATCAACTGATATGAAGTTTATGCCTGCATTATATGTTTTTGGTGAAAAAAATTAATTTAGAATAGGCCCACTTTGTCACAGAAACTAATGTGAGAGATAAATTGAAGCAGATATTTCATAATGACAGAGAAGTTAAAAGCCCATGCAGAATGCTTATATTCTTTTCTTCCAAGCTAAACAATTTAATAGTCCAAGCTTGTTATCAAACCTTGGACTTGTAAGAAGTATGAAATCCTAAGACAGGTTTTTATTGGGCATAACCAACAAACAAAGTGGACATAGGCCACACAGAGCAGTTTTGACAAGAAATGAACTATTGCATCACTTATAAGCTTAATGAACCTGTTAGATTTCAGAAAAAAACACAAATGGTCGAATTTTCTTATTCTCTTGAATTTTGGATTGTTGCCAGGAATAGAAGGGATGAGGATCGAAACATGCCACTGAAAGACTAAAAATTCCACTATAACATAGTTAAGTAAAAAAGTAAAAAAGTATTTTCTCTCTTCTTTATTGTGCAATTGATTTGTATGTTTGCAATTTATTTTGGTGGAATTGCGATAAGAGCAGTGGCACTGGGACGTGAAGGCAAGAGGCAAAAATGAATCTTCACTCCTCTTAAAGATGAGATACATCACTATTTACATAAGGAATGAAGCATAGCTGAGCATTATAAACACGAGCCAAATAGGCCCTCTTTTGTTCTTTATTTAGGATCAACTGTCAATAGGTTTGGTGCATTATTAAAAATTTCTCCTTTATAAATATAATATATATATATATATATATATAACATAATTATCCATCTGTTCTCTTTAAAGCCTTGCTTTATATTTATCCAACAGCCTATATGGATGCACACTTATACTGCATAATGCTTGATAATTTGAACGAAAAATGTGTGCTGAAATGACAATCTCCCAACAAATGTGGTAAGAAATTAATATGTTTTTAGTGACATAATTTTCTTACAGTGTGAAAAATGTAGATAAGATTGAGGTCCTTGTCACACAGACACAAATCACCATCTTAAATTAAATGATTTCCATGTTATGAATATTAACTGTTGTAGGTGACTTGACAGACAATGTGGAGTGACATGAAATGTGGAGGAAGATAAATCTCATGAAGCACTGAGATAGAGTTGAGATACTGAGGGACCAGGATCCCTGCGTGTGCCGTATGATTGGATAATATCATACGGCTACCAGTATAATCAAAATAACCACCTCTGCAATTCATGGCTTATAGTTATTGTCCTGATGAGGAATACATAATCACCATGTCAGGCTCATCAAGTAGTTTATATATGCACCTTTGGCATTATTATTAATAATAATAATATAAAAGCACCTAAAACAAAGGAGAATCTTGGAAGATCAAGAAATGTTAAAGTAGCATTGGAAACCTTCATGGAGAAATGAAAAGATGGTCAAAATATGGGTAGTTCCTTAGTTTTTTACATTTACAGTTGTGCAGACAACTCTGCGCGACTTCACTGACACAGCCATATCTCAGTTTTTTTCCCCTGAAAGTAGATACATGGAGCTTTCTGGAAATGTCTAAAACCTTGTCGGATGAACAATTTATTCTTTAAACATTGGCTAAAATATGTTACCAGCAGCTAGTGTCCTGTTGAGTATCTTGAATAAACATTTCGTCCTTTAAACACAGTCACTCTATTGATGCCAACACGACCGGTGGTGCTGCAGTGCCAAAGTCAAAAGAAGAAGAAATTGCTGGTGCAAGTTTAAACCAAAAATGTATGAAAGGATCTATACAAATTGTAAAATAAACAAGATCTATTCTATTGTCGACGAATGCAATAGAGACCTATGAACAAAGACAGACCTAACATTCCTTTCCTATGGTTGGATCTGGGAAAACCTGGACTGACTATTTATCACAAAACGATCTATTGGTTGAGATGACATGTAACCATATGTATCTTCTGTACAAAGCTGTATTTCTCTCTAGAACAAGATCAAGCTTCAGTTTGTGCTGATTTGCCCCTGCAAGTACCGTTCTTTATAGCCCAAGGTGTCAAACTGATCCTTCAAAAGAGACCAGACGTTGAGGCTGCTTTGGTAGTTGCTGTGCTGATGCGGCTGAAAGGCCTTGAAGCATTTTGATGACTTCAAATGTATCGTCAAGGTAATATTTTGCCATGCTTGGTTTTTGACCAACGGTGCAGGCGAATACTTCTGCTGTATCAGGCAATGAATGGTCGGCAACTGAACTTGCAATAGCCTCAAACATTTCCTCATCAGATCTGTCATCACCTATGCACAAAACAAAGTCTGCTTGCTTTCCTGTATTCCTCATGGTTTCCATTAGATTCTTCACAACCACGCCTTTGCTCACCCCCTGCAACCGATGAATTGATATATTATAACCAAGACAATATTGGATAACAATTAACAGAATGAATCTCCAATGAGTTTGACATATTGCATTAACATATAGCAAGCTCATACTCCTCAAGTGTCAATAACTATAACCTCTGTATCCACAGACTTAATCGATAAAAATAGAAATTTCTTCAATTTCCCTAACAATCCTAGCTCACTTTAATTGACAAATCATCCAACGACTATATAATGGTGTCCAAGTCATATAAGCTATACCTGTGGTTTCACCTCGACTATCTGCTGGCCATTTTTCACTACCACGGGATCATTAGCAAGTACACTTTCCAAGTGATCAAGAAGCTCTTTCGCTTGCCACGAGGCAAAGTCAGGGTCAGCTTCCTGATGATGCCAAACTAAAGCACTCTCCTTCTGCTCTATTGATGAACCATCAGTGGCCTCTGTGTAATGCTCCATTATGGGCAAAACAATTTTTTTCCAATCCAAATCGACTGCTAATCGGCAAGATTCCCACTGGGAATTTGTAGTCCAGCTAGCAGAATATGAAAGAAGCAAGTTAAGCAAAGAATATAAACAAGCAAATACCAAATACAAATCATAAACACATGCCATAACATCAAAGGTGCATAAATTTACCGGGTGAAGTAACCATGCTCTGCAGACAGCCCAAGTTTTTCACATTGAGAGAACCACTTGCCTAGCGAGTCCTTTCCTCTGCCGCTGACAATGAACACAATATTTTTTGGATCATTGCATAAATTGTTCAAGACCGAAATAACTTCAGGGCTTGGAGATTTGTCCACTCTATCCGGTGGCATCATAGTTCCATCATAGTCAAGAAGGATAAGCCTGCTATTTGTTTTGTTATAAGCAGAAACAATGTGCTCCACAGAAAGCTTCCTAAAATTAGGACCCAGTGCAACAACTCTGGAGTTCAAACCAAATCCAATGCCCCAACACCTCTTCCTGTAATGCTCGGCACAAGCTCTCTCAAGGTCTTGATCAAAACTCCTAGCCCAATGGGCAACATCATGAGATGTAATATACTTGTAATGCTTCTCATGGCGCAATTCTTTCTCAGAATCTGCCATTGTGATTCCCAAAACCATTGCCTCAGCCACACTATTAATATTCCAAGGATTGACCCGGATTGCACCACTGAGTGATGGAGAACACCCAATGAATTCTGAAACAATAATGACACTTTTCTTTGGTGTGGCAGAATTTTCAAGTCCCAGTGCCTTGTCTAAGTCAGGGCTGCCCTGCCTAGATACAGTATACTTATAAGGCACTAAATTCATCCCATCCCTAACAGCATTTACCACAACACATTCAGAAATTGCATAATATGCAACTTTATCTTGAAAAGACACAGGGCCATTCACACAATCGATTGGCTGATAACCCGGTCTACCATGTTTTTGGTTAATCTCATTAGCAACTTTATTGATCTCATTTTGAACCTCCTGAATATCCTTGCCCCGACTCCTCGGAGCGTTCATGATCTGAACCAGAACAACACTTCCACGGTACAGAGGATTCTCATCCAACAGTTGTCCAAACGCCATAAACTTTAAACTGATGCCCTTGAACATGTCCAAATCGTCCACACCTAACAACATAATTTTCCCTTCATATTTCTTATTCAATTCCTTAACCTTATCTGCAGTATCTGGCAACGACATAATAGATTGAATTTGACCCATATGAATTCCCATAGGAAGGATTTTAATACTCACAGTTCTGCCATAATAGTCCAGCCCAATATAGCCCCTCTTGGATTGATAATCCAATCCAAGCATCCTACTAGTACATGACAAGAAGTGCCTAGCGTAATCAAAAGTATGGAATCCAATGAGATCACAATTCAAAAGGGCCCTCAAAATCTCCTCCCTAACAGGCAATGTTCGATATATTTCAGATGAAGGAAAAAGACTGTGAAGGAAAAATCCAAGCTTTACCCTGTGATATCTCTTCCTCAAGAAAGTAGGCAGAACCATGAGATGATAATCATGCACCCAAACGTAATCCTCATCTGGGTTGATCACCTCCATGACTTTGTCAGCAAAAATCTTGTTTGCTGATACATAGGCCTGCCACATGGCCTTATCAAACCTGACCCCATGATTAGGTGTCAAAGGCAACATATAGTGAAACAAAGGCCACAAATAATGCTTGCAGAAACCATGATAAAACTTGTTAATCAAATCCAATGGCAAGAAAGTGGGCACACATCTGAACTTATCCAACAGCAATTGAGCCACCTCTTCTTGGTCCGATGGATCAACCTCCACTCCCAAACACCCCACATACACAACCTCCACATCTGGGGGAAATCCATCTCTTAGTTGCAAAACCAAGGCATCTCTATCCCAATCAAAGCACCATTTATTGACCCCTTCCGATGAATCTTTACAATAAGCCTTCAATGGCAGCTGGTTGGCCACAATTATTCTCCTCTCTTGACTGACAGATGAAGCTGCATCAGATTCTGGGCTCCCCACATTACTTCCATCCTCATAATCTGATATGATCCCCGGCATAGAAATCACTCTCGGGATTCGAGTCCGATCACTCGAGTAATCATCAAGGTTCAAGAGATTGAAGCAAGATCTCGATAACATAATGAAAAACACAAAAAGAAAACTGCAAAATCTTGGGTTTTCTTGACTGAACAAAAACAGAAGTAAAAGTTTTTCAATGTACTTTGAACAAGAAGCCCCAGACTTGCAAAAGGACTATTTTTTTGTGTGCGTGTGTGTGCGCGCGCGCCTGTCTTGTATTATCGGTGGGTGTTGAAAACAAAAAGAATGTGCTTCATGAACCTTATATTGCAAAAAAACCACATGGATTATAACATACAGGGATTTTCATTTGAAGGGGGAGAAGGAATATAAGGAAAGTTTGAAATGTGGATAATTCATATTATGGACATGTTATTTCTACAAGGAAGGTGGTATGGTAGAAGAGGAGGTGAGGATAAGAACGGAGGACCGACTTACCAATATGGGACTCTACGTAATGGGGTTGGTTTGGAATTTAATGGCCAAGATTGACTACAGAACCCCCTTCCCCCACCCCCTCCCCCTCCTATCTTTTACACCACATGTTAAATATTAATTATTGATTCTTTTTAATATTTGGTGTTCATACTATACCGTAATCCTATCAATATCTCCAGCAAGATTACCCTTTCCTTTTTTCTTTTTACTGTTTGCCCTTTTTGTCGTATATGTCTTTATATCCTTTTATAATTATTTACGATATATTAATTCATATTATAATTGTACATACAATTTAATAGATTATCGTATACACTATTATTCATTTAATTAATTTATCCTTACAAACAAATATATTATTTAAATTAGGCGATTCAATCACATTCAAAATATTTTAAGAGGTCATGTTGTGGGATGAAATATTCAGCCAAAATAATAATTTAGATTATATTTCAAATTTTATTACAGACAACATTATCAAAGAGTATATATCTACTAAGTTGAATATTTACTTCAATTTGTATTACTCATAAAAAAATAAATAAACGTTCTGCTAAGATGAATATTTATTAGTAGGACAAATTTGTATTTATATCAAAAGAAAAAAATTATACACCAAGACTATTATCTAATTTTTAGTTTTAACTTTTTTTCTCTCTCAATAAATTAGCAAATAATAGTCCAATAAATGTAGGTCCCAAATCTAATATAATCGTGTGAAGTTTGAATATTTTGTGATTGGTTAAAGATACGACATCGACTAGCAACCCAGAAACCGATTTTCTACTTTATTTAAAAAAAAAACAATTTCAATTCATAAGATAATAGTACTAATATTCAAAGTCTTAAAGGAGTATTAGTTGGATAATAATAATCCAAAACAGTCCCCAACACACATATTTTTAAAACTGGAATATTCAAAAAGAACTAGAGTAGACCAATCATATTCTTCCCTCTTGCGTTTTAATTGGTTTTATACCAAGGAATATTACCCCCAACAAAACAATTATCTTTTTGTGCACTCTTTTTTAATTTGTGTTTCTGTTGCTTTGGCCTGGCTTTTCACTTTTTTTTAATGATTTTTTAATAAATCCACCACAAGTTAAAGTTGCAATTAGATAAGGCAGCACGCTAACAAAGACTTGACTAAAAAATGTTGAGTTGTTAACTTCCACGACAGTTCTAGATAATAGTGGATTGATGTTGATTACCAAAATATGTTTTTTTTTATATGCATGGTGATATTATCACTATTCATGTTAAGATATTCTTTTTTTTTTTTAAAAAAGGGAAAGTTGATTGTAATTAATTTAAAATCAAAATATATAGGGTGAATTATAAAATTTATTTTGAGATTTCGGCTATTTATAAAAAAAATCATCTAAATTTGTAAATTATAAATACTCTATTGACATTAATTTTTATTTTACAAATTGCACCTATAGAATAAGATATTTGTAAAAGAAATATAAATTTTAAAAGATGTAATACCTTAATAGGTATTTACAATTTTGAAGGATAATTAAGTTTTTTTTATAATTAAATTAAACTTTGGAATTAATTTTTATAATTTATCCAAATATATATTGAGAAAAAACTATTCTAAAAGTTGATAAATATTTACAGTTTCACATATGACTTAATCAATCCAAGACTTATTAACATTAGAATTCTGGAGCGTAACTTTGATATTTATACGGAGCCGGTTGATATTATCACTATTTATGTCAAGTATATATATATATTTACAAAAAAGGACATCAAAATATCAATCGGTATATGAAAATATCTAAATTATTAATTCCAATTAGTTCTGAATCAAAACATATATTGAGAAAAAAATTATTATAAAAATAGATAAACATACTTTAAATGAAATTTTACCACACCTATTAACAAAAGAATTTGGGGATGTCAACTTTGACATTTATACAAAGTCGGTTGATATCACTGTTTATATCAAGATATATATTTTTTTGAAAAAGATCAATTATAGCAATTGGTATATTAAAATATTTAACTAATTAATTTTAATTAATTCTAAATCAAAGCATATAGTAAGAAAAAAATCTTAAAAATAAATAAATACTCATACTTTAAATTGGACTTCATCAATTTTAGACTTATTAACTTTGACATTTGTAGAAAGACACATTAGCCTTATCATATAGTATTCCATTTCATATTAATCCTGTCAAAGAAAACAAGTGCATGTTGGACTCTCTTTGGTGATTGAATTGGCAACTTCAAAGTCACATTTGACACTACTTATGTTTATCCAATTCCTATGGAATATTTCAGCTTGTTTGATCTTGACCAGAAACAAAAAACAAATACTATAAAAAAATAATTTTACATTATAAAAAAATAACATTGAAGTCAAACTAAAAGTATACTTTTATGAATGTATATGTTAATTTATAGAGCCATAAATTTCTTATATAAATAAGGTAGGATTTGACGTGCATTGAAATATTAAATATGCTTGCAATTAATTAAGATTAATTATGCGCCGCTATGAATTCTTGTGTTAATATTTAATAATGGGATATTTCAACATGAAAAAGACATAATATATAAATTATATTGTCAAAATACCTCGACGAGAGAGAAATTTTACCAGTTGTTTGCTGTCCAATGACTATGTGGTCACCTAAGTGTTAAAAAATATTCTAATATTAGGGGCAATTGTATAATTTTTTTCTGAATCTTCTAATTTAAACAATGACAAATGTCTAAATGTTGTATATATTTTTTCTGAATATCAAATTTAATAAAATATTTTACTTACATAAGTATTTTCTCAGCAAATGATGAGAATGACGTCACATCAATAATGAAATTCATATTATACTGACACAAAAATTATCGTTATCATATGATATGTAACACACGTTTTAGGCAAAATATTTTGTAGTCGAATCACCTAGTCATTATGTGATTCTGAGCCCTATAAAACCTGTTACATAGTTAATGTTAGACAATGATCTATGATAGTCAAAATATTATACTTCCACACAAACATTTTTGGGGACATTTCTCCCCCTTCTTGAATTATTTCTTCTATTATTATTATTATATTTTATTCGTGAATTATTGGGTGTGTAGATATTCTACCTAAGCAAGCAAACTTTGTCAAATTGCTTTATGATGAGATGAGATCAAGTTATTGACATACAAGAAAAATGACAAATTATTTGTGTTATATATAAGAAAAAAAAGAATACAAATGAAGGCAATAATTCATGGCATTGTATTACAATTCTAAGTGGTTGAATGCACTGTTGTCAACAGATAGATATCTTTAAATTAATTCTACACCTCAATGCTCCACGAAATTTCATTTTAGAAAAATTGGACAAATTGGATAAAAAAATACAAAAAAAATTAAGGAAGTGTAACATATTTTGCCTGTCTTTTTTGGAGCACAGCAGATTTATTCTATATTAAGGGTGACGAGGGTTAACATATTTCATGCAGCACAAAAAAAAAAATTGATATTGTTCACCTCTTTTTTGTTATATTTTGTTTTTTTTTTCATTTGTTTTTGTTGAAAAAATGGATCGGACTAGGACCCTTAACCCAATTAATATCTATATTTGATATAGATTTTAATTCTATAATTTAGGTGGATTAAGTTTTCTAATAAGATTAGAATTCTTTCTTGTATAGAAAGGGAGATATGTGCATATATATCAAATCACAATCATTATGAAATAAAGGAATCACTCACTATTTCTATTATGAAATACACTATTCTCCCATAAATTACTCTCACTCTTTTCTTGGATTACTACCATAGATACCCAAGGTATATAATTCATTGAATAACTCCAGTAGTTATTCATCACTAAGAAAAAATGTATATTCATGATTCAATCAAGAGAATATTAATAAAAAAACTTGATTCGAAATATGTTAATCAATAATTCGATTCATATGGTAAAATTCAATCAATTTATATTTATATGAACACGTGATTGTGTTACATTATTGCATTCATTTGTAATTTGAGAAGCATAGAGTTTCCTCATTGCCCTATTATTATATGTGCTTCTCATGGTATAAACTCATCTAGGATAAGTGGATATGGTAACTTTTGTTAATGAAGCACAATTCAAGTAGTAACAATTGAAGTCCTAAACCCGTGCAATTATGTGGTCACTGGTTGAAGTTGTCCCATCAATAAATATAAATATTTTTTAAATTTGGTATTAATTGATTTCATGTTATGTAAGTTTTTGTTACATAATTATTCATTATACGTTGCATGCGTTGCTAAACCTTGTACCAAATTGTTGATATCAAAGTGTAATCAATTGTTTTTCCAAAAAAATAATAGTATTTTCTTATGAAATTGCTCTCCATATTTTAATCCTTGATTGTTAATTTAGCAGCAAAGTTTCACGTGATATAATATACATATGGGCCAAAATGGTATTATTCTCTCATTGTAAAATTATGAGATTAATTTGATTTGATATAAAATTTTAAATTGAAAAATTTCAAATTTAATATATTTTAACATTATTATTCTTAAAAGTAATAGTTGAGTATTACATCATTATTATAAATGTGAATATAATTTTAAAAAATAATTTGAGAATTAAATAGAATCTTATTTTAAAATATTACAAAAAGAAAATTATAATAATAACTTCATCTTAAAGTAAGTTTTTACTGTTACTAATAACTTCATCATAAAGTAAGTTTTTTACTATTACCAAAGGAACATGTTTCTCATTCTAAAGAAATCAAGTAAACCTAACATATTTTGACTTTTTATGTTGGTCGTTGTAAGAAATGTTTCATTATATAAATGTGCATTTAATTAAATGTTTTATACACATATATGTATATGTGGCTATATTCGATGATTTACACTATGTATGTATTTCATCATATATTTTATATATAGATATACATGTGTGTATAAGTGAATAAAATATATATAAATATATGATAGAATGCACATTCAATATATATCATTACTGTAATATTTACAAATCTTGTAATTATATTTATAATCTTTGATTTGAATAGATAGATGTATGCGGTAATTGACCTAGTCATATGAACCACCCTGCCTCACCTTGGAAAAATTAATCCCACTTTCATCCAACTTTGAATTTATTTGAAGACTCTGGAAAATCATAAGCATTTCCCATTTGATCTTTCGGAAAGTTGTCTACATTGCAAAGCATACGCAAATGCCACCAAATTTCCGAAAAACTCCAGCCCAACACACATCAGAATATATATATATATATATACTATACTCATGGTGCCCCAACTTTTAATTCATATCTTTGACTCGTCTTCAAATTAATTTTTTTAAATTATTAATTTATTAAAATAATAATAAGACATTACTAATTCTTTATTATTTATCAAAATTTCACGTTTTAACTTTTAAGATGAGACGTGATGCGTGAAATTTATGGTTAGGACCAACTCTTTTTTATTTTTTATTTGTTATCTTTTTGGAACTAATAATAAAAATCCCATCAGGCTAACTTTACAAGGACAATGACATGGTGTCGTGTTATTGGTCCCAAGTGTACACGTGGTTGGTCTCGTTGGATTGGTCATATCTCGTAATGTACTAGAAAGGCGACTTATGACCCCACCATGATGTCTTTTTTGTAGATTGGGATACAAGAAAACCACGCTTTCAATCCTATGGGGGGGGAAAATGGTTGGAAATTATCCTTGCCACGTTATAGGGTTTTGGGGTCAATTCTATGCACCACCACCAAACTTGGTTGATTTTTATTAACTGCTAAGCCATACATATCGCTAGATATTTTTATCTATCTATATTTTCTATCTACTTCCGTGATTGATGAATGCTCTCTCCTAGGAAGCTGCTTCCGTTTAGGAACCATAAATAATGTGCGCTACCATATTTTCTATCTTTTTTCAATTCGGTAGGTAAACAGACAGCGGAGTAACAACCAACAAATAATTTTCTTCTTGTGGATTGTGAAATGTTTGAATTGATTATTCACTACAGTTTGATCGGATTTTCTGTTATGTATGCTATTGCATGTACGTTCAAATTTGATTTGAAAAATCTGTCTATTTAAGTTCGGATATGATATATTTTGAATTTGATTATTTTAAGCAAATAAGTATTTATATTGGATGGTTCAGGTAGATCACACATAACTGATACAATTACACAATTTTAATTTCGGATCGAGTCGAGACACACAAAAAAAAATTACAAATCATGCAGTGTTTGGTTATTTTAGATATTTTTGAGGGGCAATTTGATAAAATTGACACTTACTACATCAAAATTCACAACTTACTCATGAATTTGGCACAGTGTTATAAAATAATAATTTTGAAATAGCTATTTTCTTAGTGATGAGATATACTAGTCACACTCTTCATCCTCCTATGTATTTGATTTGATGTTGTTGCCTACTATAGAATAAATCATTAGAAGCGACGAGAAGTCTAGCAAAAATACAATTCGAATTCGATGAGTTAAACTTACTAAATTAAACCTGCTAAATTAATTTTATTATTTTAAAAATATTAAAAAATATTTTTTTAAAAAATAGACTATAATTTTTTAAAAAATATCACACACACACACACATATATATATATATATATATATAAATATATATATGTAATGAATTTAAATAAAAAAATAAATGGGACGATACGAATTTAAAAATAAAAATTTAAAATTCATTATAAATTTATTTATACTAGTAAAAAAATTAGTTCAATTGAAATTAATCAATTTAAACATATCTCATTATCGTATCGTATCTAGAATCACGTGATGCCTATAAACATGTAATGAACCTTTATTTTACATTGTGTCTACACTTTATAATAGAAAGAATCCTTATCCTAATAGAAATAGGCATCCAAAGTACCGCATAATTATTACAATCTTGGAAAAGAAATAGAGATGTGTAGGTAGTGTCTATCCCCATACCTATTGCTTTATAATTTCATGGTTTGACAAAATGAAACATTTGGGAATTGGAGAAGGACAACCAACTTTAATAATTGAAGGCTATCTCAAGTTGAAATGGTAAAGGTTATATGATAAAGTTTTATCCCACTTGGCAAGGTAAGAATATGGTACTAATCTTTGCGATAGAGTTGCGGCCTTGATGTTAATGTGTACCTTCCTTCACCTTTTCTCTTTATACTTCAAGAAATGAAGAAGTAAAAAATAATCAACTTGTGCCAATTTTGGCATCACAAACTGTTTTTGCTACCAATGATTTGGCCATCAGAATGTAATATATAATTAAGGAATTTTACTAATTAATTATTGCATATTATGCAAAGAAATGGACAAAATTGTCACACTATGTTTTCAGGTTTTTTTTTTTTTTGTTTGCATGTCAATTTTTTAGAGAAACAGTCGAACAAAATATTCAGTATATATTATGATATCGAAAATTAATTATGAATAATCAACAATTTGATATTAAAATATATATCCAGTGAGAATACTATTTTAGATTAGATTGACACACAAACTTTTGGCCAGACATTTTATTTTTTAATTTTTGATAGTGACTTATGGTGAATCTTTAATTTTAGACCTATAGAAGCCCAAAAACCCCCGGCCATGCCACTCGCAGGAGGCTTTATTAGGCTATCTCCAACCGTACACTATTTCTCACACCATTATATTATATTTTGTGGTTTATTTTTTAATTTAATATTAATTATTATATTAAATTTGGTGTAATAAATAGTATTGTATTAAATTTTACACCAAATTTAGTGTAATCATATATCTTTATTTTGCCTCCAATTTGTTCTACTCCAATTCTAATTTTATCATATATTGTATATTTAATTTAATTCTATTTAAGTAATTTTAATTTGGTTTTGAAATAATATTTATAATAATTAATAAATAATTAATATTTACAATAAATTATAATAATTAACAAATAATAAGTAAATACATTGAATAACATTACTTACACCAAATTTAAAAGTGAAATACAACATAAACAAATCAAGGATAAAAATGTTCACTTTGCACTTCAGGATGTATTAATTGATAATTTGTGTGAGAATTAAATGACAAAAATGAATTGATCTTTATATTTATTTGTGAAAGTTTTTTTATTATAGGTGATGCTCAATGTAGTATTTTTTGTTGTGATATTAATTGTATTATTTATTTTTAATATAATCAATGAAGTAATTAAATAATTTTATAAATAAATAAATTGGTGATAATTAAAAAAAATAAAAATAAAAATAAAATATTCATTTGATATGCAATTTAGTATAATAAATTGAAAATGATTTACATCAAATATATAATATTAAAACACCAATTTAGTATAAAAGTTATGTCAAATTTAATATTATGAGTAAGAGATGGTCTTAGCCTTTGGCGTCATAAATTTATCAAAATAAGCTATCGAAGTAATATTTTTGCAATTCAACAAATTAGCACAAGTCAGACGTATTCGAAAAGTAACAACTTAAATCATTAATTTGAATCGTTTTTTCATGTAAATGTACACTTCATTCCATTTATTGCACATGTTATTATTTAATTATTATATTTATTACCTTAAAAAAGTTATTTGCCAAAAAAAACAACTTTATACCGTAAAACTTGTGTTTTATTGATTAAATAATAGAGTAAGATATTTCACATATTTGTTAAATTTTTTAGGCATCCTTTGCGAAATCGTGTTGTTTTCTCTATGGAAACACCTGTTTCAGAAAGAATAATATTTTCTTACTATTACAACAACTTACATAGATAACATTTAATGAAGCAGAATCAATAAATCCAATGACGTTCAATTTGAGACAATTAATTGGCTGGATACAAACTTGTAAGGGTAGAGATACAATTTAAGAATAATTTAAACTTGTGTATGAAACTTATTTTTGTCATTGTACGATATTGCAACACCATTTTCCATTTCCTTTTTTCCTTAGATGTTCTTATTTACATAACATATTAGTCCTCCTTCCTTCAATGAAATCTTAGAAATTGAGCACATCTAACTAATTGTAATAAATGCATTTTATTTAAATCATAATTTTTATTATTACTAATTAACCAATATAAATTCGGTCCACCATCCGATGTCAGGCCGATCAAACCTATCCTTGTGTTGGATCCAACATGTGATTCTTTCTCCGAAACAAGAGTAGTTATTAGGTCATGAATTAAATACAAATGAGAGAAAAAAGATATAAGGGATTAATTGACCAACTTAAATAGATTTATAATTTGCTTTCAACTGTCTTGATTTGACATTTGATATTATACACCTCGGCAATCCTCATATGAATTTCCATCAATTAATTAGTATAAAGAACGATTATGATTTAAATTAAAATATCAATCTAAATATGACAATATTTATACAAGATTGTCAAAATTATTGAATGTGAAATATAAAATATCGATATCATAATAAATGAAGTTCTTATCTGCAATACATTTAAGGTACATCCAAATATGTCTCAAATGTGTGACAATTTTAATTATTGACTTTTAATATAGAGTCAAATTAAATAAATTGTGTGGGTTGGCATGGTGAGTAATAAATTACCCTAAAAGTGATGTGCAAGAGTGTCGGTTGGCTAATTAGTGAATGGATAAGGATTCGAGCGGGTGAATTGCGTAAGGGAGGAAATCAAAGGGGGATCCGTAATTTTAAGGAGAATGAGGGGGCAATTGTGGTAGAAAGAGAAACAAAAAATAGGAGGAATAGTGGCACGTGTTTTTAAAGATCTTTTACAGCTGCAAAGACAACAGCCGAAGAGGTCAGTCTCCCAACGCTCCGCGTGACTCTTTCTCTGTTTGGTGCGTGTGAGAGTGACAATATAATGAATATTTTAAAAGAATTAAATTCAATTTGGCCTTTTTAGCATCAATTATCCTCATACAATTTAAATTTTTATTTATCTCATTTATTTCAAAAAATTTAGCTAGACAAACATAAATATTCTTAAGATTTAATAAAAAAAAAATTACTTTACACCTTATTATAACCTATACAGCATTTGTCTCCTTTATAATAAAAATTTCAACTATTTTGATCACAAAATACTAATAGATTAAATTAACTAAAATTTCAAAATATGAAATTATTTAAGAAAAATATTAAAAAATAAATTTATTAAAAATTCATAAAGTTAAATGTAATAATCTGAAAAATCTATTCTAGAAAAAATGATACCTTTAAATTCAACAAAATTCTAATATAACTTTTTGAGAATTTATACACTACATAATTTTTAAATACAACTAAGAACTTATTTTTAAATAATATTGGTTCAAATTGAAAAAGTGAATTTAACCCTTTTTGTTTTTATTTATGTAATAGAATTAATATATACAATTTATTTTAGTAGTATATGTTTGTTGTGTTTGTTTAAATTATATAAAGCCAAAATGATACCTTATTTAATTTTTTTTAATTAGAATAAAACTTTTGAGTCAAAATTATTGATATATTTGATTGTAGATGGGTTATTCATTCAAAATTTATTTTTCAATGTTTTCCTTAAAAAATTCATATTTTGAAATTTTCTTTCATGCTTAGTTATAATATTATTAATTATATGTGTTTTAATCTATTTATATTTATTTATACTTAATAAAACAAAAATTACACAATATCTACTTATTTTTATATTAAATAAAATTTGGGTCAAATTAGGTAAAATTTTAATTATAAAGGGAGCAAATGCTTTATAGGTCATAATAGGGGGTAACATTATTTTTTTTATTAAGATTTAAGGGTATTTATGTCCATCTAATTTTTTTTTTTTAGATGAAGGAGGTAAGTGAAGATTTTAATTGTAAAGAGAAGTAATTGATGCCAAACCTTTAGTATGAGGGGGCAAAATGAATTTAACTCTTTTTAAAGTTATAAATAGATTGAAATGAATTTTGAATTTTATTTTAAAATTTTATTTTGTCTTGAACTTATTTTTTATATTTTTTATTTTGATTTATATATATTTATATAATATTATTTAAAAAAAAAGTAGTGTCATTTAAAAATTATATTTTTAAAATTATAAAATAAATTTAATAAATTTAATTCAAACTCGATGGATCAGATAATACTTAAGAACATTGATTTTCAGTTTTGACATTCTTGCCCACTTATCATTCCTGGGTGGGTGGATATTTAACACTATTATGATTTTTAACTCCAATTTTTTATTTTTGAATTGCTATACCCAAATAAATCATATTTAATAGAATCTAGCAAAGTATGCATCATTATTTGTCAAGATAGGACAATTATGGTCTTTTTTGGGCACACATCTGGGTCTGGATTTGAAAATTTCAATCGTAATGTTGCACTGGGCCATTGTGAAAATTTAAAAAATTAATTTTCATCATTAATATATACAATAACTTTTCAAAGTAATGATAATTTTGAGAAGTAGCCTAAATTTCTTCCTATAATTGATACTAAAATCAAATTCATAGGTTCCACTCTAGGGACAACAGTGGGAGAGGAAATTATTGGCATGTGGTTGAGACTTGTGGTTTAGGTTTTGTAGTGAAAGTCGCAAAGTTGTGCATGGACTAATTTTAAAAATAAAATTTAAATTTCACCATTATTATCAAATTTATCAAGACACAAGACAAGCCCTCATTTTACAGTAAGTAATGAAATAATTCTTACTTTGGTGGAGTTGGATTAAGGACTCTGCTGTATTTTATGCAATTTATTGGTTTTCTTGCTAAATTCAAGCTTTTTCCTTTTAGAATAAAATCTTCCACTGTTCAATAGGTTATTTTTCAAAATAAAATGCAATGTCATATTTAAAAATCAAGTGGTTGTTGACTTGTCTAAACCAATTTATCACAATGGGGTGTATGAAAAATTAATGAATAAAATAAGTTATTTAAATAAATAATTAAGTATGAATATAAAAAGTTATAATATTATATTAAAAAATTAGAACAATTTTGTCTTATATATATATAATTTTATTTTAGTAATTAGTAATCAAATAGAATTCTCCATACAATATTATAGTAATCTTTTTGTTAGGTTTAGCCACTATTTAATCCCGCACATGCACGCATGGGTAGCACCATCCAATCCCACACTGCATGTGCCCACACATGTCACATTAGGTGCTTTGCCGATTGGCGGATTGATCCGATTGGTGTATGCGTGATATGAGAATATGCGGTTGGATGGTGAATGGATATAAATGAACACACAACTACTGACAAAGCGCGTTCAAAGGGTGTGAGTGAACTGAATCACTGACATGTTTATTCCGTTGACAATAGCTGACTGTAAGGATAAATATTCACAAAAAGATGCGATCGGACGATTGAAATTGATCATTGACACCTTGTTCATTATAAGAGTATGAATTTTCGCACAGAGATGTAATCATACAACTCACATTGATGCGAACCAAAAATTGCATTCACTCACGAATTAGTACCTCAACTCTTTGAATCTGTAAATAGATTATCAAGTTTCATTATTTTCCCATTTATTCTTTTCTTATCTTTTTATCAAGTTAAAAAAAAGAATATAAATACTTTTATAGTTTGATATTCTTGTGATGTGTAGTGTTATTATTACAATATATAAAATCGTTGTGTTTTAAAAAGCGATTGACATATTGCGTAAGCACCAAGCGTAGAGTAATTATTCTTTAAAAAAAAATTATAACTCTTACCTTGATTTTAAACTGTTATTCTATTAAAATATTTTCAGTTATTTTAATTTACACTTATCAAATTTTCCAATAATATTTCCTCAAATATAGATGAAAATAGGCTCTGAGAATTGATCGACAATAAGAACAAGAGATTAATTAAAAGCTTCCAAGTTGATGAGTTCAATTTTCATTCAAACATTCAGATATACATTATAATTGGTCTAACATAAATATTTATTAAATAATAAATATACATTATAATTAGTGTAACACAAATATTATCAAATATCGAATATACATTACAATCGATGTAGCATGGATATTAGCATGGTGGAGGATTTGGGTAATTGTTAAAAAAGGATTGATTATGATTTGGGAATATAATTGTAATTTTCAAGTAAATTATAATAGCTGAAATGACATTTCAGAATCCCATCATTGCTGGCACTTATTTGCCCAAAAGGAAAAAAGAATTTGAAATACCTTGATTTTTTATATATATATTTTTTTCTTTTTTCTGTTTAACAAGAGTAAGTTAGTGGAAATATTTGTTAAATATGAGGCATCCTTTGCAAAATCATGTTGTTTCTCTATGCAAACACCTGTTTCAATTTGTTAAATACACAAAAATCAATACTATGCTTGTACAAAGTGATTTCAGATTTTCTATTTCAGTTTCACGTTGAATCATATATTTTATATCATATATTCATATTACATGTAAATAATTAATATTAATTATATAATTAAAAAATATTTTATAGCATATATTATATAGAATACAAAAATAAGAGACCATGTTGATACAAATAGTACACTAATAACATTTTAAAATAGAAGAATCATCAAATCCTATTAACTTTTTGAAACAACTAATTCCCTTGATACAAACTTGTATCTGTAAATTTGCAAATCGAGAGCATATATCAAGAAAGTTATTCCAACATCATTTTTAAGCATATATCAAGATTGCCATTTCAGAGGTAATTTAGTTTAGGGTGAATTGTAGAAACAATTTTTGAAATTTGAGATATAAAAAGACTCACTAAGTTTCAAAATTACAAATATTCCATTGAAAATTTTGATTTTGTTTTACAAATATTCTCTTAATAAGTGTAATTTATAAAATAAAAATAAATCTCATGACGGTATTTATAATTTAAAAAATTAGTTAATTTTTTATAAGTAAATTATATTTTAAAGTTATTTTTTGTAATTTACTCTTTAATTTATTCATACACCAAATAACTAGAACAAAAGTAACATCCAACGCAAGTGTACGCCAAACCATCTCATTTAGGATAACGATATTAATTACAAATGACGTTAAAATGAGTAAGACAAATATAGACAAATATATAGCATACGAATTAGATAAGAACATAACTCCCATGCCACTTTACTTTTATTACCTTGATACGAAATCTTACCAAACCACTTCGCTGTCCAATCGAATTACCTCCTACTAACTACATACACCTAAAAAAATAGCTAATGAGATGCTTTTGAGATGCTACATACATATTTGTCATGTTACATTGTAGTGTAACTCAAGCCCAACTCACGATGTTTGTTCATATTTGCTCATATATTTTCTATTTATGAGCAAAATTTTTATTAAATCGGTCAAATTGTTGGTTGAATCGGTCCAGTCGATTGAATCATTAGTTGTTCATAAAATCGATTTGATCACCGATTTGATTATGAAAACACTGCTTATGAATCTCAAAATCATCCAATCATATATATCCTACAATGAGGAGAATTGACTTGTGACATAGTAAAACACTGAAACCACTATCAAAAAATTATAGAAAAATCATAAAAAAAAATTATTTTCTTAGGAGGTATCAATTTTTAAGTTTTTGAATATCACAACCATCTATGTGATATTACACAAATATAGAACTTATTATATATTGATGGTTGCAATTGTCCGTAGCTCTAGAACTTCATAAAATTTAGGGTTAAATATATTTTTTCCCCGTCAAGTATCTTACAAGTAGCAAATAACCCCAGAACTGTTGATGGTAACACCCACCCACACTGCCCCCTCCTCCCAACGGTAAAAGGATGCAAAAGTCAAGACTTTGTTGGTTTTATTTCCAAAATTGTATTTTTCTTATCTTGAGATGAAAACGCATTTACCATTTGTATTTTTCAGATATTTTTATACCCCAAAAATATTAATTATTTATTATAATATTCAAATAATCCTATAACCTATTATACTCCTATTAATTATAAAAAAATAACACTGACAAGATATTTACTGTTAAAAATGTTTCTCATTAATTACAACAAACAACATTGATAAAACATCTCCTGTAAAAAAATATTCATCAAAATAAATTCCATTATTTTTTCTTCAATAAAACATTCAAATACAATTTTATTTTTTACATATTCTCCAATCTCAATACCAAATTATACTTTTTTAAAATAATTTTATCAAAACAACCGAAAATAAAATGAAAAAAGCCCAACTCTTTTGTTGGTAAGTCACTAAAATTGCCCTGAAGCAATTTATGACTACACCTCTACATGGGACCCGTGGTTGTTGGAGGCATGCCTGGTGCCCAACACCTTGAAGACATTAACACGATTTAGGGGGCCAAACGCGTTTAATATTGAAGACATTAACAGCCTGACGTCGTGTCCGCACAGAAACGTTAGTGAAAGTAAAATAAATGAAATCTGAAGTGCGATTATGAGGGGAATAAACCTTTAAACAAAACAAAACTAGATCAAAAATCTCAAGACACTCAGCTCAGCATGCTCCACCAGATGATAATTATAGATATAAGGCCACAAGAATATTCCAATCATACTTTATTTATTGAATTTGATTTATAAAATCTACTCGCCTATATGACAACTTACTCTTTTTTTTTTTTTTTCACAATACTAGGACTTGACAAGAAGTCTAGACTTCATAATTATATCAGTTTATAGTATGATATACCATGATATATTTCACATTCGTATATAATATAATTAAATTCATGCATGAATTGACTTACTTTACATTATTTTATCGTGAAAAAATTTATATTTAAAATAAAAAAAATTAAAAATTATAATTATTTATATAACGTCAATCGATCATTATGTAACGTGGTATATTTGCACACTTTTTTATAATTGTTGTCGAGGATAGGAAATGCCATTGCTACTCTCCTCCTAGACCTCAAAGTAAATGCAATTCTATCTCTATGTTTTATATATTTTTTTTGGAAGATGCTAATTCTTTTTTCCTTTGAATTTATCATTTTGCTTGAACATTACACAAAGCATTTTGTACATAATCTTTCATCGTCCTCAAATTTGACGTTCTAGTTACGTCTTTAAGATAGACGACATGGAACACCTATTTAGATGTTCGTCAAAGTTAAAACAAAGAAATGATCTTTAGATTTGAAAATACTATAAGTTCTCAATTACATTCAACTATTTGATGTGTTATATATTTCACATTATAATATTATAATCTTATGTTTTTTGATCGAATATTGATATTTCTAGTACTTTCTTGTTTTCTATAACTTGTATACAAAGTTCACAACCTTATTCAAAATTTTTAAAGTAACAATCTCTAAGATATACTAAGCTTGCTAGCATTCAATTTGATTTCATTTGACTACATTTTCCCCTTATTTTTAATATTTATGTTGTTCCATTTTCGTGTACCAAATATCAAATACTAAATTTTACTATTTAATGAGTATACATGCATTTAAATTGTTATATAGCTTATATTGTCTGTTTTAATTTTTTTGTTTAAATTATAATTCCATTTTTTATGTCCACTTGAAAGAAAGCATTTGATCTAACCACATATTGTACAATATCCAAGATTTAAAGGAGAATGTTGAATTCAAGCAAAAAAATAAAATAAATCCAATTATAAAAATCTAGAAAAATCTCTTCTTTGACACAAAGAAAAACTGAGAAAATCTTAAGTTGATTGAATAAGATATCAACTATAAGTTTAATAAAATTTGAAATGACTAGAATTTAAACCCTTTACCTGCAATCTATGACAATAGAAATGAGAATTAGAAAAAATCTACCTCAAAAGTTTAAATATATATATTTCCAATGGGATGAGAAAAACAACATACATATCTCAATCCCATGAAATTACCTTATCAACTTTTTGGATTTAACTACAAAATTTTGTTGTAATCTCACAGATTGAGCCCTTCTTCTTCTCGCATCCTCAAAAGAACACTCGTCTGAAACCTTTGAGGTGCCTTTAAATTTTGTTTATTTGGCGCAATTTATTCCTAAAACTTACCAAGATAATGACTTGATCGACGACATGAAAAAAGATTATTGTGAATTTGAAAAACTACTAAATATTTTTTACATACAATATATTTAACTAAAATTATTAAAAAAATGGTAAAGAGTGTGAGAAATAAAATCTATGATTATGGACACAAAATGCTATAAATTAATTATAAAATTATGAGATGCTACATCTAATGAATAATTCATTATATATAAATGATGAGTAAATACTATAATTCTTATAAAATAGGACCTTGTCCATCACTCGCTGTCATGTCAGCGGATGGAAATAGCAAAACTAGGATAAGTTTGTTTGGGGGGCGAAATTTTTTCATCAATAATTTAGGGGGTATTTCTAATTTATCAGACACTTCAGGGACCAAAATGTATTTAATTTTAAAAATTATAATCCAAGATAAGGGAAAGCAAGACGTGTCGTGTGCGCGTCATATCGGAGCCTTGCGACATATCACGGACGCTCCTTTTACTTTGACTATTGTTTGGCACAATCTACGACCCAGATGGCAGGTCACCCGATCGACGGCCGACGAGTCACCAACAGAAATCCTCGTGACTCCCGTTGTTGGTGTAGTCGAACGACATGCTGCCACGTATTAGCGTAGAGTTGCTATGCAGGCAATATATTGTTCTTAGAAAGCATATTTGAGGTTTCTGTCGGATGGGATTAGATAGTTATCCAGAAGAGGCCTGTCAACTGGGACCCGGTTTTAAGGTTGGAAGATGGATGGGGCCCACTTTATCCAATTTGAAGTTGCGTAAAAGAAGGAGATTTATTTTTTTTACTGTTGACGTGGGGGACTTGATTTCAATGATGCAACTCAGTCGTACTTCAATGCTATTTCTCTGGCCATCTTTTTAATTTTTGAGATAGAATTTCACATATCAATTGGAAGTTTGATAGCCCCGTTTGCTTTTATTTTCAAATTTTTTTTTATATTTTTAATATTTTTAAATTTTTTTTTTACTATATCTTTGTATAAATATAAAAATACGTTTGGATTAATTATATTTTTATATAAATTATATAAATGTAAAAATGAGAATATAATTATTTTAAAATATTTCCAAATGAAAAGACAAGACATTTGAGGAAATTTGAAAATAAATTTGGTAATTGTATAAAAAGATGTGAAGTTTTAATATATTTGAAAATAAAAATAAATTATATTTTTTAAAAAATAAGTAAAACAAATAAATTTTTGAAATTTCAAATAATAAAAAAAAAAAAATTATTTGAAAATGAAACCAAACGGGCTCTGAAATTATATGTCCATTTACTTGGAACTGGATTACGTCATCAAAATTTTTTAAAGATATTTATTAATTTCAGATAGAGAAGAATGTATTATTACAAAATAAAATGAAAAATCAACAAATAAAAAGCTAATTTTACTAAACACTTTGAAACTAAATGATTTCACATACCTCCCTAAAAGTTCAAAGCCTTCAAAGACCTCATGCGCGTAATGCTCAATGATTAATTCTTTTGCGACAATGAATTTATGATGAGAAAATAGAAAAAATAAAAACAATTATAAAAATATAAAGTATAAAATGCTATTATATGAAACGAGAAAAATATTTTATTTTGTATTTTTCTCAATAAAACTTATAAAACAAACACAATTGTAATGTATTAGCATGAATATTAAGTTACAAAACTATCCTTCTCGTATTTATTACATAAAACCCCTCTAAAGTACACCATTCTATCAATCACCCCCTTAAGCGTCTAAAATCTTTAAATGTTCCATATCCTTTAAGTGTTAATGACGTGGCAAAATAGAATTTAGTGTGCTAAAATACCCCTAACCAAGCCTAGGGAAATTATGCTTCTCTTTAAAAAATCAGTAATCCTTAAGTTATATTATATAAATATAAAATAAAAAAAATCATAATTTCTTCTAATTGTGGAGTGGGGGTGGACAATTGCATGTGTTGTGTTGAAATTAAGTCATCTTGTTAGCTGATTAAAAACCCACAAAATCTTTATGGAAGTGTAACATATTTTGGCTGTCTTTTTCGGAGCACAGCCATGTGACTTATTCTGTAAGGGAGACCATGGCTAACATATTTTCCAAGAAAGGGGCTAGGTGTGTTTTTATGACATTTATTATCATGTGATTTGTGTTTTGCAAGGTCGGGAGGAAAATAAGTTGATTTATGGTCATGTTTTTTTTGTTATATTTTTATTTTCGTTCTTTAATCTGATTTGTACTTGCGTTTATTTGTATTTTTTAACACGTCAAATATTATATGACATGACTTATTTGAATGATCGAATAAAAATACGGACTTATTTTTTTGTTTTACTACTTCGTAGGTTTTGTTACACTCTATCCATTATCGAATCAATTATATATACATTTTTATTCCTCGTCCCAAATTCTTGATATCAAGATGTACATGGTCGTTATGTTTTTTTACATATAAATAAATAAATTAGTGTTTTTAGAATCGGATCGAACTAATCAGTTCAACAGAAAATTGGTGGTCGGTCCGATCCAATTAGCTACAACAAATCGAAAATGAGGTTAAACCGATCAAAACTAGTCAAGAACCGGTCAGAATCGATTTTTGTTATTTTTTTTATATATTTTGTATTTTTTCAAGAAAATTAAATTTTAAATCTGTTATTTGATTATATTCATGTGGTTATTTAGATTTTGGACTTTATTATATGTATTTTTTAATTAACTATTTATCAAATTTATTTTTAAAATTAATATATAATAATTAATCTATTATATTACTATTTTACATAATACAATTGAAAAATATAGTCAATTTTCAATAGCCCAGTTGGACCGTTGGTTGAACTAATCCAACTAATTCAATCATTGATCGATAGAAAAATCGATTTAATCACCATTCTAATTTTAATACACTGAAATGCATAAGTAAATAGCGTTTTAATAAGATGTTTCTCTCACTATTTGAATACTCCATTGATGAGGAGCTAAGTTAGGTGTAATGCACCAATTGGAGGAGGTGTACCCCAAGTCCTAGTCCACTGCTTCTGCTCTCTTTCTCTGGCTGGAGTACTTGCACAAAACGCCGGCGTGACCCGGCGTAAAAGTTCCGACGCTCAAGTCAGTGGCAACCCTCTGGAAGATGATGAAAAACAGATGGATAGGTGTATTTATGATATGTAAAAAGTGTAACCTCTGTCATGTTTTGTATTCCCTTATTTATAAATGCCACGTAAGGGTAGAAAATAGATTTCAAACCTCAATCTGTTATAACAGATTACTGTGTGCATGCCCATATTCTCTGATTTGCCCCTAAAAGATTCTCTGTCGCTTTCTAACCGTAACCGTTTCCTCTTTATTATTTCCGTGAATTTACCCGACCTGGAGATCAGTCACCTCCTTGTACTCACCCGACCTGGAGGTCAGTCAACTCATTGAACTCACCCGACTTGGAGGTCAATCAATCCCTTGAACTAACCCGACCTGTAGATCGGCCAACTCCTTGATCTCGTCCTGACTTTTGTCCATCTAGCTCCCATCCCCATAATCCGAGCTGTGCAGGTCCGTGGGTCATACCTAGGTCGCACCAGCTTCATACTTATGACCTGAGCCACGTGGGTCAGTCTCGACCTAAACCACATCATTAGGTATGATATAATTACCTATTTTCGAATATGAAAATGGGCACGTAATATGCAACTTGGAGCTAATTAAATACCATAATATGATTATTTTTTCTTTTTCCTTTTTCCTTTTTTTTGTTTGGACAGGAGAATGCAGTTTTAACATCTTTTTTTACTTATAAAATTGGCTAATGTTGTCAACTTGTATGGTTATGCCTTCTACGTACTTAGTTTTTAATCTTTCATTTTGATTTGAATGGATGTCTGCCTGGATTGACGTTATCACATCATCCCTGCCTTTACCTTGGAAAAATTAAATTTGACCTCTTTCACCCAACTTTGAAGACTTTAAAAATACTGGAAAATCAAATCCATTTTCCATTTGATCATCTTTGAAAAGTTGTCTACATTGCGAAGAAGCACACGCAAATGCCAGCAAACTTCCAAAAACTCCAGCCTAACTCATATGGGAAAACAATTATGCATTTATATTCTATTCATCATGTCCCAAATTCAATGTTTCTGTCCTTTTCTTTTTTAATGTTTATAAATAATACTTTATTTTTCTTTTTCATTCAATTAAAATAATAATATGATATTATTACTTTTTTTTTCCAATTTAAAAAAAATAAAATTATGAATATAACAAAAAATATTAATTTTTTTTAACTTTCATCTAAAACTCATAACTAAGTACCAAATTTAGGTCGAACTCCTATTCAAAGTATAATTTCAATCAAAATAATAATGTAATATTGCTAATTTTCTCTCACAATTTATAAACGCAAAATTATAAATATAGCAATTTTTTTTTAAAACTTTATCTAAAAATCATTTAGGACAGACTTTTTTTTTTTTTTTTCATTTTCTTTGGGACTAATAATAGACAACCAATCAGCCAAACTTTACAGGGACAATGACATGCTATCGTGTTATTGGTCCCAAGAGTTACACATGCATGGTTGGCTTCGTTGGATTGGTCATATCTCGTAATTTACTAGAAAGACGACTTTTGACATTGAGCCCACCATCATATCTTTTTGTAGATTGGGTTGGGATACAGGAAAACCACGCTTTCAGTACTATGGGAAAATGGTTGGAAGTTATTCTTGCCACGTTTAGGGTTTTGTGGTCAATTCCATGCATCATCACCAAACTTGTTGATTTTTATTAATTGCAAGCCACACATACAGTTTGATATTATCTGTTCACATTTCTATCTACTTCCCGTGATTGACCAATTCTCTTTCTAGGAAGCTGCTCCCGTTTAGGAACCATAACTAGAGGGACGACAAACGCAACAACTTTCTTAGACGTAATGTGCAATGTTCGATTACTAATAAGCAATGCTTAAAGACATTATTTTTATAAGTGGATCGATTATCAAATTGATTTTATTATCGATGATCGATTCAACTGTCGATTTAATTCAATAGGTATGAAAAAAATTGATTATATTTTTTTTTATTATATAATAATATATTAAATTAATTATTATATATAAAATAAAAAATATAAATAACTAACTACAAAACACATATAACTATATTTATATAACTACATACATGTTGTCAAAATCAATTTGACTGAATTTTTTTATTTTTTGTACTCACCGATTGAAATAATCAATTAGATCCCTTTTTTAAAACATTGCTTTAAGGATGAGTTTGCTAGCCCCTACCAAAATACCAATTAAAATAAATCCCTCCACCCATACCACCATAAATAGGTCCAAATCCATGCCTCAGTCACAGTTACGTGTATGTGAACTTAAAATTACTCTTGGGATTTGAATTATTTAGAAAAAAATATTTTTAAATTTATATATTACAAATACCCCTTAATATTTATTTGTATTTTATAAATTATATATATCTAAGAAGTTATTTATAAAACAAAATAAATTTCAAAAGGGTATTTATAATTTTGAAAGATAAATGAATTTTTTTATAATTAAACTAAACTTTATGAGTATTCTTTACAATTTAAATTTGAACTTAATATGTCAAATGCATATCAAGACTAATTGAGCAAATCTTTACAACTTTCTCCCATTTGTAGGACGCATTACAGCATATGTAATTGAAGAATTAGGATTGTTTCCGTAGTAAGATGTAATAGAATGTTCATGGTAAATCATTTTAGACGGTGGTTACACTTTATAATGGAGAGAATTACAATTTCTAGTAGAAATAGACATGTAAAGTCATCAATCTTAGTCTATGCTACATTCGTACTACAGTTTTGGTTTGACAAAGTACAAAGAATGAGAGCCCATTTGGTTTATCAAGTGGAGCAAAAGTCATGACTTTTGAAACAAATTTTCAATGTATATCAGATATGCTTTGATCATTTTGTCTTTGGCTGCTTTGAAAGATTACCTTTAGAAGAGGTTCAGGCAAAAATGGTATCTGTATAGGATAGGGAAAAACCTTTACTATTTAATTCTTGGAAAGGAATGGATATACATAGACACACACAAACATATATATATATAGGTAGTGTCAAGTCTATCCCCATACCTATTGCTCTATAATTTCATGGTTTAATAAAGTGAAACATTTGGGAATTGGAGGACAACCAACTTTAATAATTGAAGGCTCTCTCAAGTTGAAATGGAAAAGGTTATATCATAAAGTTTTATCCCACTTGGCATGGTAAGGATATGGTACTAATCTTTGTGACAGAGTTTCAGCCTTGATGTTATGTGTACCTTCATCTTTTCTCTTGAAACTTCAAGAAATGAATTTATATATGGTTTTATTTTAATATGATTAATTTTAAGATCACAAAAATTCAATTTGTGCTAATTTTTGGCATTATATTATTTTTTTGTTGAAGAGATATTACTTTGATGCTATTTTCATAGAAACGATGAAATATATCATTTAATATATTAAGATATAAAATGTAGTATAGTATAATCAGTAGTTCTCAAAAACATACATCCAATAAAAATGCTAAATAGATTGATATTTAGCATCAAGCATACATCAAAAACATACTTTTGATGCAATAACAAACTATTGAATTGTGTTTTTGTCATTAATTTGAATATTTTGCAAGTGAATATATACTTCATTCTAGCAAAGACTGAATATGTGTATTTACAATAATAATTTAAACCATTAATTTGAATATATTGCAAGTAAATATATACTTCATTCTACTATTCCTCTCATGCTAAAGGGCTATTTTATCCTTCATAATCATAAAGGGTTCAACTGTTCTACTTTTGAAGATTAATTTCAACCCTAATTTAGCTCAAAAGGCAATCTCTTCATATGTGTATTGTCTTTTCACAGTCTCAGAAATAAAGCAGACAGAATACAGATTCCAACATTTCTTGCACCAAAAGTACTTCCAAAAGACAACACTGATAAAACACTCTCTGGATCAAAAGAACATAAGAAAGAATTTCAGATGATACAGAACAGGAAATGGTGAGTGGCCATCTTTAAGAAAGCCAAGTGCCAAGAAAAAACAAAAGAACTTGTACCTTTAGCAAAGTAAAAAATGCCTGCAGAAAAAAAGTACATAATTATGGAGGGCTTGTTAGTGGACTTAACCCCATTTTTTTGGCTTTAAATTCAGAAAGAACAGATTGTCGTTTTTGCCCATTTAATTGTCTTTTGTGGAGGTATAATTTTTTTTTTTCTCATTTTGTCGGCCCAAAAAACAAATATGTGCTTGGACATTCAATCCTAGCTTTTTGGGTCAATCTCGCAGCCTGATATTCTATAAAAGATTCATACAAATCCAATTGTAAAGTTGGCTGAAAAACGAATAAGACCACTGCTAAAATTACTACTGCAACTCAGCTACTTAATATAAAATGCTTTTTTGAAATCAATACTAATAAGCAAGCAAGATGATTTTGACATATAAAATGGCTCCATAAGTTCTTCTAACCCAAACTCAAACTCAACTTCAATCTTATTAAAAAGATGGTAAATGATGAAGAATTCTTGACTCGATTCATTTATTCCTCAACTGCAATTTGTAGGAATCAAATCGGAAAACTATTAAATCGTTATCTTATCCATGACTTGAGGACTCAATACAATTCATCAATTAGGGAAAGTGAATACAACAGCACAATGGTCAGACTCAACTTTTCGCAAATCAAAAAGAATTTGTTCTGTGAACATGAACATGTATGTGGTCCACCATACTTCATTAAGCAGTTTGGATTTTGCTTCCTCACGCAAAATTTTGGTCTCAATTGTCAAACTTATCTGCTGAAACACATGTCATATTCAACACAAATTTAGCATGATTTAGGTCATTTTGTCTTATTGATCTGTCTCTCAAAGAAACTAATGAAAGCAGCCAGTCATTCACCAAGAAAAATCTATCTTCCTTAAGGCGTTATATGTATCACTTCAATTCTCGAAACTCTTAACTGACAGTCAATTAAAAGATAGCTTACTGCTTGCGTCACAAAAAGTTGTTAGGAGTGTTAGATCAACCAGTCGAATATCCTTCGACGCTCAATTCAGTTTCAAAGCAAGTATTGCAAACTAAAAATCTTGAAAGCATATATGTGCGTAATTAATCGCGTACCTTTTAATAATGAAAATTGAAAGTATTTATATTATTAATATGAGGGTGTTTGTGGAAATGAGCCTTATGCCTAATGGGCTTATCTTGAGTATTATAATCCAATTTGATTTATTATCTTACGGAGCCAATGAACTCGATTTGTTGAATCATATTTTTGTTCCGACTTATAAACCAAACAAATCTTTTGAATTTAGTTTTTTTGGGCTTATTTTAAACTCATTGACCATCAACATCCTTGATATATAGTTACCAGAGCTTGAATGCTGTTTACCTTCAAAGAACAATCCTGTTGTACAACCAATCATGGCCATGCGTCATAGACTGCTTCAATTTGACGCTGTTTCTGTAGCAGAGACACCAACAATCAACTCATCTTGATGGCATAAAATGCTTTTTTGAAATCAATACTAATAAGCAACATATAAAATGGCCCGATAAGTTCTCAAAATGCTTAGAAATTTAAAAAGCCCAACTCAAGCCCAACTACTAGACTACTACTGCAACTCAGCTCGTTAATATAAAATGTTTTTTTCAAATCAATACTAATAAGCAAGCAAGGTGATTTTGACATATAAAATGGTTCGATTAGTTCTCAAAAAGTTTAGAAATCAAGAAAGCCCAACTTCAATCTTATTAAAAAGATGGTAAATGTTAAAGAATCTATTGTGTGACTCGATTCGTTTACATTCTTATATGTAATTTGCAGGGACCAAACTCAAGAAGCAAAATAAGTCGTATTTGAGAACTCAAAATAATTCATCAATTAGGAAAAGTGAACACAACAACAATATGATCAGGCTCAAGTTATCACAAATCAAAAGAATTTGTTTTGTGAAAATGTATATGCGGTCCACCATACTTCAGTAAGCAGTTTGGATTTTGCTTCCTCACACAAAGTTTTGGTCTCAATTGCCAAACTTATCTGCTGAAACACATGTCATATTGAACACAAATTTAGCATGATTTAGGCAATCTTTCCTTATTGATCCATCTCTCAAAGAGGGTGCACCTTCCATCTTTTTGCTCGGTCACTTTGCATCCTCCAATTTTTCAGACTTCAATTACTAATTTTTTATAAACATTGAGTCTAATTTACCAAATATGCCCTTGAACAATAAAAATGGAGACGAAAATAGAAAGAAAGAAAGAAAGAAAAAATTCCCCCCACTTTTTTCCTCCCTTCAATGTCTAACTAACTAAATTATAAACTTTAGTTAAATGGAAATTAGTTGCCACTCTCTATCTGTCTTCGATAAAAAATTTGATATAATATTTGGTAAATTTTAATTATGTGTGAATTCTTGAATTTTGATTATTTAAAGTTTTAAGTTGAATGTAGTCTTATAATTGAAACAAATATGAATTCATGGATTAGTGCAATATTAAGAGGGGCATATTAGAAGATGTAATATTTTGTATACATATGATGATTGAAATAAATTGAATAGTTGAATGGGGCAAAATGATGCAATAAAAAAATGAACCCAGGTGTGGTTCTTTATGGAATGAGGAACGAGACGTTCTATCATGGCATACGCCTTCTTATGAAGAAAATCTTGGAGTCTTCTTACAATCAGTTGCTCCTATAACAAAATCACGGTGTCGAGTAATATTCTCTCTCTTTCTTGCATCGATCTTTTTACTTTTTTACGTTCCATATAGGGGGATTCTTAGTGCTGTTCTACGTTTTCTTTAATTCGGCTGAATGTTCAATTGCACCATGCAGACTATTTTTTATAACACAATGTAGAAAAAATTGTTTATCAAATGATGGAAAAATATGTAAAATCGTATATTTCATATCATCGTGCATATAAATACGTAAATCGAGTAGATGGATGTTGTGAAAATTCGTGAACGTAAGCGCACGTTATCATATACAAGTAATAAAATGATGAGTAGATTATCGTTCTCACGAATACTATTGAGTTACTAAATACCGAAATTTTGTCAATTCAAATTTTATTTAAACAAACGAAAACAAGTGACACTTAATGCAAATGAATTTAAATTATTCTTAAAATGATGTGCAAAAATCGAATAAAAATGAATATCAATGATTATAGAGACCTACGGTTATGACTTCATCATAATTAGTTTAAATTGAACAATTTATCTCATTAATTTTAACTTATTTATCAAGTGATAGTCAAGAATCCCTAAATTATCCACTAGCCTCTCCCAAAGTCTAATGAAAATACAATCAATTGCTAATCCACTATATTCCTATGTGAATTACAATAATTAATAATTCATTTGGTTATATGGATCTCCAATAAGACTACACAAACCATGTAACTATATTCCTATCTTATATGTAATTTATAATTTTTTACACAAAAAACTAGACACATATATCACTTTTCAGGTCAATATGATTAGCAAATAATTCAATTAGTGGCCAAGTAATTGAAAATATAAAAAACAATGTAGAAAACTCAACTTGATAAATAAATCAAGCATCAAATTGACAAAAGTATTCAACACATTCTAATTAGATTATATTACAACCCTATAAAACAAAATTAATTTATGGTGATAATGAAAGATATCTCAATAATATTCATACACATATTCAAAGTGAAAGAAAAAAATAAAAACCAAACTTCAAAGGTGATGAGTTTTTCTTTTATTTTCTTATAGATGTTCTATCTCAAGTTTAGAAGAATTTCTCTCATCTTCCCCAAAATTCTTTCTCCTTGTCTCTTTCTTATTTTCTCCCAATCTTCTATCTATTTTTTTGTCTTTAATTATCCTATTATCTCATTTGAAGCTCTTAGGATCTTAAAAATTTAATTGGAATACCCTAAAGAGGGTAAAATGCCCATTTTAGCTTTGATTGTCCGCTTGATAGTACCTAGGCGCTGACTTGTGGCACCTAGGCACTGCACATTCTATTTTCGGCACCTAAGCGCCCTGTTTTGGCGCTTACGCCCCATTGCAATAGTTTTCCTCCTTCCCTGACAGTGTTTAGCCCATTTCAACTTATTTTTGACATCTTTTTAAGATGAATTGGCTTTTGATGTCTTCTAAGAAATTGTAGCTTTGTATCTTATCTTTCCATATGCACTTGAGTCGACTCGATATAAAATCTATGAAAAGCTTTATGGTCACAATACCAAAATGTGTCATACTAGAAAGTTTCAATCAAGCACATACTTTTTAACCCATTTTTTCTTATTAAAATCCAATAAACTGGATTTTATGGTAAACATAGAAATTATAGATAAATCTCTTATCTTTCTAATGTTCAATAATTAAGTCAAAATGATATTGGAGCAAATAGTTATGATTGAAATACGAACACTGCTCACAATAGCAATATAAAGAGGGTTTTTCAAAAATTTAACCAAGTTATATGTTTTTTTATATTTTCTTCTTCTTTTGTCATTACCTACAAAATTTCAACTTGAATTCATCAAAAGTATTATAAATACTTGAAAATGAACCAAATGTTAATAAAAAAACATATGAATTATTGGTATAAAACCAACTTAACAATGGATCGGATGTCTATAGATGTAGTAGAATTGTTGATGCATATATTTCATATCAAGCTTGCCTACAAGCCCCATTTGGATTGAATCATGAACATGTTTTCAAGATCCATTCCTTCGAATCAACCACTAACATGCCTTATTCGCGGGTGGTAAATAACTATTAGAGTAATTCATGCATTTACACATTTAAAATCCTTGGAATTCTATAATGATGCTTCAAATAAGAATGTGGTGAGAAAATTTTATAGAGAGAAAACATACAAAGAGTATTTGGGAGAGACTACATTAATTCACTCTCCAATGGGAAGATATTTGATATATATATGAATATATCTCTTTTTGGAATAATCTCAATTCAATTACGAAACTTAACCACCCAAATTGTGGAATTAAAATCTATATGAAATATGAATGCTAGTTGGGTTAAGGGTTCTAAATCAAACCTAACCCAATTTTGAATATGTTCCACTCATACATATTTGACTCGATCTTTTCGAATCTCATTATCGTACTATTTCTCAATTCTACATTATTCTCTTTATACATGAAATGGGTGTGCGATCAAACAAGATATAATAGGTGAGAAGAGTTGTATTGAGCCATCACCAAACTAACATAATTCTAAAATTAATAATTCGCCTAAACCAAGTGGTTATACCTAATCAAACATTTCTAGATCCTTCAATGAAAATAAGTAGAGTGATGAGTGGATTTTATACCCCTTAATTGAGAACTATTTGCTTAAATTTTTGATTAATTTTCGAGTGTTTGTTATTTTTTTATGTATTTAGTTTGAAATATTGTAGGTAATATCAAAATGAAGAGAAAATGGAAAGAAACATAAAACGTGGTTTAAATTTAGAATAATCTGCTTTTTGGTGCTATTGGGGCAGTGTTCGTATTTCAATCATAACATTTTGCTCCAATATTATTTTGACTTGTTTCTTGAATTATTGGAAAGCCAAGAGATATATTTATAACGTTTATGTTTACCATAAAATCCAGTTCTTTCTATTTCAATGAAAACAATCGGGTTAAATAGTCTGCACTTGACTGAAAATTTCTGGTATGACACATCTTGGTATTTCAGGCATAAATCTTTTTACTGATTTCATATTGAGTTGATTTAAGTGCCTATCGAAAGTAAAGACACAGAGATACAATTAATATGAAGATACAAAAGCCAATTTAGCCTAGAAATGAGTAAAAAATTAGTTGAAAGAAGCTACAAACGTATCAGAAACTCATCTTGGACAGCAATAGCAGCGCCTAAGTGCTGCCCTGTAGTGCCTAGGCGCTGCAATTACTGTCTAGGACAGAATGTGCAGTGCCTAGGCTCTGAAAATCAGCACGTAGTGCTGCCATCACTGGACTGCAGTGCTTAAGTGCTGCCAACCGAGCAAGTAAGGATAAATTGGTATTTTGTGCCATCTTTAGGGTATCTCCCATCAAGTTTAAGTTTTCCAAAAGCCTCCATTTCAAATTTTTAGAGAGGGAGAGAATGAGAGAATAAAAAAGAAGCCAAGAAATAAGGAGAGGAGAAGAAGAGGAGAATTCTTCCATGATTTGTGAAGAAGACATCAACAAGGGAATAACTTCATCCTCTTTCTAGTTTCATTTCATTGTCCTCTTTCTTTCTTTCATTATGTGAAGAAGACGTCAACAAAAGCCAGGGATTGTTTTGTTTTGTTAATATCGATACCAAGTAACTTTGATTTTAATTTGAATTTTTCTTGTATATATTTTTTTCTTATTTTTATTTTTCTTTTATCATTTGAGTGTGCCCTTGTTTATAATCCCAGGTGTTTTCTTGTGTGTGTGATATGGTCCAAAAGTGGTAGACGAGATGGTATATAATTTATACTATTGGCCAAATGAATATGACATGATAATTCAAGCTTCAACTTAGGCCTCTAGAACAAATCGAGTAGATATCATTAATGCATTGGGTGCTCAAGTGCAAATACTTTCAAAAAAAAATGGAGAAATGTTTTGTAGCAAATACTAATCATTCACCATTCATGGTACGTGAGTCAAATGACGGTTTTTATGCAAGAGCACAATTCCAAGGGAGCAATCAATTTGCACCACCATATGTCGAGCATGCTCAATATGGGTGGAATTACAACCAGCTGCAAAATTATCATTTCCCCAATACTTATCAAGGATGGCCAAATTATTCTAATGTTTCATGGAGAAATGATGCGAATATGATATGGCATGCACCTAGTTACCCACCATTGGAGAATAAGCGAAGCCTTGAAGAAGCTTTAGCACAATTCGAGCGTATTACCGACTAAATCTTATTGCAAACTCAACCTAGTAATCCATCACAATAGATTTTTTCTTACACAACTGAGAAAAATGGAGAGGGTGAAGAACATTGTAATGATAATTTACTAAGTGAGGAAGAGATTGAAACTATCTTGTGGATTAAAAAATTTATGAAGGATGAACAAGATGTGTCAACACAAATACCTCTAGTGGAGAAAATAGAAGAATATTGGGATGTTAATTTTCTAAGTGATGAAGAGATGGAAATTATCTTGTGGATAAAACAATTGATGAAAGATGAACAAGAGGTATCAACACAAACACCTCTAGTGGAGAATAGAGAAGACCAATAAAATGTTCAACCAAGCCCTTCTCAAGAGCTATCACGGGAAGTTTCTTATCCTCATCTTTTACAAAATAACAGGCCTATGTCAAATGTTGTGGAGGATGATACGGGGATCTTATTGCACAAGTATAAAGTGGAGGATTATGAATTGGGAGAATGCTCATTAAAGCATTATATGGTGGGAATTGAATGTCTACTTGAGGATGTTGACAAATCTATCCATTTAGATTTTATCATCCCTCACATTGAAAATGATAGAAACATCTCTCTCACGCAAAGAGAACTATTTTTGGTCATTAGGCATTCATTCATCAATAAAAATAGGGCACTTGATCCCATGCCGGATTATACTCAATATGCTTATCTTTGGGTATCATTTACACTTCTGGAGCATATAAAGGCATAACATGAGAAACACTTATTCTTGGACTCCAGTTGAGCAAAGAAGAAGTCCGGCTGAAGACAATAAATTAAACGCTTCTTGGGAGGTAACCCAAGTATTTTACAATTTTTTTTCTCTCTTATTTAGTTGTTTAATAGTCATTTTTTTCCTTTTAGTTTGATAAATTTTTGTTTGTTTTCATTTCAGAATCTAACTCAAGTTTGGGGGAGGATTTGCAAAATAAGAAGTGATATGCCACCAACTAATGAATGCACATCCATCATTGTTGTAGAAGAGGGTGATCATGAAGTTGATGTGAACTAACACCATTCAAGGAAGTCTTTTGTACCTTATCTTGTTCAGGGAAGTCTTTTGTACTTTATCTTGCTTTATTTAACATTGAGAACAATGTTAGTTCTAAGTTTAGGGGTGGATGTATATGTTTTATTTAATTTTGTTTGTTTATAGCTTTTGAAAATTGATGAATGTTGTGCTTATGTATGTGCTTGACTCTTGTGGAATTTTTATCTTTCTTATAATTCTTTGACATATTGAGCACATAGTCTTGAACATTTGAATTTTTTTCATGCTTAGAAAAAGGTTATATGAACTTGATACTTTTTTTTGTGATCTCATATAAATTTAGAATTTGTTTGATTGTCACTCGAGGTGAAATCCTAGGCTACATAACATTAGGAAAGTGATTTAGGCAATTTTTTGACCGTTTGAGCCTTTCAAACCATCATGTTTATGATGCATAATCTCTAATGTCTCCTATTGAGTCATTTTCTTTGTCACCCTACAAATCAACCTCAGCTAAAGAATTGAAATATATATTTTTTATCTTACATATTACCCCACACTCAACTCATTTCTATTTTAGTAACATCATTTTGAGCATTAAAAGTGATTTTAAAAAAAGGCAAAGAGAGGTGGCGATTTGCACAAAACTCTTGAAAAAAAATATGTCAAGAAATATGAGAAAATAGTGCAACACCCATTGTTTATAAAAACAAATAAGTTCGGAGGTGTAGCACATAAAAAAAGAGAATATGTGAAAAAATGGAAGTTTAACGAATAGAGTGGTGTAACAAATCAAAAGAAGAAAGATTCGTGAAGGTGTGAGACGAAATGTGGTGGTGGTCATCAACAAAGTTCTAGAATAGTTGTGTGCTATGAGTAATTTGAGCTACTATATTGTCTTTTATCATACCATTACCTTATCTACACATTACAAGCTTTCAAAGTTCTAATGATTCTTGATGTTGTGTTAATCTACATTAGTAGAGAGTGACATGAAAAACAATCTTATGGAATTCTAAAACGCATAAATATGAGATCAATAATTTTGTTGTGGGTTTGTATAAATCAATTTGAGTAGCAAAAAGTTAAGTGTAAGAGGCTACACACACGTACTCAAAGGATTTAAAAATGGGTGAATTTGACACTTGAGTTGAAATTATGCATTTTGATGATATTTTGATATTTTCTTGAGTTATAAACTCACAACATTTTTTGAAACTCATTTGGTTAGTAGGTTTAATTATCACTTGTTATTTTACTTATTTTATTTTTTTCTTTTGCTCGAAAACTAGTAAAATATTAAGTTTAGGGGTATTTGATAAGTGGATTTTATACCCCTTAATTGAGAACCATTTGCTTAAATTTTTGATTAGTTTTTGAGTATTTTGTTATTTTTTATACATTTAGTTTGAAATATTATAGGTAATAGCAAAATGAGGAGAAAATGGAAAGAAACATAAAACGTGGTTTAAATTTAGAATAATCTGTTTTTTGGTGCTATTGGGGCAGTGTTCGTATTTCAATAATAACTTTTTGCTCCAATATCATTTTAACTTGTTTCTTGAATCATTGGAAAGCCAAGATATATATATATATATAATGTTTATGTTTACCATGAAATCTAGTTCTTTCTATTTCAATGAGAAAAATAGGGTTAAATAGTTTGCATTTGACTAAAAATTAATGGTATGACACATCTTAGTATTTTAGGCATAAATCTTTCCACCGATTTCATATTGAGTTGATTTAAGTGTCTATCGAAAGCCAAGACACAAAGACACAATTAATATGAGACACTAAAAGCCAATTTAGCCTAAAATGGGTGAAAAATTAGTTGAAAGAGGCTATAAGCACATCAGAAACTCATCTTGGACAACAAGAGCAACGTCTAGGCGCTGCCCTGTAGCACTTAGGCGCTGCAATCACTGTCCAGGATAGAATGTGCAGTGCCTAGGTGCTGCAAATTTGCGTCTAAGAGTAAGGGTAAATTGGTATTTTGTGCCCTCTTTAGGGTATCTCCCATCAAATTTAAGTTTTTCAAAAGCCTTCATTTCAGATTTTTAGAGAGGGAGAGAATAGAAAAGAAGCCAAGAAATAAGAAGAGGAGAAGGAGAGGAGAAGAAGAGGAGAATTCTTTCATGATTTGTGAAGAAGACATCAACAAGGAAAGAACTTCATCCTCTTTCTAGTTTCATTTCACTGTCCTCTTTCTTTCTTTCATTATGTGTATGAATGTTGTTAATTTATATTTCATTTTCATCACGAATTAAGTTATTTTTCTAGGGTTGTGATGTAATCTAACTATAATATTTTGAATATTTATATCAATTCAATTCTTGATTTAATTTTCAAGTTGAGTTTTCTACATTGTTCTTAATGCTTTCAATTAATTGACCATTAATTGAATGATTTGCTAATCATATTGACCTAAAATGTGATATATGTATCTAGTTCTATGAGTAGAAAATCATAAATTGCATGTGAGATAGGAATATATTTACATGGTTTGTGTAGTCTTATTGGAGATCCATAAAACTTAATGAATTGTTGATTGTTGTAATTCACATAGGAATATAGTGGGTTAACAATTGATGATATTTTCATTAGACCTTAGGAGAGGCTAGTGGATAATTTAGGGATTCTCGACTATCACTTGGAATTAAATTAAGATTGATGAGATAAAATAATCAATTCGAATTAATTATGGTGAAATCATAACCCTATGCTTTTTAATTATTGAATTTTATCTTTAAATGCTTTTGATTATTAGTTTGGTTTAGTTGGATTTAGTTTATAATCATAAACACTCACTTTCATTTATTCAAATAAAATTAGAGTTAACATAATTTCGGTACTTAATAATTCAACAATTTTCGTGGGAACGATAATTGATTCATCACTTTATTACTTGTATATGATAACGTACGCTTGCGTTCATGAGTTTTCTCAACATAGAGCATGCTTGATTCACTCAAAATATGTATCTATATTCATGATTAGTCAAACATATTTGGATATAGTTGCCCGAGCTATGAACCATAGAACATAAGTGTGTTACCAACTTAGGTCTTCCTTGTCCTCTCATGCCAATTAGTTTGGACTTGACAATTTTTCTAGACATGCTCCGATAAATCGAATTATCCTTGGTCATTCGATACATTCTAAAGTAACATCATTAAACTTACATTTTATGACATGGTCTAAAGTTCCAAAGGGTACAAGAAACAATATGGGCTTACACAATGACAAAGTAGAGATCCATCCAGTCACTTCTCATAGAAAGTCGCCTCAAAGCACACATAGTACAAATACATACTATGATGGAGCTCCCACTCAATTTGGGCATGTCACACTCTAAACATTATATGAATATAAAAGTTTAGCCGCTCTCCAAGTGCCTAACCTAGATAATACCATAAGTCACTCTCAAAATTGCTTTCTAGCAGTTTGCACATTTAGTTACAAACAAGCTTATTATCCAGTTTGGAGATATGATTGGTCAAGTCTGATCTCATCTTAGGTTCCAAGTTAAGATGATTCTAAATTATGTAAATTATTCTTTCTTGCTCCTCCAAGCGCAAAGGCGATTGAAAACCTCAGTTATATGATATGATCTTTTAAGTCTTATCCTAGTTGATCTTATAGCGCCAAGGTGATTGCTCGTGTGAGAGAGTTAATTATAGCCTAGTGTCAACTTGCAATCTAATTCCAACCATATAATGAGAATACACATATATCTCATTAATCATTAAATATTTTTAAAAGCCACTGAGTCAAATTCTATGTAATCCCATACTACTAACACGTCTTTCGAATCATATCTCTATACAAAGATTTAGTAGAAGGAATAAACAATCACACCTCTCGTAAGAATACGCCTGAGAACAATTTAATAATGCATAACATTCTAATTAGGTTAAGCAATATCTGATGTATCCATGTTTGGACCTCCAACAATACTCAGCACCTAAAACATATATCAAAGTGTTTTTATTTTCACTAAGATAACAACATCCTAACAAATATACACCATAATGCACATTCTTTCACTTAACTAGATAACTTTCAATTAGTTTCAAACCAGTCTATTAAGATATCTAAGTATCTACTTGACTGCATCATAGTATATGCGTTAAGTATCACTTTGATAGTTACTCACCAATAATCTAATTTCCAAGTATAGGACTAATCGAGTATACACATAGTATACATCAAACTTTTTACAACGCTTGCATGATTCTAGCTAGCATTTTTCTATTTCAAGATATTTCTTTTAACTAAGAGAAAAATCTTTGACCATGGAGTGTCATAGTATTCATATGATACATAACATATTGGTATCTTAATACCAAGTATACATCTCACTTCTTTTATGTCCATTCTAAATGTAAAGGACAACCACTACGAAGTGGCAACATCACCATGTCCTTTATTGCCTATATACAGTGAGAATAAATTCTCTCACTTATATTGACTTATATTTAGTGATTTTACTCGATCATCATAAGTTTATGACAGTGAGAACTTATTAAAATCGACAACACCAATACTTGGATGACAATTTAAGCTATCAATTGAGCTTTTAGAGCAAAAATCATTGCGCTTTTGCCCCATTTCTTGAATTTAGTGAGTGATCTACATAGATATCCTTATCCACTCTTCATTGATATATGTCAACTTTAATCATCAAAGACAAACTTAGATGAAAGTGGGGACACAACTGGAATAAGTCTAATAGAGGCAAATCTCACTACTTAGGGACAAACATCTCTAAACTTTTGTGCTCTTCTATTAGTCTTAAAATATTTTGCCCTTGGTTGAGCTATCCATTTGTCAATAAACCAATTTGCTTTATACTTGACCTCTAAAAACCACATGCTTCTAATGGTCTTGTACTAAGATGGAAGATCAACCAACTCTTAGACTTTGTTTTTTGTCATTGGGGTATCTTTTTCCTTATAGTAGCTATCCCTTTAAAATATTAAGTCTAGTCACAAATACTAAGTTGACTCATCAATATCCATAATAGTGATTGTGAAGGATGTCCACTCCATTTCATATAAATGATAGGGAACAACTCAAGTTCACTTTTTGTTAGTTGTGAAATTTGAGATAGTTTTTCAAGTAAGACACTCTCAATGACTTAAGGTCGCTCCTACTATCCCAATAATTAAACTTTTGCTAGGAAAATGAGCACCTCCTCAAGAATCTTGTAATTCGTATAGTTCAAGATTACCTTTAACTTCACATATACTTGTAAAGAAATCTAAATTGCGTACTTAATTTCTTGTCATTTTCTTCACTAAGGTGTTCATCACTTTCGAGCGCACACCTTCTTGAACTTACATGAGCATAGGCCCACTAGTTTAGGCCAGTTATCATGTTAAAACTTATAGAAAGTTGGATAATGCACTTGGAGGCACATTTTCTATTATGTAGGCCACAATCAAGATTGCATTTTCCTAAGTGAGATGCATTACCAATTTGCGCCAATTTTGAAGTGTTTGATTCTTCCCACTTTGTAAGCTTGTTTAGCAGCAATGTTTATAATCATCATTCAACTTGCAACTCTAATTTTCTCATATATGTATCCAAACGAATTAGACATGATATTCTCATTTCTATTATACATTGAACCTCAATGTTTATCTCCCTATGGTTCTCTACCTTTGTTAAGAATATCTTAAAATAATTTAATGTTTCTAACTGGTAATAGTGAGAATATACTAACTTTATAGAGTGAATCGATAAAGAAAGAAAATAGAATACACTGTTTAGTGCTTCACACTAATAAGTCCGCATTTGTTTAGTGGGCTAGGTCTAGAGGATAAATAGCCATATTTTATTTTCCAATAGGCTTTTCCCGCTAGAAATGTTTATATAGAGGGAGGTTGACTTTAACAAATGAGCTAATAAAGCCTTCTCCAACTAACACAATCATCCTTCTAACCTTGCATGCTATGAATATAATTTACAAAAATATCTAGAGAACAAGTATAATAAACTCTATCTTAAGTCAATCACATTACAAAGAAAAATGACCTATATTGTAAAAGTTTCTTACATGAAAGATGGACAAATCTATTCACTCAACCAATGTATTTTTAGTGAATCAATTTAAATTGGACTATATTGAGTTTAGTGCCTTTTGCACATTTACAATGCGTAGCTCACACTAATTTTTGAACTTAAAAAATAGCTCATGCCCTTTACTCAGCTTGAGGTGGTAGTTCAAACTCATAATGCCTCTTCTTGTGTGCCATTTAACTAAATATGACTGCACAATACTCGATAATTGTCTAGATGTCTGCTTAATCTCCAATGTCATACTATGTTTCACCTACTTCTACTATCCATCGAAGGAAAGAATTGAGAACATTAGCAAATAAAAGAATGAGAAAACTTTAGATACTCAAACTTCATCTCAGTATAATTACAAACGAAGTGGCCAATCTCATTATAATCATAGCACTTGATATTTGTTGATGCTTAGTTACCTTTATTACTAAGGTGACATGTCTTCTCACTTTATTAGATCAATTTATAGTTCTAACTTTAACTTTTTCTTTCGTCAAGCTATAATTTGCTTGTCCTAATATTCACCCCAATTGTTTACATGGCATGAGCAACAAGAGCAACAACGTGTACGTTCTGACTCTTAACAATCAATGACAAGTTATGCATTTTTAATAGAGTATTTAATCTAATCAAAAATAATACGAGTTACTGATATCCATAAGTGAGCTCAAACAATGACTTTAGGATAGCTAGAAACTCGTGAATAAGCTCATGTTAAAAATAGAGCTCAAATATTTTAGTTAGATTTTTGTGTTTGTAGTTTAAACAAATTAAAGTGCAAACTTTATTTTTGATCCACTAGTAAGATTGTCAGCATCTAAGTCGAGACAATATTGGAAAACTTAAATTCTTGTGTTTGCGGCTTAAATAAATTAAAACATAAACTTTACTTTTAGTCCATTAGCATATTGTCAGCGTTTAAGTCACTTTAATATCGGACTTGTCATTTTTCATACTTAATTAGCTTAAAATATAAAGTTTGTGATTTGGTATAAGACTTCTACATTAATTGAGCCAGACTTAAGAAACCATACATGCCTATATTTGTTTGTGGAAAGCCTAAAATAAAGAATAAATGTTGTCAAAGAAAAGAACACTTAGGTGGGTCTCAATTGGATAGTTGCAAATAATTGTTTGTCAATTGTGGAAAATTATGTGAAACTGCATATTTCGTGTCATCGCACATATAAACACATAAATCGAGTAGGTGGATTGAATGTGTAAGAAAAATAGGTTAACGAATCGCCCATAAGGCTAATACCTGACCCAAAAAAGTTCAAAAAGTAAACTGAATTTTGGTGGGAATGGTATTTTAAAAACCACCTATAACCAACGTACAAGGAAAGCTTCCCCCATGTTAACTCCTACTTTGATAATAGAAAAAAGTCTATCTGTGAAAATAATGTAAGAAAGTAAACAAAAAGATAAAGAGGGCTATAATAATAAAAGAGTGAAGATAAAAACACCACTAGAAGAAGTATTTGGATTGTGAATCAATATCCCTTTCGTATGTGATCGGGGTTTGGATGAAAATGAGTCACAAACGATAAAGAACACAGGTGATTCAACCATGGCAAATAAGGTCTGCATTTTGGTAAGTTTTTTTAAACTTATCTTATATGCATTGCGTTTAATTTTCGTCAGAATGCATCTATATGCAATGAAATTATTGATCATGTATCTCAAATCAAACTTACCTACAAGGCCCATTTAGATCGAAACATAAGCATGTTTTCAAGATCCATTTTCTATGGGTGGTTAATAACTACTAGAGTTATTCATGTATTTATACACTATTATGAATTTTGTGAATGCAAATGCACGTTATTATTAATAAGTAATAAAGTGATGTGTGAGTATCGTTCCCACAAGATCTATTGAATTATTAAATATCAAAATTGGGTTAATTCTAATTTTATTTGAACAAATAAAAGTGGCGTTTAATACAAATGAACTTAAACAACTGCTAGAATAATGCGCAAAAATTAAATAAAAAGATGAACTTCAATAACTTAAAGACCTAGGTTTATGATTTCACCATAATTAATCCGAATTGAATAATTTATATCATCAATCTCATTTTATTTTTCAAGTGATAGTCGAAAATTTCTAAATTATCTACCAGCCTCTCCTGAAGTTTAACAAAAATATCATCAATTGTTAATCCATTATATTTTTAAGTGAATTACAACAATCAATAATTCATTAGGTTTATTGGATTTCAAAAGACTACACAAACCATGTAAGTATATTCCAATCTTATATGCAATTTATGATTTTCTACACATAGAACTAAATACATATATCACCTCTCGAGTTAATATGATTAACAAATCATTCAATTAGTGGCCAAAAAATTAAAAGCACTAAGAACCATGTAGAAAACTAAATTTGAAAAATAAATCAAGAATTGAATTAATAAAAATATTTAAAATATTTTAATTAGATTACATCACAACCTTAGAAAAAAGAAATTAGTTCATGGTTAAAATGAAATATAACTTAACAATATTTATAAACATAATCAAAAAGAGAGAGGAAAAAATAAAAATAGAACTTGAAAGAGATAGATGAATTTCTTCATTTGTAGATGTATTTTTTTTCAATTTTGAATGAAATCTATCATCTTTCACTTGTCTTCTTCTTTTCTCCCTTCCTTTTTCTTGACTTCTCTTGTCTTTTTCTCCCTATTTCCTTTTTTGGAGGTTTTTTGAATACTTACAATTAGACTGGAGATACCCCTAAGAGGGGAAAAATCCATTTTTCCTTATTTTTTTACTTGACAGCGCCTAGATACTGCATTCCAGTGAGGGTAGTACCCAGGCGTTGTAGCTACTATAATTGGGCAATTTAATTTATTTTTAAATTTTAAAAAAATATAAGAAGAATGCAGATTTTTGTATATCCAATTCAACTTTATTTCTTCATATTTGAATCTACAAAACAACATTAAAAATGATGATAAAATTTACAAGAATTTTTAAAACTAATTAAAAGTTAAGCAAATAATATTAAATTAGTGGACATGAAACTCACTCATCATACACCTCAAATTCTTGAATTCCTATAATGCTGCTCCAAAAAAGGACCTAAAGAGAAAATTGTATAGAGAGAAAAACATGAAAAGCATATGAGAGAGACTACATTGATACATTTTTCTACATGATAGAAATTTGATATATATATGAATATATCTCTTTCTAAATAAGAAGAATCTTAGTCTAATTAGAAAATTTAATCCAACCAAATTATGGAATTAAAAAGTCTATATCAAATGTGGATGTCAATTGAATCAATAATTCTAAACTAAACCTAATCCAATTTCCAACATCAACAATTACAGATCTATAAATTTATTAATACTTGTATTTTCATGGCAATATTTTATTTATCAAAATAAAATATAATTCATCTCGTATAATATAGAATGCATATTTGAAACGTTTCAAATAAAAAATATGACTACTCTCATTTAATTCACATTAATGCATACAAAAACAAGAGTAGTTTCCGATTATTCAAACGTAAATGCAACGTATAGGTATAATGGGAGTTTTTACTAATAAAACTAAGAATTAATATTTTTAGATAAGGTAATTATTTAATAATATTTACTTATTGCATACTATCATTATTCATAACTACCTCCATTCCAAAATTATGCATCCAATTTGAGTTGATATGAAATTTTAGATAAGATTTGAAAATTAATTTTTTTGAATATCATTACAATATTATAATATTATGGTTGAGAAGCTGTGTGCCACATTACTACTTTAAGTGAGAGGTTAATTTCGAAAAATATTGATAATAAATTTGAGAGAAATGGAGTATTTTGCATCTTGTCCAATCCTCATCCCCTGAAAATTAATTAATTTTTTTGCACATTAATGTTCTAAAAAGAAATTAAAAATGATAGATTTAGTGACATATGGGCTCGTTTCAATTTCATTTTCAGTATTTTCATGTGTATTTTTATTTTTGCATTGGTTTTTGTGTGCATATGAAAATGTATTTGGATTTAGTGTGGAATGTTAAATTTATTAGATTGAAAATGATACTTAAGTGTAAGAATAATAGTTAATGGGCCCTATTAATTTCTTTATGTTTAATCACTAAAATGGTTGATTTATTGTAAATTTCATTATACAAAGAGAAATTATTTATTTAATTTGTTAAAATTAGTGAAACATCTTATTAAATTTTAAAAATTTGAGTCCCATTATAACTAAGTAGGTATGTAGTTTTGAAATTGATCGCTACATCTATGAAAAAAAAAATAGTATTTTTAGTGAAAACAATTAAAATAACCATGTTTTCAGTATTTTTAAACAGTAGAAAAAAGTTAAAAATGGGTCCTATGAAACCATACCTGCCTATATTTGTTTGTGGAATAAGCAGAAAATAAAGAATAAATGCTGTCAAAGAAAAAGAACAATTAGGTTGGTCTTAATTGGATAATCGAAGTGAATTATGTAAACATATAAAATAGTGCAAAATCTGTAAAATAATTAAAATAATGGCGCCACTTAGCTTAGCATGTGATGCGAGAATTAAAATAATTCTAAGTTCACTGTTTTGTTCATTATCCACTTTTAAGTACTATACTCGTTTTCTTTACAATCTCACCAACCATGCACACTAAAGAAATGCAGATCTGTAATGATGGCAGCGCCACCGCTACCGCAGGCTCCGGTACAACCAACCACACAAAAATCCAAATTAATGTATAAAATAATTTTTTAAATATATATTTAATATGAATTATATATCTATATTTGCGTATCTATTAAGTGTTATATGAAATTTAATATCCATATAACATTAAAGATGCGGAGTCGTTCCATCTTACTGTAACATTATTATGATTAAGTAGCACAAGTGTTGCTACGATTGACAAAATTTATGAAATACAATATAAAATATAATTTTTGAAAATTATAATAAATTTTTATTTAGAGTTTAAATCTATTTTCTTCTTAACTTTTTAAGATTTTACACAAAAATATAGTTTTTAAAATGCATAAATTATTAAAAATAAGTAAAAGATTGAAATTAATGTTTAAATATATTTACTTAAGGAAAGAGTAAAAATTAATTTTAATATGTTCGAAAATATATAATTTTCAAAAACTAAGTGAGGTAATTTTTTAAAATGCATAAATATAAAACAATATTAGATCAGTATTTAAATTTTGAGGTTAATAATATACATAACATGTATTATTGTTTATCTATGAAAATAACTCATTTTGATTATTGTTTTTCCTAAAAGTGTACAATGTATTATACTATTAACGATTACATGTGCAATTGAACTTGACTCTTCTATTTTATTATGAAATTACACAACTGTAAATTGCGAACCATGTATAATTATAAAAATTATAATTATTCTTTATATATAAAATTAATCTATACTCCTTATGTTTCATTCTTTTTTTTTGTCTAGATTATTTATTATAAAATATAACTATCAATTAGATTTTTATATGTTATGCTTATTTCAAAAATAAAGGAATGTGATACTTTAATCTTTAAATAAATTTTTCTAAGATTTTAAATAAGGGGATGTGGTTATAAAAAATTCACACCTCAATGTGAAAATAATCCCTTAAACTTATCATGCATGATTTAACATACTAAACTTAAATGTAAATTTGTTGCATGAATTTTTACCATAAATGTCATATTAGTACTTGAATTAACATAAAATTAAGAAATACTTGACTTTTGTTGTAAATGTAAAAATTGTTATATATTAAATGATGTTCTTTTAATTTACATTAGCACATATACAATTTTAGACTATAAATTGCTACATAGTAACTTTCTCTTATTCTATCTAATCTTTGTTTTTTTAAATCTCACTATATAAAATTTAATTTAAAATCTCTTCTAAGGTTTTATTATCATTATTATAACAATTAAACTTAAAATTATATAAATTCACTCTTCCTGAAGTTTGCAATTTTAGTAAAACATATCTCTAGCCCTATTATGCCCAGAATTCAAAAACAAATTGTATTTATAAAAAAAAGAGCATAACCTTAACATATATGATAATAATCCATCATTTTAATTAAAAATCAAGTTTTAAATAAATATATAAAAAAAGTGATAAGGCAAAATTAGAATTTTGAAACTCTCTTCGATTAAATACTACATACATTAATTTAGTAAATAATAAAATTATATATAGTTTTAAAAAAAGTAGAAGACAAAATCTTAATTTTGTGGAATCATCAATGATTTTAAATTTTAAAATTTTCCTCGATTGTATACTAAATATCTGAATTTATAAAATAATAACATATATGTAGCTTTAAAAAAGAAATAGGAGACCAAAATTTTAATTTTGAGGCAATCATCAATTATTATAATATTGATTACCTTTTATGTTTGAGACAAAAACTAAAATTTTTAAATGAATATTTTGAAATTAAAAAACTTAAATTAAATTCTATTTTCTTGAATATTTAAAAAGAACATGCAAAGTTAGATATGAGAAAACAATGAATGCCAATGGAAAAAAATATAGTTTTTAAAATGCATAAATTATTATAATTAAGTAAAAAATCAAAATTAAAGTTCAATTATATTTACCAGAGGAAAGAATAAATTACTCTTATATGTAGAGGTACATATAATTTTAAAAACACTTAGTGAGGGTCATTTTAAAATACATATAATGAAAAAAATCTTTAGACCACAATCTAAACATAAGGTTTAACAATATGCAGAATATATATTATTATTTATCTATGAAAAAAATACATTTTAAAATAACTAAAATAACTCATTTTGATTTTTTTCTTGAAAGTTTACAATATATTATATTATTAATAATGACATTTGTAATTGAATTTGAACCTTTCATTTTATTATAAAAATCGCGCAGTTGTAAATTTATGAACCATGTATAATTATAAATATTATAATTATTATTCATATGTAAAAATTAATCTATGAGAGACTAAATTTAAAATTTGATCTTATTCTTTTTATTTTATTTTTTCAAATTATTTACTATAAAAGATAACTTCTAATTAGTTTTTCAATAGTTGCGCATTTTTTTTCAAAAAATATATAGTTGTGTATAATATTCAACTTTAAACAATCATAATTTTCTCAATATGGTTGGAAAACTTTTGAAATCTAATTTAATATAAAATTTATTCTAATTGAAAATTCAAAGTATTAAAAAATTTATGATAAAAAAAGATAGATTGTTTGTTTTAAAAAATATATATATATATAAAAAGACATTTGAAGTTATATTCAAATTATATTATTCAAAACAGTTAAAGTTCAATTATACTTTTTTTTTACTGTTTATATTTATTTATTAAAATTATAATAGATATCTTAAAATTTTTAAAAGAATTTTTTGAATCATTTCTACTTTTAAAAATAGTATAGAATAAATGCTGTCAAAAAAAAAAAAAAAACACTTAGATTGGTCTTAATTGGATTAGTAGCAAATGAATCATGCAAAAAAATATAAAATAGTGCAAATCTATAAAACGGACAAGGTTAACTCCCGTTGGCACGCCAATCAATGCCGCCGCATAGCTTAGCATGTGATACGTGAATTAAAAATAATTCTACAGTTGAGTTTTTTGTTTTTATATTTTCCACCTTTTAGTAGTATACTCATTCTTTTTACCAATTTTCAATCTCACCAACCACACTTCAGAAAAATAGATCTGCTATGATGGCAGCGCCACCGCTACCACAGGCTCCGGTACGTTGTCTCCGCCACCTCGCGTCCTTACTACTACCAATGGTTTTCTTTAGCAACATGGTTTTGTCGCAACATGTGATTGAAAATCTGCCGGGCTTTCCCGGTAAATTACCATTCACACTTGAAACTGGGTAAGCTTGCTGTTTCTGTTTTTGGATTTCTCTCTTGTTTATCCTGTTTTATTTTCCATTTACTTTAGATGTTTTGTTTTAAATTGGTGTTACGTCTTCGTATGAAGATTACAGTTTGTTTGACAAGTGTATGAAATAAGACAATACAGTAACTTGGTGTATATATGTTAACTTCAATACAAGATGCAACATGGATTTAGAACAGAAGATCCGAAGTCGTTTCCATGTTGCTGCAAAATTATTTTGATTAAGTAGATCGCTACAATTGACAAAGGTATATTGGTGTGGGAGAAAAGGAAGAGGTGCAACTTTTCTACTACTTTGTTGAGTCTGAAAGCAATCCTGAAGATGATCCTCTTATGCTTTGGCTCACTGGCGGGCCTGGTTGTTCTGGTCTTTCGGGCCTTGTATATGAAATTGGTATGTATTTTTATAATTTTTGTTGCTTCCTTTGTTTAAAAAATGTTTATACACCTACTTGTTGACAAACATATATATATATATATATAATGCAAAATGATTATGTCATTCATATTATATACTTTGGAGTATGAGAATAGTAATTGATATACATAATTAGAATATTAAAAGAAAACTAAAATCTAGTTGATTCAAGAAAGAGAAGGTTTTCATAATAGTAGAAATACATTTTTATATAGGAGTATTGCCCTTAGTGAACCTACGGGCATATGGAGTCCACGGGGACTAAGGAGGGGCCTATATTTGACATTAACATATACTCCCACCAACGCATTATATATTCTTAGTTTTGGATGAGAATTGTGTGAAAGTTTTTTATATTTTTATATTAATATACTTAAAAGAAATGGCGATAGTTAGTGTATCACATCCTCATTATAAGCAATAAAATGCTTTTGGAAAAAAATATTTTCATATTAGAAAATAAAAGTTTATTTCCTAAACAAAAATAAGAGTTATATCTTTAGAATAGGAGTATATCTCGTACTCTCTTCGAATCCATCCCAATAGAACTCCAACTCCTAATCTTCAATTCTTTTGGATTGAGCTCTCATCCCATAAGAACTCTCCATTTTTATTATCTTAAGGAGGTGGATTCTCAATCCAATTCCTAATGAGTCATGATCTCCATCAAACCCACACTTAATGATTTAGGCATAATTAATCAATTAAGTCTAATTTTAATTGATTCAATCAATTAATTAATATTTCATATAATTAATTCAACCAATTAATTCAAACTCCATAAATTAATTAATAGGATTAATTACATTATAATTCTATTAATTAATTTATTCCAACAATTGGATTAATTTCTAAACAATAAATGAATTTGTCCAAGCTACTGTATTCGAATCCAAGGGGAGAGGGAAGGGAGGGTTTTGAACCCCTAACCTCAAATACAAGACGCAAAGCTAGGTAACACCACAAGAAATGATGGTTTTTTTTAAAAAAAATATTTTTTAAAGAAAATTCCTAATCACTTGACTTGATGAAGAAATCAGAATTTTTTTTTTTTTCTTTCTAACTTTCATCCAACATTGGTCAGATTTTGCAAAATCAAGTACCTTGAAAAACATATAAAGTTTATGTGCTCATCTCGATAAATGATAGATCATTTGTTAAGCATTCCCTCCATACATAATTATATTGCATATTAAAAGTATTTCCCTTGTAATTTTTATGCAATCAGGAGATAAATCGAAGTATAACATATCATACACCAGATTACAATTGTGTCTAAAATCTAATGACTAATATATGCACTATTGTATTGTAAAAATTCCCATTCGACAACAGTTCCTTCTAATTAGGAATTTTCGGACAGAGTTGTTTAGTATGCTTATTTCCTAACAAGTATTCACATATCTGCAACAATTTCATTATATTGATGTCCATAGAATGAGGTATTTTCCTAGTAAACCTATATCGTATGTGCAAGTCTTATTAAATTTATTGATGTCCTACTCAATGATCCTCGACTTGAAATATTTTAAAAATAAATTCATAGATACATATTCTACGATTATCATTTTATGTGTAACCATGCCTCGTAACTATATATATAGTTTGGGACTTAATCTAATTCAATACAAGTGTAAACAAAGATGAATAATTGTCTTTATTAATGATATTAATTAAAATATATAGTTTTTATAAGAATAATAAGTGGGCAATCTAATTAGTTCATTGAAGTACTCCTCCAATCCAAGTACAGTAATCTCAGTCTTCAATTATGTGTCGACTTACTTCTTAAATACAGTGCACCTAATATTTTTTGAAAGCTTGATGTATTTAATACATGTAAATGTATACATTTCAACTTCATGCAATCTATAAATTATTAATGAAACATATATCGTACACTTCTATTCTTCTTATTTTCTTCTTTAAACTATAAAAAAAGTTACCACAAAGAAAAAAGGAACTTGTAGTGTTTAATAGTCTAAGATATATAAATATAGTCAAACATTTTAACCTTTCATGTTTATTTCATAAATACATATAAAAGTACATGAAATAAAGATCAGAGCCTAAATTTATTGTTGATTAGTTAATTTTAATCGAAAAAATTTCGTACTTGTTCTCCCATTCTAAAAATAAAAGAATTTAACATTTGCGTTATATATTGTGCTCAATTGAAGTTTGTAGGGACAAAAATTGTTTACAAAATAATAGAGTATAGAAGCCGAGAGTTTACAAAATATGTTTACTAAATTTAGTATCTAGGCAAACCATTTTAAATGTAATACCAGTCACAGTACTCATTGTTTATAGACTTAACATGATTTTGAGATCTTCCTATAAAAATTTTGCCAAACCCTAGAAATAAATTAATCATATTTCTTGCAACATTTATACGAAGCTATTTTGCATGTCCCATTAATTTCGTTGTTTGGTTTCCAGCTTTGTATATATGATATTTTATTGTAAATTCTATTGTATTATCTATCTCGATCACTTTGTATCCCTCGAACAATTCTAAGCTTTCAATATTTTATTGATAATATACACATTCTGTTATAGGCCCCTTCACCATCGACAATGCCAATTCCAACGGTAGTATTCCGGCGTTGATATTAAACAAGTATTCTTGGACAAAGGTGCAATATTCTCTATCTGTATATAGTCTAATTATAATTATTTAATTACAAAGTATAAATACTGAATCTTTTCAGATATTTGGTATGTATGCACACTTACTGTAAGGACTAATACATTTTAAATTTTTAGGTGGCCAACATTATATTTTTAGATCAACCTGTGGGTACTGGATTTTCTTATGCAAACACTTCGGGAGCTTCCTATTCAAATGATACGTTGTCAGCAACACACACTTATGATTTTCTTAGAAAGGTGAGAAAATTGTGCAGAAGAATTTCTATCTAAACTGGAACCAAAATGCAATATGTTCATGCATACATACATAATTAGGTGAAATGCTATCATCAACTGTTAACTTTACTCTGTTTGTCAACTCTTCTTAGAATGATAAGATATTTCTCTTGTACTAATATTGCTTTTAGTTATTCAAGTGCATTATAGTCGAACGTTCAATATCTTATGCTTACAACATAGACATTGCTACAGAAATGGCACCAATTATTATTATTATTTTTTTTTTTTTTGGACAAGTGGTTAGCTGATGAAGTTTGTTTTATTGTTGGTTGTTGCAGTGGCTTATAAGTCATCCCAAATATCTTGAGAATCCACTCTACATCTGCGGTGACTCTTATTCTGGAATTTTTGTTTCTCTTCTTGTTAATGAAGTGTATAATGGTATTATATGACTTCCCCTTACTATTTTTCATAGTTTTAATTTTTCCAAAATTAAGAGAACTTTTACAGTTTGTGCTAATCATAATTTTTTTTTTTTTTTCTGGTTTCTTTGATAGGTATTGAAGCAGGAATTAAACCAATGATGAATATGAAAGTACAATCACAAAGGACCTGGAACTTTTAAGTTTGCTTAAACCTTTTTTTTGATAAAATTATTTGTTTCTTGGAAATAACTAATATTCCTTCGACATTTCTCTTGGAATTGGGTGCAGGGTTATATGCTAGGAAATCCTTTTGTAGACGCATTTGCTGATGTTAATGCAAGAATCCCGTATGCTCACCGAATGGGACTCCTGTCCGATGGATTATATCAGGCAATCCCATTTTCGTCGCCATTACATTAATCTTGACAACAAAGAAAAATTATTGTGTTAAAATTGCACCTTCTAAAGTTTATGTGCCTAAGTTGGATTAGCTTGCTTTCTAATTTTCTTTTGTTCTTTGTAATATATTACATTATGACCTTACTCTTTAGTTGCAGCCTTCCAAGGTTGTGTAATATGAAAGATTACTTTCTTAAAATATGAACATTCAGGCTCTTCGAGTTAACAATCTTGCCATAACAATTTCATGTATTGTTTCTTATAGTCGACAAAAGTACATTGTCATGGGAATTACATGTACGTAGATCCAGATAACGTTTTATGTCTAAGTGATCTTGAAAGGGTAGAACAGGTAAGCTTGGAAAACCTTTTAGCTTTCATATATATAAGGTCTGACTCAATTGTTTTTTAAGGTTTCATATGCTCATCAAATAATATGTGCTATTTTTGGTATCTATGTAGTGTCTCGAAAAAATATGCACAAGCCAGATCTTAGAACCCTCGTGTGGTGGGCTATGGAGATGGAAACGAGATGTTTTATCATGGAAAATGCCTTCTTTTGTAGAAAATCCTATAGATTTCTTGCAACCGATTGCTCCCACAACGAAATCATGGTGTCGAGTAGTACTCTTTCTCTTGCATGCTTCCATGGATTTCTTCGTATTGTGTTACATTTGTTTGATTTCAGCTTAATGTTGTTTTTGTACTTATGCAGGATACTACTTATTTGTTTTCCCATACATGGGCTAACGATAAGTCTGTCCAGAAAGCTCTTCATATTCGTGAGGTATGCTAATCAATCAAGTGAGCCTAAAAAGTATGTACATATTATATATAGATTCCTATATATATTTATATATATATCCTTAATATTTGTGAGAATTAATTGATATTAGTATCAAATAGGAAACAATAACAGAATGGGTAAGATGCAACCACAGCATTCAACATAATGAAGTTGGCCCTGATGGGACTATTCCTTACATAAACAATGTTCAAAGTGTTGTACATTATCACCAAGATTTCACAAACAAAAGTTGCCGAGCTTTAATTTATAGGTGACGTTTCTTATTTTTCTTTTTACTTTGTTCCAATCATTGTAAACAAACATTATAGTATCTAATTTCTTGCTTTATATATATTCTTTTTTAAATTTACTTGATAGCTCGTTTTTCTTTTGTCTTGTTAATTCTAATATTCTGACAGCGGTGATCACGACATGTCGATTCCTCACACATCCACGACAAAATGGATAGACTCCCTAAAATTGCCAATTCAAAGTGATTGGAGACCATGGTCTGTTGAAGGTCAAATTGCAGGGTTGGTCCTTCAACCTACCTGTCTAATACAATTTCCTTTGCAAATTTGGCTCCAATCATCTAAATTTGTTGGCTTAACTAAATTACACAATTATTTATTTATTTATTTTGTTTTGTTTAAGATACACAATGACCTACGGACACAGTGATTACGAATTGACATTTGCCACTGTAAAGGTGAGAATCCCAAGCCAACCCGCCCCCACCAAATTTGGTGTTTAAGAAATAGTTTATTGCTAACTAACCTAACCATACTTAAGATATTTCCTTTACAATTTTCTCACTAGAAGATTCGAAATTTTCAATAACCCTTTCGTTTTTTTAACATGTATAGTTTTGGTTTTTACAGGGAGCAGGGCACACAGCTCCAGAGTACAAACCCGCCGAATGCTTTGCTATGCTCAATAGTTGGTTAAGTCAAAGCCCTCTCTGAAATCACACTTTCTGAACGTATTATTCAGATTCTAAGTACTTAGATGAATTACTTGTTCAGTTTAATGACTTCTTTTTGGAAATGTAAGTTGATTGGTTTTTGTTTATTTAATAGTGTTAGCAAGTTTGTCTCTTGAATGAATTTAGATACGTAACTACTATTACATTTCTAACGTACGTTATTTATATTCGTATATGTTATTTTTCTTGATGGAATTGTAAAGAAAAGATTGCAAATCTGCCCCAAGAAAAGGCGTTTTCAGAGTTAACAACCTAGAAAATAAATGAAAAAGAAAATGTAACTTTGCCTCGGGGAATCACTTGAAGAGCTATACTTTGCCCCCGATAGCAATTTTTTACAGACCCACATACCGGAATTTCTGCACCTTACCGCTGCGCACATGTATGATAATTTATTTAATTCAAATCCAAGCAAATTGTGTAGAAAATGCGATCAAATAAGGCGAGGAATTGATGGGTTTGATGGACTCGTGAAAAATGAGCACGTTGTCCGAAGAAAGAAGAACGAAACTGAGTGTTAAACCCTTAATTTTAATCTCAAGCCTGGCTCTTGAAGTTTCGAAAAGTCCTAAATTGAAAGTTCATTTGTTAACATGCACCTTTGTATCTTAGGCCTTCGTTGGTTTTATTTTCATTTTCACCCTTTTTCAAGTGTTTTATTTTCCATAATATTTTTATATTATGGAAATAAAAAAATATTTGGTTTCGATGGTAAAAATATTGATTTATTGTGTTGAAGATAAAACTGTATTTAGCATTATGTGTTTCCTTGCGAAAGTGGACAAGAAGTTGTGAAAAAACTGTTTAATTTTGATGTTTCTAAATGAATCATTTTCACATGATAATTATATAATAATATAAGAATGATGACTTGTGTTCTCATTGCTTTTCTTTATATTACATAAATATCACATAGGTCAAATTATGTTCAAATGAGAATTTTTTTATTTAATTTATCATGATTTATAATTTTATATTATTTTATTTATATCACATCAATCATGTAAAGATTGAAAGACAAATTATTATTAAATTTGTTAGTCAAATATTAATGAAGAAGATATTTGCTTGGTCCATAGTGCAATAATGCATTCTATGTTGGGGTATTAAGTTAAATTAAAACTATTAACAAATAAATAATATTAATTATAGTAAATTTTTTAGAAAGATTGGAGGGATTACAACGGCCCCACTTAAAATTTAATCTCATTAGACAGAATCTATTATTAAGAATATTATACGTACACTAAATACCCAATAAATAAATAAATATTGAATACTAACAACTAATAAAAGAAACACTAGAATACTAAATGAAAAATAAAAAGACAAAAAGGAAATACCACACCAAATTTGGTAATGAAGTTCGACCAACTTTTGTCTTCGTCTTTGGGTACCGCAACTACACCACTGCTTCACTAATCTCCCAAATAAATTACATTTTGAACAAAATTACCCACAATTTTGGATATCTTAATTAAAGGACTTCCACAAATATTGAGAGAAGAGAAAATTTCTTGGTATATTTACAAAACAAAGGGGAATTACCTATTTATAGGTTAAAGAAACAAATCATTTTGGCATACTACTAATGTGGGATGAAAAATAAGCAAATAAACTAACAAATCTCCACATTTGCGCATTTTTTCAATCCCATTCGAAATTCAAATTTCTTGTCTTCTCAGCAAATGAAGTAGTCTTATGCAGTGCCTCCAAATAGGCCTTTTTGGCGCCATCTCAAATGTGCAGAATGTTGGTCAAGTCTAAACAATGTTTAAACTTGACTATTGTCACTACTTTGATCATCATATATGTAGGATTCTCTACATTATGAATCTTCTGAAGATATATATTACCTTTTTCGAGAATCTCCCGTACAAAGTGATAACAGATACCAATATGCTTTGTTCTTGTATGAAGGACTTGGTTATTTACCAATTCCTAAGTCCTTAAGCAAACTTTGAGACCAAATGGCTTTCTTAACAGCTTCTGTATCTGCCATGTATTCTGCATCTATTGTAGACAAAGCAACCGTTGATTGCAGAGTAGACTTCCAACTAACTGGGGCATTAGTAAGAGTGAACAAATACCCAGTTATAGACCTTTGTTTATCCAAATCACCTACATAATCAGAATCAAAATATCCAACTACACACTGGCCAATAATATCATCCCGTTCAAACATTAAACCAACATCAACGGTGTTGAGAATATACCTTAAAATCCATTTTAAAGATTGCTAATGACCCTTATCAGGATCATGCATGTATCTACTCACTACTCCAATTACTTGTGAAATGTCGGGTCTCGTACAGATCATTGCATACATCAAGCTACCTACCGCATTAGCATACATAACTTTTGCCATGTATTATTGTTCTTCATCATTCTTAGGAGATAGTTGCGCACAAAGTTTCAAATGAGGAGCAAATGGTGTACTTACAGGTTTTATGTTCTCTGTCATACCAAAACGTTGTAGTACACTGGGTCAAACAAAGATTGCCTCTTGTTTTGTCCCTATTTATCTCCATCCTGAGAATCTTCTTGGCTTTTCCTAGATCTTTCATTTCAAACTCTTGATTTAAATGAGCCTTCAACTTGTCAATTTCTGCTTGGCTCTTTGATGTAATCAACATGTCGTCATCTTACAAGAGTAAGTAAATGAATGATCCATCTTGTAGCTTGCGCAAGTACATACAATGATCATACTTGCTTCTGGTATACTTCAACTCTATCATGAACTTGTCAAATCGTTTGTACCACTATCTAGGGGATTGCTTCAATCTTTACATTGATTTGTTCAGCTTGCAAACCCAATTTTCTGTCCCAACAATCTTGAATTCTTCTGGCTGAGTCTTATAGATTTCCTATGCTGCCAAGGTCAACAAAATTCTAATGGAAGAGCGTTTAAAAACAAGAGAAAATCCCTCATTATAGTCTATTTCTTTTTTCTGAGCGTAGCCTTTAGCTACCAATCTTGCTTCTAGCGCACATCGTTCTTATCAAGAAATTCTTCTTTCTTTGCAAATACCCATTTGCACCCCGATTGCTTTTTTGCCTTTCGGTAGTTGTGCTAACTTCTAGGTCTTGTTCTTTTGAAGGGACTGCATCTCTTCTTCCATAACTTCTTTCCACTTCTCACTTTTTGAACTTTGAATTGCTTCTTGAAAAATGGATGGAACATCGTTATCTACAACTGGAAGTGCATAAGCAACCATGTCAGCAAATCGAGCAGGTTTGCGAATCTCACGTCTTGTTCTTCTAATTGCAACTGGATCTGGTTGTTACAATGATTCTTGGGTCGAGATCACTTCTTCATCTGACTTTTTCTTGACCACCAGATTGTCACCATTTATTTCTCTAGTTGGACTGCTCAGTGTTCTTTCAAACTCCACCTGCTTTGGTGTATACTTCATCTGCTAGGAAATACCTTTGGTCTTTTCATGTGTTACCTTCTTTAACATGTCAGATTCATTAAAGATAACATCTCTACTGAAGATGATTTTCTTATTTTCCTGACACCAAAGACGGGGTATCCCTTGACCCCAGTGGTGATTCCCATAAACAAAACCTTCTTTGCCTTTGGATCTAACTTTGATTCTTGAACATGATAATATATAGTGGAACCAAAAATATGCAAAGAATCATAATCAATAACAGATTTTCCAGACCATACCTCTAAAGGTATTTTTCAACCTAGTGCAAATGATGGCAAACAATTGACAAGATGTTGTGCATATGTTATGGCTTCTGCCCAAATTTTCTGCCTAGCCCATCATTAGACAACATACATCGTACTTTCTCCACCAAAGTCTAATTCATGCACTCTGACACCCCGTTCTATTGTGGCGTCTCTCTAACTGTGAAATGTTTGATAATACCAAACTTCTGGCAAATATCTAGAAATAGATCACTCTTATATTCTCCTCCATTGTCTATACGAAAAACTTTGATTCTTTTTCCAGTTTGGTTCTCAACTTTGGCTTTCCATTTCAGAAAAACCTCAAGCACTTCATCCTTTGATTTCATAGTGTACACCCAGACTCGTATCGAAAAATCATCAATGAAAGTGATGAAATAGTGTTTTCCTCCCATAGATGGTGTCTTGGAAGGTCCTCATACATCTAAGTGAACATAATCCACGATGCCTTTTGTGTTATAGATAACGAAGCCAAACTTAACTCTTTTCTACTTTCCCAAAACACAGTGTTCACAAAAATCAAGCTTGCACACCTTTGCACCTTTCAATAATCCCTACTTCACCAGAGTTTGAAGGATTTTTCAGTGGCATGTTCCAAGTGCATATGCTAAAGCCTGATTGCTTCAAAATCCTTGTCATTATTAGAAGTAGCTACTGCTGCTATCCTAATAACTGTACTACCTTCGTAGTAATACAAATTATTTATTTTGATACCTTTTATCACCACCAGTACGCCGGAAGTAGCTTTCAAAATTCCATCTCGCATAGTCACAACTAAACTTTTTGACTCCAAGCTCCCCAAGAGATGAGATTCTTCTTCAAATCCGGCACATACCGAACATCCGTTAGAACTCTGGTTGATCCATCATGATTTTTCAACTGGATTAAACATACCCTAATTGTCTTATAAGCATTATCATTGCCCATGTAGACAATTTCTCCATTTATTTCCTCGAAATTGAAAAACCACTCTCGAACAGGTGACATATGGTAGGTGTAACATGAATCCAATATTCATTCATCTGATTAGGATGTTAGAGATGATGTGACTAATGAGTATTCTGAATCTTTCACTTTCGTCTTTAGCTACGCATGCATCTTGATTAGCTTTTCATTTCTTCTTCAATTTAGGACAATCTTTCTTTTAGTGTCATTTCTCATGGCAGAAAACACACTCATTTTTGGTAGGTCTGGATTTTGAAAGGGATCTCCATCTTCTTCCATTCTTTTGGCTTTGCGATTGTCTTCTTGTTACAATGCTTCTTCTTCAGCTGCTATGTTCTTGCTTTCTTTTCTATTCTTTTTTCTCAATTCATAACTATACAAAGTAGCACAAACTACAGAAAGAGACACATCATCCTTTCCATGTAGTAAAGTAGTTTCTAAATGTTCAAATTCATCAGGAAGAGATGACAACAACATCAAAGTCAAATCTTCATCCTCAAAAGTAATATCAAAATTAACCAAATCTGCTACTAACTAATTAAAAGCAGTAATATGATCATTCATGGATGTATGTGGATGGTATTCAAAATGAAACAATCTTTTCTTTATGAGAAGTTTATTTTGGCCACTCTTCTTAAAAAATTTATCCTCCAATGCTTTCCATGACTTATGGGCAGAAGTCTCATTTTTTAATACATATTTTTGCTCTCTGGAAAGACATGATCGAATTGTACCGCATGTTAAATGATTTATGGCCTTCCACTTCTTTTCATCAATATCTTCTGGTTTCTTTTTTTCAATGGCGATGTCTAGACTTTGCTGAAAAAGACAGTCTAACACCTCGCCTTGCCAGATGCAAAAATGACTTGTACCATCAAATACCTCCACTGCAAATCTTGCATTTGGAATTACTGTCCTTGCCAATATGGATGAGGAGATTGTTGCCATTATCGTCGATGGTGAAGCTTCTGCAGCCATTTTGGACCCAACTATAGTATTCAATATTACAAACAAAAAAAAATGAGCCTAGGCCGAACCTTCAGCTCTGATACCACTTGTTGGGGTATTAAGTATAATAAAAACTACTAACAAACAAATAATACTAATTATAGTAAGTTCCTAGAAAAGGCTGAAGGGATCAACGGTCTCACTTAAAACTCAATTTCCTTAGACAGAACCTACTATTAAGAGTACTTTACATAGTGGACTAAATACCCCAAAAAGAATTAAATATGAAATAGTAACAACTAATAAAGGAATATCAAAATACTACATGCAAAAATAAAAAGACAAAAAAGAAAGACCACACCAAATTTGATAACGGAGTTCCGCCAACTTTTGTCTGCGTCTCCGGGCACCACAACTGCACCACTGCTTCACTAATCTCCCGAATAAATTACAACTTGCGCAAAATTACTCACAATTTTGGATATCCTAATTAAAGTACTTCTACAAATATTGAGAGAAGAGAAGATTTTTTGGTGTGTTTACAAAATAAAGGAGAATGACTTATTTATAGGTTAAGAAAACAAATTCTTTTGGTATACTACCAATATGGGATGAAAAACAAGCAAATAAACCAACATTCTATACCTCAAAATTTTGAAAAAGAAAGAAACTAAAGATAGTACAATATTAAACACTGCAATTCTTATTGAAGCATGAAGGCTTTGCAAGAGATAGTATTATGTTGGCTAGAGAGATAAAATTGACTATTGAAATTGTTTTACTTTCTTCTAAAATAAAGAAGAATATGTTAATTTTAGAGATGTATGATGAGTGGCTATTATATAAACTTAGGAAAAATATAGAATATCTCTACATTACATCTATTTCTTCATGAGAAAAATATGTATTAGAAAAGTTACGAGCCTTATCTTCTAATTATACTACACATATATTAATGCAATTGAGATAAATACTATAGTAAATCAAAAGTTATCGATCTAAGAGCTTTTATTTTTGGCATGACTGGTTGTGTCATTGTAATACTCGAGTTTCGCGCTACTTATCTAACCAATATAGTTCATGCATTTTATGCCACGTATGCGTCATTTGTATTTTAATTGATATTTCATAATTCATTATATTTTATACGGCATTTTAATAATTAAACTTTTGAAGTTGTCACCGATATTAGTTTTCAGATTTTTTAACCTAATTGGTTGAGTTGGTACTAAGATACGATAATTTAGATATCAACTATCAGATAGCATTATAATACATGTAAGTGAAAGGTGGCATCGTTGTGTTTATCGGTGCAGGATAAACTATGCAAATAACTTAATTAAGGAGAAAATAATGATAGTAATAGTAATAATAATAATAAAAGAAAATAAGGACATTATCATATTAATTAAGATGGTGTAAATTCTTACTAGAAATAAATTTGGAGGTTTATAAATAAATATCAAAATATTATATATTAATTATATATATATAAATATAATATATATGTATTATAATGTACGAAATATATATAGATATAAGTTTAAAGGTGAAAGGTAAGTAAAAATCCATTTATAATTATAATGTATGGACATAGTATTTGTGCATTATTTATATTAAATGTGATCCTTGTGTTTTGATGTGTTTATTATGAGTATTATACATACTTTATAGTGAATATGTTGCTTGGATGATGGGACATAGGATCTATTATGTCATTGAATATGTCATTCATCAGCATTTACACGTGTATGCATAACGCGTACTCACAATTGAAGTTTTGCATGCATGATATTATTTTCAGAAAGAAAATATTTTGATTGGCTACTACTAGTGTACCGAAACCTATGTGGCTTATTGATATGATATTTTGGGGCGCCGCGAATATTACTTCTCGGAGGATTATAGGGGTGGACAAGAGGTGTGCCTCTAGTGGTCACGAGAGGATGAATCATTTAATTGTGCTTTTATCGATGCCACTGGTGAGAAGACTTCTAGAGGATCACAAAGGAAGACAAGGGGTGGACCTCTGATGATCCCAAGAGATGGCCCCCAAACTGTGTCGATCTGTTTATGACCATGTGATTATTGATAGCTCTATCCGGTACATAGTAGGTGGACCAAGGGCCCAGTGATGGAAACTGATTTGAATGAACTATTTTTATGCATAAGTTGCATTCTTATCATGATCTCATAGAAATGCATTTCAATTATGTTGGATTATCCTTCAGCATACATAATTTTTATTTATTGAATATTAGCTCAAGTAGTTCATGCATTTTAGGTGAGTTTGATGATACTTGAAGCCATGGACTTACTGTACGAACGACTGAAGCTCCTACAGGTTTCGAGAATTAGTGTACATAGATGATAACCTGTTGGGTTGGTTGTTAACTTATTTGATTTTGGAATCTATTGTATTAGGTTTTGGGATTTGTACTATATGTTACTTTTATAACTTTTCTGTACGTGGGTATGTAAATATTATAATTGTTATGAGTTCTCTGCAAATATATATATATATATTAGTTTGTGAGTGGGAAAAATAATTTATTATTTATTATTATTTATTTAGTTGTTACAGAAAAAAAATATATTTTATGTATTCATATAAATTTTATCATGTCAAATTATATTATATATATAATTGTATAGTAACGGAGGTGTTACAGTCATCCTACATCAACTATGATGTGAAAAATTATTGAATACTAACATACACATCCATTAATGAACCAAATTAATTGAGCTATTTTTATCAAGTAGTAGTTTTTGAAAAAAAAAATAGTTAATTATAATAAATATGTAACTATTATGAAAAAAAATAGTATATATAAATTTGTTTTTTATTTTTCCATTTTATTATTTTTCCTTTTTCCTTTCATTTTATTACTCTTTCATTTTTCTTTTTCTAATTTTCTTTCGCTGTTTCATCTTTCACCCAAGTCCCTTTCACACCTCACCACCCACAAACCCAGAACCTGCCACCCCCACCACCCATAAACCCAAATCTTGCCCCCACCCCGACCAACCATAAACCCCATATCCCAATTTTGTTTGTGTGTGTATGTATGTGTGTATGTGTCTGGGTGTGTATAAATTGATTTTGGGTGTGTGTATAAATATGTGTGTGTGTGTGTGTGTAAATGTGTGTATGCATATATATGCATGTGTCGGGTGTGTGTGTTTTTATTTGTGTCCACGTGTGTTTTCCCATCTAAATCAAACATTTTAACGGTCGGGACTACTTTCGCAAGCTTTCATTGTTAAGTCTTGACGATCAGGGCTACTTGTGCACTACAAAAAAAATTACGAGACTGAAAAATGTGAGAGTTTGATATTAATGCGCATTATTTTAGTTCAAAATGTGAGAGCTTAATATTGATGCGCATAATTTTGGTTTGGCTCAATTAATTATTGAGGCTCAATAGGTTTCAGTCACATAATAGGTCCAAGTTGATTAAAGACATCAACACTATTCTAACAAGGCACACAGACCCATGAGACTTAAATTATATCAAAGGCCCATAAGGTTTATGTCCAAACAAGCAGGTATAAATATTCTCTTCCTACATACAAGGTACGCAATTTTAGTTCATATTTTGAGTTAGTACATTTTATAAAGTACGCAATTTTATTTCACGATTTCAAACATCATAGGGACTTCATTGGGACAATCTTATGGCCCTCTTAGCATTTGTTCATGCTGCAAACAAGGTTGTTATCTTCATAAATTATGAGTTCGTGGATACGTGTCGAGGATTCATTGACACACCTCATCATCCAAAAAACAACAACATTATTTTGGCGCCGTTTGTGGAAAATCATGCCACCGTGGTGAGAATGTAAACTCATTGCAAGGACACAGAAACAAGCACTTAGGATGCTCACTAGGAGTAGAGGGTCAACGAGAATGGAGTAGACCAACGATCTCATAAACATCCGCCCCAACGATCCCAGAAACATACACCCCAACGGTCCTATGAGCATCCACCCAGAAGCATCCGTCTCACCAGTCCCAGAAGCGTCCGCCCCAATAATCACAAGAGCATCAACGTTGGTCCTAGTGGTCCCAGGAGATCCGCTCCAGTAGTCCCAGAAACATCTACCCTAACGACTTTAGGCCTCAAAACCAACGAGCTCCTGCAATAGCTAAACAAGTCTTAGCTTATAGTTGTCAATTGGATTGGGCCTAACCAGCCCAGCTCGTAATCGGACCACTAAAAACCAGCCCAATATCGGTCTGTGAACAGTACGAGCTAAATGAATTAATTTTCAGTATATAAACTGGATTCATATTGGGTCCAATTAATAAAACCCAGTTCACCTTATAAACCGATCCATCTAAACTCAAACCGTGTTTATAACCGGTTCAACTCCATCACGGGCCATACTATTATATATTATAATTTATAATTATATATTTATATTATTTTAACAAAATAAACATTGTTACCCAAAAAATTGGAACACAAGATATTTAAGAGAAGATAGGAGATTTAAACTACCAAATCAACTTTAATTATGTCCAAAACCAGATGCCGAATTCTTTTCAGAAGCTGAAACAAAACAATGTTACTCTATATGTTTATGTTGAAGGAGAATAATTCTTAAAGAAAAATAGGTGTTGGGTGGCATCCAGCTATGCCTCCTAGAAATCGCGTTAATGCGCACAAACGCACGTTTGTGTGTGTGATTTACATACGCATGTAGGTATTGGGTTCTCTATGACTTATAAAGACTTCCTGCACCACACGAAGTAAATCCAGCTATAATTATCAAAATTTAGATCCCTTGTTTTTACCATTTCCATTTCCTCAAAAGAATTCCATTTGCTCGAGTAGTGCTGCTATCTATGATAATATTTTACTTGCAACCCAATAGGTGGGATTATCAATAAAATTATAAGTTACAGGTCCATTACATATGCAATATTATATTTCTTGAAATACCATGCCTTCAACTTTATGATAGAGTATACAAATAGTCAAGAACTAGTACAAGTGCACAAGCTACACCATTTTACTAATTAAATTGAAGAAACTAACTGCAGCCTGCAAGCAGGACGAAGCAAGGAAAGCTGAGAGAGGCAATCGTCCCGCTCAAATTTATATAAATAAAATTTTTATGTAAAATTTTAAAATTTTGTTCTTCGAAAAGTAACAAAGTTTCTCTTCATATCTCTTTGCCTATTATTCCTGAAAAAAATTAAAATCCAATTTTACCTCCATAGATTGAAAATTTCAGGCTCCATTCCTACAGGTATGTTTAAGACATAGCACATTCCTGTGTTGTTTTTGACTAGCAGACTTTTGAGAATTGGAAGTGCGAATACTATATAAATACGCAAGCTCATTTCCCAGCTGAGAACCACAAGTAACTCCCAAGCAAAACTGCCAGAACACTTATTATACTATTGAAAAAAATGGAATTAAGGACATTTACATTGAACCATTATTTGACTTTCCAAATTATTGAAGAATTGGTCAACTGAAGAATCTAGGCCACGCATTCATTATCAGTATTATAAATATTTAATTATATTCTTATCAAGTTGGAAAAGGTCTTGATTGGGATTCTAATTATTTAATCTTTACGACTTTTTCTTCATGGACAAAAACTGATCTTCAAATGATCTTAGCTTGTATTTTAACTGGAAAGTAAAGCAGGAGCATTTACAAATATAACTCAAGAACAACACAAGAACTTGAAGACTGCTATAATTGCAAGAAAGAGCTCAAAAAATTCAATTGAAATGATCAAAAGAACAGATGATCAAAGAATTAACATCGTCTAGATTTAAAGCCATCCTTAGGGAATATCATTATCCAGTGTGGTGGTAGGCAGTTTAGTGTACTGGAGATTTCCATGTATATCTATCTCTTCACCATGATGCTTCTTGCACTGGAAATATAACACTGTGTAAGCCATGAACAGGACCATCTTTACCGTTGAAAAGATGTTCACAAAAAACAACCCAACTGTTGTAAGATTCAGGGACCCTTTATGATCTAATATCACCCAGTAAACCAGGAAAGTGATCAAAAACAGCAGGTTGATGAACAAGTTCAGCATGAAACCATGCAGATGCTGGCCTTTAACAAGTTCTGCAGCTTTTTCCAGTGCCTCCACCATAGATCTGTCTTCTACAACTGAAACAACAATGGACAAGGCCGAAACAACCGACGAGTAGAGCTGGAAAACGACAACCGTAATCCCGAGAATAATGGCAACAGAAATGGTAATAATATTGGGATACATGATCACTAAGAAAGCAGCCAACACCACAACAAGCGACAGATAGCGTGCTGATGAATGGCGAGATACGCGGAAGCTGGTAGTCAGTGGCCTTCTCCACGTTCTTTTGATGCTCGAGAACAGATCTTTTAAGGATAAACTGTTGCCACTGTAAGAGGCGGCTGATACTAATATGGTTGCAATCCCAGAAAAGTGGGAGATTATGAGATAAGCGAGCAAGAAAGCAATTTCAACGGCAAGAAGAAGTGCCACATATTTTAACATAATTTGAGAGGGATTGGAGCCCGAATCAGGCCCGGAAGGTTTCATGAAAGAAGCATTCATATCATCCATCAGGGATTGGTAAAAGTGACTGAAAAACAAGAAAAGGATGGATGGCAGGAGTAGGGAAAGGATGGCAATTGATGCCATGAATTTCCCATTTCTGCGAAGAAGTTTGATGGATTCTTTTAGAATTATCAAGAAACCGAACACTTCAGAGAATTCCATGGCTGTAGACGTCTGGTATGCTCTGTTCTTTGGAAAGATTTAAGCTATTAAAGCTTGGGATTTTGTCCTGTAATTTGAAAGGGTCCATTTGACTTTCTTCGGTGTTAAAGTAGAAGTCTTCGGAAAAAGTCATCTTCACTCGTCATTGGTAGTTTCGTGGTATGCTTCTCAGAGTTATGAGTCCCAACTGCCAAAATCCTAAACATGAATAAATGGCAAATGGGTGGGTCGGATCAAAGATAGGCGGGTCCACTCGGATTTGATGAAAAAAAAAAATGTTGACTCATTTTGCGTTAATCAAAGAAATTAATCTAAAAAATAATAGTCTCTCCACCCTAAAATTAAGGGTCTATTTTGATTAAGTAGGGAGTCTTATATGAGAATTAAAAAAAGTATAAGTTCTATATATTTTTATTTTATCATTTGGTACATTATTAGTTTAATTGAAAAAATAATATTAAAAAAGGTTATTTTATCAAATGACATCTTATTTTGGAACGTTTTTAAAAAATAAGAATATAATTTAGGACGAATAGAGTATTAATATCGTACAAAAATTTCGAATTTGTTCTATATGCAATTTTGCCAATATTATCAGATGTATTTATTAATTATTAACATTGATTTCTTTAATCCTTTTCGTCGTACATAATTACATTCAAAAACTAGTTATTAATTATTAATATTGATTTCTTTAATCCTTTTCGTCGTACATAATTACATCCAAAAATTAGTTATAATTAGTACGTATTTTGTCCAAAAACAAAATAATTAAATTTAATTTGTCATGCTTTTCTCTCTCCGTCTCATTAAAATTAAAGGTCCAAACAAAATAAATGCTCAAAAAGCATTGACAATAAAGATGGAAAATCTAAATAGACCAAAATCGACTATATTTTTTGTTTTTCGGTTTGACAAAAGCTTTTTAGTTGAATCCTTGTAATTGTTAATTCATTCATAGTTACTGAACAATCTTTATTTAGTCAAACCCATGTTTTTACTTATATATCATTTTTGCAGTCATTTAAACTGTAAACTTTCATAGCCTTTGACAGGAACTAGGTCCTTCATAATTTTCAATTAAAAGATAATCATGACTCGCCAACCCATGACTCAAGATTTTTGCATCTAGATAAGCACATGTAGAGGTTTTTCTATTTTCCTAAATTTTTATATAATCTTTTTTAATGTTTTATGTTATGTTTTATATGTTACAATTTCTCATTTATACTCGGCATAACATATCCAGTATTTAAATGATAGTAGAATATTTGTTATCATCCAAACACCCATGCATTACTGTAGCATCTCTAAAATCGTTCTTAAATTTTATATGTATCAAGGGCATTTTCTATAATTTTTATATATTTTATGGATATATCATTTATTTTCCTTTTATTAGGGGCATGTAGTCATTTTTCTAAGCCAAAAAAAAAAAAAAAAAAGGGAAACATTTAATCAGCAACAAAACAAACGTTGGCGACCAAGGCACTTTCTTGTATCGACTTTTCATCATATTCTAAGAGATTAAAGATTCAGACAACAGGAAACTTCCATCCGCACATTCTTGAAATTTCTGACAAAAATATTAAATCTGAGAAAGCTTACCTGAAGCAGATTCACGTTCTAGTCAGTAGGCAAATCCAAAAACTAAGGTGGTTGGTCCAAGCCGTCGCGCCTGCATTTGCTGCCATTGATTTGAGCACAAAAACCACATGCTTCCTGCCATTCCTATTTGACTGACTTTGAAGCCCATAGGTTTTTCGGTAGGCCTTAACAGACTGGGGCATGCTTATATCAAGCATTCGAAAAGAAGTACAACTAAAAGACGCTCAAACCTGTCAGGGGGTTCAATCTGACATTTTGGTAGTATTTTGGTGACGGACTTGCAATTTAATCAGTAGCTATCCAATGGGTGGGGTTATCAATAAATTATAAGTCAATAGGTCCATTACATAGGCAGTATTACATTCCTTGAAAAGCCATGCCTTTCAACTTTGTGATAGAATACACATATATTTAAGAACTAGTACAAGTGCAGAAGCTATACCATTATACTAACTAAATTTAAGAAACTACCAGCAGCCTGCAGGTATGTATATGACATAGCACATTCTTGTGTTGTTCTTAACTAGCAGCCAACAGAACTTCCAAGACTTCTGAGAATTGCAAGTGCGAAAACAATATCAATATGCAAGCTCATTTCCCAGCTGAGAACCACAATTAACTCCCAAGCAAAATTGCCAGAACAAAAATTCAAATAGAATATAAGGAAGACGGTTCATAATCATATTATTGTAAATGCTATTAACGTCTGAAGAAAATCAACGGAAAAAACTAATCAGTACAACAAACAATTGATGGTGTTTTCAGTCACTCGCTTACTGTCTCTAAAAGGAACCGCTCCAAGGCTCATAATTCTTAAGACTTTCCAATACATAGTTGAAGCACCAACAATCTGATGAAACATACTTCCTAGCAAAATCAAGTACATTGAGTTCAACATAACATAGACTATGCAAGTTCCAGAGAAATGAATCATCACTGATGGCAACTAGAAGATCACTCAACCAGGCATAAAGTCCATTGAACGATGATTTATGTTGACCTTGACCTAACTTAATTTTCCAGAACACGACAACTTCAACATCTCATATTCAAACGTGCTCTTCAAAAGTTTACAGCAGAATCAGGTGGGAAATATAATCTTTATTACTCCACATCTTCAGTTTATAAGCACACTTCCTAGAGAATGTACTTGAACATGGGATAAAGCACATTGCAGGACCACAAAAAAAACTAAGAAACGCAAGGAAGAGAATGGTAAGAGATTGATTGGCTAGACTACCACAGCTCAGCTTCACCAACAGTAATCTAAACAAGAATAAATGCCTAGCCATGTCAATGTTGTCATGACCTATTCCTGTGTGAAGCAGAGAGGGGAATGGGGAAGAGAGGTATTTTCAGGCTAATGTTGCTAAAACATAGCCTTCAAGACCCTATCAACACATTACCATTTTCAGCATTCCCAATGGATATACAGCAGCCAGTCAACATAAAAAGAATACTGCTACCAGCAAATTTATATGCTGACCAAGGAGAGGCAACTTGCAGTAGTGGTGAGAATGGTATCTAATAAGAGGCTCAGTAAATTGATGCTCTGAGCATTTATTACAATGATTGTATGCCAAATAGAAGACAATACACTGTCAGATAAAAGGGAAGATGGAATTGATAAAATATATAACTTGACCACGCTAGATGATATCCGAAGCTTACCTTCCATCTCAGTCTAAAAAACATCAAAAGGTCTGATCTCTATCCAGAAGTTGATTTTGTGATCTCTTCATGAACACCTTGAGGCATTTGATATATGTAACCTACATTTCACATATTTTTCCACTGAACATAATCATTGTTCACAATATAATTTCTCTATGCCCTTTGGTTGAGAGATCACTCTTATCATTCCTTCAATGAATCACTATCTCCAAATTATCAAATATAATCTTTCTTTTGCCAATCTGAAATCCCAACCTACAACACAGCTACCCTGCTTCTGTCATGTTTGCTGCCAGCTTTCGCTACTCACACCATATTTCCAGAGCACAGTTACTAAAAACATCATTATGTCTTCAAAAAGAATATATGTACAATTTTTTTCATTGTGCAGCTGTTGGAAACATAAACTTAATGCAGATCTCAATTATATAATGTGTCTCGCTAAGTGACCACAAGCAAACAAGTAGCACGTTGCTATTGGTCATCAGTTATATTCAAGGTCGTCACGAATTGAACTTTCCGATTAGTCATTAGAGTCATTTCACAGGCAGTTGCAAGTCAAGATCACATGGACAAACTGATCATTTCTTAGTAAACTAGCATGCATAGCCAGATGCAAGTTCCCATGACAAGGATAAGAGAACAGAAGACATTCCCTGCTGCTCCTGATTATTTACTATGACTTTTGTGTAATTATTTAGACTCAAAATATTGTCGATCTAGTAACTTCATAACAAAACTAAAAGTGATATCCGTGGAGGAATGATTGTGTATGGAGATATTATGTTACGACATAGTGAACATTATAGATGGCCAGCATTTCCTTAATAATTTTAATTGTGCATTTCAATGTTCATAATGTTTCAGCACAGCTTAGAGGACAATTCTTATTCAAACCACCTTCCAACAATTACTAGGATTCATTAACTGTCTTACAATATCAAAAGTAGCCTTAAAATAACTCTCTTTATTGCATTTAGTACTTCAAGTGGAAATGTATGTCAAATCCAAGCACCAATAACTTTATCTTCCTTCATTGTCCCATGCAAGAGTGGCCTCCACTAAATTGGTGACAGAAAGTCGAGAAAATCCATGATTCGGTTCCATTGAACAATCCCTCATTTCAATTGTAGTAAGTCATTTATCACAGCCGCTTTCACTTTCATGCTAAATTTTAGCAACTGAAATTTTTTTAGTCGTCGCACATCTCCGAACCCTTTTTTTGTCCTGTGTACAGCATATAATTATTTTACAAAATCAAGTGGTCCATTTTTTGGCATACTCTGGCCAAAGTGATCTTCTTTTAAATTAAAAAGGCAAAACGCAACTCTAAAGAGCAATGTCTCCTAAAACTACTCCCTGTTCTAACTTCTAATTTCTAACCCCCATTCTTTCTCAAACTAAAATATATATCAAAACAATTATGAAGCAGATCTCGGTTCCTAAGCCCTTTCCTCTCAGTAAATCTAACCATGCTCTAGCCATGTAATCCACAGAATCGTTTCACCATAACTAATTTGGGAAGAAAAAAGTATATACAAATAATAATAAAAAAAAACAGCAAAACTTAACATCTTAAACTATGTGATCATTTCCAAAGAGGACATATGTACACAACGATCACAAACCAACCAAAAAAAGAAAAAATAAAATTGTGAGTCACAGATTCAGCACTTACAAAAAATAGTCCATTTGCATAAAAAACAGCCACCAGCCAATTTCTTCAATTTCCTCCGCCTATTCAATGCCAAGACTTCAATAAGAAGTGCCCTCCTCAAAACCAACAGCCCAAAGCCTCTTCCATCGATCATCACCACTGATTCTTGAACCCGGCAACCCAGCAGGATCCAGATCAACCCGGGTTCGACAAACAGGGCAAGTGGGATTTTTGCCGATCCACCTATCCACACATTTCGCGTGAAACAAGTGCTTGCAAACTGGAAGATTCCTACACTCATCCCCTTCTTGAAAAGAATCCAAGCAAATTGCACAATCAGATATCCTCGGAAAAGCCGCGAAGCTATACGCGACAACTGGGAGAAGGGCCTGCAGATGAGGCAAGCCTTCAGCGGCGGCTGGGGTGGCGTTGTTTGGGTGGAAGAGGCGGGTGCAGCGGCGGCTGAAGGTATTGGACAAGAAGAGGAAGTGGAGGAGGACAACAGCGGCGAAGCCCAGGAAGAAGAGGAAGAGGGATATTACAGAAACCATGATTATGCATTTCAGGAAGAAGAGGAGTAGTTTCCTCTGGCCCCTGCTTAGGTACTGTGGCGGTGCATGGTGGTGGTGGTGGTTTTCTTGGTTGGAAATTGGCATGTGGAGCGGGGTTTTGGATATTTTGTGATATTTTTTACTTTCTGATCAAATATCAAAAACAGCAAAGGATTTGAGATTTAAAGGGATTTGGTAAAACGAGACGAAAAGGCATAAAAATGGGTGGAGGGCGGGGGGAGTGGGGGGTGGTTGGCGGTGAGATATGGATCGTGAACCGTAGGTTTTGTCGGTTTCAGTAAGTAACCTTAGAAATCTCATTTCTCACTCATGTTCAGTTTATAGTAGATCGGTTACAACGCACTTGGCTCATCATGGCCATTGGATGATGGAGACCACTTAATGATCATCAATTCAATGGCAAAGAATGTCTTAGGTGTAGTGCACCCGATTAATCAAATAGCTACACCTCATTGAACTTGTGGAACTCATGAAACTTAGTAAGGCAGATTTTAATGTTGTCACATCTAACATAATAACATAAAATAAATTTTCTACAATTGCCTAGGCGAGCGAATCTTTATTACAATTAAATCTATAATACTATTTTTTGATGTTTTTCAATTTTTTTTGCTTGAGAATTTTTCATTGGTTGACCTCATAATTACAAGTTTAATGACTTTTAACATTAAAATTAATTTCGTTAACATTGAAAATTTAATTTAATTTTTCAGCTAACTTACTAACTCCCACAAATTTAATAAACGTCTCAATTCAAATGTTAAAAATAATCATGCCAAGAAAATTAGATACCTTAGAGTTTGGATTTTAGTGAACCACTAGCTAAATAGGCCCTACCTTCTCACTTTTTCAATCAGACAAATTCAAATATTAAATAATCATGCTTCCTAAGCCTTTGATTTTTGTTTCCAACTCGTAGGATGAAAGTTTAGCCTAGATTCACTGAATAATCCAACTTAGAAATGTGTACTAAGGTTGATGGAGGCCCAACTTACAATTATAAGTCCGGTACTATTTCAATTTTAATGGATTGTCGGATGGATTTAAATCCCATCCAAGGAGATAGGATCCAATAATCCTTTAAAGCTCAGGATAATTGCTATTGAGGAAATTTTCGTTTAGTTTTAAAGATTAGCTTAAATTTACTTAATAATCCAATGTGTGCTCGGAAGCCCAACTGATAACTATAAATTCGGTATTTTTTTTTTTAATGGATTTGAATTCCACCAGGGGGTGAAGGGGATAGGATCCAATAATCCTTTAATACCCAACTCAATTTGCATTTGTACGTGCAAAATTGCAAATGGTGCTCCAATGAACGATGTGCGCCGTAAAACCAAAGAACCCCCACTTTGCCTAAGTGTATGAAGGTCTGTGAAATTGCCCCGAAAATGAAGATCTGCGTGCTTGGTGATGCTCAGCATGTTGAAGAGGTGGAAAAGATTGGACTTGAGTCCATGGAAGCGGAGGCAACAAAAACAAGAAATTGGTGAAGAATGTTGCAAAGAAGTATCATGCTTTCTTAACCTCAGAAGTTATTTTGATTTTTGTTTCCAATTCCTAGGATGGAAAGTAGTAAGAAGGCAAAAACGATTGTATATTTCCCAGAAATGGAAATATTTTGGTTTTTTATTATTGTGATATTCAACTCACATGCATTAGCTTTTAATTTTATAACAAAGCCGACAAAACCCTCTGGAAATCCCAAGAGATGATTAAAAAAAAAAAAAAACAAAAAAAAACAAAGAGATTGTCAATTTGGGCATTTTGGTCAATTTGTTTAGATTTTATATTAATACATCATCTTCACAACGCGCACAAGTAAAATGACAAGGGATATAGCCACTCACATAAACATCAGATAGGTAGGTTCAAAGAATTAGATTTGGATAGGAGTACTGGAGAGGCACGGGATTCCAGCATGAGAATACGGGTTGGACTGAATGTTAATAATCCTCGAAACTAAGGATCAGCAGTGCTATATTCAGGAAACATGGCTGGGCTGGCAAGACCTGCTTTTAACAATCTAGGATGGCTTAGTTCATCATCTTCTAGTCACCTACGTTGGAGATGTAAAAGGATATGGTTGGAAAGTTTTCGATCACTAAACATCGAGGATTCATTTCCACAATTTTATGAAACACTGGACAAATATATTCAGCTTGAGAAAATCGGGGGAACAATTCCACCTTAAGTCAATATTTTTAAATCGAAAATTGAATGAATAACTAATTAGATTATTGGGTCATGGTCCGATCAATTGGACCATTTTCAAAAACATGTTGACTCCTATATAAATATATATAATATACTTACACATATATCTAATATCAAAGCTCAATACGACAATCAAGTTAATAAAACTAATAAAGGTAAATAAAAGTAGGAATCAAATTTCTAGCTTTTTGTTCATGATGTACTAAAGAACTTAAAAAGATTAAACAAAACAATAGGAGAGAGCAAAAGTGAGTCTATCTATGAGATAGAAATCTGAATAGTTAATAGAACTTGGTTGTTGCAGAATAAATGCTTGAAGAGGTCAGAATTGGCGAAGAAGAAAGATAGACAAACTTCTGACAAAAAAATATGGTTAGAAAATTAACAAACTCAGATCATTAATTCATTCAGGTTGCTGATTTTAGTTGGTTGTTTTGTTGACCATGGGTCTTTTATTACCCAATTTTCATAACAAACTGACCCGGCCTTATAATCGATTAATTTAACTAGCTGGTTCAAAACATTACCTAACATTGATTAAAAGTTCCGTTAATGACGAGAGTGGGCAATTAATTGGTGGTACAACTCAGCGGCCCAACTTGGTTGATGGCAGCCCGACTGATGTGAAATTGGTTATTGGGCCTACCATTTTCCTGGTAACCCAACCCATAAGCTGAATCATCACGATAAACCAAACCATACCCTGAACCATGTCAACTGGATCAGAATTTAGTTTGCCTACCATTTATTCTAGCAGTAATTTTCTAAGCTAATTAAATAAAGGGGCAAAAAAAAAACAAAATATGCGTTAAGGTTAAAACAGTAAAACACTACAGGATATCCACTACCTAAAGTTCAACTATAAATATTTTATTTATTTTCATTTTTGAAAAAAAGTAAAAAAAAACTATTCTTCATTTTTGGACAAGTTCTTTGAGAATTCTAATTTTTGTATTTTTTAATTGTTAAGGTAAAAGGTTGACTGATCGTTAAAGGATTCTTACTCAATAATTTTTCAATTTTTCTAATAATTTATTTGTATTACAGATCTAACCGTTGTCGTAAGCAAGAATCAACGATTTCGTCCAAACTTTGGAAATTGTCCACATCAATTTGAAATTCATATTTGTTTTGAAATCCCAAAGTCAAAGTTTGAGAAAATAAGTTTGAACAAGTTCAGTCACTATTCTCCATTTTTGGACAAGTTCTTTGAGAATTCTAATTTTTGTATTTTTTAATTGTTAAGGTAAAAGGTTGACTTGATATTCTAACTCAATAATTTTTTAATTTTTCTAATAATTTATTTGTATTACAAATCTAACCGTTGTCGTAAGCAAGAATCAACGATTTCGTCCAAACTTAGGAAATTGTCCACATCAATTTGAAATTCATATTTGTTTTGAAATCCCAAAGTCAAAGTTTGAGAAAATAAGTTTGAACAAGTTCAGTCACTATTCTCCATTTTTGGACAAGTTCTTTGAGAATTCTAATTTTTGTATTTTTTAATTGTTAAGGTAAAAGGTTGACTTGATATTCTTACTCAATAATTTTTTAATTTTTCTAATAATTTATTTGTATTACAAATCTAACCGTTGTCGTAAGCAAGAATCAACGATTTCGTCCAAACTTAGGAAATTGTCCACATCAATTTGAAATTCATATTTGTTTTGAAATCCCAAAGTCAAAGTTTGAGAAAATAAGTTTGAACAAGTTAAGTCATCCATTTATTAGACTGCTTTAGCTGAAGAATACAAATCATTAAGGAATTAACTTACTCTTATATTAATACATTAGAATTGAGTGAAAGAAAACGGATCAACCAAAGAAAGATTAAAAAAAAATGAAAAAATGAAAAAATGAAAGAAATTGAAGGAGATGAATTTGCATCTTGATATACTAGGAGTTTTAAGTAAGAATTAAGAAAGTGAATATTACTAATATTTTCACCCTATTATTTTAAAAATAGTAGTTGATCGTTAGTATTGTCACATTATTATTTGAATTGAGTTGACAGTTTTACAAAAATATTTTAAAAATAAATTTTTATTTTGAAACATCCCAAAAAAAAAAAAAGGGTAAATTCTATTGGTTTGAGATTGAGGAAATAGTATTCATCATCACCTATTTCCAAATCTACAATTAACCTAGAGTCCAGCCAAGAGCTGATTATATTAGAAAAGGAGAAAAAAATCAATAAATCCCAAAAAATAAACAAAAATTTAGCTTTATTTCAAATGAAGAAACTATTACATGTGAAGACCAAGAGGCGTCCTCCGACGTTACAGAAATCCAACTCTGATTTCTATATATATATACCCTCTGCCTTTTATTCAACAAGACGTTGTAGTACCATATATATAATGTTCCATGAGGAAAATGCTATATATATATATATAAATATTAAAGCTTATTCTTGGTAAGTTGAAGATCTTGTTCCTCCCACTGTCCCCTCAAGCCCTGCAAATTACAAAGGCATGATGATTGTCAGTTATATTCTAAGTGAAGAATTGAAAACAGCATATATGCAGGGGACGGAGTCAAAAAAATTCAGATCGGAGGCGAGATTGTTTTTTTTTTTTTTCAAGAACAATAGAAAAAAAAGACATTTTTTAATTTTTAGGAGGACAAGATTTTAAAATTTGATAATTTTACATGTGAAATTTATGCACTATTTCTAAATTTTTATGACGTTGAGGGGGCGGCTGCACCATCCTGCTCCTTCCTTGTATATGCATGCATATTTTTTGTATGTACTAAAATATTAAAGATGTGCTCACGGGGTATAGTCAATTTGGATTCTTCCAGCGTTAGGGTCAGCAATAATGGAGAAAGCTTCTTGGGAGAGATCGAGCTGGTTAGGTCCGCATCCAGGACAGAGATCGACAATCCTCACTGTAACTTCACCGTTGCGACAATTGGCCCCGGTGCACCGGACTCTGTAACTTCTTCCACAGGCCGCACCATTGTTGTACAGAGCAGGATTAGCTGCTGCTATCATCGTGCCTTGGTCTTGGAATCCAAAGCATGCAGACGCTGCAATCATAGGACAAGTGAATTTATAGTTAATCTTAAATTTAGACATAAGAATGTTTTTCAAAAACATTGAACCTCTATGATTTCTCTTTCTTTTTAAATATGGAATTCATGCGCAATTGCTCAAGGATACGATCGATATGTTTCTTGAAAAGAACATTGTATTCAAGATTCATGAAATAATCAACTAGCGTTAAGATATGAACAGTGTTTTGACAAATAAATGTGATAACTCAAACTTCTTTGGAGAAATAGAGAACTTACGAATATAGGTAGTGTAGAAAGTGGCAGTTCCAGGGATGGCACTTGCAATGGAAATTAAGCTAGCAGCAACTAGTGCAAAGATTATAACTCGTCCAATGGCCATTTTCAACCTAAATTATCTGAGAAGAGCTCAAAACTTGGTTTTATTGCTGTGTATAATTATGTGTAATCACACTATATCTTGCATTCAAGTAACTGGGAAAATGTGGCTCTATTTATAGGAACAGGTCATGCATTTGGATTAACAGTCCACACACGTCTTCTTAGTCAGAAAAAATGACTAATCTGGATGGAAATATAGGCTGATTTTGTTAGGCGATTGATATATCGTCTAAGAGTTAAATTCTGTTTCGTGATTGACCATGAGCGTTGCTGAATTTGCCTGACAATATCATTGCGATGTCTAGGGATGGAGCTAGGGGCTGGTTAGGGTAATCGTCCATTAAATTTCATATAATATTAAATTATAATAAATTTTACGTATAAATTTACTAAATTTTAATGTTAATTATGATTGAAAATATCTCTTTGTCACTATTCTTAAAGAAAAAATTTAATATCACTCCCAAACCTAAAAATTTAATGTCACTTTAGGAAAGATATGCAATAAAATAAAGTTGAAAATTTTCAATAGAATTTATTAAGCCCTTATGTTCCTAACATAAACTTGCCTCATGTGTTGGGGAATTAATTATTGTTCTAGATTCATTTAATTTAACTGGTCTAAATGTGTGTTCAAAGGATAAGTTGCTATCCGCAGACGTGCCAAACTTTTCAACAGAGAATATTAAGCACAAATTGATGGGATAGAGATTTGATTACTTCTACACACAATTTAAATAAAACAAAAAATAAATGGAAGGAGAAAAAAAGCCATAGATGCCAATTTTCTATAGAAATGGCCTGTAGAATTCTATGCGTAAATTTCAAAGGTAACTTTTCATGAAGAGACGAAGCCCAAGACTTTGCCACATCTAATACTGCGGCATTGCACACGATTATTAATGGCCAGATGCTGCCAAAATTCAACTAAGAATTTCAGTCCAGGTAAAAAGAAAAAAAAAAAAATTTGAATGCACGGAGTCTCTCTCTTTTCTTTTCTTTTTTTTTTTGTGTTTGTGTGGGAAGGTGAAGAAAATGAAGGCTAGCCAGTATATTTTTTTTTTTCAATTAGGGAAAATGACCTGGAATATCTTAAAGACTTTTGTCTGTTGAAGCCTTCCCGTCATGACATCAATAGAGAAAAAAAAATTATTTTTGAATTGATAAATTTAGAGTTAAGAATTTATATTCATAAATAACAAATTCATTAAATTTGTTTGGATAAATTCATGTTATAATACTTCAACTGAACTCTTATTTTGAGCTATTGTTGGAATTATTGTAGTGGATTTGAAATTCATCTAATATGAAATTATTTGAAATTCTCCACTCAAATCTTCCGCTCAAATCCATATCTAAGAACGGAGTTAGAAAACGAGATTGAATTTTTTTATTGACAAAAAATATATTCAAATTTTTAGGGGACAAAATATTAAAACTTAATATTTATATGTGAAATTATACTCAATTCAAAATTTTATAGAGTTGGGGCAAGGTGCCCTTACCAGCCCCTAACTATATCATTGTTCATATCCTTTCATCAAACGCAATCTAAAAGACTTGCTACTTCGAAACAAACTACATTACCATTCAGTTATTATTGAGCTAATTAGACATCATAAACAATAGAGTTTGCAATTTGCCCATGATCTCTACCTACTCTTAATTGCTTTTTACAGAACTATTTTATGGGTACTAAGAATAGTGTCTCATCTCTTCTAATTTTGGCAATGAACAATTGTAATGATTTCACTAAGATTGATTCAATGGATTACTATAACATTTCTCTTGTATAAAATATTTTGCCAAAACTCTTCTTTAGTATAAAACAAAAAATTCTAATATATATTGAGTATTTTCACACGAAACGTAAATCTTTATTGAGATTCATGTATTGAAGTGACATGATCGTTGCGTTTGGATTAGATTACAAAAGTAATTAATGAAGGCTCTACATGTCAATTCTATCGATCTGTTAACGACCCTGCGAACGATTTCACATTCTTTTAACGTGTGGCAATGTCACGATCTTCATATCAAATCTTCTGATTGCTTCTCTTCTTTGAAAAGTTGCCGCATATAATTCTACATCGACAAGTCTCTGCAAAATGGACATGGACGACTTTTTCTCCTTCAATTTATTTCATTTTTAATTTAAATTATATGGAAAATCAAATCTCTAACTGCATGTATGTATGCTTAATTTTCTATGATACAGGAAAATTTGACACGCCCATAAATAGTCCAGGTATGTATGGACTGGCAAGACCTGTTTTTAGCAATGTACGACGGCTTATTTCTATTAGGAAATAGTATAATTTATTAACTTCTCTAAAGGTTGAATTATAAATACAATTTTCATTATCTATTTCTTGGCAAGTTCTCTCATGAAAATTTTAACATTTATATCTCTTATTCTTTTAAGGCACACTTGAGAATTTGTCCATATCAATTTGAAATTCATATTTGTTTTGAAATTTTAAAGTTAATTTTGAGAAATCAAACTCGAACAAGTTTAGATCATCCGAAAACTGACTCGTACATGTTTAAGGAAAATCCATTCAGTCAATTTGATTGATAGTTTTATATTCTGAGTTGTACATGTCAAAAAACATACAGGCCATTTGAGATACAAATCATTAAAGAATTAAATAACTGATTCATTCATTTAGATAAAATTAGTAAATTCCAAAAAATAGACAGAAATTTAGGCTTTATTTCAAATAAAGAAACTATTACATGTAAGACCAAAGGGCGTCCTCCGACGTTACAGAAATCCAACAATGATTTCTATATATATACCCTCTGCCTTTTATTCAATAAGAAGTAGTGGTACCACATATATAATTATTCATGAGGAAAATGCTACATATATATATATATATTAAAGCTTATTCTTGGTAATTTGAAGATTTTGTTCCTCCTACTGTCCCCTCATGCCCTGCAAATTACAAGGGAATAAAATTGTCAACAATATTGATCATATATACTTAGCGTGTATTGTGAAGTAAAATATGAGATAAATTGAAACACAAGATTCAAAGTGGATTGTTAGTAATATTTTAAAGCAAAATGCGTATATGTATGCATATTGTTTGTATGTAGTAGAAATTATGAAGATTTGCTCACGGGTTATATTCAATTTGGATTCTTCCAGCATTAGGGTCGGCAATTAAAGAGAAAGCTTCCTGGGAGAGATCGAGCTGGTCGGGTCCGCATCCAGGGCAGAGATCGACAATCCTCACAGTAATTTCACCATTGCGGCACGGTTGCGGGACGCCTTGGTTGGTGGGTCCAGTGCATCGGACTCTGTAACTTCTTCCACAGGCCGCACCATTATTGTACAGACCAGGATTAGCTGCTGCTATCATCGTGCCTTGGTCTTGGAATCCATAACATGCAGACGCTGCAAAATCATGTGACAGGTGAAATAGACATAAGAATGTTTTTCAAACAAAATTGAACCTCTTGAAATGTATTAACTAATAAAAAAAGTCATATATACTAACATAATTTAATAGGAGTTGTGTTAATTTAAAAAATAACTACTAAAAAATTTAAGTACAATAAAATTGAAAAATAAAATTAATATTAAAGATTAATTAATCAAGTTGAAAAATTATTATTGTATAAATATAAATATATTAATATTAAAATATTTTAAAATTAATTTCGTTAAATATAATATGTAAGGATATTTTATACTCTTAAAAAAAGTAAAGTAGAACAGAATGAGAGTATAAGGGGATAAGATGAGACAATTAAGAGTATACAGGAGTAAAGTAATATTTAATAAAATTAGCTAAAATGAAATTAACCCTATTTTTAATTCTAAATACTTTGATATTTTTGATTAAAGATGGATAACAAATATTTATCCAAATAAATAAAAGTAATATAATAAAAATTATAGCAAGTGATTAAGGTGATGATAAATGGAAGAAAGAATTATAGTGACACTATGATACCCCTGGTATATATAGACTGATTTTATGAGTTGAGTGTTAAAAAGTTTGTCTGAAAGAAGGCATATAGTTGGAGTTGAATCTACATAAATAGACAAATTCATCATAAAAGCTGCAATTGTTTGAATAAGTTGATTCAAAGTATTATTTTACTTATTAAGAAGCATAGCAAAGAGTTTAGACAACAGATTCACACATTATGAAATAGTGATTAGAAATTGTAGCCGAACTCCAATTTAAAGACCAAAGAAGATTAATTCTCCAATGCAATACCTGCAAATTATATTTTTTATTTTAACATATAAAAGATATTGTATTCTAGCTTAAGTTCCCTAACTTACAAGATTTATAACTTCAGTTTTTATTCTTTTTTTTATTCTTTTTTACGAAAGATATTGGCGGGTTCTAATTTCTTTTTAAATAATTCAAATTCATGATCAATTTTGAATGTTTCTTAAAAAGAATATTGAATGATAAATTTCTTGGATAAATGATATTTTGCCCCCTCTTGAAATGGTAAAAAGGACATGTGTAAAATAAAAAAGACTTACCCCGTGTGCTTTAAAAAATAAATAGGCAAATAATACCCAATCTAAATTTTATCAGTAATTAAAGAGGAAAATAACATATCATTTTATCAATTTCGGTCCTTACAAGCTTGTAAAGAGGTTAAATGTAAGAGATCTATATATCACAATTGCTCTTAGAGATTCTACTCTTAAACTCAATTCACTAAAATAATCAACCTGCGTTAATATATGAATCAATATTTTGACAAATAAATTTGATAACTCAAACTTCTTTTGCGAGAAAGAGAGAGAACTTACGAACATAAGTAGTGTAGAAAGTGGCAGTTCCAGGGATGGCGCATGCCATGGAAATTAGGGTAGCGGCAGCAAGTGCAAAGATTATAACTCGTCCCATGGCCATTTTCAACCTAAGTTATTTGCGAAGAGCACCAAACTTGGTTTTATTGCTTTGTGTATAATTATGTGTAATCACACTATATTTTGCATTCAAGTAACCACGAAATGTGGCTCTATTTATAGGATCCGGTCATGCAATTGCATTAACAGTCTACACACGTCTTCTTGGTCCGAGAGAATGACTTTCTGGATGGAAATATAGTCTGATTTCTGTTAAGAAGTAAAGTGATGACTATGAGCTTTGCTGAAATTGCCTGACATTATCCCCTTTTTCTAAATGTATTTTTACTTTGTGGTCGTAGTACCAAATATTAAGAAATTAATATTTTCTATTAAATAAACCACATATTTATATATAATTATATTAGTATGAACCCATCTAGTGGTCTAATTAAATTGAGTCAAGAATATAATATCTATATGGGTATGAGTTAATTATTCGGATACTCACTCTACGATATTGTTAGGAATAATGGGTATCTTAATTGAGTTATAGATATAAAGAAACCACCTAAAATTATGGTCCCAACGATCAAATCAAAATATTGTCTCTTCTTTTTCTACTTCCATCGTAGCAATATGGAATCCATTGGGGCAATTGAGTTTGTAAGCGAAATATCATTATCCCTCTCCACCGTAATCATCATAGACATTCCAAATATATGTCAAATTTTTTGTATTTTGATTCTTGATTTTCTGTGCATAATAGATTTATTGGGATTGGAATTAAGTTTTAATCTATTGAAGAAATCTAACACCAAAGCCTAGTCACATGAAATTCTAGACTTTCACAGAGCGACATTAATTGTAGTACCAAGTTAATGTACGAGCTTTATGTTAATTTATAACACGATAAATTTAAAAAAGGAGAATCAACTAATATTATTTTTTCAAAATAAAAATAAAAATGAAAATTGTGTGTACTGTAACGTGACTAGACAAAAAAACTAGCTCAGAAAAATGGAATTAAACCAAAAAAATCTCACCTAGATAAATAACTACGACTATTTAGTTAATAATCTTATTGAGAAATATTAATACTATTTTATGTATTGGATTGTTAACAGCTACCTGATTAGAAAAAAACAGAAAGTGTTAGGGAATGATACGCAATAAAAAAAAAGTTGAACTTTCAATTTTGTTCCTAACATAAACTTGCCTGATGTGTTAGGGAATTTATTGTTGTTGTAGATTCATTTAATCTCATAACTAGTCAAAATGTGTGTTCAAGGGATAAGTTGCTATCCGCAGACGTGCCAAACTTTTCTACGTAGAATATTATGCACAAATTGATGGGATAGAGATTTGATTAATACTACACATAATTTAAATAAAACAAGAAATAAATGGAAGGAGAAAAATGCCATGGATGTCATTTTTTCCATGGAAATGGCCTGTAGAATTCTATGCGCAAATTTGAAAGATAACTTTTCATGAAGAGACGAAGCCCAAGACCTTGTTTGGTTTGATCTCCGTGAAACATTTTTTTTTCTTTCCGAAATAAAAAATGTGTTTGGTATTAATAATACTTATCAATTATTGTTTTAATTAAAGAAAATTATATATCTTATTTTACTCTTATTAATTATAATAAAATAATATTAACAAGACACATAATTGAAAATATATTCTAAAATATCCTATTTTTTCGTTAAAACATCCAAACATATTCTATTTTTCATGCATTCCCTACCCCACTGCCCAAAATATATTCTACCAAAATAGTTTCCAGAATACTGAAATAACACTAAATAGACAAAGACTTTGCCACAACTAATGCTACAGCATTGCACAGGATTATTAATGGCATAATGCTGCGAAAATTCAACTAAGAATTCCATTCAATGTAATAAAAAAAAAAAAAAACTGCGTCTGAGTTATAGGGTCATGAAAAAAATCCATTAACCACAAAAGTCTTTTTTTTTTTTTTTGTTTCCTTTTGTTTTTGGGTGCCCTTGTACATGTGGGTGGGACCGGTGGGTGCGGGCGTAAGAAACGGGTAAAGAAATTTGAATTGAGAAAATTGAATACAAAGTTTTCAAAATCGGACGGAGCGGTCGGTTCAATTGAAAATTAAAGGTCGATTCGATTTGATTATATTCAAAAATCTTTTTGATCGGTCAAAATCAATTAACAACCGACCAAAAACTCCCATAATGGGTCAAAACCGATCGATTTTTATATTTTTTGTTTTAAATTATTTTAAATTTGAATTTTGTATTTTGTTATATGTATTTTTATATAATTATTTATTTATTTTGATATTTAAAATATATTATATAACAATTAATTTATTATATTATTATTTTATATAATAAAATAAAAAATATATAATTAATTTTTATTAAATCGGTTCGATCGTCGGTTGAACCGGTCCGACCAATTAAACCGCTAATTTTAATAAGATCGATTTTATTATTGATTCGATTATAAAAACATTGATTAAATGCATGAAGTCCCACTCTAATACAGTATGAAAGAAGGTTTGGCAAAACATATTTTAAAACGAGCTATGTTATTATCAGCACTCATCAGCAATTTTTTCACCTTTTTTCAGCATCCGTTGAATTTAAAAGTATTGACTTATTGATTTATTTAACTGAATTACTTGCATTTAGTTCTTGCCAAAATTAGGATAGGTGAAGAAAATGAAGGGCAGCCAGTGATATATATATTTGGTGAAATTGATCTCAAAAAATTATTATTTTGGAATGAAACTCGTTAAAAAAAAAAAGAGTTAATTTTACTTTATCCCTTCTATTCCTAATCAGTATCACTTTACCTTATATACTCTCATAATTTCTTACTTTATTATTATATATTATTAAAAAAATAATCAAATTGCTCTCACTTATTAATTATAGTAATATTACTTTAGAATATTCTAAATTTAATACAGCTGTATTTAAATATTATTAATTTTTTCAACTTAATTAATTAATACTTAATATTAAATTTATTTCTTATTTTATTGTACTTATTTTAATGGCTATTCTTTTATTAACATAGTTTCTATTAAATTTTTATATCGCAGGATTTTTTTATTAACTAATACATTTTACTTATAAATTTACTTATCATCATAAATATAAAAAATATATGATATATTTTCAAATCATATTTTGTTAAATAAGTTAAATATAAGTAATAATTTTTATTATTATTAATGAAATTATCAAAATTTCATAGAAACAATGTTAAATACAAAAAAATTATTTTTAGGTTTACTTTAATACTATTAAATAAGTTATAAATAGATAAATTATCGTACCTTGATGAATATTATGTTAAATTTAAAATAACTTAATAAATACTTTCCTAAATTTAAAAACATAGTCATTTTAGAAACTATTTTATTATTATTACTTAATTATAATAGCTATGTTTGAAATAGAAACTTATGATAATTCTATTAATAATAAAAATATTATTAATATTTTATGTATTTAATAAAATATTTTTTTTAATATTTATAGTCAGTAGAAAATTCATAAGTAAAAATATAGTAGATAATAAAAAATATCATACTATATACTAATTTAATAAGAACTATGTTATATTATAAAATATCTATTAAAATTTAGTATAATAAAATTTTAAATAACTTTAATATTAAATATTAGTTAATCAAGTTGAAAAATAGTAGAACATAAATACAATTATATTAATATCATCATATTTTAAAATAATAGGTAAGGATAGTTTGGTTATATTTTTTAAAAGTAAAGGGAGATAAAATGAGATAATAAGAATATAAAAGGATAAAGTGAGAAAATTAAGAGTACAAGAAAGTAAAATGATATTCAACAAGTGTAAAGAGAGATAAAATAAGATTAATATAACTGATAAACATATTAAGTGACAACATGAAAATAGTCATGTACTAAATAATTAATCTTGAATTTTTTTTTTCAATTAGGAAAAGTCAATAATTAGCCCTAAAATCTTTGAAAGACTTTTATTTCTTCTAGCCTTCCTATAGTACAATATTTGAAAGAAAATTCTGGAATCATTTAAATTTTTTTTCCAAAATTCTCACTTCAAATCCTTATCATTTCATCTAGATGCAACCTAAAAGACTTGCTAGTTAGCGAAGCAAACTCTATTAACAGTCAGTTATTATTTAGCTAGATAGACATCATAAACAATAGAGTTTGCAATTTGCCCATGATCTCAAACTACTCTTAATTGGTTTTGACAAAACTATTTTATGGGTATTAAGGAGAGTGTCTCATCTCTTCTAATTTTGGCAATGAACAATTGTAATGATTTCACTAAGATTAATTCAATGGATTAGTATGAAATTTCTCTATTTCAAAATATTTTGTCAAACTCTTTTTTATTATAAAACGAAATATTCTTTTTTACACAAAAAGGTACGTCGCCACTGAGATCCATTGTACAGAAATAACATCATCGTTGCATTTGATTTAGGATAAGAGAAGTAATTAAGGAAGGCTCTGCATATCTATTCTATCAATCTGTTCATGACCCTTGGATGCTTTCACATTTTCTTTTTTTACCTGGACTGAAATTCTGAGTTGAATTTTCACAACATTAAGTCAATAATAATCATAAATTTGCTATGGTACTGGACTAGATGTGGCAAGGTCACGATCTTCATATCAAATCTTCTGATTGCTTCTCTTCTTTGAAAAGTTGCCCCATAGAATTCTACACGGCAAATCTGTGTAAAATCGACATCCATGTCTTTTTCTCTCCTTCCATTTATTTCGTTTTTGTTTAAACTATGTGGAAAAAAATCAAATCTCTAACTCCATATATGTATTTAATTTTCTATGATGCATGAAAAGTTTGGCACGTCCGCGGATAGTCACTTGATTGTACATTTTGACTGGGACAATTAGTGTAGGTCTCGATAATAGTGTGGATGCACATTTTTATTAGAAGTAGTAGATTAATTGATTGGACTATTACCTTAATAATATATGATGTGGTCTATATTTGACATATTTAATGTTGTATTCAATTAACCTGAACCTTAGGTGAATTGACTAGATTTTATATTATTTTTTAATTTTATATTATTATACTGTCCTTTTTAGCTTGAGCAAGATGATAGCCAAGCTAAGGCAATTATTCTACTTAGCCCATGAGAGCTCTTTGATTGACTAATTTGGAGAACTGATGAACTCAGCTGTAGCCCAACAAAAACTAATGAGAGAGTTCTACTCTATTTACGTTAAGTTCTAAATAAGGAAAGTGACCCTATCTTATTTGAAATTCGTAATTTATGGATGATTAATGATTATCTAAATAAAGTAATAGTATAATTTTCAATGTCAATTGCCTTTTTGTTTTCATACTATATAAACTTCTTATACATCAATAAAGTATATGAGATTTTACCTACTATATTACTAGCATAATTATGCTTCTTTCTCATTGATCGTATAGTGATTGACTTAAGTATCAGATAGTATTTATTGGGCAGCCTCCAACACCCATAACCCTTAATTTGTGGGTTTTCAAATGAGGATTCTCCAAAAAATTTAAGCATTTGGTTACCAAAATTATCTATTCTTGATCTGTACATTTTTTAGAGCACATCAGGATACATTTTGACCACTTAGATTGAATGAATTTGGAACGGTCAGAAATTCCTAACTGAAAGGGAACTTTGTGCTAGGCACATAAGGCAGGGCTGATCAAATTCTATTGAAATTTCAAAAGTTGTTTTATTACATCTTTCCTAAAAATGGCTGATGAATTTTCAATACTGCTAAAAGGAACGAGACTCTTTCTCCAATTTTCCAATCAAGTGGCTGTCAACAAGCAAATACCCGAAATAATATGAACACTGGTTGTGATAATTACTTAATAAGACTATCAAAAACATAGTCCTACTTCTTATCCAGGCTAAATTCTTTTGATTAATGTGGATTGGTATTAATAAATAGAATAAATTATAAAAATAATTCATGAGGTTTAGTCTAATTAACAAAAAAAATTCAATTATCTTTTAAAATTATAAATACCTCTTTAAGACTTGCAATTTGCAAAATAAAAACAAATATTAAAAAAATATTTGTAATTTCTATTTTAGATCATCTTCTTATATATAGCTCACACTTCAAAATATTTTTTATAATTTACCCTTAATAATATTATGTTTGAAAAGTTTGAGTTAAGAAGTAATCCGATCATCTATTCTCGAGAGGTCGGGCAATTTTTGAGCTAGTAATTATTATCTAGTCATATCCCACTATTCAAAATTTTCAAATTATTGGATAATTAAAGATTACATCAACTTGGTACTCAAACTAATATCGGTCTATATATGGAAGTCTAGAATTTCTTATCACTAGGGTCAGTTATTACGATAAATACAATAAAACATAAGTTAAAAACATGAAAAGTTAAAAAAAAAAAAAACAAGATGGTGCATGTATATAAATATTGTCGTGATTGAAGTTGAAAGTCAATCACAAAATAAAAACATAACTCCTTAGACGAAATATTAATTTTCAAACAAAATTAGGCTATATTTTCCATCCAAAAACGTCATTCTTATGACTAACAAAACGTGTAAAGATTGTTAACTTTAGTTGGATGACCTGATCTTATAAATAGGGTGGCATTCCCAAGTTACTTGAATGCAGAATACACAATTATTTACAGAACATAAATAAAAGTTAGGAGCTTTTCTGAGATAATTTAGATTGAAAATGGCCTTCGAACGAGTTATTATTTTGGCACTCGTTGCCAGTAGTCTAATTTCCATGTCCTGTGCTATTCCAGGAATTGCCACTTTTTACACTACTTCCGTTCGTAAGTTCCTTTTCTCCCTATCGAAAGAAATCTATTTTGTCATGTTTATATGTTTAAATATAGATTTATATACTACACACTTGTTGATTATTTCAATGAATCTTGAAATATTCTTCAGTGGGTATATCTACATATGTTTAGTTAAATAAATTTAAAAATATTGAATAATCATATTATTTAAAATTTAAACTATTAAATAAAAGAAATGTCTATTTATTAAAACATCTAAATGTCTCTACCAGTAATTCTCTCTTTGTAATAGAGTTTTAGAGTAGAATCTATGATCATTGAGTACAGTTGTTATATGCATTTCTTGCATTTAACCTCTTTACACACTTGTTATGACTGAAATTACCGAAACATCGTTAATTCTGATCTCTGACGTTTTATGTGAGCCGACAAGATTTTTTTTATGGCAAATTCTATTGTATCTTCTATTGTATTATAATAATTGTCTCCATGAAAATACTTTACGGGTAAATCTTTACATATAATAAATAATTAATGTAATCTAATAAAGGATATAAAGTGAATTGTAATAGAAAATCTGTGTGCTAGCTATGTAAGTTTACTAGCAAATTTGTTGGAAACAATATGCTATCTGCTCTATAATCTTGGCATTCATCCCATGTTTGCAGCATCTGCATGCTATGGATTCCAAGGCCAAGGCACGTTGATAGCAGCAGTTAATCCTAGTATATACAACAATGGTACGGCCTGTGGAAGAAGCTACAGAATCCGGTGCACTGGGCCCACCAACCAAGGCATACCTCAACCTTGCCGGAATGGAGAAATCACAGTGAGGATCGTTGATCTTTGCCCCGTATGCGAACTCGACCAGTTTGATCTCTCTCAGGAAGCTTTCTCCATGATTGCTGACCTTAACGCTGGAAGAATCCGAATTGATTATAACCCGTGAGCAAAATCTGGACTTTTCTAATACACAAAGCCACATACAAAA